>CM063520.1:22389575-23026138 GCA_032199755.1 Ambrosia artemisiifolia
TACAAACAAGGAAGCTTCAAGAAACAAGACCAAGCTCTAACACCTTGGCATTGTTTGATCTAGGTAAGTAAACCCACCCATTTTCCTTGTTTTCTTTCGGCCCTCATTGTGAACCCAAACCTAAGCCTCTTGATCATTATGATCGGCCCTCAAGTAGTTTTAGTAAGTCGGTTAAAATGTACTTAGTAATCGGGCTTCTATTATGCGCACTTTGTTTCACTTATATGTTTGATCATGTTATCTAGTGGTAAACAATTGATCACACATGGATTCATGAAACATTTTAGATTAAACCTCACGTACATAAAACACGATCCGCACTGAATGACACGGTTCACAAAAATGGGTGCCTAACCTGTATGACAACCAAGAACACATAACTTAATATGTTCTTAATAATCATAGGGTACTTTTGTCGGAACAATAGTTACTTTCTCTGCTTTGCTAGACCTCTCGCACAAACATCAGGTGAGTTTCACTACTCTTTTCTCAAAAGCATATGTCTCGGAACGAGACAACTTTCTAAACATTATATAGTCCGGTTTGGGACTACTTTACACATCCCGGGTTTGGGGTTCTATGATTCACGGGGTGAATCTGCTTTCACTAATTCATGCTTATGTCCTTGATGAACTAAAACAACTCTATCATTGAAGTCCTTCTAAATACCGAATGAGTTGCCGGATGGCAAGCGGGTTACTAGTTGATAGCGCTATTAGGTCTCACAAACCTCACATCGTGCTGGGACCATGGGTGTGAACTATAACTTAACAATTATTATCATTGTTGATAGACAATGATGCAAGGCACTTACCCCCTATTGTGGGATCTCGTAGTTTAGCAGTTCGGTATTGTCGATGTTAGTTATCATGAGTGGGCTAGCTACCCCTGGCATATGAATTAGCTGATTACTCGTTTTACGTGGTCTGGGAGACCTACGCATTTACTTTACTTTGTGAACTCACCAACTTTATGTTGACACACGAAAACATGCTTTTGCAGGACACTAGTTTCGGAGCACGAGTAGGGCATGCATCATGTAGCGTTATTGGGATATGATCACTAAACTATTTTCGTATGTTTAATTATCTACTATGGTTATGGACGCATTGTTGTGCGCAGACTATTCATTTAACGGTTTTCTTTAATTTCGCTTCCGCAACTATTTGTATGTTTGATTATCTATAAAACTTGTTTTTTACAATAACGAACTAAATGGTTTGGGCATTTAGAACCATTCGTATGACTTATGGCTATGGGATCCTGGTAGGTCACACGCCTCGCGGTATAAACCCCGTAGTGGAAATTGAGAGTGTGACAGTAACAATCTTTGTGGGTCAAAGTATAGAAATTAACTGTAAAGAAGATCTCCTTGTTAAAAAGACTTGGCTGGCTGGAGGGTCAGCTTACCCTCCCGTGGTTCCACCCCTGCATGAGTCCTAGATCGAGTTAGTTATTTTTTTTATTTGTTTTACATTTCAGTCTAATTTATTCGCATTAGCACGCCGCAACTTCATATTAATGCTCATAGTCTCTTGAATCAAATAAGAAAGTTAACATAAGCTCCATGGTTGATTCCTACATCTATTGTGGATTAATCGTAGTATTCAATTTTTTTAAAACCGGTTTTTATATTTGTAACAACCCGGTCCTAGGACCCAAAAATTTTTGCGTTTATATTATTATTTTAAGATAAAACGAGCCAAAATAAGTAATAGCCGGGTCGGTTACGTGTGAAACTAAAAACTAAACCATTTAATATAAATAATAATACCAGAATATACGTTGCGAGACCGAGTTAATACGCGTTACGAACCCAAACTCGAGTCCGTGACCTAAGGGTGAGTCACCATGGGGACACATGGCATATGTGCCATATGCCCCATGGCATAATATTATGAAGACACACACTTGTGGTCTGATTATATAAAAACACACATCACCATCACTTTTAACTCTTACAAACACACACACTCAGTATTATACAGAGAGGGAGAGAGAGATGAGACCGGTGGGTCTCTGGTGGTCCACGGCGGAGCCAAGGCTGAGCTCCGGCAGCCGCACCCAAACCACCCCCTGCCCCTTTCTTTCTTTTCTGCTCAAGACTAACCCACACACACACACAGAGAACAGAGAGAGAGGGGACAGACGCTGAGGTAGGTCTCCGACCACCCTTCCACGGCGGCGATGACGGTGGACCAACACACACCCCAAACCCCTTAACCTAACCATAAAATAGAGAGAAAAGAGAGATTGGAACAGGAACAGAGGAGAGAGAGAGAGAGATAGACGGAGAGAGGAAGAAGTGTCGGTGGCGGCTCTGTGGTCACAGGGACTATCAACAGACACAGGTGAACTCAACCCCCTTCACTTCTACCTAGGATGATCGTATTGGTGGTTATTGAGGTGATTAATGTCGGTGATGGTTGAATAATGGCTGCTATTAATGTGGTGATGCTAGACTTGGGTTTTGATCAGCTTGGGTGTTGTTAAAGACAAAGATAGATAATTGATGATGTTTCAGACGATGGTTACTGTGGCCGCTCGGTTGGTGGTTTTCGTGGGCAGGACTGATAATCGAAAGCTGGTGGGTGCCGATGGTGGTCTCGGGTCGTATACCATGGCAGTGGAACTTGGGTCACGAGTTGCTGACCCAGTCAACGAAAGTCAACAGGCCAGCCAACTTCAGAGTAGGAGGACCGAGAGGTATCAACCGAGAATCCGTGCTGTTTTTATGTTTAGTATATTATATTTAAGCGGTTAACACGTGTGGGGCCAAAACGAGACATCTTTGATATGAACCCGATAAACCTAAACTAGATATATACCGGATATTACAAATTAGAAAAGCAAGAAGATGTATATTGAGATAAACGATAAAGTAGTAATATATATACTAACCTACTGGACTATATACATGTTTGGAGTACAAGACTATAAGTTTACAATGGATGATAGGTTGTGTATTGGACAACTAGTCGATCCTACTGATGACTAGAATATCATATTATACTAGATTTAGACTATAAATGGACAATAGGCCGATTATTAAAGTATGGAATTACAATAACAAAACATCAAGATTTAGACGAACTAAGACATACAAGAACCACCAAGTTGAACGAGACGCCATTATTAATGAAGGGACAAAGTGTCATTGGTAGTGAATACAATCAAAACAATTGGAACCGTAGAAGACCATATGTATATTTAACATACTATTAGTCGGACACTTGGAACATGAATAATAATAGAAGCATCATCGCATGAATGCTAGTTATTTAATCCCTAGTTATAACATGGGAACCATAAACATGAGTCATATGAATAAATAAGTAAAACTACTACCCGACGATTAATATTAAGTCAAACCAAGACCCTAAGGTTTATCCACACGTGTAACCACAGATAGTCGGTTACACCCGCTAATTCGTATTATTACAATAGGACTTTGCACAAGGACCGTAACCGGACTCAAGACCTCGAATACTGTGTGACTGTATGATACGCTGCTAAGGTGAGTTCGTGTACTTCCCCTTTTTGTTTTACTGTTTTGGGGTGAACATATGCTTTTACGTGTAAACTGTTTTGTGTAAACATACTTGATGTGACAAGGGCTCCCGAAACCAGATGCACACTCATTAACCCTAGGGAGTTGGGCCACTTAATATATGGGTAGTACTACTTGGGGAATCCCCCACGCACAGTGGATCCGGAAGCCCGGAAAACCCTCCACTGAGGTCTGCGGACCGTTGCGGCATATGTTATGCCGAAGGGAATCCATAATGGGAGTAGATGGATTCCATGTTAGGATTGAGGTGTGATACTTGTACATCAACATGTGTTTAACTGTGTAAACTTGTTTTTGAACTATTAAACTGTTTTGGATTTACTTAACAACTTACACGGACTCACCAGCATAATTGCTGACCCAACTCTTTTTAAGCATGTGTTCAGGTACTGCATTTAGATGATTATGGAGCATACGGATTATGATCATATGTTGCGGATTAGAGATTATCATGTTAGAAGGTCGAGCTTTAAGCATTGCGGTTTAGAGCATCTAGAGATATGTACGGATAGAGATCGGACCGACTAGTGGATTACACTTCTCAACTGCTTCGACGACCGCCGCGTCTCGTCCCTGCATTAGACTTTAGTTATATTTATATATTGTAATTATATTTTTGGATTAGAAATTGTAATAACAAATAAATATTAGTTATCGTTGCTTCCGTTGTGCAAGTCTGTTACCAAACTGTCGTAACGTCCAGCCCCCTCCTGGTCGGGTTGTTACAGTTGGTATCAGAGCAACGGTTGTGGCGAAATAGGATATCTCCAGATATCCTACACCACACCAGGACAACTTAGAGAACTTAGCGTTTAAGGCTCTAAGATTACCTAGCTAGGAAATGCCTTCGAATAATATAAGGCCGACTGAAGTAAGAAACTAAATAAGACGAGACTTGAGTACCTGAACACACTAGAATGTTTACCGGGACTTAGAACCTTTGTGCCTAGTATACGAGCTTTGAGTGATACATGACTACGACGGAGATTACTAGAATAATTTCATGATGTAAATTGATAATTACATTTGACGTCATGTAATTGTGAATTTCAGGCAGGAAGGAGTTCTAAGAAATCCGAGGAGTCGCCGAGATTAGAAGTGTTAACCAAGATGACTATAAACTTACGTGTTGAAATAAACCATAATGAAGTTACAAACAAATGCATGTTATACTATGGATTGAAAAACAAAACAAGAATATACTTATGGAGCTAGAGCCCCTTATATTTGATACAACTAGGCGTACTTTGATAAGATATATACTCGCATCTATGGCGGAAGTGGTATTTGTCCTCTTAAACTTTATATATATACACATATACACGTAGTTCTTAACGAAAAATGATATTTTGCAACGAACTTCTCTTGATTAAATGATAGAATGACCCTAAGTACCAGGTATTACATCACGTCGTGCTTTCCGCTACAATTAGAGGGAATCCAAGATAAAAAGATAAGTTTTGACCAACATAGCAAATGGACCAGAATGTCAGTCTTTACCCGCTAATTCGATAAGTTTTACTTTACCAAATAGTTATTACTTACTATATGAATATGCGCCTATGTAAGTCGAACTTAGTGTTAAAATCTTCTGACCAAATAGACCAAAAGTTAGAAATTAAACCATTGATTACTAGATCATTTCATTCGAGCTCGATTTATATTGGTCTCTGCAGATTTTAGGTAAATGTAGTGTATTGGATTTCTGATCACCTAACAGGTCGAAGAGATGATTCCCAAGTATCAAATAGAATATGGATAAATCACATTAAAAGATATAGGTACACCATGTATTCTATAACCAAGTGACCCGAATAAACTAAGATTGAACGCTACATAAGGTAACCGTAAGATGTAGTACATGATCCGTCATTTGTTGTTTCGTTTTGCCCTTAGATTAAAACTAAAACATTTAGATTAGTTCCGTAACCTTTTTAGCATAGTGAAGAGTTATCCGCAAGAAACATGTTAGAATTCTATAAGATAGGCCTTAACGGGGGGAGTGAAAGCATTTGTGAAAATTATTATAAGAAATAATTGATATAAATAAGAAAGCAAAGTCGAGGATGGTAGAAAATTTTTCATAGATATTATGTAGATCACATGAGAAGATAGGATTTATGACAACGAAAAAGAAGGTTATGTGCCCGTAACATGATTAAGAACAACGTAGTAATTTTGGACGTCTAAACCTTTTTATGTTTTTTATGCTTTTTAGCAATTTATTGTCATATCCTACACCACGTGCCATAGAAAATATTGAAGATTTAACAATTCAATAATATTGCGGACGGTATAGAAAAGATTGACCACAATATTAGGCATAAAAGTTTGCGAGAATAGCATGTAATCCTTAAAATGTAGTATTATATAAGACCCCATTTCGGAAGTTAACCCACACTAAAACGTAGTTATTAAGAACAAATAACCATCGAGGCACACATGTAGGAAATTTCGACTAGCACAACTAAGGAAGTCATAACCAAAATACATTTTTTTCTATCAAAGTTTTTGGAAGATTTTCAGTACATTTACGAGGTATTATTGGTGTGGTGGGTTAGCTGCGGTACACCCTATATATAAACACCAATGATTCATTGAAAATGAAACTGAGAATCAAACCAAGAACTAACACTAGATTATCGATAAATCTGAACCATTTGTTTTGAACCTAAAAGTAGCATGAGGCGTAGTGCGGAACCACATAAGTTTATAATTGGGATTAAGAAAAGAATTGTGTACGCACGGACGTGTAGATCTGAATGATTGAATCTGAGTATGAAATATACTGGATATGCCCGATGATAGCACGAAAATAATTCCGAGGACGGAATTCCATTAACGGGGGGAGAATGTAACAACCCGTTCGTAGGGCCCAAAAATTTTTGCGTTTATATTATTATTTTATGATAAAACGAGCCAAAATAAGTAATAGTCGGGTCGGTTACGTGCGAAACTAAAAACTAAACCATTTAATATAAATAATAATACCATAATATACGTTGCGAGACCGAGTTAATACGCGTTACGAACCCAAACTCGAGTCCGTGACCTAAGGGTGAGTCACCATGGGAACACATGGCATATGTGCCATATGCCCCATGGCATAATATTATGAAGACACACACTTGTGGTCTGATTATATAAAAACACACATCACCACCACTTTTGACTCTTACAAACACACACACTAAGTATTATCCAGAGAGGGACAGAGAGATGAGACCGGTGGGTCTCTGGTGGTCCATGGCGGAGCCAAGGCTGAGCTCCGGCAGCCGCACCCAAACCACCCCCTGCCCCTTTCTTTCTTTTCTGCTCAAGACTAACCCACACACACACACACAGAAGAGAGAGAGAGAGGACAGACGCTGAGGTAGGTCTCCGACCACCCTTCCATGGCGGCGATGATGGTGGACCAACACACACCCCAAACCCCTTCACCTAACCATAAAATAGAGAGAAAAGAGAGATCGGAACAGGAACAGTGGGGAGAGAGAGAGAGAGATAGACGGAGAGAGGAAGAAGCGTCGGTGGCGGCTCTGTGGTCACAAGGACTATCAACAGACACAGGTGAACTCAACCCCCTTCACTTCTACCTAGGATGATCGTATTGGTGGTTATTGAGGTGATTAATGTCGGTGATGGTTGAATAATGGCTGCTATTAATGTGGTGATGCTAGACTAGGGTTTTGATCAGCTCGGGTGTTGTTGAAGACAAAGATAGATAATTGATGATGTTTCAGACGATGGTTACTGTGGCCGCTCGGTTGGTGGTTTTCGTGGGCAGGACTGATAATCGGTAGATGGTGGGTGCCGATGGTGGTCTCGGGTCGTATACCATGGCAGTGGAACTTGGGTCACGAGTTGCTGACCCAGTCAACGAAAGTCAACAGGCCAGCCAACTTCAGAGTAGGAGGACCGAGAGGTATCAAATGAGAATCCGTGCTGTTTTTATGTTTAGTATACTATATTTAAGCGGTTAACACGTGTGGGGCCAAAACGAGCCATCTTTGATATGAACCCGATAAACCTAAACTAGATATATACCGGATATTACAAATTAGAAAAGCAAAAAGATGTATATTGAGATAAACAATAAAGTAGTAATATATATACTAACCTACTGGACTATATACATGTTTGGAGTACAAGACTATAAGTTTACAATGGATCATTGGTTGTGTATTGGACAATTAGTCGATCCTACTGATTACTAGAATATCATATTATACTAGATTTAGACTATAAATGGACAATAGGCCGATTATTAAAGTATGGAATTACAATAACAAAACATCGAGATTTAGACGAACTAAGACATACAAGAACCACCAAGTTGAACGAGACGCTATTATTAATGAAGGGACAAAGTGTCATTGGTACTGAATACAATCAAAACTATTGGAACCGTAGAAGACCATATGTATATTTAACATACTATTAGTCGGACACTTGGAACATGAATAATAATAGAAGCATCATCACATGAATGCTAGTTATTTAATCCCTAGTTATAACACGGATAAAAGTAACAAGCTCGACATACATGGGAACCATAAACATGAGTCATATGAATAAATAAGTAAAACTACTACCCGACGATTAATATTAAGTCAAACCAAGACCCTTAGGTTTATCCACACGTGTAACCACAGATAGTCGGTTACACCCGCTAATTCGTATTATTACAATAGGACTTTGCACAAGGACCGTAACCGGACTCAACACCTCGAATACTGTGTGACTGTATGATATGCTGCTAAGGTGAGTTCGTGTACTTCCCCTTTTTGTTTTACTGTTTTGGGGTGAACATATGATTTTACGTGTAAACTGTTTTGTGTAAACATACTTGATGTGACAAGGGCTCCCGAAACCAGATGCACACTCATTAACCCTAGGGAGTTGGGCCACTTAATATATGGGTAGTACTACTTGGGGAATCCCCCACGCACAGTGGATCCGGAAGCCCGGAAAACCCTCCACTGAGGTTTGCGGACCATTGCGGCATATGTTATGCCGAAGGGAATCCATAATGGGAGTAGATGGATTCCATGTTAGGATTGAGGTGTGATACTTGTACTTCACCATGTGTTTAACTGTGTAAACTTGTTTTTGAACTATTAAACTGTTTTGGATTTACTTAACAACTTACACGGACTCACCAGCATAATTGCTGACCCAACTCTTTTTAAGCATGTGTTCAGGTATTGCATTCGGATGATTATGGAGCATACGGATTATGATCATATGTTGTGGATTAGAGATTATCATGTTAGAAGGTTCGAGCTTTAAGCATTGCGGTTTAGAGCATCTAGGGTTATGTATGGATAGAGATCGGACCGACTAGTGGATTACACTTCTCAACTGCTTCGACGACCGCCGCGTCTCGTCCCTGCATTAGACTTTAGTTATATTTATATATTGTAATTATATTTTTGGATTAGAAATTGTAATAACAAATAAATATTAGTTATCGTTGCTTCCATTGTGCAAGTCTGTTACCAAACTGTCGTAACGTCCAGCCCCCTCCTGGTCGGGTTGTTACAATATTCTATGGGTGCGACTCAGAAACGGTTCAACTGGTTGTACCGGCCGTTTTGAACCGGTTTTTAAAACACTGAAAAATCACATACACATATATATATATATTGCTTACGCTTCTCGTCTTTTTGAAAATTTATGTACTTTCATGTTATTTGTTTTTGAAATAAACTTTGATTGACAAATGACTAGGTTAGATTATTATCCATATTGTACAAAACAAGTAAGCAAGAAAACAATAATTGATAAACAAGGAAACATTCGATTGGAACATCAATAGTCTTGGAACGTCAAAATTGAACGTCGATAGTTGGTTGAATATTGGTATAGATTTGAATGATTGAACTTCGATTAAATGTATAACCTCCTAAGATGAATGAAATCCTTAACAAAGATGGAACATAATCCTAAGGGTGTGCAATCCGAAGATCACTAGTGCACCATTATGGAATCCTCCCTTTGCCAAGAAAGTCACTCATATATCTGGTAAGAACTAGAAACGTGTCACTCGGATTTGGTCCACTTCAGACGCCATTACTTAGAACCTGGTTTGGATATCAGAAGCCCGAAGGATCTGTCTCACTACCGGTTTCCTTGCCTTGGATCTAGCAAGGGACTATCAGAAGCCGATCGAAACCCATGATAGTTAATTTCTTATTTAAGTTAGGGTTGTTTTAGATTTATCAAGTTAATCACTAGTTAAACCTGTCACAAAGATAAACAAACAAGAATTAGTTAGGAAGATTGTAAGTGGACGGATGTGACTATCACTTTGGATTGACATTATATGGCGTTTATATGAAGATTTTGTATTGAATGATGAGGGAGTAGTTGCAGAAACTGATGATTCAGTTAATGAAGATGAGGAACCTAAGAAGAGTGATGAGATTCCATTGGAAAAACACATTATAACAAATGAGAGGTTCATCTTCTAAGGTAACACATCCTCAGAAAATTGAAAATAAAATGAATCAGTGAGTTAAGAAAATTGAAAAGAATGATTTAGTGAACAAACCTCTGAAGGTTTTCTATCGGATGGAAGGATCCGATAAGATAATCTCGGATGAGGATTATCCTATACAATTTGCCAATTATTCTAAAATTGAGAAAATCTGGCACGAGAGTACCATTTGGTTTCCTAAACATGAAAGGACCAATGATATTCCTCCCGAACCTCTTCGGAGACTGTATTGTGATGATTCTAAACAACCAAAGGTTCATGTCACTGAATTTGTGAAGCCAAAAGAGAAGGTTAACGGGTTTTATGAACCGGCTTACTCAAAGGAGCCCGCTCCTGAGGGTTTAAGGCGAAAGTGTGTTGATGATCAATAACCGGTTAATTCATTCGCTAAACCCAATTCTAAGAATACTTTTGAAGAGTACCGTGCATGTTTCAAATGTAGGGAGAGAGTGAATTTACTTGCTCACTACCCATATGTGAGACACAAGAGGCACGAGGTTGAGAAAAAGCAGAATTATAGGAATTCAGTTGATGATCATAGACAACATTTCTCACAAAGATCGTTTTTCCCTCAAAGGCAACAATATTGTTAGGATCTGAGTTTTAGATTGTTTTGATTAATTATGAAATATGAATGAAGTATAAATGGAAAGTGCAGCGGAATAAAGAATAATCAAAACATAGAGAGTAATTGTTATCAATCGAATGCTTTCATTAAAGTTGAAAGATTACAAAGGTACAATTATAACTCCCCCTCAGCCTGATCACTCAGAGTTTGTTTGTCTAGAGAGAATGACGAGTGACAAATAGAACAGTACAAGTACTGTTCTATTTATAGACAAGTACAAACCTCTGATGATCACTTAGCTGACGTCACCTAGAAAGCGACCCCTAACTGACTAACAAACTACAACATCTGTTAAACAATAAACTACTGTTACATTGAAACTACTGAAGGAAAACTCTGTTAAGCTAAAAACTCTGATGTCTTCTTATCATCTGTTGAACCAAAGTGCTGTTGGTTCAACAGACCTTTGTTCTTCAGATCTTTGATCAGCACTTGTTCTTTATCAGACTTTTGCTCTTCAGACTTTATCCAACAGACCTTTCATCAGCAGCAGTTGTCTTGTATCAGCTGTTTGAGCATCAGCAGTTTGGGAATCAGCAGTTCTTTGGAGGAAGCTTTCTTGTAAACTCTGTTATTTATTCTTGATCAACACTTAGTATATTTTGGCTTTCAATCATCTGTTCTTCTCCAGGTCAGCAGACCCAACAATCTCCCCCTAGAACAGATGATGCCAAAACTTTGCTTTATTCTTGATCTTTATTCCTCATCAGACTTTCTCTAATTTGCCCTTTTAGTTGCAATTCAAAATGTAGAGAGAAGAGGTATTCAGCATCTCTATCCAGTGTCAAATTTAGAAGTGACTGGAGATCTTCAGCACTTAGGCCAGGTGCCTCATCCATGCTCAACTTCTGAATACTACCATCTGATCTGAGCAATGTCAATTCATGGGTCTCTTTATCAGACTTCCATTTTAGAATTTTAGAATCAGAGGAGTGACTGGGATGCATCTTTATGTTGGATGAGTTAGGAGATGAAGGCCTGCCAATGAGTTCTCTGAACTCCTCTGTGACAGGATCAGAGAAGAATCTAAGTTGGTTTAAGAGACCCTCTTTTACATAAGTTTCATTGAACTTCCTTGTGTCTTCTTCAGACATTTCCTTCTGCTTCTTGTATTGCCTTTGAGCAGCAATAGAAAGATCAGAGGTTGCAAGCAAGCTATCTAATGTAAAGGCCTGAGAGGGTTTCTTGGGAGCATCATCATACACTGGTTTTCTTGGAAGATCAGGATTGGTCTTTCTTTCTTGTTCAAGCTTTTTATATGTCTCAATTAGCCTGATCTCTGACCATCTGGCAACAGATTTCATCTCTCCATACTTAGCTGCTACAAGCTCTTGTCTCATTCTTCTGAATTTCAAGGCTCTAGCTTCATCTCTCCCCTTTTTGAAATCAGGAGCAGAGACCTTAGCAGGAGGATTCTTGGCCATGTTCTCTATTCTGATTAGTTCTTCTCTTAGAGCATGTGTGGTCCAGCCTGTAAATTGATTCTTTGTTGCTTTATAAGGCTTGGATGCCAAGATCTGTTCCAGCAGTGAATCCCTTACTTCCATCTCCAAGTGTCTGCTGAGAGGCATGGTTGACATGGAGTTGCTCAGGGTCTTAGCATAGTCTTCAATCCTTCTGAGTTTGCTAAGCTCTGCTGAATGGATGCCCTGAGCAGTCCTGTCATCCTTCCCTTTGCACTTCTCTTTGATAACAGCATCAGCCTGTTCACCCTTGTATTTGAGATATGTGTCTAGATTGGGTGGAACAGGGAAGCCTTTAAGAGATGGGAAGGATCTTTCTGATGGCTGATCAGTATTATAGAAGGATTGAAGTTCCCCCTTGATTAAATCCAACTCAAGGGGATACTTCTCAGCCAATGGGGTGATTGTTGATGGTGGTCTGTGTGATCTGAATTGGTCAGTGTGTGGTGAGTAAGATGAGAGTGGAATGGCATTGACTGGTGTGGATGAAATTGGGGTGTTAGGTGGTGTGTTATGGATGTTTTCATCTTGTATAACAAAGGTGGATTTCCTTTTTCTGCTATACAAGATTTTGGGTGAGGATGAGGATGTAGCAGTGGATTGAGAGACATCTGTTGGTCCTTTTGTGGAACCAGCATTTGTTTGGGTTTTAGGTTGTGTTGAAGTAGGTTTGGTAGTGGTGTGTGTTGGAGTAGGTTTGGGAGTTGGTTGAGTTGTGACTGGTTTGGTTACTGGTTTGGGTTGTGCAGATGTTTTAGCAGTGGTTTTAGTTTCAGTTGTTTTAGGTGCAGTGGTTTTGGTAACAGAGGTTGTGGTGGCAGTGGTTTGTGGAGCAGTGGTTGTGGTAACAGGTGTTTGTACAACAGGAGTTTCAGCAGTTAATTTGGAAGGTGGTTTTCTAGTGTGTTTGGCTGGCATTTTCCTTCTCTTTGAAGTGCTCACATCTTCCACTTCCTGTTGCTGTTCCTTTTTCAGTTGTACCAACCTCTCTGCCTTTACCTCCAATGTGTCAGCCCTTTTCATTTTGTCTTCAGCAGCCTTTTCAGCTCTTTCATTAGCTGAAGTGTCAACTTCTTTTGCCTTTGATGCTGGAGCTGGTTCAGAGACAGGGAACTGAACATTTGGTTGTTGTGTTTGTGGAGCTGATTTGGGTGACCCTGGTTTGTCAGCAGTTGGCTTCTTCCCTTTTTGTGAGGGTGGTTCTCCAAATGGATTTAGTTTTGGTAGCCTATCTCTGCCACTCTCCCCCTTTTTGGCATCATCAGCAGTGAATTCATCATCATCTTCATCTCTGAGAATTGTGGTAGGGGCAGAGCCAGTGGTCTTCAGCAAGTGGTCTTTGATCACCTTGATATCAGCCTTTGTATCATTGAATCTGGCATCAACCATGTTTCTGATCAAGGTCATGTAGGTTTCCTGTGTCTGATCTGCTAATTTTCGATGAGCTATGATGATGGGGGAAACAGATTTCCATAGCTCATTAGCAACATCAGCAGTTGATGGTTGACTTTTTGTAAAGTTGTTCAATGTTTCCAATATTGACTTGACATCAGATTTGATGTCAGCAACAGAGGATTCAAGGTTTTGAACTTTAACCATCAATTCTTGTAGTTTTGACTCATCACCCAAATTAATAGGATCATCTGAGTCCCTACCAGAGGTAGTTTTAGCTGGTTCAGTCCTAGGAGGTGAGTCCATAGAATAAGAGCCTGCTGCCCCTTGGTCTTGGTTCTGGGGACTTCCAACTGTTTTTGGAGACACAATTGTGTCTTCAGCAGTTGTTGCCTTCAAGGAAGTCTTAGCAATGTAACCACTGTCCTGCTGTGAGACAATGGTCTCTACAGCAGTAGTGGCTGCTTCTCTTGAAACCTCATCAGAAGTAACATGTACTTCTGGGAGTATAACCTCCTCAGCTGTTTGTGGGATGGCTGATTGATTTTCCTCAGTCCCAGTCACTGGTAGTGGCATACTCTCAGTGATAGGTGATTGAGAGGAACTGGGGTTGTCCTGAGTTTTATCAATAGCCTCAAACAGGGGTTGCATTGTTTGTGGGACATGTGGTGGTGATGTAGGTGGAGTAAGAAGCTGATTAGCCCTGGGAGATGGGCTTGTAAACATATGATCAAGTGACTCATATGCCTCAGTTTGAGGTTCCCTTTGGCTTACAACAAGTTCCTTTTGTGAGGAATCTTGAGGAGTTTGCTTAGGTTGAGATATCTCCAACTGTTGTGAGGAAGTAACAACAGTGGTTTCATGTTGCTTTGGTGATGCAACAGGGTTAGCTTCTGGTATCTCATCATCCAGAAGTCCCTTTTTGGTTTTGGTGGTAGTTTTGGTGGATGGACGTTTTCTTTTGGTGGCTGGTGTGGGTTTCACAGCACTGGATGAAGTGCCATGATCACCAGGAGCAGTGGGCTCACCAACAGAGGTTTCAACAACAGTTGTTGTCTTTGTCCTCTTTGGTTGTGTTTTGGAAACTTTTTGAACTTTTTGTGCTTTTTCTTGGGTTGAAGAACCCAGCATTCTAGTAAAAGTTTCATCAGTTAGACTTTTCATTTTAAATGACTCTCCCTTTTGAAAATCCTTTTCAGGTAAAAGCTTTTGTAGAATTACACTTAGAATTCTAGGGTAGAGCAGAAAAGCATTGTTTGAGCCAGATTTTATGGCTTTCACATTTGATACCAAGTCTGAAAACAATCCCTGAGATAGGTTGAAGTCAGAGTCTGACAACATAGCATATCCCAAGTATTGTATCCTCAATGGGATTTCATTGAAGGATGTAGTCTTGGCAGAGGCACAGAGGAGGAGGGTATGGAAGAAAAATTTCATGACTGGTGGGAAAAACTTTTTGTATAGTGTGGAACCAGTCATTTGACCATCATACCCCCTCTCTTGAAACTCAGTGTGAAGCTCTGTTTTTGGAAAAGTTTCCATACCTGACAAGTCGTTCAGTGAGAAGGTAGTGGAGATGACCTCAGGGGTTATGGTGATACTGGTGGCTCCAATTTTAGAAATTATGGACGTAGGCTTTTTGTCATGGTATAAAACCTCAGCAGTTGCCCAGAATTCTTGGAGTGTTTCCAGGTGAATGGGGGCATCAGCAATAAGAACATTTTTATATTTTGAGTTATTGATGATGTCAATGGTGGAATGGAATGGTGTGTTGTCCTCGGTTTTAACCAAGTATGGAAGGAAATTGTGAGTGGCTTTTGTTTGGAGTTCCATTTTAATGGATTTTGATTATGAAAGCAAGGATTTTTGATTGAGGGTTATGAGGAAGACGAGAGCGGTTTTTAGTATTTTGAATACAATGAGACAGTAAAACTGCTGTTGGGGGAAAGAACAGGGTTTTATAGGCTCTGGTGAAACCGCTGATGTGGCAAAAACTCTGCTTTAGAGAGCAGACGTGGCAAACATCTGATGGTTAAAACATCTGGTGGCAGACAGCTGTTTTGTTAAACCTCTGTTGCCAACCTCTGTTGTTTAACCAAAAGACTGATGAAAACAGTTGTTTTATCTGATCAGATGTTTGAAACAGATTTTTCAACCAACAGTGGTTGTTTTACCTGATCAGATGTTTGAAACAGATTTTTCAACTAACAGTGGTTTTAATACAACAGTGGTTGTTTTATCTGAATCAGTGGTTTTAAAACAGATTTTTCAACCAAAGTGTTATTTTAGCAAAATTTGATTTTCTGAAAACATTTTAATGTTTTATTGAAAACATTTTTGTTGTTTTTAATCCATGTTTAACATTCCAATTCGAGAGATCAGATTTGTGAAGGTAGATGTGTCTAAAGCTTTTGTCAGCACATCTGCCAACTGATCCTCTGTTGGAACATGGTGCAGAGAAATCAAACCTTTTTCATAGCTATCCCTGACAAAGTGATGTCTGATATCTATGTGCTTGGTGGTTGAGTGAGAGACTGGATTTTTGATGATATTTTCAGCAGCTTGACTATCCAACATGAGTGGAGTCCTAAGTGCAGTTATCCCAAAGTCCAGTAGTTGATTTTGAAGCCACATAAGTTGGGCTGTACAGCTTGCAGCAGCAATGTATTCAGCTTCAGCAGTGGATGTTGAAACAGCTGCTTGCTTTTTGCTTTGCCAAGAAACTAAGGCATTCCCTAGAAACTGGCACCCTCCTGATGTGGACTTCCTTGTGGTATGGCAGCCAGCAAAATCACTATCTGAATAACCTGAAAGCTCAATGTTTCCATTAGCAGGATACCAGATACCAAGTGTGGGAGCACCTTTTAGGTATCTGAAGATCCTTTTCACAGCAATAAGGTTAGACTTTCTAGGAGAAGCCTGAGATCTAGCACACACACAGGTTGCAAACATAATGTCTGGCCTGGATGCTGTTAAGTACAATAAAGACCCAATCATGCATCTGTAGTGTGTCTGATCAACAAGTTCATCCTTTTCATCATCAGTGAGTGGCTTGACAGTGCTCATGGGTGTACTACATGGCTTACAATCATTCATCTCAAATTTTGTGAACAAGTTTTTCACATACTTGTTTTGATGAATGAAAGTACCATTTTGCAGTTGCTTTACTTGAAGACCAAGAAAGCACTGAAGTTCACCCATAGCACTCATTTCAAACTCTGCTGTCATGAGTTCCCTAAACTCCTCACACATTTTATTACATGTGGATCCAAAAATGATGTCATCCACATATATTTGAACAATCATTAAGTCTTTTCCTTTCCATTTTAAAAACAAGGTTTTGTCAATTTTACCTCTAGTGAAACCAATGGATAAGAGAAAAGTAGAGAGAGTTTCATACCAGGCTCTTGGTGCTTGTTTGAGTCCATACAATGCTTTGTTAAGCTTGTAGACATGATCAGGATGGAATGTGTCTTCAAAACCAGGTGGTTGACATACATAGACCTCCTCCTGAATTTTGCCATATAGGAAGGCACACTTGATGTCCATCTGAAACACCTTGATGTTGTGGTTGACAGCAAAGGCTAAGAAGAGTCTGATTGCCTCTAGCCTTGCTACAGGGGCAAAGGTTTCATCATAGTCAATCCCCTCTTCTTATCTGAAGCCTTGAACCACTAGCCTGGCTTTGTTCTTGACAACTATACCCCTTTCATCAGTTTTGTTTTTGAAGACCCACTTTGTGCCAATAGGATAGACATCCTTAGGCAGTGGTACAAGTTCCCATACTTGTTGTCTTTTAAACTGAAGGAGTTCTTCTTGCATGGCTTCTACCCAACTGTTGTCTTTTAGTGCCTCTTGGTACTTGACAGGTTGTGTAAGGGATAGAAAACCTGCAAAAAGACAGATGTTTGAAGATTGGCTCCTTGTGAGCACACCTTCTCTGATGTTGCCAATGATTTGATCTGGTGGATGAGCTCTTAGGTAGATTAAATCTCCCTGATATGGTATGATGGCATTTTGTGGTGAAGGACAGAGGTTTGGAGACTCTGTTGACATAACATCTGTTGGTACTTCTGAAGAGGCAACAGATGTTTGAAATGGAGGTGGAGGAATGGGTCCAAGTGGTGTAAAATTGGGCTGACTTTTGTCAACAGATGATTGACTCTTGTCAACAAATGATTGAACAGTGGATTTGCTGGGTGAATCAGTGGATTGAAAGTAAGACTGGCCAACAGTGGCTGACTCAGCTGTGACAGAGTTTTGACAGTTGTTTTGAACCACTGCTTCCTCTGATACATGATAGACTTTGTAGTGGTCTGGAACCACAACATCTATTCTGTAATCTTGTTGTGAAGATTGTGGAGTACCTGCAGGGTTAGTTTTGATAGCAATATCTTCAAATTTGAATTTATCTAAATCAAACAACTCAGCAGGGTTTGCTGGGATTTTTAAAGAAGAAAGTTCATTGAACTTCACATTCAGAGTTTCTTCTATTGTTTTAGTCCTTGTGTTAAACACTTTATAGGCCTTTGCAATAGAAGAATACCCCAGAAAATATCCACAATCCACTTTGGCTGCAAATTTTGAAATGGAATCTTTAAGATTTAAAATGAAACATGGGCAGCCAAAGATTTTGAAAAATGATATCAGTGGTTTGATTTTAAACAGAATTTCATAAGCAGTCCTTTGATGTCTAGGGTTGATTAAAACTCTGTTTTGAACATAACAAGCAGTGTTTACAGCTTCTGCCCAAAAGGACAGAGGTAAACCAGAATCTGCTAGCATTGTTCTTGCAGCCTCAATGAGAGTCCTGTTCTTCCTTTCAACCACCCCATTCTGTTCTGGTGTTCTTGGGATGCTGTACTGCCTTACAATCCCTTTTGACACACAGAAATCATCTAACTCCTTATTTTTAAACTCTGTTCCATTGTCACTCCTAAAGACTTTTACTGGCAAGTCATATTGTTTTTCAACTTTGGTAACAAAGTCCTTCAAGATACCTGCAGTCTCATCTTTAGAGTGTAAAAAGTAAGTCCATGTAAACCTAGAAAAATCATCAACTATGACAAGACAAAATCTTTTCCTTCTTAGACTCATGATTTTTACAGGGCCAAACAAGTCCATGTGCAACATTTGTAGACATTGACTGGTTTGGACTCATCAATGGATTTGTAAGAGCTTTTATGTTGTTTGCCTTTTAAACAGGAAACACAATGCTCATCACACTTGAATTCTTTTGATGGTAAACCTCTGACAAGGTTTTGTTTGGAGAGTGAGTTGATAGTTTGAAGGTTGGTGTGACCAAGTCTCCTATGCCACAATTCTGTCTCTTTTGTAGAGGCAGCTGAGAACAGACAGACATTTGCAGTAGGATTATCCTTCAACATATCAACCACATACACATTGCCACTTCTGTGAGCAACAAGTTGTGCTTTGCTCTCAGCAATGATGGTGTTAATCTTTTCAACAGCCTCTGGGCCAACAATCTTACAAGTTTGCTTAGTGAAGAATGACCCAAAGCCTTTGTCACTCATTTGTGATACACTAAGTAGATTAAATTTTAGATTGTCTATTAGATTAACATTTTCAAACTTAAGTCTCCCTGCTTTGACAGTACCAGAACCCAACACTTTACCTTTAGAATCATTACCAAAGGATATATCACCCCCTCCATGAGCAAGAAAGTCCAGAAGAAGGGCTCTACATCCAGTCATGTGCCTGGAGCCTCCACTATCTACATACCATAAACTGTCTAAACAAGCAGAAGCTCCCTGCACATCAGTAAGGATTTTAGTTTTGGTGAGTGTCCAAAGCCAAATTGGCTTTGGATGGGTCCTTAGCTGTCTCAGCCTTAAGTTGAGGAGAATGATCAGTGGTTTGGACTAGCCTTTGAACTAGATTCAACAGCTGCATTTGACCATTTGCCAGTGCTTGTATGTCAACACTTGGTCCAGCAGAGGTTTGATCATTTCCTATCAGTTGATGAAAACCATGAGGATGTCTGTTCACTTTTGGTTTTGAAGGCCTCTTGGGCTCATCATAAACATGTGGCAGACGATGACAAGTGGGTTGTCCATATCCTCTTGGTAATCTGTTAACAGGTGGAGCATCTGTTACCTGAACTTCTCTGGGAGCAGAGTTTTTGTTCAGACTTTGGGTAACAGATGTTTGGACTGATTCAAAAGTCTGTTTGGATTTTCCTTTTGAAGTACTCATCACTTGACTCTCCAGAGTTTTAGCTTTATACTCTTTTATCTTTTCATCAAAATTTTTGAGATATAAGCACTCTTTTGTTTTGTGATTCTTTTTCTTGCAGATTGCACATTCTTTAGATTTTGAATCATTTAAACTTGTTGTTTTGTTGATGTCATATGCTTTTAGAAGAAAACAGTTTTTGGTGACATGGTTCTTCTTTTCACAAAAAACACAAAACAAGTTGTTCTTGGCTTTCCCTTTTTCTTTCTTCTTTTCAACAGATGTTTCATCATCTGTTGGAAGACTTACTAGAGGGATAACCTTGGCCTGTGGTGCCATTTTGCCATCAGAGGTTTTGAAGGTCATTGGTTTGAAATTTTCAAGGACTTCACACTCATCTGACCATGTTGGTTTGAATTGATATTTTTCAATTTCATCAAATGAGGGTGTACCTTCCAACTTTTCAAGAATGATTTTCTTGCCATTGGGTTCAGTAACCTTGATTTCTTGACCTTTTGAGTTTGTAGGGATGACCTCAACCAACTGTAGTTCCTTTTTGTCAGTGGTTTGTGAAACTTGATCAGTGGTTTTAAAACCAAACCCAAATTTCACATGACTTTTGGATTGTTGGTTGACAATCATCTCAAAACCCTTTGATGATTCCACCCATTTCTTACATTCAACTTGGGTGGACTCAAGCTCCTTCTTACAACTATGATATTTTGTTATCATAGTCTGAAGCTGGTCTTTGGTTATGCTTGCTTCATGTTTTAGACTGCTGATTTCAGACTCTTTTTCAGATATTTTTGATTTTAACTCTTTTGTTAATTTTTCAACCTGAATTTCTGAATCCAAAATTTTCTTTCTAAAGTTTTCATTCACCTCTTTTATCTTAGCAAATGCTACAATACATTTGTCTGAGCACAAGTCATTTAAGATTTGAGGAGATACCTTAGCAGCAGCCATCAAGGCACAGTTACACTGGCAGTCACAGTCATCACTACCCCAGGGGTCTGATAGATTCACAACCTCCACTTCAGATTCTTCAGCTGAAACAATCTCACCAACAGCACCATCAGTCACATTTTCAGACATAGACACCACTTCCTCAGAATCAGTCTCTTCAACAATTGTTTCTAGTGCCATAAAACAAAAATCCTTTTCAGTGTTGGCAACTAGAGCAATGTTGTCATCTGTTATCTCATCTGGTAGACTGCTCCAATCAACAAAGCCCTGAGTAAAGAAACTCTGTTGACCTGGTTGACTGGTCTCTGCAGGAGCAGAGGGTGGAGTAACAGTCATTGGCACAGGGGCCTGAGCAACAGGTGTTTGGACATAGTGATACTGAGGAACAGTGGTTTGGACATAATGCACAGGAACAGTGGTTTGGGTCTGTGCAAAGTGAGCAGTGTTTTGCACATTAGGTACATTAGGGATGGTCTGATAAGTGTTGGTCTGAGGTCTTTGATTTGGATAGGTGATCATAGGAACACCATTTTGACTCCTACACTCCCTAGCAAAATGACCCATTCTATGACATTTATAACACTTTATCTTTGATTTATCCAACCCAACCTTTGACCCACCATGTAAACCTGGGAACCTCCTGCCAGTTTTCTTATAGAAGTTATTGGTTCTAATACTGAGCAGGGCAACCTGATGTAAGATGTCCATTTCTTCTAGGTCCAAAGGGTCAATGTATTGTAAGTCATTGTACACAAAAGATGTATTATCAGAAGCCTGGATGTCACCACTGGCTGTGAAAGCACAGTTGTTTGGTGATGAGTAAGAATCATTATTGAAACCAGTTGTTATGTCAATGTAATGATCATAACTCTGATCCTTACTACTTCCAGAACCATCATCCTGACCCAACAGTGCAGTATTACCAAATACATAGTCATCTGACACTTTGCCAGAGTCCTGGAGCTTCTTTTTCTGGTTAAGCTCCCTTTCATAAGTCAGGAGCTTACCATGAAGCTGGGTCAGGGTTAGGTCTTTGAATCCGATAGAGTTTCTCATAACAATAGCTATAGTGTCCCATTTGTCCTGAAGTGATCTAAGAAACCTATGATTCAGTGTTGAATTAGGAAAAGTTAGACCAACCAGTTTTAGTTCACTAATTAGACAGTTAAACCTTTCAAACTGTTGTGTTAATGACTCCCCTTTTATGTGACTAAACGTTTCATATTGTTGGTTAAGTATTTCACGGTTGTTTTCAATCACATCATCAGTTCCCCCGAATTGCTCTTTAAGAGCATCCCACAGTTCTTTAGCACTATTGCAGTGCAAGAGACCGGCATAGATATCATTCGGCAGTGCCATGGCTACTATGCTGAAAGCCTTGGCATCTAGCTCGATTTTTTGAAAATCTTGCTCTGAGTAGTTCTCAACACTCTTTGGTACTTGGATCTTTGGATCCTCGGCACTCGGTACCATTGGAACATGTGGTCCAAATACTACCGATTTCCAGCACCCTGTGTTCTGTTGTGCTAACACATGAGCTACCCGACGCTGCCAGATGTTGTATTCTGACCTGACAAGCATCGGAGGCTTGTTGTGTGTGCCAGTGTTGTGTGGATCTTGATTAAGTGAAGTCATTCTCTTGGTTTTTCAAAACCAAAGTCTGTTTACTAACTGTTGAAACGAAAATAAACTATTACTCTGTTTTAACCCGACAAACAAACGATATCAATGATTGTGAGCTGATCTGTGTATTAAATTGATTGATTAGATCAGATTTAATTGACCATGCTCTGATACCAATTGTTAGGATCTGAGTTTTAGATTGTTTTGATTAATTATGAAATATGAATGAAGTATAAATGGAAAGTGCAGCGGAATAAAGAATAATCAAAACATAGAGAGTAATTGTTATCAATCGAATGCTTTCATTAAAGTTGAAAGATTACAAAGGTACAATTATAACTCCCCCTCAGCCTGATCACTCAGAGTTTGTTTGTCTAGAGAGAATGACGAGTGACAAATAGAACAGTACAAGTACTGTTCTATTTATAGACAAGTACAAACCTCTGATGATCACTTAGCTGACGTCACCTAGAAAGCGACCCCTAACTGACTAACAAACTACAACATCTGTTAAACAATAAACTACTGTTACATTGAAACTACTGAAGGAAAACTCTGTTAAGCTAAAAACTCTGATGTCTTCTTATCATCTGTTGAACCAAAGTGTTGTTGGTTCAACAGACCTTTGTTCTTCAGATCTTTGATCAGCACTTGTTCTTTATCAGACTTTTGCTCTTCAGACTTTATCCAACAGACCTTTCATCAGCAGCAGTTGTCTTGTATCAGCTATTTGAGCATCAGCAGTTTGGGAATCAGCAGTTCTTTGGAGGAAGCTTTCTTGTAAACTCTGTTATTTATTCTTGATCAACACTTAGTATATTTTGGCTTTCAATCATCTGTTCTTCTCCAGGTCAGCAGACCCAACAAATATTATAACCAAAATCATTTTATCAAAGGAGGGAAAACCATCTAATTGTCTATGATAACAGAAACCGAATTGCCATGGAGAAAAGGCTGAAGAAACCTATGGTGAACTCGACTAATGACAAACAAAAGGTTTATCTAAAACCGGCTGTGAAGTCATCGGTTAGACCTGTATCTGTAAAATCAGATAAGGTAACCAAGAAAGTTTCTTTTTCGAACGATACAAAGAAACCTACTGAGGGTCAAAAATCTCAGATAAGGATTCTTAAACATTCAGAACAATCTTGGACACAAAGGGTTCTCCAGGTGCTTCTACATCATCTTCTAAAGTTGAAACTCAAAGTGAGAAAGTTTTGAATGACCAGAAAAAGGTTGATTCAAAACCAATATTTGTGAGAGAGATTCTATGCAAACTAACATTCAAAGACCCAAGACCAAACATGCTTGGGTCCCTGTTAAAAACTAATTTTGTTTGTGATTTGTGCAGGGAGCTTCAGCTGGCCCTGTTAGCAGTCTCTGCATTGTCGACAGTGGAGCTTCTGGGCACATGACCGGTGATTTGATGCTACTCTTTGATATGAAGAATATTAATAGAGGCTATGTAGCGTTTGCTGGAAACAAAGGAGGGTATATAACAATAGAAGGAAGTGTTAGTAATGGAATTGTGAGTTTTGAGAGGATATCGTATGTAAAGCAAATTGATTATAATTTGCTGAGTGTGAGTCAAATTTGTGACAAATAGTTTTCTGTTCACTTTGATGTCAAATCTTGCTACATTCTTAAACCCGGTTTTGTTATTCCAAAAGAGTGGATCATGCTAAAAGCTCCAAGAGTGAACAATCTGTACATTCTTGACATGAGCAAGGCAACCACAACTCAGGGCCAAGTTACGTGTTTTCTATCCAAAGCTATTGAAAACGAATCTATTATGTGGCACAGAAGGATGGGTCATATTCACCTAAGAAAGATGAATCATTTGGTGAAGAACGGGCTTGTTGAGGGAGTTAATGTGAAGCATTTTCATTTGAACGACAAATGTGTGAGTTGCAAGAAAGGAAAACAGCACTAACAGTCACACAAACCAAAGAAAGTAAACTATGTTGAATTGCCACTTGAACGTTTGCGTATGGATCTTTTCGGACCTATCAAGCGTAAGAGTCACTATGGAGAGCTTTACTGTCTTGTGGTTACTAACGATTACTCAAGATTCTCGTGGGTGATGTGCATGCAACACAAAAGTGAGACTTTTAACAATCTGAAAGTTCTGTTTACCCGGTTGGAAAACATCTATGGTTTGAAGATAAAACGCATAAGAAGTGACAACGGGACGGAGTTCAAGAATTCTCAGAGGGATGCATTTTGTGAAGAAAAAGGAATTCATCATGAGTATTGAAGAAACACTAACCTGAACGGCTGTCCGGTGTATGCCTCTACGGTGTTGAAAAGGAGAACCACAGCTCGATCTTCGTCTTCTCCGGCTCAGATCTGCAAGGAAGAAAGGAAAAGTGGGGTGTGGAGGTGACTGCTAGGAAACCACGAGTGGAGTCCAACGTACAGACACAAAAATGATGGCGGCTGCCATGTGTTGTTTGGGGGTAAATATGAGTGTGATAACACCTCATAGCTTGTGTGCCCTAATGAAAGGAGATGACTCCTTTATATAGGGCTTTTCATGGGCCGCGGTGGGCCCATGGGCCGGACATCAAGGCCCCTTAACTATATGGGCACATAGCCCATTGGCACCAAGCCCAGTTAAGGGGTTACCTCCACATCCCAATATTAGTAAATAATATAAGAAGTGATAAGTAATAAAGACGGTATGTCGGGTCAAGCACCCTACCTCTACAAGTATAGTGCACCATACATTCCTCAGCAGAATTGTGTTGCAGAACGCAAAAATAGGACTCTAATTGAAGCGGCTAGGACAATGTTTGCGGACTCAAATCTTCTAGTAATATTTTGGAACGAGGCTATTTACGCAGCTTATTACACTCTGAATCGTGTGTTAATAGTGAAGAAGTTTGGCAAGACTTCTTATGAATTGCTTAATAGACGAAAGCCGAATTTAGAGTATCTAGAACCTTTCGGGTCACCATGCACAATGCTAAATCCTAATGAAAAGTTACGAGTGTGAGAACGCAGTGACTTCACTGTTGGTGCGTCCGATCATCGTAACTCCTCCAGCAGCTTCTAATGATACCAATGCTCCTGTCAATGAAGAATATATTTTTCAAGAAGCTTCAACAACTCTTGATTCATCATAATCGGAAGACGATGATGAAGTTTTCAGTGAAGCTATATTAGATCATGCTACGGTGACACCTCCATTGAACAAAAATCCAGATGTTGCATTGTCATCTAACACGGGTAATGATCTGGATACGGCAGAGAATATGAATGTTCAAGGAATGGGACAAGTTCTTGATCATCCGAAATCTCGAATTCGTCAGATTCATCCACTTGAACAAGTTATAGGTGATCCTAGTAGCAGTGTTATGACAAGAGGACAACTCAGACATGCAACTTTACATGATAACATTGGAGCCCTTGCCCTGTATGGTAAGTTATAGAAATCAGGTTGTCAAAATGATTGGTCTTTTGCTTGTTATGTTTCGCAGGTGGAGCCACGGACGTACAAGGACGCTTTACAAGACGATTCTTGGGTAAAGGCTATGCAGCAAGAACTACTACAGTTTTGGAAACTCGGATTCTGGACGCTAACAGATTTACCACCAGACCGCAAGAAAATTGGCACTAAGTGGGTTTTCAAGTGCAAAAAGGATGATCAAGGCGTTATTGTCAGAAACAAAGCTCGATCGGTCGTTCAAGGTTTTAGTCAAATAGAAGGGATTGATTACAATGAAGTCTATGCAATGGTTATGCGCATTGAAGCAATTCGTATGTTTCTTGCGTATGCATATTACAAGAAGTTCAAGATGAGCGCAATTGGAGAAATGCAATTTTTCTTAGGCTTGCAGGTGGATCAATTGCCTATGGGCATCTTTATTCGCCAGATGAAATATGTTTCTGAAGTCTTGAGCCGATTCCAGATAGATGATTCAAAGCCTATGTATATTCCCATACAACCCAATCACGGGATTGGAGTTGACGCTAAGGGGGAGCTTATAGATCCCTTTACGTATAGAGCCATTGTCGGATTTTTGATGTACCTGACTGCATCTCGTCCGTATATAATGTTTGCAACATGTCTCTGTGCTAGATTTCAATCGAAGCCGAAACAGAGTCACCTTACAGCTGTCAAGCGAATCCTATGATATCTGAAGGGTTGTCCCTCGCGTGGATTGTGGTGCACTAATGATGATAATTTTGACTTTATTGCTTTTAGTGATGCAGATTTTGGTGGCTATGATAAAGACAGTAAATCCACAACGACTGGATGTCAACTTCCGAGGAGCAGGCTCGTGACCTGGAAATGCAAAACGCAGACAGCAGTTGCACTATCAACATGTGAAGCCGACTACGTAGCAGCCTCGAGTTGCTGTTCACAGGTTTTGTGGATTCAGCAGCAGATGCGCGACTACGGTTTGCAATATCTTAAAACCCCCGTTCATTGTGATAATGAAGCTGCCATAGCACTCACTAAAGACACTGTTAATCACTCTAAGGCTAAACACATTCGAATAAAGTATCACTTTATTCGTGATTGTTATGCTAAAGGATTGATATGGTCAAAATCCACACTGACTATCAGAGAGCTGATATTTTTACCAAAGCTTTTGAAAAATCAAGATTTAAATTTTTACTAAGAGCTAATGGTATTAAAGAAAAACAAGACTAATCATCACCTCGGTTTATCAAATTTTTAGTTTAGTTTTTACTTTTTCAGAAAATCAAAAACCCAAAAATATGTTTTTAATTTTAGGGGGAGTCTTTATTTTCAGAAAAAACCAAAAACATCAAAAAATTTGAAAAGCCATAAAAATCAGAAAAATCAAAAATGATTTTCCAGGAGAAAAAGAGGAAATGATAGTACATCAGTGAGGATCTAACACATGTTAAAGAATTGTAATGATAATATAAGCCGTGTGTTGATTTTGTGTGATGTGCTGGTAGGTTTCATAGACTTATTAGTGCGTGCCTTAGTGATACAAACATAACAAACTACTCACTAGTGGCTGAACACCTCATGGGCATATGGTCTTAGTACCGTAATTTCGTTTGATAGGGTTGCCAAGATCTGAGGTTTTGGGTCGTTATGTTAATTGTTATCCGGGGTATCTTGATTGATCTTTTGTCGTATTAATTTACGGACCTAGATTCAATCAATATATTTGCAAAAAGAGCTTATATGCCAAAAACTAAAGTTACCGAATTAAGGAACTTAATGTATAATAATGATCAAAGATCATTTAATGCATCGTATCAAATCTATGATGAAATCATGATTGACATCAGCCTCAACCTGGTATGTATGCACATGTTACTTTGTAGCATTGATTTGCTGACCTGTACATCTCTGTGCTTCGTATCTTGTAATATAACGGATAACATTTGGCATAATCACGCGTTACGATGAAGTTTTCTGCAAATTCCTTGATACGGGAGTATGTCGTGTGTGTGGGAACCATAAGCTTGTTATTTTTAATACATCTAATTGCGTATCATTTTAAAGCACTGCATAACGGTCTGCATGTGAGCTTATGTGGATCACAATATCAACAATTGCCAAATCACACATTGTCTTTACTGATAATAAGTATCAAAGATCAACGGTGTGATCAGATTTCTCATTAACTGATATGATCCTCTTACCGAAAATCACAAAATGTATACTGCTTTATGTTTTTCATGTTCTGCTTATATACAAATACTCAAAAAGACTTTTGGTGTGTTTTAGCATAAATTTCAGAATATCCAAAATTTTTACATTTATGCATTATTTTCGATAACCGATGGTGAATGATGGTCATTTTCTGCAGTTTGACAGACCAATTTGTGTTTTGTATCATTAAAATGAGAAATTATGAATGTTTGAAGGTTTAAATGGTCTAAAATGACAAAATGGGATTTGAATTTGAGTTTTGGTAAAAATTTCAATTTTGAATAAACGAGCCATTTTGTTTTTCTTCGAGCCTTTCATTAGGTCGAAAGAAACCAGAATTTTCTCATTCGAATCCCTACAAGGGTCGAATGTAAGACCTTATATATACATGTCAGCTCATTCGAACCTCATTAAATAATTTTTCAAAATTTCAATCTTAACCACCCCTTGTTGCTCGTTTATTTTAGACATTTGATTCTTGTTCCTTGTGATCATTTAACTTCAAAATCACAGGTAATGATCCAGTATTCAATTCAAAATCAGTGATTGAAGTTTTCGAACCCTAGCACATTAATCAGTGACTTTGCAGTGGATTTGAACATCAATTGGACTTAGCATAACCATTATCGATGGTTTTAGGGGCAGAATAAACAAAAATCTAGTGTTTAAACATGTCTATGAATTTAATTGATTGTTGAAGATGGGTAAATCCTAGATTTTAATTAAAAATCATCAATAATTGGTTAATTGATAAAACTGATTGTTGATTAATGTTAATCGATCATACTAAGAACTGATAGAGGCAAAATGTAATATTAATCATGGTTATTTTGGATTTTGGTGAATTTGAATTCAAACAGGTCTGATTCAACCATGTTAAAAGGGTCGAATGAAACCTTTTTAGGTCAAATGAAGCTATTTGAGGTCGAATGAAAAAATAATAGGTCGAATGAAACTTTTGTTTTGCATTTGTTTTCATTCAACATTATGTTTATCTCATTCGAACCCCCGATGAGGTCGAATGAAGAATTGTTTTAACCAAAATTTTAAAATTTTCGGTTTTTGATAAATTTTCATATTTGTTTGTTTGTTTTATAGGATATTATGGCTGAACAAGAAAATCCAGAGCAGGAAGTACAGATTCCAGAGCAGCCAGCAGCACCAAAAGAATTGCTTTTTGAACCAGTTCATAACTGCTGTGCATACATTGGAGAGGTGAAGCAGTATGAAGAATTCTCCGGTATGATAGAGTTCCTGAAGAGGTGCAGAGTAGTCTATGCTATTGCTACATCAAAGACTATCTATAAAGACCATCATGTGGACTTCTGGGAGAAAGCAGTGATTACATTCTGGGATGGAAAGTCTGTGAAACAAAGCTACATTCAAGGCAATCTTGTGCTCGCTTCGGGACAAGATATTATAGAAGCCTTGCAGCTGAAAGATTCTCCAAATGATCCGACGAACTATCTTGGATGGAGCAAAGGAAATGTTTCTTGAGAATGAAGTACAATGCTCCTATCACTAATTGCTTGTTACACAAAGCAAAGCTGTGTCCACATTTCAAATATCTATTACATGTGATTCTACATGTATTTGGACCAGTGAGGGGAGGATATGATGTCCTGAGAAAGAGTTTGTGCTCGTTGGTGGTTGCTTTGATTCTGAACAAACCATTCAATGTTTCTGGAATGATTTTTGAACATATGATGGAAGTGTTAAAGGGATTGAAGACGGATAAGTTCTTGATGTATCCAAGGTTCTTACAGATGGTGTTTGACAACAAGTATCCTGATTTGATTAAAGATCTAGTGCAGATTGTGAATCAAAGTCATATGAGTATCACTACTTTGAGTCGGATGAGGGCTTATAAAGGAGTTTCTGAAGATCAAAACCCACCGTACAAGAATTTGTTTGGACACTTGAGTATAGTTGGTTACAAAGATCCAAGTCAAGATAAAGCAAGGAATGAGAAGAGTGATTCTGATTCTGATTCTGATAGCCCTTTATTTCCTGTTGATAAATCTGCTAAATGAAAGCGACAAGTTATCAATAAAGGTGCTAAGACTGGAAAGGGTAAATAAAAAGTGGTTGAGGTAGAAACCAAGAAAAAGAAAACTGTGAAAAGTAAAGGAAAAGCAAAGACTTTACTTGTTGATGAAGAGTCTACTGATTCTGAAGAGGCTCAGGATGAAGCTGAATGGGATTCAGGTGCTGAAACTGTCAAGATCACCAAACCCAAGGCCACTGAGGTTGGTGAGATTGAAGGATTAGATAAAGCTATTGAAGTTGAAGAGGCAGAGAAACAGAGTGTTAGATATTGAAGATTTGGATTTGACATGTGATAATCTTGATTTTCAAGGTTCTCCTATTGTTGGTGAGAAGATAAAGAAAGCCAGAAGTAAAACAATAGCAAAAAGAGATAATCCAAAGAAGAAAAGAGATAGAGAGATTGATTTGTTAGAGATGTTTGTAGACACACGATACGTGGTGCTTCTGTAAACAACGATGTGGTAGGATGGTTTGCTGATAAGATGGCTTGGGAGAGCAGAACCAGATGGAATATGTTTAAACCTCAGTATCCTAAACGAAAAGTTCATAAAGACGTTGATACTATTACCAGAATGAAGTGGGTTACACTGAAGTATAAGCCTCCTGTGGTGATGTAGAGGATACCTTTGATGCCTATTCAACAACACTTCAGCAACGAGTTTATGTTTTGGTACTATGACTGGAAAAAAACTGAAGCAGTGATTGTGTTGAAAGATAAAGATCTAAAGGCCGAATTCAAGAAAATACGCATATTTGATCCAATATGGATGATCAATTGCTCAAGTGAAGATATTACTATGTTGTATTTCAATCCAATTCACTTTGAAGTGTAAGATGTGGAGCAAGCGATGAAATATTATAGAGTTGTGTGTTTTTGCTTCGCATGGGATGTGAACGCTAGGTGTGATTATGATAAGAAGCTGGGATAGTATGTGAAAGTTCGTGAAGAGAAGAAAGGTTCGCAGAAACGCAAATTAGAACCTGAAATGAGAAAAAAACAAAAGAAGATCGTACGGATTAAACTGATGAACAAAACGCTTGATCAAGAACGATAACAATCCAAGCAATAGTCAGGGGGAGTTTGTAAGTGCACGGATGTGACTATCGCTTTGGATTGTCATTATATGGCGTTTATATGAAGATTTTGTGTTTCCTGAAGACTCATTCGACCATACGTGGGGTCGAAGTAGAGTTCTAGAAGGTCGAGGGAAGTTTTGATGTGAATGATGGTTTGGTTCGACATTGTGTCAAGGTCGAAGGACTCATTCGACCTACACAGGGGGTCGAATGAGGTTGCCTATAAATAGTCTTTGTTTTATTTTTTGATTAAGTTGTTGGTCATTTGTGATAGGTTTTGTGTGTGTGTTCTCTCTGAAGTCTTAGAACTTTCTGATTATTAGTTTTCATTGTAAACATACGCTTAATCAAGTATTATCAATTGTTTATGAATGAAAATGTTTATGAAAATGGAATTAATCGTGTTCTGATTTGTCTTCTATCATTTTGCATATGATCTAGGGTTTTCGCACCTAGATTATTCTATTTGTATGATTACGTAGTTGATTTCTTACAATCCGATCCTCTAAAAAGATAACACAACAAATAACTAAAATAAAAGTCTACAAATCGAAATGGATTCGGAGATAGAAAGATACAACCATAATAAATGATCAACACAAGAATATGGCTGCTCATAGACAAGCCTTCCATCATCTTGATGCTATGTATCTAAAGTAAACCTCACAACCCTCGATGTTTTATTGCATGAACTACTCCTACAATGCCGTTCTTGGCCATGATAATTAAAGTAGAATGGGGCCTAACCTTGGTGGGATGTTAGGATGGCCCTAAGGCCTCCCACAAGACCCCAAGATCTCTAGAAGAATCTTGGAAGTCGGCCCAAGAAAGCACAAGAAGGAATGTCAAATGATTGAGGTGAGCTTGCTATTTATAGAACTACCAAGAGGTGCACGGGCGTGCAGAATGAGTGTACACAGGCGTGCATACTGCCAGAGCTAGATTTCTTGTCTCCTAAGTTGGCTGCGTTATCTTCTAGCGTGCGTGACCTCTGTGCAAGTGAGCATGGGCGTGTTGGGTCAACTACTGGTCAATCTTATCATCGTCTAAGTCCCGAAAAGGTCTTCACACATACGGGAAACATGTTGCGAGTCTCGTATTTTCAGGAATCTCCAATTTTTAGCTGTTTTTGCCCGAAAATCACTTGTTTTCGGTATGTAGCTCCAATTTCCTGAATAATACAAATAGGAACGATTAAGTAGCTAAAATCAGTAATTAAGCTCAATTTTGCCCTATTATGAGACTAATTATGCATGTTTTATATGTGAAAATTACGTCACATAACACATCACATAGCATGTCACAATTCGCCTCCACCTTGGTAATTCCTTCTAACTGCCACCTCTGGATTATTTTCAGTGATACCTCACGACACCATGACTTTTAAGGAAGCCAAACGTGAATTCAATAGGTGTCCGTATTTAGCGATTAAGGTATAAAAATATATTCATATCTTCCTTGTAAACCTTATTCATATTTTTCGCTCACTACAAGTCCTTGGGCAAACAACAACAACAAACATAACCAATGTAAGTGCATGGAATGTGACTTATTCATTTTGGATTGTCAATATAGTGTTTTGGTAGATTTGATGTTGAAGTAAATACCCATTCGACCTGTCGAGGGGTCGAAGGAGCCTTTGGAGAGGTCGAAGGACACATTCGACCTAGTCGTGGGGTCGAATGTGCAGTAGTATAAATACCTTAAGTTTTATTTTGATGTTAATAGTTGGTCATTTTGGTTTGAGTCTTGGGTGTGTTCTCTCTCTAGGTTCTGGAAAGTTCTGTAACTGATTTATTTCATTGTAAACACTATCTAACAAGATTAATCAACATGTTTATGAATGAAATGTTTATTGAAAAGGATTTGATTGTGTTCTGATTTGATCTTTATCATATTGCATACGATTTAGGGTTTCCGCACCTGAATTGTTTCACTTGTATGATCATCTAATCGTTTTCTTTAAAATCAATCCTTAACAAAGTGGTATCAGAGCTTATCTCGATCATACAATTGCAATTTGATAGATTTCGAACATATTTTTATCCAAAAACACCTAAAATTTTTCTGTTTTGCATGAACTTTTAATGATAATGGAGATTGATCGATTTTGACTTGATTTCACGGATAAAATCAAAATTTTCATTCGTTAAAGTTGATCTCCATCAGATCTGAAGCAAAACCTGATTATCATCAAAATGCATAAACCTTTGAAAAATTTGAATCAAAATAACTGTTTTTTTGAAGAATAACCATTTTTCAAATGGGTCGGGTCGAACCAGAGAGAGTTAGGTTGAACGTGCGAGTTTTTGGGGTCGAAACAATGTTTTTGGGTCGAACCAGAGGGAGTTTAGGTCGAACCAAGAGTTTTTGAGTGTGTTGTGTTGTCATTCGACCATCTTTGTTTCATTCGACCATACGGGAGGTCGAAGGAGTATTGTGTCAAGGTCGAACCAAGTCTAGAGTGTTACTTTTCTCTTTCGAGTCTGTTACGGGGGTCGAACTAGGTTAATTTCCACATTTGAACCCACTTTTTGTATTTAGAGGTCGAACCTGAGTTTGTTTTGGAAATTTTTCTAAGTGTTTACATTCCGAGCATTATGGACAACATTTGAGGATTTCCTATGACACCTAGACCTGCAACAACACAGCAACAGCATGTTCCAATGAATCCGTGGGCAATGGCTTCTCAGAAGACGAGCACAATCATCTCAACCGATCAACTACATTGCTATGAATAGTTCAACACCACCACCTGTTACTCAACCTCCACAACAACAAGTTAATGATTTTTGGGGAGTTTGCAGCAGCAGCGGTGCAGTCTCAGCCTTTGTCAAAGTTGAATGAAAAGGTTAACGGATTTATTGAACCGGCTTACTCAAAGGAACCCACTCCAATGAGTTTAGGACGAAAGTGTGTTGATGATCAATACCCGGTCAATTCATTCGCTAAGCCTAATTCCAAGAATGTGTTTGAAGAATATCGTAATTGTTTCAAATGTAGGGAGAGAGGGCATTTACTTGCTCACTGCCCACATGTGAGACATAAAAGGGATGAAGTTGTGCAGAGGCAAAATTTTAGGAATTCGGTTGATGATCATAGACAACATAATTCACAAAGACAATTTGTTCCTCAGAGGCAACAATTTGTACCTCAAAGGCAACAATTTAGGTCACAAAGACAACAACAGTTTTTTCCACAAAGACAACAATTTTATAATCAAAATCAGTTTTATAACAAAAGGGAAAACCGATCGATTGTCTATGATAACAAAAACCGAATTGCCATGGAGAAGAAATTGAAGAAACCAATGGTGAATACGACTAATGATAAACAAACGGTTTTTCCAAAACCGGCTGTGAAATCATCGGTTGGACCTGTGTCTGTTAAATTAGAAAAGGTAACCAAGAAAGTTTCATTTACGAACGATACAAAGAAACCTACTGAGGGTCAAAAATCTCAGATAAGGATTCTTAAACGTTCAGAACAATCTTGGACACCAACGGGTTCTCCAGGTGCTTCTACATCAACTGCCAATATCAAAACTGAAAGTGTGAAAGGTTTGAACGATCAGAAAAAGATTGATTCAAAGACAAGTGTTTGTGATAATGATTCTTTGAAAGCTAACATTCAAAGACCCAAGACCAAACAGGCTTGGGTCCCTGTTAAAAACTAACTTTGTTTGTGATTTATGTAGGGAGTTCCAACTGGCCCTATTAGCAGTCTTTGGATTGTCAACAGTGGAGCTTCTGGTCACATGACTGGAGATTTGACGTTACTATTTGATATCAAGAACATTAATGGTGGATATGTGGCGTTTGCAGGAAACAAAGGAGGTTACATAACAATGGAAGGCAGTGTTAGTAATGGAATCGTGAGTTTTGAGAGAATATCTTATGTGAAGCAAATTGATTGTAATCTGTTGAGTGTGAGTCAGATTTTTGACAAACAATTTTCTGTTCACTTTGATGATAAATCTTGCTACATTCTTAAACCCAGTTTCGTCATTCCAAAAGAGTGGATCATGTTAAAAGCTCCAAGAGTGAACAACTTGTACATTCTTGACATGAGCAAGGCAACCACAACCTAGGGACAAGTCACGTGTTTTCTATCCAAAGCTACAGAAAAAGAATCTATTATGTGGCACAGAAGGATGGGGCATATTCACCTAAGGAAGATGAATCATTTGGTGAAGAACGGGCTTGTAGAAGAGGTTAATGTGAAGCATTTTCATTTGAACGATAAATGTGTGAGTTGTAAGAAAGGCAAACAGCACAAACAGTCCCACAAACCAAAGAGAGTAAACTCTGTAGAATTGCCACTTGAACGTTTGCATATGGATCTTTTCGGAACCGTCAAGCGTAAGAGTCATTATGGAGAGCTTTATTGTCTTGTGGTTACAAACGACTAGTCAAGATTCTCGTGGGTGATGTGTATGTAACACAAAAGTGAGACGTTTAATAATCTGAAGGTTCTGTTCACCTGGTTGGAAAATATCTACAGCTTAAAGATCAAAAGAATTCGTAGTGAAAACGGGACAGAGTTCAAAATTCTCAGATGGATGCACTCTGTGAAGACAAAGGAATTCATCATGAGTATAGTGCACCATACACTCCACAGCAGAACGGTGTTGCAGAACGCAAAAACAGGACTCTAATAGAAACGGCAAGGACAATGCTTGCGGACTCGAATCTTCCAGTGATGTTTTGGAATGAAGCAATCTATGCAGCTTGTTACACACTGAATCGTGTATTAACAGTGAATAAGTTTGGGAAAACTTCTTATGAACTGCTTAATAGACGAAAGCCGAACTTGGAGTATCTAGAACCTTACGGGGCACCTTGTACAATGTTAAATCCTACTGAGAAGCTTGGATCGAAAGCAGGAGACGGATATTTTGTTAGGTCCGCGACACCACTTAAACACGTATTTAACAAAAGAACTCGACAAGTTGAAGAGTGGGCAAATGTAGAAGTTCAATGCTACACTCAAAATGGTCAAGGAAGTGGGCCCAATTGGATGTTTGACTATAAAGATTTCTTTGAGTCATTCAATCTAGATAGCTTGGTTGAAGAGGCTGTACTACGTTTATATTACGAGTGTGAGAACGCAGTGACTTCACCGTTGGTGCGTCCGATCACCGTAACTCCTCCAGCAGCTTCTAATGATACCAATGCTCCTGCTAATGAAGAAGAGATTTTTCAAGAAGCTTCTACTACTCTTGATTCATCAGAATCGGAAGACGACGATGAAGTATTCAGTGAAGTTGTCTTAGATCATGCTACGGAGGAACCACCAGTGAACCCAAATCCAGATGTTACATCTTCATCTAATACGGGTAATGATCTGGATATGGCAGAGAATTTGACTACTCAAACGGGAATTCAAGTTCCTGATCATCCGGAATCTCGGATTCATCAGATTCATCCGCTTGAGCAAGTTATTGGTGATCCCGGCAGCAGTGCCATGACAAGAGGACAAATCAGACATGCAACTTCACATTACAATATTGGAGCTCTAGCCTTGTATGCTAAAATATAGAAATCAGGTTGTCAAAATGACTGGTCTTTTGCTTGTTATGTTTCGCAGGTGGAGCCGCGGACATACAAGGATGCTTTACAAGATGATTCGTGGGTTGAAGCAATGCTAGAGGAATTATTACAGTTTCAAAAACTCGGAGTCTGGACGCTAACAGATTTACCACCAGACCGGAAGAAAATTGGCAGAAGTGGGTTTTCACGTGCAAACAGGATGATCGAGGCGTTATTGTCAAAAACAAAGCTCGATTAGTCATTCAGGGGTTTAGTCAAACGGAAGGAATAGATTACAATGAAGTCTATGCACCGGTTGCGCGTATAGAAGCAATTCATATGTTTCTAGCGTATGCTTCCTACAAGAAGTTCAAGGTGTATCAGATGGATGTGAAGAGTGCCTTTCTGTATGGTGTGGTCAAGAAAGAGGTATACATTGGCTAACCGCCAGGCTTTGAAGATCCTATCCACCGGGATAAGGTCTATAAACTTAACAAAGCACTTTATGGTTTGCACCAAGCTCCACGACAATGGTATAAGGAGCTGAGTACGTACCTTCTTTCCAAGGGATTCAAACGAGGTTTGGTAGACTGTACCCTGTTCACAAAAAGAACGGAGGGTGACTTGCTTGTTGTTCAAATACATGTTGATGAAATTATTTTCGGTTCCACTAATGAGCTTTTATGCAGAGAATTCGAACGAGACATGCAGGAAAAGTTCGAGACGAGCGCAATGGGGGAAATGCAGTTTTTCCTAGGCTTGCAGGTGGATCAATTGCCAACGGGCATCTTTATTCACCAGACGAAATATGTATCTGAAGTCTTGAGCCGGTTCCAGATGGAAGATTCAAAGCCTATGGACACCCCAATTCAACCTAATCACGGGATTGGAGTTGACGCTAAGGGGGAGCTTACAGACACTTTCACGTATAGAGCCATCGTCGGATCTTTGATGTATCTGACTGCATCTCGTCCAGACATAATGTTTGCAACATGTCTCTGTGCTAGATTCCAATCGAAGCCGAAACAGAGTCACCTTACAGCTGTCAAACGAATCTTGAGATATCTTAAGGGTTGTCCCTTGTGTGGACTGTGGTACCCTAATGATGATAATTTTGACTTTGTTGCTTTTAGTGATGCAGATTATTGCGGTTGCGATAAAGATAGTAAAACCACAACGGCTGGATGTCAGTTCTTTGGGAGCAAGCTCGTGACCTGGCAATGCAAAAAGCAGACAGCAGTTGCACTATCTACTTGTGAAGCTGAATACATGGCAGCCTCAAGTTGCTGTTCACAGGTTTTGTGGATTCAACAGCAGGTGCGCGACTACGGTTTGCAATATCTTAAAACCTCTATTCATTGTGACAATGAAGCTGCCATAGCACTCACTAAAGATACAGTCAATCACCCTAAGGCTAAGCATATCCGGACTAAGTATCACTTTATTCGTGATTGTTATGCCAAAGGGTTGATTGATATGGTCAAAATCCACACTGACTATCAGAGAGCTAATCTTTTTACCAAAGCTTTTGACAAATCAAGATTTGAATTTTTTGCTAAGAGCTAATGGTATTAAAGAAATAGAAGACTAATCGTCACCTCGGTTTATCACATTTTGTTTAGTTTTTAATGTTTTTCAGAAAATTAAAAACCCAAAAATATGTTTTTCATTTCAGGGGGAGTCTTTATTTTCGGAAAAACCAAAAACATTGAAAAATTCAAAAAGCCATAAAAATCAGAAAAACCCAAAATGATTTTCCAGGAGAAAAAGAGGAAATGATAGTACATAAGTAGGGGATCTGATACATGCTAAAGAATTGAAGTGCTATATAAGGCGTTTGTTGATTTTGTGTGATGTGCTGGTAGGCTTCGTTGACTTATTACTGCGTGCCTTAGTGATACAAACATAACGAACTACTCGCTAGTGGCTGAACACCTCATGGGCATATGGTCTTGGTACCCTAATTTCGTTTGATAGAGTTGCCAAAATCTGAGGTTTTGGGTCATTATGTTAATTGTTATCTGGGGTATCTTGATTGATCTTTTATTGTATTAATTTATGGACCAAGATTCAATCAAGATATTTGCTAAAAGAGCTAATATGCCAAATCTGAAAGTTACCGAATTGAGGAACTTAATGTATAATAATGATCAAAGATCATTTAATGCATCGTTTCACATCTATGATGAAAATCATGATTGATATCAGCCTCAACCTGGTACGTATGCACATGTTGCTCTGTATCATTGATTTGTTGACCTGTACACCTAATTGAGGAACCATAAGCCTGTTAGTTTTAATACACCTAATTGCGTATCGTTTTAAAGCACTGCACAACAGTCTGCATGTGAGTTTATGTGGATAACAATATCAGCAATTGCCTGATTACACATTGCCTTTACTGATAATAAATAATAAAAGATCAACGGTGTGATCAGATTTCTCAAAAACTGATATGATCCTCTTACCGGAAATCACAAAATGTTTACTGCTTTAAATTTTTCAATTTTCGGCAAGATATACAAAAACTCAAAAAGATTTTTGGTGTGTTTTAGCATAAATTTCAGAAAATCCAAAATTTTTACATTTCTGTGTTAGTTTTGATAACCGATGGTGATTGATGGTTATTTTCTGAAGTTTGACAGACCAATTTGAGTTTTGTATCACTAAACTACTAAATGATTGATTGTTTGAAGGTTAAATGTTTGAAAATGATAAAACGGGATTCGAATTTGAGACTTGGTAAAATATTCAGAAATCCAAATTCTCATTCGCCCCTTCGTTGGGTCGAAGGAGTGTTTGTGTTTGCATTCGAACCTTCTACTGAGGTCAAATAAGAGTGTTTGAGTGATTTGTTTCATTCGAGCCATCTGTTTTCTTTCGAACCTTTAACTAGGGTCAAAGGAAGGATAGATTTTCTCATTCGAACCCATGTAAGGGTCGAAGGTGAGTCTTATATATATTCTATCAGCCTCATTCAAACCCTATAAAATTTTTCATAAAGTTCTCTCTTAACCAGAACTTGTTGCTTTTGATTTTTTCATCATTCAAACTTGTTCCTTGTTGAATACTGATCCTTTTAATCCAAAAATTACAGGTAATGACTTCATGATCAGGAAGGAATCGTCGATTAAAATTTAAACCCTAGAACATATAATCTGACTTTATTGAACCTGTTTAAACAACAATTAATCATTGATAAACTATTATCGATGGTTTTAGGGGGAGAAGGAACCAAAATCCAGTGTTTCAACATATTATTGAACACAATCGATTGTTTGAATATTATAAACCCTAGATTTTGGGTAAAACCATTGATAATAGGTTAATAGATCAAATTGATTGTTGATATAGGTTAATCGGCCATATAAGGATCTTAATAAACAATAATGTGATGTTTATCTTGACTGAATTGATTATTGGTAAATTTGAATTCCAAACAGTCACATTCGACCAACTGATCAGGGTCGAATGAGACTTATCATGGTCGAATGAGACTTTCTAAGGTCGAAGAAGATTGTTTGAGGTCGAATGTAGTAGTTTAGGTCGAATGAAACATTTGTTCACCTGATTTTCTCATTCGACACACTAAATTCCTCATTCAAACCCCCGATAGGGTCGAATGAAGGAAGTTTTGACCAACTTTTCAAATTTTGTCCGATTTTGATAAATTTTCATGTTTATTGTTTTGCAGATTATAATGGCTGAACAACAAAACCCAGAAAAGGAAGTACCAGTTCAAGAGCAACCAGAAGAACCCAAGGAGTTATTATTTGAACCAGCATACAACTGTTGTGCATTTACTGGCGAAGTGAAACAACGTGTTGAATTCTCAGGGATAGTAGATTTCTTACAAAGAAGCAGAGTCATCTATGCTCTTGATACAACAAAGACAATATATGAGGATCATCATGTTAACTTCTGGGAGAAAGCTGTGATTACTTTCTGGGATGACAAATCTGCTATACAAAGTTACATTCAGGGAAACTTTATACTAGTTACTGAGCAAGACATCAGAGAAGCTTTACAGTTGAGAGATTCTCCTATAGATCCTACAGAGTTGTCTTGGATAGAGCAGAGGAAGTGTTTCCTCATAATGAATTACAATGCCCGAATTACTGATGGTTTACTTCATAAGGCAAAGCTGTTTCCACACTTCAAGTATTTACTACACGTGATTCTGTATGTGTTCGGACCAGTTAGAGGAGGTTATGATGTGCTGAGGAAAATTCTGAGTTCACTGGTTGTTGCCCTAATCTTGAACAATCCATTTAATGTTTCTGGGATGATATTTGAGCAAATGATGGAATTTTTGAAAGGTTTGAAGACTGACAAGTTTCTTATGTACCCAAGATTCCTGCAGATGGTGTTTGATCAAAAGTATCCTAACTTGAAAAAGGATCCAAAGCAGATTGTATATCAAAGTCATATGAGTCTTAGTATTTTGAGCAGAATGAAAGGTTACAAAGGTGTTCTTGAAGATCAAAGGCCTCTATTTAAGAACTTGTTTAGACATCTGATTAATCCAAATTATAAGGATCCAGGTCAAAACAATGCAAGGAATGAGAAGAGTGATTCTGACACCGATAGCCCTTTATTCCCTGTTGACAATGATGCTAAACGGAAGCGTCAAGTGATTAATAAAGGTGCTAAGTCTGGTAAAGGAAAAGCAAAGGTTGTTGAAGTTGAACACAAAAAGCAGAAAGTTGTGAAGAAGAAAGGAAAAGAAAAAACAATGTTACTTGATGAAGAGTCTGCTGATTCAGAAGAGACTCAGGATGAAGAAGAATGGGATTCAGGAGATGAAAATATCAAGATCACTAAACCCAAGGCCACTGTGGTTGGTGAGATTGATAGTTTGAACAAAGCTATTGAAGAACAAGAGAAAAGAGCACCAGTTGTAAATGAAGAAGAATTGAATCTTACTATTGATAATCTTGACTTTGGTGGATCTCATGTTGCAGGTGAAAAGATTAAGAAAGCCAAGTTTAAGACTATGGCAAAGAGAGATAATCCTAAGAAAAGGAGAGGCAGAGAAGTAGAATTGTTAGTTGCAGGAAAGAAAGTTCCAGTGATTTGAAGCTCTAGTGCTACAACACCCTTGGCATCCCCAGTTGCAAAGAAGAAGAAGAAGAAAGTTGTTCAGGAAACTACTGTGAATCCAGCTCCTGAAGACTTCTCTAGTACTTTGGAGAATGTTTACAACAATTTCAAAAGAAGACAAAACCTGTTACACCACCAGTTGCTGAATCATCTACACCCCAGGTTACTATTTCAAGTGAAGTGATGGAAGCAGTGAATCGTCAGATTGCAGATATAATGAAAGCCTTCAACAAGCAACAAGATGAAATAAAATAGATGAAAATGGATGAACAGACAATGTTGCAAATGGTTCTATCCTCAAAGGCAAATCAAGATGAGTTAGAAAAGAAGTTGAAAGAGCTTCAGGAAGAAAACAAGATGTTGTTGGCTTGTGGTAAAAGAAATACAAGAAGGATCAAGTATTTACAGATTGAAAACATGAAAATCAAAGCTGACAACAAAGAGATGAAAAAGTTACTTGATGATTTATATTCCAAAGCACCACAGCTAAAGGGTACAGAGGAAGAAGAGAAGGAGGATGATGAACAGAAGGTTGATTATGAGTTATCTGATGATGAAGAAGGTGATGATGATGATGAATTTGATGATACATCAGATGATGATGATGATGCTGGTGATAAGAGTGGTGGAAAGAAAGATGATAAAGGTGATGATGATGAGAGTTCTGATGAAGATGATGATGACAATCAAGATGCTGACAAGTATAGCTATCAGAAGAGAGAAACAGATAAAGGTGACACAGGTGAATCAAGTTCCAAAAAGACACCTGGTGAAAATGTTGGTGATGATGATAGCATATTCTGGACAGAAAAGATTAGATCTTTGTCAGACGATGATAAAAACTTATATCGTTAGATGTTGAAGCAAAATGTTTAGACGATTGATCTCACTGGAAGGTTTCCAGAGATTTTTGAATCTGATGATATGAAGTATGAACTAGAATACAATGATCCTGATCTAGAGGATGGAGAGGTATCTGCTGCAGTTTCTAATGAAATTTTGGAAGGTTTGGCAAAGCAGATAGGGAAGTCTCTAAAAGATATTATGAATGAAAAAGAGTTTCCTAATATTCCAGAGAGAGATGCAGGTACACATTCTGATGATAAAGATACTCCAGAGTTTGAGGAGATTGAGATTGAAGACATAAGACATGAAGAGTATCCTAAATATTTCAAAGAGAAAGAGAATGTGGTGATACCTGTAATCAATGAAGAAACACTTAATGAAGCTAAGAAACTTGCTGAGAAAAAGAGTCAGAAGATTGTAGATGAAGTGTTTGAGAAGGATACCAATCAGAAACCAAATTTTCAACAGTCAGATGATTTGAAAGATTTGTTGAAAAGGTTGAAAGAAAAAGAGGCAAACAGACTTAAGACATAAGTGCAAGGAGGTTTCTACAAATATCATAACCAACTGTTTAAAGGAAGAGCATTAGGTTGGAGGTATCTTAGGCAGCTACATTGCATAGGGGTGAAGTAGGAGAAGGGGATTCTGTATTTCTACAGGTTCCATGATATTAAAACCCTGCCGTATTGGGCTGTACGAGATATTTGTAGACACACAATGAGCGGTGCTTCTGAGCATAATGATGTTGTTGGATGGTTTGCAGACAAAATGTCTTGGGAGAGCAGAACGAAGTGGAATATGTTCATGCCTCAGTATCCGAAAAGGAAAGTTGTGACACCCGGCAAACTCAGGTTGATAACATTGGTTAGGTTAAAGTCTACCTTAGCGAGTCATGCGTATATTATACTTAACTAGGTCGGTTGAGTCGTGTTATGGTTCGGGAGTCGTTATTGCGGTCTAGAGGGTCATTAGATGTCGGTCCATAACCATGGGTACAAGAATTGCTGATTCGTAGAATCGTCGGACCTTAGTAAAACACACAAGACACGAGTCCCGGGAATTGGTGAACGAATGTGAACGTGTTTATTTTCATGATTTATGTGTGCATAATTGCTATGTGACGTGTCGGTATGTGAATACGTGTTTACATATGTTAAAACGGTGATTACACGCGATTACATGACATTATAGGTGATTACGCAGTGCTGAAGGCGATTAGGATGAGCCTGAAGGCGATTAGCCTTGTAATCACCTGACATGAGGGCGATTAGGGGGAGAATGAGGGCGATTGGGCCCTAATCGCCTATAGCTATAGGCGATTAGGAGCCCTAATCGCATGGCACTGCTGCGTAATCGCCTGACGTGTTTTAAACGACTAGAAACGCCTATAAATACCACCCTTGACCTCTAAAACACCATTTGTGCAACCTAGCCGTCCCATAACCTATCCCAACTCACAAACACCCTCTGGAACACGTTTTTGCATCAAAACACACATTTCCAAGCTTTACACATCATTTTCTCATAAATCCAAGGTGTGTTCTTCATTCCCAAACCTTTGTATGATTATGTTTTGTTCCCTAAAGGTCCAGACCTGATTTCTAAGCTATTGTGTCTTTGAAAATCTATTAAAAACCGTTTCTAAACAAACCCAAACCTTTATGCATGTTATATGTGTTGTATTTGTATAAAGGTAGGATTTTTATGATTGAAACATGGTTATTCATGTGTTATAAATGTGTTTCTGACTTAAATGGATTATGATAAGGTTAACTTAGGAGTTTGGAGGTCCATGGTTGTGTATTGTTGATGTTTGGTATTTTGACCCATTTGAATGGTTTTGAATGATTAAGGATGATATGATGTGTTTTGTTGGTTATATGATGTTAGGGTTTGCTTTAGGATGATGCTAGAATAGTAGGATATTATCGGACAACGTTGTTACGTGATGAAATCTGGATATTTGCTATTTAGGGTAAGTTTTTGCATGTTGATGGGATGTTTACATGTTAAGTATGCTATTTTGGGAAAGCGCTCGCATTCGGGACTGATAGAATGATGATAACTTAGGGGTTTTTCTTGAAATATGTTTGATAATGTTGTATGATTGATATTTGGTGTTTCCACACGTTCCGGATCTGATTTGGAGGGTTAAACGCGCGAAAAATCAGAACAACAATACTAAAGGCGATTAGGAAGCCTAATCGCCTGGGCTCAAGGCAATTAGGAACCTAATCGCCTATAGGGAGGGCGATTGGGGGACTAATCGCCTTCACTGAGGGCGGTTATGTTCCTAATCACTAGTTAAACCCTAAATTGCATGTCTTATAGCCCTAATCGCCTATAGTACACTAGAATAGGCCTAATCGCCTATGGTTGAAGGCGATTGGAGCCCAATTGCCTTCAGGGAAGGCAATTACACTGCCTAATCACTAGTTGACTTTTCCTAATTGCTAGTTGACTTTTCCTAATCGCATGCACTGCTGTTGTACGTGTGTTTTGGCATTCCGAGACCTGATTTGACACCTAGGAACATGCTAGGAACCCCTGAATCATACCTGGTAACATGGTAACACGTGCTCGGACTTATTTATGCGCTGATTGAACTATGTGCTAGACTTGTTGAACTTTAACACGTGTTAAATATGGTTGCACGATTTGTATGTCTTAGAGTATGAGGTTAACACGTGGAGTCTCGGGTCGCCAATGGGATGTCAAGTCTTGTCCAAATGATTGGTTAAACAGTCAACGTGTTTTCAAATGAACTTGGTTATGGTCTGGACATCTAGGGGCTAACTAACCTACGGGTTATTAGTCAAAGTACTTATAACTGTCAAATGTTAGGTCGCCGCTATACGGGGCTAGCATAGCTTGCTGATTTTTAATCATTTTCGAAGTAACGCAACCTAAGGTGAGTTCACGGCCCCACTTTAACTGGTTTTACTTTTGGGGGAGAAAACATGCGTTAAACTTGTGTTTGGTAACAACTTTCATACTATGGGTTATTTTGGGTTACTATACGATCTTTGAAAGTCCCGGGGGAAACCATGAATGTGCGAGGTAGTACAACGGGGAAATGTGGATAGATCTATTGGGCGTGACCTGCCCCACTCGTCAGCTGGGAGCCGGGCGGGTGCATATTGTCTCAAACAGGAACAGTACACTATTCGGGCACAAACACTTCTAGGTATGCGTGTCAGTAATGGTTCCCAATCGTAGTAGTAACAAAACATACGCCTAGCTAGCGTACTTTGGTATACGTTTTTCATAGTATAGACAGGGCGAACTTAGTAACTTTTATTACAAACCTGTGAACTCACCAGCATTTTGTGCTGACATATTTTTGGCATGTTTTTCTCAGGTCGCTACGGTAGCATCCCAGGGCTTAGGCGCACGCGTCTACACGGCGTCTAGTTTAGGTTCCATGGTTTTCGACTGTCGAATAAGTTTGAATACTTTTGGATTTTGAGTTGTAAACAAAGCTTCCGCTGTTATGTCATGGTTTGAACTTATGTTTTTTAAATTTCGTACGTTCATATAGTGTTGTTTATAGTGACTGTTGACTTGGATCCTGGTTTGTCACGCGCCTCGCGGTAAAACTCCGCAAGTGGAATTTGAGGGTGTGACAGATTGGTATCAGAGCCAATGGTTATAGTGAACTAGGACTGCATGTAGAGTCTAGTCAATAGCCGAGTCACACACACTAGACGGTCACATGGTACGTGTCGACATAGTGGGCTACATACGGGCTTGCCGGGGTGTCTTTAAATCATCAAACTCCTTGCGTTACATCATCCGCTCTCCAGTGTGTTGGGTTATTGATTGGCAAGGTAGTGTTGTGTATTGGAGTGGTTTGTATACTCTTGAGATCTGTCCAAGGTTCGGACATCTCCCCTCCGTACTCCAATAAACACACTCGCCCATACCGTACTTTGGCATCTATGCCATTGCGATAAACGTTTAGGTGTTCGTGTCCGGTGACTTGAACTTTAAACTAGGAGGACACTTGGAGGACCATGTAGAGCGGTTTATCATTTCGGGTGCACACAAAATCATAAACCGAAATGCATGAAAGTCCTAGTGAGCTCCAGGTTTGAATGGATAGTTCTGGATTGGATCTAGCCTTGATTTTATGAACACTAGTGGGTGCCACTAGCTGTAAATCTGAATTTCCTCGTTCTTGTTACCAGAATCATGTCTGGAGTTCGTGGAGGACGCAGAGGTGGCCGCACTGGTGGACGTGATGGTGGTGGTGGACGTGGAGGCGTGAACCTGACGCAGGAAGATCTGAACAACCTGCTGCAAGCTGCCTTCCAGGCAGGACACAATGCTCATGGTGGTAAGTTGATTCTATCAGCTTTGCCTCATTATGAGCATGGTATCTTTCTTTTGTGGTTTTCTTATGTGTTTCATTTCAGGTGGTGTTGTTAACCCACCTCCAGCTATGTGCACGTACAAGATGTTTCGGGACTGTAAGCCCCATGATTTCTCTGGCACTAAGGGGGCAGTGGGGTTGCTCAAGTGGCTGGAGAAGGTGGAGTCTGTGTTTTTGATGTGTAACTGTCTTCCTAAAGATCGAGTTAAGTATGTTGTCGCGCTCTTCCAGGATGTTGCTTTGACCGGGTGGAACTCTACTACTCGGAACATGGGTTTGGGGGAAGCTTACGCCATGCCATGGGAGAACTTCGTTCAGCTCTTGAAGAGGGAGTACTGTCCTAGGGAGGAGATCCAGAGGCTGGAACATGAGGTTTGGAACATCAATATGGTTAGGTCAGAGATAGAGGAGTACACTGTGAGGCGTAATGAGTTGGCGGTGCTGTGTCCTGATTTGCACGCACCAGAGTATAGGAGGATCGAGCACTACATTTCAGGGCTAGTACCAGAGATAGCGGGGTTGGTGGCTGCGGGAAATCTTCCTACTTATGCAGATGTGGTTCGATCGGCTCATAGGATGACTAATCTGAAGGTGAATAAGGGTATCTTGCCTGCCCGTGGTTCGACTGTCAAAGCTCCTGAAAGTAACAAGCGCAAGTGGGATAGTGTTGGGAAGGGTTCTGTGCCAGCTCCATCTCAGCAGGGTAAGAAATTTAATGTTGGGGTTCTTCTTCTTCGGGTTCGAAGCAGGGTGGTTATACTGGGAAACTCCCAAAGTGCAACAAGTGTGGGCGTCATCATCAGGGGAACTGCGACTGTTCTCGTTGTCATCGCTGCCAGCAAATTGGGCATTTTGCTAAGGACTGTCAGGTAACACTTCCATTGACTCAAGCCCCTACTGTTGTCCCTACTCCTGCTGCTCAGGGGACTTCAGGGAAACAGGGTTGTTTTAACTGTGGTAAGGTTGGGCATTTCAAGAGGGATTGTCCGAAGCTGAAACCGGGCGAGGATGTGAAAGGCAGGAACGGTAACGGGAATAACAGGGGCGGTGGCAGAAACGCACGTGCCTTTGTTATTGGAGCCGTGGAGGCTAAACAGGATCCTGACACAGTTACTGGTACGTTCCTTCTCAATAATCACCCTGTTACTGTTTTGTTTGATTCCGGTGCCGATAGAAGTTTCATATCTTTGGAAGTTAGCCAATTGCTAGATATAATGCCCATCCCCTTAGAGGCTAAGTATTTGATCGAGTTGGCTGACGGTAAAAAGATTGAAGCGACTTGTGTCCTTCGGGAGTGTCACTTAGAGTTGTCGGGTTTGTCCTTCCCCATCGACCTTATGCCTGTACCCTTGGGTAGCTTTGATGTCGTTGTAGGCATGGATTGGTTATCGTTGTATCGTGCGGAGATCGTTTATTTTGATAAGGTTATTCGGATTCCTCTCCCGGACGGAGAATTTCTTTTGGTGCATGGTGAGAAGAGCGGTGCTCCGCTAAGTCTCATCTCCAGCATGAAAGCCCTTAAGTACCTTCGGAAGGGTTATTCGGCCGTTTTGGCACTTCTTTTTGTTTCTTCTACCGATGAGAAGAAGATCGAGGATATCCCTGTGGTTCACGAATTTCTTGATGTTTTTCCCGATGATTTGCCTGGTCTTCCTCCCCATCGTCAGGTTGAGTTCGGTATTGATCTTGTACCAGGCGCTGCTCCTATTGCTCGGGCCCCCTACCGTCTTGCACCTCCCGAGATGCAGGAATTATCTAGCCAGTTGCAGGAACTCTTGGATAAGGGTTTTATCAGACCAAGTTCTTCCCCTTGGGGAGCCCCGATTTTGTTCGTGAAGAAGAAAGATGGAAGCCTTCGGATGTGTGTAGATTACAGGGAGTTGAACAAAGTGACCATCAAGAACCGTTACCCTCTCCCTCGTATAGATGATCTCTTTGACCAGCTCCAGGGTTCTAGCTACTATTCGAAGATTGACTTAAGGTCCGGCTACCACCAGTTGCGCGTGCAGGAAGCTGACATTGCGAAGACTGCCTTTCGTACATGTTATGGCCATTTTGAGTTCTTGGTCATTCCTTTCGGTCTCACTAACGCACCGGCGGTTTTCATTGATTTGATGAACCGCGTTTGCAAACCTTATCTTGATAAGTTCGTCATCGTGTTTATTGATGACATCCTGGTTTACTCCAAGAACAAAGCCGAACACGAGGAACACTTGCGTTTAGTTTTGGAACTTTTGCGACGGGAACAGCTTTATGCTAAGTTCTCGAAATGTGACTTTTGGTTACGCGAAGATCAATTCCTAGGGCATGTGGTTAATGAACTAGGGATTCATGTCAATCCGGCTAAGATCGAAGCAATCAAAGACTGGGAAGCACCAAAGACGCCATCCGAGGTGCGGCAATTCCTAGGTCTTGCGGGTTACTACCATCGTTTCATTCAGGGGTTTTCGAAGATCGCTCAACCCCTCACCTCTCTTACTCAGAAGGACCGGAAATTCGACTGGGGTGAACCGCAAGAATCAGCATTCCAAATGTTGAAGTCTAAACTTTGTTCTACTCCTATCCTGTCTTTACCCGAGGGCACTGAGGATTTTGTTGTGTACTGTGACACTTCTATTCGTGTTAATGCAACGCGAGAAAGTGATTGCCTACACTTCTCGTTAACTCAAGGTTCACAAGAGGAACTATACCACCCATGACTTGGAGTTGGGTGCGGTGGTGTTTGCGTTGAAAATTTGGAGGCATTACTTGTACGGTACCAAATGCACCATCTACACCAATCACAAGAGTCTCCAGCACATTTTCGACCAACAACACCTGAACATGCGACAGCATCGCTGGGTTGAACTCCTGAACGACTATGACTGCACCATTAAGAACATCCTGGCAAGGCGAATGTGGTAGTAGACGCCTTGAGCAGGAAGGAATCCGTAAACCCTCGTTGCGTTCGGGCGTTGCAACTCACCATCCATTCCTCTCTGCCCGATCAAATCCGTTCTGCACAGCTAGAAGCTTTGAAGGAGGAAAACCTTAAAGCTGAAACTATGCACGGTGCTGACAAGCACCTTGAACGTAGGTCTGACGGCCTACACTACTTCGCAGAACGCGTATGGGTTCCTTTGTTCGGGGGATTACGGGAACTTGTCTTGGATAAGGCTCACAAATCCCGGTATTCTGTCCATCCTGGTTCGGACAAGATATATCAAGATCTGAAGGTACTCTACTGGTGGCCAAACATGAAGGCGGATATAACCTCCTACGTGAGCAAATGCTTGACCTGTGCTAAGGTCAAGGTGGAGTATCAGAAGCCTTCTGGTCTCCTGCAATAACCTGAAATTCCTGAATGGAAGTGGGAACGAATCACGATGGATTTCGTCACGAAACTACCTAAGTCACCTAATGGTTCCGATAAGATATGGGTGATTGTTGATCGGTTGACAAAATCAGCCCACTTTCTTGCCATTAAGGAAACCGACACTATGGATCGTTTGGCTCGTCTTTACCTTAAGGAAGTTGTTTCTAGACACGGAGTGCCTGTTTCTATCATTTCTGATCATGATTCTCACTTCACTTCGCATTTCTGGAAATCGTTACACAAAGCTTTGGGTACCCAGTTGGATATGAGTACAGCTTACCATCCACAAACTGACGGACAGAGTGAGCGAACGATTCAAACTTTGAAAAACATGCTTCGGCCGTGTGTGATTGATTTTGGCAAGAGTTGGGAGACTCATCTACCATTAGTAGAGTTTTCCTACAACAACAGTTACCATTCCAGTATCAAGGCGGCTCCGTTCGAGGCCCTTTACGGGCGGAAATGCCGGTCTCCACTTTGTTGGGCCGAGGTGGGTGGGTGAGAGTCAACTCACTGGGCTTGAGCTAGTGTACGAAACTTCGGAAAAGATCGTACAAATTCCTAACCGTTTGGCGGCAGCACGGGATCGACAGAAGAGTTATGCCGATCGTCGTCGCAAACCATTGGAGTTCCAGGTTGGGGACAGGGTACTTCTGAAAGTTTCACCATGGAAGGGCGTCATACGCTTTGGGAAGCGTGGCAAACTTAACCCTCGATATGTTGGACCGTTTGCAATCCTGAAACGGATTGGACCGGTGGCATATCGGCTCGATTTACCGGCGGAGCTCGGTAATGTGCATAATGTCTTCCATGTGTCTAACTTGAAGAAGTGCTTGGCTGATGAATCTCTTATCGTTCCGTTAGAAGAGATCAAGGTTGACGATCGTCTTCACATTGTGGAGGAACCTGTTGAGATCCTTGATTACAAGATTCGTAGCCTTCGTCGGAGTAAAATCCGTATTGTTAAAGTTCGCTGGAACTCGAACCGTGGACCGGAATACACTTGGGAACGGGAGGACCAGATGAAGTCTAAATATCCTCACCTCTTTCCTAAGCGTGCTTTTGAATCGAGACATGTTACCACTGCAGCTGAATGAATCTCGGGTCGAGATTCCTTCTAACGTGGGCATGATGTGACAACTCGGGTAAATTTTCTCTCCTTTCGTTTCTATCTCTTTGTCATTTCTAGCATAGCTTGCTGATTTTTAATCATTTTCGAAGTAACGCAACCTATGGTGAGTTCACGGCCCCACTTTAACTGGTTTTACTTTTGAGGGAGAAAACATGCGTTAAACTTATGTTTGGTAACAACTGTCATACTATGGGTTATTTTGGCTTACTATACGATCTTTGAAAGTCCCGGGGGAAACCATGAATGTGTGGGTTAGCACAACGGGGAAATGTGGATAGATCTATTGGGCGTGACCTGCCCCATTCGTCGGCTGGGAGCCGGGCGGGTGCATATTGTCTCAAACAGGAACAGTACACTATTCGGGCACAAACACTTCTGGGTATGCGTGTCAGTAATGGTTCCCAATCATAGTAGTAACAAAACATACGCCTAGCTAGCGTACTTAGGTATACATTTTTCTTAGTATAGACAGGGCGCACTTGGTAACTTTTATTACAAACCTGTGAACTCACCAGCATTTTGTGCTGACATATTTTTGGCATGTTTTACTCAGGTCGCTAAGGTAGCATCCCAGGGCTTAGGCGCACGCGTCTGCACGGCGTCTAGTTTAGGGTCCATAGTTTTTGACTGTCGAATAAGTTTGAATACTTTTGGATTTTGAGTTGTAAACAAAGCTTCCGCTGTTATGTGATGGTTTTAACTTATGTTTTTAAAATTTCGTACGTTAATATAGTGTTGTTTGTAGTGACCGTTGACTTGGATCCTGGTTTGTCACGCGCCTCGCGGTAAAACTCCGCAAGTGGAATTTGAGGGTGTGACAAAAGTTCACAAAGAGAATGATCCTGTTACTTGATGGAATAAGGTGACTTTGAAGTATAAACCTCCAGTGGTGATGAAACGGATTCCTTTGATGCCTATTCAATAGCATTTCAGCAAAGAGTTTGTGATTTGGTACTATGACTGGAGAACGGCTGAAGAAGTGATCCTATTGAAGGATAAGGAAGAATTCAAGAAGATACACATCTTTGACCCAATGTGGCTCATCAATTGCTCGTATGAAGATATTATCATGCTTTATTACAATCCTATTTACTATGAGGAGAAAGATAGAGAGCAAGCGATGAAGTATCATAGAGTTGTGTGTTTTTGTTTTGCCTGGGATGTCAATGCGGGGTGTGATTTTGAGAAAAAGCTGGGAAGATATGTTAAAGTTCGTGAATTGAAGAAAAGTTCAACGAAACGTCAACTAGAACCGGAGATGAGCAAACAGCAAAAGAAAATTCTCCGAATCAAACTGTTGAACAAGACGATGGATCAAGAACGTCTACAGTCCAAGCAATAGTCAAGGGGGATTTGTAAGTGCACGAAATGTGACGTATTGCTTTTGGATTGTCAATATAGTGTTTTGGTAGATTTGATGTTGAAGTAAATACCCATTCGACCTGTCGAGGGGTCGAAGGAGCCTTTGGAGAGGTCGAAGGAAGCTTTATAGAAGATATTGTTTGGTTCGAGCTGCTGTGAAGGTCGAAGGACACATTCGACCTAGTCGTGGGGTCGAATGTGCAGTAGTATAAATACCTTAAGTTTTATTTTGATGTTAATAGTTGGTCATTTTGGTTTGAGTCTTGTGTGTGTTCTCTCTCTATGTTCTGGAAAGTTCTGTAACTGATCTATTTCATTGTAATATTTTTGTATTCTATAAATTATAGCCTTCGTTATATTTCTTGATTATTATTCAATCAATAACAAAAACAATTATCCTCTTATTTCAACTAACATTAGTAACAACTATTTAAAACAACATCTGTTTGAAGGAAACTGTTGAAGGAATATTTGTTTGAATCAGCAACTGTTTGTAATAACAGCTGTTTTAGAAAGATCTCTTTAACAGACCCTTGCAACAGATAATTGATTTCTTAATTTGATGTTTAGTAAACACACCATAGCAGCTGGTCTATTTATGTATTTTATATTTTGGGGAGTATAATTACTTTAAAAAAAATATGCTCTTCTTCTCGTGTTTTCACACAGGATTTCAGCTATTAAAAAAAGGACCGTTCTAATTAAACCCCCTAACTTCTAATTCAACCCCCTAAGCAAAGCGCCTCGCTTTGGCCAAAGCGAGGCGCCTGACCCCATCAAATTTTGGCTATAAATTCGTTCCATTTCATTATAAACTCATTCGATTTCAATTCTTTATCCACAACATATAACATGTCGTATTTTCATTTTCGGTGAGTCTTACGAGTCTAAATCATATAATGTCAAGGAGGGTCAGTCTAGCAATGTCGAGGAGGGTCAGTCTGGCATTCGTTACCATGACAATATGGTGCAGCTGGACTTGAATACACCCTGGAAGGACCCGTATGAATTTGAAGACGAGCCCAGTCAACCCGATATGGTTATACTTAGTACGCTTACGGTGGTGATGACACATTTGAAGAACAAGACTATACACACCATGAAGACAGCGCGGTCGAGGAGAAGCAGGTAGAAGATCAGGAGGAAGGATCTAACCTGATCAAATTTTGGTTCGAGACTGACCGGACATTTTCCACACGCGATGAGTTGGTCGACTGGGTACAAGATACGGGAATGGAAAATGGATACGTCATCGTTATAAAAAGATCGAAGAAAAGAGGAGAAAATTTCGTGAAGGTATATATTTCAGTCACTATTGTTTTTAAGATATTAACAAATACGAATTTTATAAATTGTTGCTTAAAAAGCCACGAAAAAACTTAACTTATAAATTAATTACTAAAAACACGTGTTTTATACTTGGTGAAGGTTAATTCCCTACGGGTGCACCAGTGGTTTTCGGGTCACACACCTTTAGGATTAGGTTTCTCCTTTGCTAAGAGTATTGTTAATTTTTAATTAATAAACTTTTTTTATAATTTATTATTTAAAAAAGTTGCAAAAAAACTTATTTTATAATAAACTTATTTGCGTGAATGTTGTATTTCAATGCACTCTTGGGGGGGTATAAGAGTGTGGCTTTGGTGAGGAAGACGGGTAGCAAAAAAATTGGCTGCCCGTTTGAGTTGACAGGGGTGCTTGAAACTCGGACACGGGTTTGGAGGTTAAAGGTGAAAAACTCGACGCACAACCACACTCCCTTTGAACACTTAGAAGGTCACGCATACGCCAGAAGGCTTTCTGTAGATGACAGACTACTGGTCAGGCAGATGGCAGAGAATGATATTCCCAATCGTAACATCTGGAGAATGATCATTTCAAGAACCCAGAGAAAAAGACTACCCTGAAAGATATACACAATGCGACTCAGATGATGAATGCTGAAAAGGCAGTTGGTCCCAAAGGTGCAATGTAGCACCTCGAATACTTTCTTACGGAGAGAGAATTCACCTACTACACGCGCAAATGACACCACGAAGGCTCTCACAGATATTTTCTTCGTTCACCAACATTCATTTACTATGTGGTGCGCATTCCCGCATGTGCTAATGATTGACGCTACCTACAATACAAACATGTACAATATGGCGTTTGTTCAAGTTGTGTGTATGGCGTCCACAAACCAGTTGTTTTCGGTTGCCCATGTGTTTATTTCTTCTGAGAAGATTGGTAGCTACGTTTGCCTTTTGGAGAGGGTAAAGTCCATGCTGGACCGCTTTATGGAGCCGCGAGTGATTATGACTGACAGGGACTTTGCGCTAATGAACGTGTGTGATCAGATTTTTCCAAATGCGTACAAGTATCTATGCCGGTTTCATATTTCGCAGAATATCAACAGGAACAGCAAGAACAAGTTCACGGATAAGGAGTGGAAGGAATTTCTTCGAATGTTTTGGTGGCTGTGTGACTCTCCGACTGAAGCCCTATACGAATATAATTTGGGGAAATTTTAGTCATATCTGGAAAAGATTGGTCATCAACGTAAGTACTTTTACATACTTACGTACGTACTTGTTTACATACACACGCCTGACAAGTTATGGTTATGTTTTTCAGAGGTTTTTGACTACACGAAGAATAACTGGTTGGACCGGTACCATCAAAAGTTTGTGTCTACATGGACTAACGAAACGCTGAACTTCCGGCAGACCACAACCAACAGAGTTGAGGGCATGCATGCGAAAATAAAAAGTTACCTTCCAGGCAATCGCAACTCGTTGTCGACAATTGTGAAGTTCGTTGATCAAATGGTTGATAAGCAATATAGAGACATTAAAAAAGGTTTTGAAGACAGCCTAAGAAAAACAATGAACCACCAGAAGAGGCAGCCATTGTTTGATAAGTTACTTCGGAAGGTTAGCAAACATGCTCTTGAGCTGATATACAATGCATTTGGACGTTTGCAAACGTCCTTGCGCCGTTATCATAACACTTGTGGATGCCATCTTTTTAAAAGTTGTGCTTTTCCATGTGCCTGTCGTCTCGAGCAGTTACAACTTGATGGTAATTAATACTAGTGACCATATGATTTTACTACATAATTTATTACATGATTTAACTTTATAGCATATGTTATCGTTTTCAGGTCAGGAAATCCATTTGTTCTCGATAGACGTGTTCTGGAGGAAGCTTGACTTCAAACCTGCGAAGATCTAAATGTAGATGAGGTGTAGGCAAATTTAAAGGAAACGGTTGACACAAAACCAGTTTTTTCCCAATTAAACTACCTGGACAAATTTGAACAAATCGTCATAGGCAACTACTCCCCCAATAAACCGCCTGTTGTGCAAAAGAAAACCCGTGGTCGTCCAACCAAGAAGCAGCAAGAACACAAGAGAGAACAATCTGCGACAAAGAGCTTGCATATGCCAGATGAAGAAAGTGGGTCCGACCAGGAGCTTGACTTTCCCCGGCACAACTCTTTCGTACCATCACAGGAGGAGCTCGTACGACCTTCCCAGTCCCAGCCATGCGCTCCTTACGAGCTTCACCGTCACAGCTCTTACATACCGTCAACGTTCCAGGGGGCAGCATTTGGGAGAAATTCTATTTCACGTTGCTTCTGCGGACAAAAAAGTCAGAGAACTTAATAAGGGAATTTGGGGATAGAATTCCATCTGTGTTTCACCCATATATATCCAAAATAACGGATGTGAAACCAGATGGTCATTGCGGGTTTTGAGCGGTAGCTATGGGGTTAGGGTTGGGTCAAAATATGTTTTCATATGTCTGGTCCCAAATGCTACTCGAGTTACGCAATAACAAAGACTTGTGGAGGTGAATCTTTGATCCAGAAAACCGAGGACATTATGATCATCTCTGCGAGAGTATACACTTTAAAGGGGTGGGAGATGCCCCACATTCGAAGTGGATGACGACGCCAGAGGCGGAATTTCTCGCTGCACAGATGTGGGGTGTTGTTTTTTATACACTCGACATTCGTGGTAGTGATACAGTTTTCCCTCTATTTTTAGGCCCAGAAGGTTCTCTACAACCTATTCTAAAGGTAGTAGTTTGCTTCGTGGGCGGGCATTACATCAACTTAGCGCTTGAAGGATCATATCCAATGCCTCCCCCGAATGCAGCTTGGACTGCTAATAGAACTGAAGGTGGCGCGGAATGGGAAACTGAATACAAAGATCAAATCAATACGTACAAAGAAATAGTTTACCGGAAGCCGGACCCCAATGAAAGTCCCGAAGTACAAGATATAGATTAGATATGTGAAATTTGTAAAAATATTAAAATTGTATTGATTGTGTTTGTGTTCTTTAAAATTGTATTGATTGTGTTTGTGTTCTTTAAAATTGTATTGATTGTGTTTATGTTCTTTAAAATTAAAAAAAAATTGTTCTTGGCAATATTAACCCATCTAATTGGGTTTGGGTTGTTTGGGTTAAAGATTTGAATTTGTGGGTTGGATTGGGTTTACTATAATTTTTGGTCGGGTCGAAACAGTCCGGTTCGAAACCGGCCCTGATCGGTTCCATACGATCCGGGTGGATAACGGGCCGGTCGGGTCGAAACAGTCCGATTCATGAACGGGCAGTCAGTTCGAAATCGGTACGGTTCGTTACCGGCCCTGATCGGGTCGATACGATCCAGGTGGATAACGAGCCGGTCGTGTCGAAACAGTCTGGTTTGTTAACGGGCGATCAGTTTGAAACCGGGCCAGCTCGTTACCGGCCCTGATCGGGTCGATACGATCCGGGTGGATAACGGGCCGGTCGGGTCGAAACAGTCCGGTTCATTAACGAGCGGTTAGTTCAAAACCCGGTCGGTTGGGTCGAAACCAGGTCGGGTCAAGACAGTCCGGTTCAAAACCGGCCCTGATCGGGTCAATATGATCCGGGTGGATAATGGGCCGGTCGGGTCGAAACAGTCTGGTTTGTTAACGGGCGCCTAGTTCGAAACCAGTACGGTTCGTTACCGGCCTTGATCGGATGTGTCATTTGAAAACCACAAACGGCCAATTAAACGTACCGATTAGACATGCAAAATTTGTTTTTTTTAACCAGTATCGACTGTTGTTTAAACTCGGATGTTTCTACCGAAAACCACAAACGAGCAATTAAACGTACCGAAACGCGTTAAACAGAGCCCGGAACTCCAGGATATCAATTAAACATGCAAAATTTGTATTGTTTTTTTAAAACCGGTATCGACTGTATAGTCCGTGTATGACGTACAATGATTTATGAATGTTGTTTAAACTCGGATGTTTCTACCGAAAACCACAAACGAGCAATTAAACGTACCGAAACGCGTTAAACAGAGCCTGGAACTCCAGGATATCGATTACACATGCAAAATTTGTATTTTTTTTAAAAACCGGTATCGACTGTATATATTCCGTGTATGACGTACAATGATTTATGAATGTTGTTCAAACTCGGATGTTTCTACCGAAAACCACAAACGTGCAGTTAAACATACCGAAACACATTAAACACATCCTGGAACTCCAGGATATCGATTAGACATGCAAAATTTTTATTTTTTTTTAAAAACCGGTATCGATTATATAGTCCGTGTATGACGTACAATGATTTATGAATGTTGTTCAAACTCGGATGTTTCTACCGAAAACCACAAACGAGCAAAAAACGAACCGAAACCCGTCAAACGAATTTTTTTTGGATTGGAAACAACATAAAACGCTTAAAAATGAATTAAAAGTTTTTTTTAATCGACCAAAACCATTTAAAACGAATAATTTTTTTAAAAAAACCACTAAGCACCTCGCTTTGGCCAAAGCGAGGCGCTTCGTTCGGTATTTAAAAGCCAAAGCGAGACAGCAGCCGTCTTGCTTGGCTCTTCACACACACACACACACAGACGGTTCCAGACGATGATTTCTTGGACACAGGTTAGTATTTCGACCAATTTCAACTTTATTATGTTGAAACCATGTGATTATTGATTATGTGTTTGATTTGGGGCTGGATTGTGTGGTGGCCGGTTGGGTTTCTTTGGGGAAGAAGAACAAAGCGCCTCGCCGAGGCTTTAGCGAGGCGCTTTATCTGTTTTTTTATTATTATTGTTACTAATATTATTATTACGGTTATTATTATTATTATTACTACTACGGTTATTATTATTAATAATATTATTATTATTATATTATTATTATTATTATTATTATTATTATTATTGTTATTGTTATTATTATTGTTATTATAGTTGTTATTATTATTATTACGGTTGTTATTATTATTATTATTATTATTATTATTATTATTATTATTATTATTATTATTATTGTTATTATTATTATTATTAATTACAAATTATTGTTTACATAGATATGGAACCAGGTTTTTTTGAGGGGCCATTTGCTAGTGTGGATGACACTGAGTCGTCTGCGCCGGTGGTTGCACCGCCATAGAGGGGTCGACGGGCGCTGGTGGACACTTTACAAGGCCACCATTACTTGGATTTTGAGGAGGGGTACAAGGACCAGCGGCGCAAGTGTAACATGCTGCGTTAAATGCCTGTCGGCCCTCACATGTACATCAGCTGGGATCTTCTAGAGAAGGTCGGCGAACCGGGAGGGCGAACGACTTTGTGGGTTATGTCACCCCATGGCGTCGTCTCTTTGATATAGCCAAGGAATATTCTTACCCGGAGCTGATGATCGAGTTTATGTCGTCGTTCAAGGTACTAGATCAGCCCAAGAGGGAGGACCCAGCTCTGCCATTTCGCCCCATTCGATTTCGGTGGGCGAGGCAGTGGCAGGAGATGAACTATGAGATAAGTTATTTCAATTATCTGTCATTTGATTATTATGTTACCAAAACTTGTTAATATTTACATTTACTTTTTTGCAGAAGTTCGTTGTTGCTTCGGGGTGTACCTACCCGCCGAGATTCATACTCTTTTGTACCGGGACGCTGTCACGAGGGTGGATAGGCCGACCCTGCTCAGTTTTTGGACTTACATCGCCACTTCCCACTTTGGGAAGAATATGGCGAAGGCGACGTCGATTAGGGACCCCCTGTATTATTATTTGCAGCATGCAATCGCCACCTCTATATTGTTTAGTTATGTGGTGGTCGTGCAACCTAGCCGCATGCCTGGTGGAGTACTTTCAGTGTGCGCACAAGCACCAGGCTCGCGCACATCTCTATGGCGGGGCGTTCGTCACCGTCATCGCGCGCCGTCTGCGTCTCTCGCCAGAGACTAACCCTCAGCTGTCGGCCAGGATCCCATCACAGGAGATTGGTGAGAACAACGTCCGGAGCATGGGGATCCTGCTTGAGGTCGAGCCGGGAGTACATCGATTTCGATCTCTCAGCAGCAGGACCGCGTTTAAGCCGCCCCCTTCCTACGCCTGATGATATACCTGTCTACTAGGAGCAGGCTTCGGGAGTACCTCTGCTGCCAGACCAGGCGGGTGACGGCGGCGATGAGGACGATGGCGGCCCCCACCTCCGCCGCCACCACAGCAGCAGTACCCCCGACATATATATGATGACCTCACTCCTGCTGCGCGTTTCGTGGCTGATGACAATATCGCCACATCGGCCAGATACAGGATGTTCGGCTGTGGACGGTGGAGGCGATACAGGCAATGGCACAACAGATGGGGGTACAGCTACGCCGTCCACCAGGGCGTGGACCACCACCGGGGGGCCCACCACCGCCACTGTGATTATGTATCTATTTTACTTTGCAGTAGACTTTTTGCAGTTGTATTTTTTTTTTGGTATGTACAAACAGATTATTATTATTATGCAATTGATCTTTTGTTTTTATGTTGTTTGTTTTGATTGTTTATAATGCTTGTTTTGAATGTGTATCACACGTTTGAATGTTTAATTTTCTAATAAATATTAAACCCATAAATAGTAAATAAACTAACACCGAATTATAAATGGCAAGCCAGTAAAGCCAATGAGATCCAAACAGTAAATATCCGATTATAAATGTTAAAAAATCACTCAACCCTTTTAATCCCAAACCAAATAAAACTTGCATTTCTGAACCAAAACGACGTCACCTTGACCATCAACCACCATATTCGTATCAAGTTTCGCGACTTCGTTCAATCTTTCTCGACGAGGTCTTCTTTATGAATGATTTATCCACCCACAGTGACAATCGAACACTTTATTAATAGGTTAAAGTTAGGATTACTTGATTAATTATAGTTTGATTAGGGTTATTACGTTGTTTTTTAAATGTAAAAAAATTACAATAATTAAATAAAAAAGTTAAAAAAAACAATTCAAAACAAACACAAAAAAACCCAAACCAAACCCTCCCAACACCAAGATGTCCAGGTTCATCTCCCCTGTCGCCAAGTATCTCGCTATGGCCAAAGCGAGGGGCTTGACACCTTATTTTACAAACTCCCATACAACCTTGTACTGGCCCAACAATGATGTGAATGAAGCGTCTCGTTTTGAACAAAGCGAGACGCTCCACGGAGAGTTAAAATAGATCATAAGGGGTGCCAATAGACAGAATCAACAAAAATAGTAGTGGGAGGCTGTTTACGGGAGGGTGGGAGGGAGGCAGGAAAAGCAACATGGAATAAGGAGGTAGGAGATATAGATGGAGGCGCTTTCTTAACCACGAAATCCATCCCTTCCTTTTCAGCCACAAATTCTCACCACACAACACAAATACATATCATAAAAAAACCAGATCTCCTCTTTTTCTCTCTCTTCACCCCCCACACACACAAACAACTCAATCAAAAAAATAATCAATCATTGCAACACCAATTCCAACCCTTCACTCGTTTCTTTTAATCACCTTCAATTCAATTCAGCTCAGGTCAGTTTTTATCAGTTATTATTGGTAATCTCTTTATATGTATTTGATTTGATTTTATTTATTATTATTTTTCAAAAATCCTTTGAATCATCATCAATCACTTGAAGATAGATCCCTTCTTTGACTTTAATATCCTAGTATTATTTTATTTTTAATAATAATTACTTGTTTATGATAGGAAGGACTGATTTTAGTTTCAACTTCCTACTGTTTGTAATCTTAATCTAATGGGTATTCGTGATCTCTTCATATTATATTAGGCTTTGATCTCCTATTACTTCCACTTCCGGCCAGGGGTTGCTTAAAATCCAATTTCAAACTTACTTGTTGACTTCAGATGTGACATTTAGGTGCAATCAGCCAGCCTATATATGTTATGTTTTCTTCTTATAAATAAATTTATTGACGATGGGTCTTTTTTTGTTATAATAGTAGTACTATGGAGTGGTATTTCGATAACCAAGTTGAAGATCTTGTTGTTCCCAAGGATTACGAACAATCACAAATGATATCATCACCAGAAACTTGGTCACAATGGGGAATCACCGGTTTTGCTTCTTCTTCTTCTTCGTTTTCAAAAAAGAACATAAACATGACAGCAGCAGCAGAAGCAGAAGAACTCACCTTCAATGAAACCTCAAAATCAAGCTTGACCCGAGAGCTGTACAACAATGCTGGATCTCTTTTGTGGAATGATGATGCAGATTTCCGACAGTTTGCAGAGGAAGAAGCCAGAATCAATCACATGGATGACATTTTTTTGTACATGCTCAACTTTTGGGATTAACATCCTTCATTATTACATGTCTCACATATTACTTACTACTAATTAAAAAAAACAACAGGGAGTTTGGAGTGACACAAAATGCTCCATTTTGTCCTCAATATTCACTCTTTGGGATGGTAAGAAAGTAATCGTATCCAACGACCTCTTTTTTCGACTCTCCACTTTCACCAATATGAAACTTTATTTTCATGTATCGGATAAAAACTTTAACAATTAGTTTTTTAAACACGCATCAAAAAACTCTTTGGCAACAGTATGTATGTTCAATAAATGGTTCTTTAAATCTGTATTCTTATGGTATACTTTTGCAGCAATTCATTACTTGAAGTAGATCCAACTAAAGGTTCAACTGACAACACAAATCTAGGCAATAATACTAACATCTTTGAGGGCGAAATGGTAAATTCTCAATGTGTCAGAAGCCATGGACAAAGCTTTGGAAGCTCCAAATACCTCAAAACACATTCCTTCTCCCCGTCAACTGACTGCGGAAATGGTGAAGTTTCAAAAACTTATCAAATGCCGCAGGTGAGATGAGCAATTTGATTTTTCTTATCCATATTTTTATGTTTTTTCAGAAAAAGTTAACATTCATAGTCAAACATAAACATTGGAACAATAGTGTATTATTGGTACTTTTGCCTACAATATTTAACATTACGTAACTATTAAATTTTGATTAAATAGTAGTTTGTTTGACCTGCAAAGTCAAACTCTGTCTTTGTTGAATGTGCATAATAATTGGTATCTGTATCTTATGTTTGTTTTTTTTATCTTCCTTAGCAATGTACAAGCAATGAGAACATGGAAGAATCAGTATTGAATGATCTTGAAAGGGCGACTGCACAGGTAACACTTACAGGGGCATTTTTGGAATTTTAAATTTTCTGCAAACCTGTGAACACCCTTAATATAAGTTTTTTTTTCTTTTTTTTTCAATTAGTTTACAGACAAAACTCGAATATGCTTTCGAGATGCTTTCTACAGACTAGCAGAAAACTCAAAGCAATCACTCAACCCATGCCAAGATGAATCTATGATGACTTCTATTGATGATACGATAAGGTTACACCAGTCCTTTGGATTTTCTAAAGCTTACCCATCGACTAAGCGCAAACCTATGAAGTGTGAACATAAGAGTGTTAGTTATATTATTAAAATTAAATGCAAATTTAATTATTAAAATTTAAGTAATACCTTTTTTTATCCTTATATTGTTCCACATAAAGTTTACACTCATTTACTTCACCAACATTCACTTGAACCAAAATCTTATGTGGCCAACTAATATTAGCTAACCTAACTATTGTAGAATGAAGCCGCTGAAAAGTTGATGTATATTGAAAACATTATTACTTAATTAACTTCAGTAAGATAATGAAAAATATAAAACATAAATAATATATAACTTACATAACGTTTATCAATCATAGCATCATGCTCATAAATTTCAAAAGTAATATTCTCATCCAAATCATCTACCTGTACATCCATTAAAACAAATATATTAGTACATAACATTAGATATGATGTAATACTAATTGAATGAAAATTCTTATATTATATACAAAACATCTAAACGGTTTTTTAACCTGCATATCAAGCTGAGCATCATCAGAAATTTCAATACCTTCAACTGATTGTTCAAGTTGGAGATTTTGCCGAAAAAGAGTAGTAGAATTGTTTTAAAAAACCTTAATTTTAAATGTGAACAGGTCTCTCATCTCCAAAAAGACAAAATCGAAAACATCCAACTTAAGATCTTTAACTACTTTCAACCATCCATCATACAAATAATACTGTTTCTCCAAAGAAATTATTTTTAAACGCCATGAAAGATCACCAAATTTAATAGTTACTAAAGCCTCAGAAACTTTAGCACGAAGACAGACAGAAGAAAAACCATCAGGTACTCTCTGTCAGTAAAACAAAAAAAAAACTTCTGTTATTTGTTATTTTTATTGGTAAATATGCGTATAACAATAGCAGAAAAATACGTACTAAAAATTCGCTTGAAGGGTCATATAACAACTATATGAAAGAATTCTCACAAATCAAGTTTCGAAAACAGGACATTAAAAAAGTAGATTTAGAAACATACTCAAATAATAATATGTCATACACTTCAAGTTCCATATCCTTAACAACAGTTTGTCATCCTTCTCTGAACTCAGCATCATTAAAAGAAAGCCTCCTTAAAACAACTTTCCATTCCCTTCTATCTGTTGTAGTAATTATTATTACGTGATTATCCATAGCTTTAGAAGGATGAAAGCTACCAACAACATTTTCTGATAAGTTCTATAAAGAAACAACATTTAAAAAAATGTAAGAACCAAAAACATTTTATTAAAGGTTTTAAAAAATATATATATAACTTTCAATAACATTATAAATACCAAATTTTCAGCTTCTAGATAAAAAACAAATATTTAACCTATTAGAATCAATGTAAAACAAATTACTAAGACAAGTATATTACTTCAGACGAATAATAAAAAATATAATCATAATAAACAACACGGCTGATTTGCATGTTACTTAAATATTAGAATAAATAAATGAATCACTAAAACTGATAAAAAAAAAGAAAAGTAAATACTAAAAGCTATAGTTAACTAACAGTTTCCTTCTTCTTCGCCTATATTTAATGCACGTCGGTTACAAGTTTGACTTCTTCTTCGAGCTTGGACTTTGGCTTGTAAGTATAACTCTATCATCCTTGACTTCTTCGACTGAATATGACAATATAGACGTTGGAGAAGAGTTACAAGTCCATATCATTGCTTAATTGTACCTGCAATAATGTCATAGAAAGATAATCTGTTAGTCCATCCTCAGGATGTACACATGCTAAAATACAGTTACATCCTAAACCCTGTTTAGTCCTTCAGCATCTTGAGGATGTCACATAAAGAATAATAAGTAAAATCATCCTGAGGATTTTCACCATCAACAGTAAGGATCATAACGACTTAATTAATCTAAAATCAACTATAAAATAGGTTGATTCGTCGGTAACGTGATTAGGATCAATTTACATTGACCCGAATTTGCCGGTTGTCACAATTTACAACAGGTGTTAGCATTGGAGTTGTAAATCGTTTTAGGTTATGTTTTAATATTAGAGTTATACATTGCTTAAGGTTAGACGTTAACATTGGAGATACATTGTTAATTGTTTTAGGGAATTACACTAAATTAACGAGCGTTTTATTATCTTTCCAACGAGTACCATAGTGCTATATAAAACGGAGAAAAAAAAACGACTATTTTTGTGGGGTTTTGTTCATACATGAAAAAAACACGTGTTCAGGTAGGGCTGGCATAACAGGTTACACGAACCTTTTAAGACACGAACGTGTTAAGACACGAACACGAAACCTGTAAACACGAATACGACACGAAATCTAATCGTGTCATTTTTTTCAAACACGAACACGATAGACACGAACACGAAACATGTAAACACGAACATGAAACGAAAATAAACAAATATTAACGTGTCGACCTGTTATAGACACGAAACCTGTTAATGCCAAACATGAAACCTGTTAAAATCGTGTAGGTTCGTGTCAGGTTATCATGTTCGTGTCTGAGTTGCCAACCTTATGTTCAGGTAATTCATTAATCATGTATAGACAAGTCACTAATTATGTTCAAACCAGTAAATATGAATTCTATTTTCAACCAGAGCATAATAGTTTACTAGAGTTATACATTGTTTTAGGTTAGGTATCAATATTAGTATGTTAGAGTTGTACATATTTTTAGCCTTTAGGATAGGTGTTAATATTATAGGTGTTCAATCGACATATCGGACGGTTCAACCGGGTATGTCGGCTGCTTCAACCGGTTGTACCAGGTGGTTCAACCGGTTGAACATGCCTGTATGAATGGCTAGGAATATTGGTTCAACCGGCCATACCGGACAGTTCAACCGGGTATGTTGGGTGGTTCAACCGGTCGTACCAGGTGGTTCAACCTGTTGAACATATGTAGTAGGCTTAGAAATAGGTTAGGAATATTGGTTCAACCGGGCATACCGGACGGTTCAACCGGGTATGTCGGGTGGTTCAACCAGTTGAACCGGCCGGTATGAACGGTTAGAAATATTGGTTCAACCGGCCATACCGGACGGTTCAACCGAACCGTAGCAACGCATGAGATTGGTTTGTATAAATTTTGTTAAAAATCGGTTTACCCCGCGACGAAGCGCCGGTGTTCTAGTTTTACATAAAAGTGAAACAAGAATATATAAGGATTATTTATTTATTGAACCGAGGCAATAATCTAGTTGTAGAATAAAAAGATAAAATAGAAGGAAGGAAGGAAGGGATAAAAGGAAGGGGACATAGGTCGGGCGGCTGTGGGTGAAAGGAATTGGCGGGAATGGGGAGCTTAGTGTTAGGGTTTCATCCTCCTCACTTCTCTGAGGTATCTATCTATCTATCTATCTATCTATCTATCTATCTATCTATGTGTATCTGCAATTTACGATTCCGATATTCTCCTCCTCTTCTTCTTCTTCTTCTGTAATTATTAATTAACTAATTTAGGTGAATGAGATTTCGTATGTATGTATGTATGTGATTGCAGGAGTCGTCATGGCTTCCTGCGTGGCTTCAGCTTTCCACCACCAACAACGTACTTGAAGCATCTCCTCAACCCTTAGAGGTGGTATACATACATACTACCATTTCATTTCCTTTCTTTCACTATTTATTATTCATTAGAGATTAGAGATATCTTATATAACTTTAACAACTCATCCTTACTTATTCTTTTCTAATTTTGAATCATTTTTAGAAACTAATTGGGCTTAAAAGGTTATCTAAATGCAAGGCTCCCTCTGCCATATTATTATTATTATCATTATTATTATTATATATTCCCCTCGTAATTTGACACAATGAATTGAACGCTAACCATTTTGTAAATGTACCACTCCCTTTCCCTTATGTATGTAACTCTTTCTGGGTAAACATAATCAATCAATCAATCTGGCTACAATTACAAGGTTTAATTTCCATTTTGTTTTGTTTTGTTTTGTTTTCTTATATTTATTTATATGCCTGTTTACTTTCTTCTTTCGATGCTTTTTTAAATTAGCCTTTTATATATTATGCACATGTTTAAATCGTTTTTTCTTATTACTATCTATAATTAGGAATTTGGACGCCTTCAACAAAGCACCAGTCCCATAGAAAATGGGAATTTGCAACATGATGGCACATGTAACAGCCTCCATTTATTCTTATCCCCAGATGACAATTCGCCAATGAATATTCCTTCATCTTCTACCAATGTAAGCTTTCACCCAGACTAGACTATCAAACATAATATAAAGTGGCAATTCTTTGCAATACATGCTGCATGGCCTTTCTTAATAAGCATTAATAAAACCATCAACTCCTCAGTGTCAATGGTGTATGTTACTTGTCAAATACTCATACAAATCTATAATAACATTTTTTGCCTACTCAGTCTAGATTTGTCGACAGACAACAGTGAACACGGAACACCATAATTTTTCATCTGTGTTTCGCTCACAAATACATTCTAACAGTTTTGATCTCACTTCTCAGCATGAAGTTCAATACCATCTTCATCTATCGTCAATTGAAGAAACTCAACATTCACTGAATCCAACTTTGAGTAGATCTCAAGCAGATAAACCTGAACTCAATCAAGCTCTCCTGGTGCAGCATCCAGAGGCTAGACTTATCCCAGAGGGTGATGAAGCTTGCATGGCTCCAAGTCAACAGAAGGGCGATTTAGGAATTACAGGTCCCAAGTCTCCCAGCTTCAAGGAGGCAGACCCTAAGGCAGATGCCAGATGTCGAAAATCTGACATCAGTGACGCAATTGAACTAGCTGTTGCAGCATCAGAAGCATTAACAATACACAATGTGTTAAAAAATGAACATTTGATTGCCTCATCTGTACTTGAAGCTGCAATACGCGTAAAACAAGCACGTTTGGAGAATTTCAGAGAGAATCTCAGCAACTCAATTGGGGAAGATAATGAGGTTGACTTTGACTCTCTTTCAGATGTGGATGATTTGACCATGGCAGATGCATATGAAGATGTGGGATTAACTGTTGCAACCCATGGTGATCTGAGTGCTTATGGTTCCATATCTCATGTTAACGATAGTTTTGCCTCCGAGAATTATATATCTAATGCCAAACACAAGGGCAATGAGCGTGGTGGCCCACAAGTTGATTCTGGTTCTATTTCCCCAAAACAACACAAACAGGTTAACAATACCAATATATTATCAAAGGGCTCTGTATTGGAATCTTGTGAATGTGCTACACGTAAGGAATATGTTGATTATGAATCATTAGGTACAGAGAACGCTAATCTGGCATGTAATGTTGATCCTGTGTTTAATTGCTCGGTTGAGCAAACTGATTTTTGTGCAACGGAGGTGAGTTAACGATTCTCAAGCTGATTTAGCATGTCACTACTAATTTAGCCGTTAATTAAAATATAAAAACCGTCCATGATATGTAGCAGGTTGGATTGCAGAGGGAGGGCTTTTCAATCGGGGATCGGACATCATCTCCAACCATTGCAATATCTAATGGTATTCATTTGCCTTGCTGCATTTTTTTCTATTTCTGGACAAGTGATGTTTTCTAAATTTTATTTTTCATGTCCGTTTAGGGATTGATATAGTATTTTAATTTTTCTTTTCAATATGTTTTTTTATAGAAAGACAAGATAAGATGTCAAACTTGGTCCGAGATAGATTTCAAAGCCGCTGGTTTGGTGGCTGGACATGGAAGGTGAGTATTGAGCACATTGTGTTATTCTCTTCAACATCAAGTGTGAACTCTTATTTGGTCTGTGAATTGCTCGGGTCATGATTATTATATGACCCATACTGATACAATAGTTTGACCCCCTTTTAAGTAGGTCAGTCACTGGATCGATCCATCATCCGTCTGGATCAATCCCTCTAAATACAAAAAAATATTATGTCAAGTTTTACTTTTTTTTTTCCTTTTTGTTCTTTCTTAACCATCCTGTCAGAGTTTTAAAAAAATAACAAAAAAGGGTCAAGATCCATCAACTAGATTTGTTGGATGCTGCGTCAAACCACCAACTAGTTTAGGCCTATCATATTAGGAATGATTATTTTGGGAATCATGCCACAAAACTGAACTAATTGAGATCATTTTTGCTGCTTGATTCAGAATGAAGTAAGCATTCCTGCAGTTACAAACGATCAATATAAAAGAACCATTCCTGAGCCATGTGCTAATGAAATAAGTTCTCTCTCAGAATCTGCGCCAGACATGTGTTCCTACATGCCGACGCAGGATAAAGACAAAACTGTCTCCCAACCAAGTGAAGCTCCTCAACATGCATATGAGAAAGCCAATGATAACTGGAATTTGCTTTCTGATGATGTGGCAGTTTCTCTTAATGTCTCCCCGGTGGACCCTTTGTGTTCTGTTGTTCCTTGCAGCTTTACTTCAGATAGTGTCGTATCTCAGAATTCTAAAGACCAGGTGAATCTCGAGAAGCATCTGGGCCCCACGGTTCAACCTAATCTGGATAATGTACAAGTTAATGGTGAGAGTTTGCTCACTGTACACAGGCAGGTGGCAGCCCTTAAAACCTACAGCATGATTTATCCAAGGTGTGATCTGTATTTGGACAGAGAACACACTCATTTGACTACCAATGTAGATAATGCGTTGGCTAATCAAAGAGAGAAGGATGGCGAATCATCATTGTTTGAACATAATGAGACTACAAAAGTAGATACTGCGTTGACTAGTCAAAGGGAGAAGGATGGCAAATCATCATCATTTGAACATAATCAGACTGCAAAAGTAGATACTGCTTTGACTAATCAAAGGGAGAAGGAGACGACCAATGTTTCCAGAAATGTAGAGTCTATAGTTCCGAAAAGAAAACGTGTTCGTTTTTCAGATACCGAAATTTGTTACCCACAGGTAAAAAAATTCCAAAAATCACCACAAACCCGACTCAAAGATCCTTCAGTTGCAGCGGCTAGAATTTGCAGACGATTGACACGAAATAAAGCTAGACCTCGTGACAAAGTTAACAAGACGTTATTCCAAGATCTAATGTTCTTACTTACGGGTTTTTCCGTCAAGAAACATAAAGAAATCAAGGTTCTAATTCAGGAAAATGGTGGCATGGTTTTTGATGATATTCCTTCTCCTTCAAAATCCGGAAAAAAGAGATGCTCAAAGCTTCCTCTTATTTTGTGTCCGAAAAAGCTACTGACAACCAAGTTCTTGTATGGATGTGCAGTAAATGCAGGTATTCTTAAAGTAACATGGCTCTTTGATTCGGTTGATGGAGGCTTGATCTTACCACATCAGAAATACAAGATTCTAAGCGATCACTCAAGCAATAATCGTCGTATCTTTGATGATATCGCCATTATGCTTCATGGAAAACAAGATTTCTGCAGCAAAATGGGAAAAGTTATAAAGCATGGAGGCGGGTCGGTTTTTAAAACATTTCATTGGTTGGCCAAGAGCCTTGATTCTAAGAAGGTATCAACAGGGGTCATCGTCGTCGAGGACGAAAACAGGATTTCACGTCAGTTGAAACAATGTGCGTTAGAGCAAAATGTTGCTGTGATGCCTTTTAGTTGGATCATAAACAGCTTATATGCAGGAAGGTTGCTTCCTTCACCACTACTTAACCTTCCAGATCATCTGGAATTGAGTGAAGAAATATGAATCTCTGTTATCTCTACTGTTGATTATTGTTGTTGTATAGCTAGAGGACCGGTTATGTATAATTATCGCACATAAATTAAACCAGAATCTGTAATTTGATACATAGTTATTCTTAGTTATCTTTTTATTAGGTTAAGGAATGATTAGTTATGCTTCATTAACTTCAAAAATACAATATTTTCTTAAATCATTTCTATATATATTTTACCTAAAAAAACTTATGGCATTTATATAGAAAGACCACAAATGTGGTATTTTTCTTATGTTCACCTCTCTCCTCTACGGCTCTACAATAGATCACACATTTTCTCTCCTCAAAGAAATGGTGGATTCTTACCGCAGACAGTCTCAACGGACCGTTCATTGTTTAACGAAAGAATGATTGCACATTGATATATAAAACTTATTCAACAAGCTACATACTTGAACCACCAACAGAATCTACAAAACTGTATAAACATTCCTCCCTACTCTCGAACACAGTTAGAGTTCAACAGCAAACACTTTTAAGTGTTAAAATAAAGTACAAAAACCGATCCAGGACATGAAACATGAAAGACAGACAACATGGTCATGAACGAAACCTTTGATATAATATACACATGAAAGCTGTGGTGTTTCTCTCTCCTTTTCTAGGTTTTCTCTATATGCTGACATTGATATTTTTCACCTGTGACCCTCTGCTTCTTCTTAGGGCATGCAAATGCGTGCAAGTATGGCTGCTAAATTTCCACAAATGTTTATTTAGTAAGTAGCATAAATTTATTGGAGCATCAGGTCAGGATTTTGTAAAAATGGGCCGATTTGAGTTGTGTTATATCGGATCTCCACCAGCAGGTTTATTTTTAAGGGCCAGCTACTATCCAAAGTCCCCCAGTTTTATTTAGGAAAATTCACTGCCTTGCGAATACTTTCCGAGTGTCTCTTTTGTTTAAACCGCTATTTATTTAATTGTGCCCATTTAACTTGCTTATAAATTAAATTGACCGGTTTTATTTAACTTGTTTGACCCATTTTTATTTAACTTTTTTTTTAAATGGCCAATTTCCTCCTCCATTTTTACACCCTTTTTTATTACACCCTTCTTGGGTCATATGAGGCTTGAACTCTCAATCTTTTTTTACAACCCCAACACCTTTACCACCACACCACAAGGGGCGGGGCAAAACTAATTCCGTTTTTATTTAACTTGTTTGCAGCTTTCATGACACCGAGACACGCATTGGAGAGCAGGAACATGCCCGGTCCCTCCTCAGATCCTTACAAATTCTGTTATCTGCAGAGACCACTAATCATATTTGTTTACATCTGTTTGTCGTATACAACACAGGAGTTCAAATTATAATGATGTGTGTTTACTTATTTTGCGATTTAAATCCATATTAACCAACACTAATGATAATTTGAGATGCCAGGAAACGCTAAATCTTTAGCTAAATCAAGTCTCCTCTGTTTTTTGCTATATTTGGTACCAAGCATCAATGGAAATTTTAAAATCTTGATTACAGAATGCAGCTTCTACATTATCCTCCATCATGATGCAGTGTCTAAAAGTTGATGAAAACAAACATAACATAACAGAACAAAAACAACATTTGTAAAAGGTTAAATAAAACCTGGGATTTCCCCAGGCATTGGAGCCAACTGGTTGGTGTTGAACCTTTCTTCATCATAAAATGTGGCGCGTACAACCCTCCCGCCAAAAAACCGACCTTCAAGATCAACAAGCGCTTTCGTTGCTTGCTCTGATCTCTCAAACTGCACAAATATTCTAACAGCTTCATCAACTGGAAAACTAGGCTCTGTTATTTCAAATATCAACACCCTTGTCACCGTTCCATATTTTGAGCATTCCTCTGCAACCTCGCCTTCTAGATCATCATCTACCTCCCCGGGGCCCACCTTCATAAATTAATTAAAAACTAAGGATAAGGAATTCATGACGTGTCACAATATCCAAATTTCAACATAAAATGCCAAAAAACATATGACCAATATAACCGTGCTTCAACAAGATTGGTGACCACCGTCCTAGATGATTGAGAATATCATATATTTTACTTGACAAAAGAATCATAATACCTACCTAATACACTTATTTTCATATTTTGATATAAATAAACTTTTCATCATGTATGGAGAAGAGTATAATCAATCATCAATTGTATAATAAAAATGGTAAATATGAAGTTATTATTAATTTTTGGTTGGGTAAATACATAAACAATAGAGTTATAGCAATTTAACAATATCCACCTTCATAACGAGTTTTCTTACAAGTTACAACTACTGCTGCTTCTCCAAACGTAATTACTTTGACCATAGATAGATAATTGCAAAATCGTAGAGCCAAATGCTAAAAACTGATTATAGTGACTTGATACTCAAATACAACCTAAATATGAATGTACCTATCTATGATTTCATATAACAGAAACCAATTAAGAACATAATGGAAATGAAACTAGAAAGAGGATATTGAAAGAAACAGCCTTGATAAGACTAGCTTTTATCTCCCATATTGATTTTCCATCGATGCGCAAAGGGTGAGAGTGTGAGACAAGGGGAATATCATGAAACTAAAATAATACCGTGCTGGTCCAAAAAAACGACTAGCAAGTTGCAAACTACTTCACTGATATGACCTATATAATTAAATTACATAATTATTAATTATTAGTAGATAAATATGCTAAAGTTATTTAGTTAGGATTAGCCGATTAGGTAATATTTTAGACAAAGGTTAGGAATTCTGTTTATTAGCATATTAATTCTCGTTTAGAGAATCTCTTGCTATACCTAATTTGATTAGTGGTTGATATCATGGGAAGAGATGGTTGGGAATGCTAATCAAACAACTACCACCAGTACATGACTTACTTCTTTTCCTATTTGTTTTGTTTTGGGGCATGCAAAGAAACGAATAACAAACTGAAAAAGGTAAGCTAGATTCCAAATTAATAGTTTTTCTTCGACCTTTAAGTTGCATTGGATGGAGTGCCTATGAACAATCATTTAACATCTTCATCCATTATTATAAGCATGTGTATGTCAAATTCCCTTAAGTTTCTCATTTTGATCCACTCTATTAGTGCTTCGGCCAACGATTGTGACATGCCTAACATGCTCTAGTTTTTAAACAATATTTTTCTACAATGTCGACGTACGGTAAAGAGTTTCTTTCCAACATTTTCTCTTTCATGATAAAGATTCAATAAAAAATACAAGTTATCTAGCCATATTACTATGACAATGACAATGATGACGGGAAGGATGAAAGGAGGAGATTAAGTAGGTCTATGGTTATGGTGCCAATTTGCACAAGATGAAGCATAGTAGCTTAAGGGACACACATTTTTCATATGTATAACTGTACAGTATCGTTCAACATCGATACCGCATATAATAGAACACCAGCCAAGTAAACTTACTACAGCTCTGCGCACGCCTAGACCCACTTTTCATGCGCTTGGTTTTTAAATGCGCGCATGATGCGCACATTGCAATGCTGCAAGTGTATCAAGTGAAGCAATGCGCTGGGATTACGTGATGCAGTTGGATACGCGCATCATGAAGTTGGTCAGATTTTTTTATACAAAATACAGATGTGTAAACCAAAATAGTTGGAATTGATCAGAAATATGAACTGGGTTTGACCTTTTTACCTATGTAGCTACAAACCCAAAGTTCATTTTTCTGAAACGCTACATTCGAGCTTTAATTTCAATTTTAAAAGGTATGCAAATCTTTTCACATTTTTTATCTATTATCTCCTCTACTCTCGTGCTTAAAAACAAAATATTCTCTCCTCTCCTCTACTTTAAGAAATCCCAATGACCCCATTGGTCCATTAAAAAATAAAGCAGGTTTCTTCTTTGTTCTTCTGCTTCATCTGTTGCTTCTCGGGTTTTTTTTTCGGTTTTTCTTTGCTTTATGTCTAAGACTAGGTATGTTTTATAAGTGTGTTGTTATGTTTGAGACTAAGAATGTCATATAAGTGTGTTACTTATATGTTTTTATGTTGAAGTTTTAACAATACAAAGGTTGTTATGTATAATCAATTTTTATTTAATAACAAACGCATCACGCTTTTGAAACCAAGTTCAGGCCTAACGCAACCTTCTCGCTTCGCTTCATAAGCCCCACTTTCAGAGGTTCAGCCCATCAGGCGCATTTTTGGGGCCAAGGACAAGATTCCAACCAAAATTCATTTGAATAGGTCTAAAACAATTATACATACTAACCGTAAACAAGAATGGAATGAACCTAAAACAACCTAAATTAGCCTTAATGACGCTTAAAGCCTTAAAACATGTCCAAAACCCCTAAAATTGTATTTTTATACCATATGTCTCCCCTAAAAAGCCTCACTTTTTAAGTGCCTTGAGTGCGCCTTGCACCTTTGACAACTATGACTTACGGTAATAAACTAATGTTATAATGATACTTGTGTTTTTCTCAACGCATTCCAGTGATTCACACATTTAGAAGAAAATATATATAATAATGCATTGCAATAGAAGAAATATGGCCTTGGGAAAAAAAATATTAGATAAACTTATTATTTTCCAAGCCCTTGTAAACATCAATTGTGCCACATAAAAAAACCAATGAATATTACTAGTGCCTTAAAGAACAGCACTTGCTTTTTAAACCATCATACGTAAGCAGAGAACATGATCTCACTTTTTAAAACTACAATTACCCTTATCACGGAACCGTCCTACCAAGTACTAAAATTGTAATTAATGGCAGCATTTTTAAATGCACTATGATCACATTTTTTTCAGTTGAAGCATTATATTAACAACTCTTTTACCTTTCTACACCAGAGTGTTCTCTTTAGGATACACATGTGCATATTCTGCAGACCACCTAGGTCCGCTCATGCCTATTGGTTTCATATTAAAGAATATTGCATACGATCACTAGTCTTCAAGTATAGATAAGATTATTAGTTTTTAAGTTTCAATCTAGTTTAATCATATGTAGTAAAAAAATGACAAGGTGCTCGTGCAGGACGCAGCCATACTGCCTTGCGCCCATCAAGAGACACAGACACAACATCTGGCCAGATTCTGCAAAAATAAACCTTGTCTGAAATAGCTAAATAAAACTGCTTGGAAACATTCAAAACGGCCTCTAAAACAGCCTAGACTATTCTAAGCCCCTATCTATTCTAAGCGACTCTAGGCCGAAGACTCATCCTTTGCGCCTCCTGACTACCTAGGTTTAATATTTGATGGGTATTATAATATTATTCATGTACATGTTCACCTAACGAAATAACAAAATATCAAACTCAGTTTAATAAACTAAAACGCCTGAAACACGCACACTTACCATATTCCTGAGAAGCACAACACGAGTAGGCTGCCCATTAATACTAACCCCTCTCACCTTCTTCTCCACCTGCTGCTTCGTCTCACTCGCATTCACAATAACCCCAGCCCGTCTATCCGTCTTCTTGGCCATCAACGGCGTCGTTATCCCCTGCTCCTGTTTCCCTAGCCCCTGCCCGGCCTTCCACCCCATTTTGGCCATCATCCTTTGCGCAGCCGTCATCTGTCCACCCGCACCCACCCCCAATCCCCCAGTCTCACTCTTCTCTATACTAAACCCATCCCCATCCCCTTCCGCAGGGGAAGGCGACCTCCTGGGCACATTCCCAGTCCCAGTCATGGCGGCGCGCCTCTTCCACGCCTCCTCACCCGAAATATTAACATTAAACTCCTTCTCTCTTTCCCTCTCCTTACTCTCTCTCTTTTCCCTCTCCTCTTCCTCGTGTCTTCTTCTATCAATCTCCTTCTTCATTTCCGCCTCAGCAGCCTTCCTTTTCCTTTCCTTTTTATACTCGTCGTAATCGTTGGGTCTGGCAGGGTCGTATTCTTCGATGACGGAGGATGTAACAGCAACAAGGGCAGGTTGGAAGGAGTTGGGTCGAGTAGTTGGGTCGGGTAGAGGGGGAAGAGGGGTTTTGGGTTTGGGTTGAGGGGGTTTAATGATGGGTTTAGGGAGAGAGGAAGAAGAAGAAGAAGGGGGCTTTCGGAGAGTAGGTGGGGCCATTTTAACAGAGCTGGACCAGACATTGGAAGATGGGTTCGGGGGTTTGGTTTGGGAGTCGTCGTCTGTGGATGATGAAGAAGGTGGTGGGAGGTCTCCGTATAATCCACCAAGCATTCTTCTTGTTTGATGATGATGATGTTCCCTCAAGGATGGACTGTTGAACAAGAAGAACAAGAAGAAGAAAAGATTGGCGTGATCTGGAAGTTAGGGGGTAATAGGGCTTTCGATGTTAAATCTATTTCGGCTTATTTGGTTCCAACCGGAGCTCTATGCGTATATGGTGTTATTCGTGTTCGTTTGTTAAGTAAATAACGTGTCTATAAACACTTATTAAGAGTAAAGATCAAATACATATAGTTTTTTTGTAAGAAATGTGATAATCAAAGGGGGTAAAAAAATTTATTTTTTTTTTAGAATTTTTTTTTCCCATGTGCTTAAACATTCTTTCTAGATGAATAATACAAAAAAAAAAATAAAAAAATTTTTTTTTTTAGTGTAATTACGTCATTAAGGTAAATACATTAGTTTACACTAGAGTAATTATGTAATTACTCTACACGTAATTACTCTACACCAAATTTTTTTTATTTTTTTTTTAGTTTTCAATACTATAATACATGTTTAATAATATGGGGAAAAAAAATTTAAAAAAAAAATTAAAAAAAAATACCCTCCTTTGATTCTCACAGTTCTTACCAAAAAAACTATTTGTACCGGATCTTTCCCCCACTTATTAAATGAAATTTTTTGTTTGTGTTCCTTTACTAAGGAAATAACGTGTTCACAATTGTTCATGAACATATTACCAAATGAGGTTTTGTTCGTGTTCGTTTGTTAAGAAAATTAACATGTCCGTGTTCATTTGTCTTTATTTGTTAAATTTAAGTGTCGGACAAAAGCGAACACAAACAAACACCAATGGATGTAAACGACCACAAACAAGTATTCATTAACAAAACCGAGCACAAACTAACACATATTAAATTCTAAAAATTTCAACATCAACATTTTCTTCCCAAATTATACTAATTCAACACAATCTTGATCACATAATGTCTTATAAAAACACAAAATTATCATGTTAAGCTTGAAAATCCTCATTTAATCCGTCAAAAACAACAATTAATCAAAATAGTTAAAATAATATTAATATGTGATACACTAAAATATATTAAATAATCTATTATTGGGAAATTTAAAGTACTTAAACTAAAAATAAATAGTTAAAAACCCTAATGAACTATCGACCACAAACAAATATAAACGAACACGTTACTGAATGTTTACGAACATAAATGAACGATTGCGACATCTGTTCATGTTTGTTTGTTTAACTAAACGAACAAAATTTCTTGTTTGTGTTCGTTCGTTTATTAAACGAACGAACTCAAACGAGCTTGCCGCCGAGCATTTCATGAACTATTCGCTGAACGTTTGGTTTGTTTGCAGTCCTAGTTCCAACTGTAAGTTGAAATGAACTTGATTGATTATAAGTTAATGCTATCCAAAATTTACAATCGTTAATTTTAACTAACACAATTTAAAAACGTTAAACCCCACACATGTTGGGGTGTTTGAACACACAAAATCCTTAACGAAACGTAAAATGAAAAACTTGTGAAAGATGAAAAGTATGAGGGGTGAAAATTGAAAGTAAAAAAGTAATGTGGTTAAATTGCAAAAGATGAAAAGCTTTGGGTTAACTGTAAAAAAATCAAAGGGGTTAAATAAAAAAGTTGAAAACTTTTGAGTTAGAAGAGCAAAATGAAAGTAACAAGGGTTAAATTGTTAATGATGGAAACTTTGGAGTTAGAAAGGAAAAATCCATTTATTTATTTGAAAAATTCTCCATCCAAAAAGTACTACTTCGCTAATGAAGTCTAGCTCAGTTGGTGAAACAGGGGGAGGTCATGTGGAGGTTTAGGGTTCGATTTCGGTCAAAGCTATATTTCCCACATGTGGGGGTTTCACGTGGGAGATCCCCAATCAAGGTGAGATGAGTAATTAGTACTTGTTGGCCCAGGGTGTTAGTCGGAGCTCCACCGGCTACACCACTTGCCGTTCAAAAAAAAGTACTACTTCACAGCATGCATCAAAGGGTAGTACCTCGCCAAAATACAATACAATGAGAGCTTGTACAATTTGCAATAGTGTTTTTACACTCACATACTGTGACAACCGGCAAATTCCGTACAACATCCTATGTGTCTCTAATTGTGTTTGTAAAGTGATTAACAAGGTTTAAGGTTAATTTTAATTAATTAAGCCACTACGGGTACTAAGATGTCCTTTTCGAAGTTCGTGGACGCCTTGATGCCTTTAAAGAAAGATTTACGCGTGTTTAACATTAACGAACTAAAATTAGTAAAAGATTATTGAATTGGACTAGCATAAAGTTATTACGTGTAAATACAACGCATGTTTGATATTGAAGCGATCGGATATCACATCGGCGCGAAAAAACAGCAAAAACTGCGGCGTTTTGCAAAAACGTGGCAATCGGACGTCAAAACACATGGTTTTAACCGTAATCGTATTTTTGGAATAGTTAAATATCATAAATAGTGTTATTCATTAAAATACGAAAGTTATCAGATCGTTTAAATGAAGGAAAGCATGACAAATCGATTTACGCGATTTAAACGCGTGTTCTGAAAGCATGCGTTGGGTGACGAAAATAATAATTAAATTGCTCGGTTTAGTGTTGTTTATGATTACGAACAAAACCGACTAGTTTTTGTAATTAATTATCGAGCCTAATAATAAACCGAGACGCGAGACGTTTAAAACGGGTTCGATATGCGGTACACACCCAACCCACCTACCAAAACCCTAGGTATATAAGAATCCTAAACTCATCTCCTTCTCATTTTTACCACCAAACTCAAACCCTAGCCGTTTCTCTCTAAACCCCCTCTCTCTCATCGGTTCCCACTTTCCTCCCCCTCTTTTCATGATAACGACCACCGGTGTTGGTGGCCATCGCTATAGGATAGCCGATGGTAGGTTTTGGGTTGGTTACTGGGGTTGGACTCATGAAGAAGGGAGATGGTAGTGGTCTCGGTGACTCACGGTGGTTTGGGTGGTAGGGCTGGGAAGGTGATGGTCGGTGATGGTTTGTTTGGTCATATCTCGGGTCACATTTCGGGTCTTATCAACCCGGGTTAGACCAGGTCAAAGTTGGTCAACTCGGCCAAATCTAGCCAAATCGGTCAACACGGTCAAACCAGGTCAATCTGGTCTAAGATGGCAACGGTTCGGTACTGGTCAACTCGTAGATCAAGACGCGCACGAATATTTGGTATAATTAATTCGTATTTATTATTTTGTTTATACTTATAAATGTATGTATTTATAAATTGTAAATATGAACGAAAATGGAAACAACTCTCGAAACGAACTGATAAAATATTCAGCGATAAGTATAATTCGGAAGGTTTAAAACTTGTTAATTAAGCGTGACTTTGTGTTATTAATTACCGGACTAAATTCGTGGACTATTAATTATATATATATATATATATTATATATTTAATTAAGTGTAAATTATATAATGTGTCGAAACATATAAATGTCTAGTTTAATTTGGAATTGCGGTTAAATGGATTATTGTCTTTTGTTTGGGAATTGATTTTGGAAAATTGCAGACAACTTGTGTTGTCTAATTTGTACAAAAACAGAGGAAACACTGCCCCAATTTTTCGAAAATCCAGAGCGCAATGAAAACGATTTTGTTGCGTAATTTTGTAAATAAATCTTCCAGGGGTTTTACCAAAGGGTTTTGTTCAAAGATCACGTCGTTTTCGTCAAATGGTTATTTATAACAATAAAGCTAAATCTCGGACAATGTTATTCAAAACAAAGATATTGTTTGTACGGAGTGTCAAGTATGACGAACTTTCAAAGGTTTTCGGTAACTAAACGAGTTTGTTATACGGATTTAAAGTACGTAAATGTTTGATTATTTGGGAATGACTTTATGAAAGATAATAATGCAAAATCCTTCGATGTAACATCCCCAAACTTAATATCTGTCTAAGCAAGAATAGGAGCCGTGACTGGCTTGGATTAATCGAGTCAAACTAATAATTTCGCTACTAGTAGCCTAGAACTTAATTTGGATAAGCTAAATTAGTAAATCATAAAAGGCACACTAGCATGACACTAAATAAGTTAGTGATTAACAACAACTTGAATAATTGAGGGGCTAAACTTGTGCACTATGATAGTGAAAAGGAGGGGTCAAATTGGGCACATAGTGAATGTCGAGACATTCACAGGCTCCATCTTCACCACTTAAACACACACATACATAAGGGCTCTTCAAAGGAGAAATCAGGAGATTAAGGCTAAAATCAAGTTCATGAAATCTGCATGTGTAATAATTTGATCATCTGAGGTTTCCTCTATGGTAAGCCATTGAATTCTGTTTTATGCTCTTTAAGTGTCAATTGAGAAAAACCCAGATTTTGAAAAGTTAATTAATCTGAGTTCCAATGGTTAGAGGTTAGTCATGCCTATGGGAACCTTTCCTATGAAGGAATTAGTACAAGTCCAATTAAAACTTAAGAATCACAAAGAAAATTGGTTTCTAAAGAAGTGGGTTTGTCCTAAGATGAAACCCCCAAGTTAAAAGTGTTTTATGTTGTATCTAAATGGAGTGATGTTGAATTAATCTCATGGTATTGGTCAATTAGTGACATCTAGGTGAAAACTTAGTCTTGGGTGAGTGAAACTAAGTAATATGAGATGTAAATGTTATGAATAATAAATTGGCACCTGCCAAGTGCTCGATTGAATGCTAAGGTAGCTAAATTGAAGCTACACTTGTCAAGTCAACTTGCCTTGGGGGAAAACGTCAAATGGCAAGTACAAATGAGCCTTGAAATGCATAATTAATGTTGTTGAACACATCCCTAATCACCATAGGAAATTGTCCTTTAGGTGGCGTGGAAGGAACCTCCGGGTGTCAAAGTGCTAAGGACACGAAGCACAAAGGATCCGCTGAAATATAAGTCTTTCGGTGACTTAATAGTCTAGTATTCTTGTATGTGGTTTGTAGTCGCATTAGATGATAAATTGTAGGACCTTGGAATGGAATGGGTTAGGATTAGGTGAATGGACATGTCTTGGCAAATTTGGCCATAAAGTCTGTCCTGTGGTTTGGTACCTCAATTGGAAGTTCCGATATCACTACAATGAGAACTTGAGTTGTGTACCCAAACCATCCAAAAGAAGGCCTAAAGCCGGTTCCCAAAGGACCGAAAGGTAAGTACGAATGTAGGAGGTTGTCTTGGAATGTGACAACAGTCAATGATCTAGGTTAACATTTGTACGCTTTTCATTTAGTATTGTCATTTTATGTGCATATTTAGACATTTTGCACACATTATGTAATACCCCGGACCTAGGGCCCAAAATTTTTAGCGTCTAAAAATATTATAACAATAAAATAATAAGGTACAGACGGATACGAAGCTGAACCAGTGAATTACACAATTAAATTAACGAGGAATATAATATTATACGCGACGCAAGACGGAACCGACACCCGTTAACGAACCCGCCCGACACCCCTTGGTGAGTCACCAAGGGAGGACACTTGTCCTCCCCTTATGGTGACAACACACCACAAAAACCATTTAGTAAGTTAATGGGTTTAATTGTTAGGATCTGAGTTTGATTGTTTTGATAGTTTAGATGAATTATGAAATAAATGAAGTGAAGTATAAATGGAAAGTGCAGCGGAATGATAAACTGTAAATCAAAACAAGAGAATAAATGTTTTAATCGAAAGCTTTCATTAATTGAAAGGTTACAATCACACAAGTACTCCCCCTCAGCCTGATCACTCAGAGAATGTTTGTCTAAGAGAATGACTAGAGTGACCAATGGAACAGTACATTCACTGTTCTATTTATAGACAAATCTAAACCTTTGATGATCACTGCTGACGTCACCTAAGACAGCGACCTCTAACTGAATAACAATATAAAACATCTGCTAACTACAACTACTGTTACATTGAAAACACTGCTAACATAAACTACTGTAAGGAAAACTCTGATGGTCTTTATCATCTGTTGAATCCAAAGTGCTGTTGGTTCCAACAGACCTTTGTCTTCCGTACTTGATCAGCAGTTGTTTCTTCATCAGATCTTTCTCCATCAGTTGTTTGTTCAGCAGACCTTTTAGTAGCAGCAGTTGTCTTCATCAGTTGTTTGGTGTAGCAGTTGTTAGGGTCAACAGTCTTTTGGGGAAACTATCTTGAATCTATTGTTTTATTCAAAGGATCAATTAGATAGAATATTTTGGCTTTCTAATCATCTGTTCTTCTCCAAGTCAGCAGACCTAACAATCTCCCCCTAAAACAGATGATGCCAAAACTAAGCTTTATTCTTGATCTTTATTTCTCATCAGACTTTCTCTAATTTGACCTTTGAGCTGTAATTCAAAGCTCAATGAGAAGAGGTCTTCAGCATCTCTTTCCAGCTCTAGATTCAGCAGTGTTTGTAGATCTTCTGCACACAGGCCATGAGCATCATCCATGCTGAGTTTCTGAATCTTTCCATCTGATCTGAGCAGAGTCAATTCATGGGTGTCTTTGTTGGACTTCCATGTTAGAATTTTAGAATCAGTGGAATGGCTGGGATGCATCTTTATTTTGGATGAGTTTGGTGAAGGAGGTCTTCCAATGATTTCTCTGAGTCTTTCAGATGTTGGATCAGAGAAGTAGCGGATTTGGTTAATGAGTCCCTCTTTCACAAAAGTATCAGCAAACTTTTTCTGTTCTTCTTCTGACATCTCCTTCTGCTTTTTGAATTGTCTTCTTGCAGCAATGGATAAGTCAGAAGTGTCCAGTAAGCTGTCTAAGGTAAAAGCCTGTAGAGGTCTCTTTGACATGGGCTCATCAGCATAAACAGGTTTTCTTGGCAAGGCAGGGTTTTTCTTTCTTTCTTCTTCTAACTTCTTGTAAGTTTCAACCAATCTTAGCTTAGACCATCTTGCCACAGATCTCATTTCTCCATAGTCAGCAGCCACAATCTCTTGTCTCATTCTTTTAAACTTCAGAGCTCTGGCTGGATCTCTGCCTTTGCTGAAGTCAGGGGCAGAGACCTTTGATGGAGGATTCTTGGCCATTTCTTCAATTCTGATTAATTCTTCTCTGAGTGCATGAGTGGTCCAGCCTGCAAACTGTTTCTTGTTTGCTTTGTAAGGCATGGATGCTAAGATTTGTTCAAGAAGAGAATTCCTGACCTCCCTTTCCATATCACTGCTGAGAGGCATGGAAGACATTGAGTTGCTCGGGGTCTTAGCAAAATCTTCAATCCTTCTCAGTTTGATAAGCTCTGCTGAATGGATGCCCTGTGACACCCGGCAAATTCAAGTTAACAACGTCGTCTAGATTAAAGTCTACCTTAGCGAGTCACGCGTATTCTGTACTTAACTGGGTTAGTTGAGTCGGGTTATGGTTCGGGAACTGTTATGTGAGTCTAGGGGATCATTAGATGTGGCCTAGAGGATCGTTAGATGTCAATCATTAACCAAGTGTACAAGGGGTGACGATTCGGGGAATCGTCAAAGCATAGGGAACTGGCAAGTCTCGAGTCCCGGGGATTGGTGAACGAGTGTGAATGTGTTTATTTGCAAGTGTTATGTGTTTATAATCATTATGTGACTTGTCGGTATGTGAAAATGTGTTAACATATGTTAGAACGGGGTTTAACGCGCAAAATACTTGGAACTATACCCTATAGGCGATTAGGGTGAGCTAATCGCCTATAGGGAGGCATCTAGGAGGCGATTAGCCTCCTCCAGGTGGCGAGTAGCCTTCCAAGGTGGCGAGTAGGGGGCTAATCGCCTAAGGGGGTGGCGATTAGCAGCCCTAATCGCCTGCAACTGGACCATAATCGCCTGCAACGTGGGTTACGACTAAAAACGACTATAAATACAATATTTGACCTCCTAAACTTCATAACATCAACCCTAGTCGCCCCACAACTCGTCCCAACACCCACACAACCTCTGGAACACGATTTTGGATCAAACAACTTGATTTCAAGCCTATTTCATCAATCAATCATAATCTAAGGTCGCCGCTTTACGGGGCTAGCATAGCTTGTTGACTTATTCTGTTATCTGAAGTAACGCAACCTAAGGTGAGTTTACGGCCCCACTTTACTTGGTTTTCATTTTCGGGGGAGAAAACATGTGTTAAACAACTATTTGGTAACAACTGTCATACTACGGGTTTTCAAACGGTTTACTATACGATCTTTGGAAGTCCCGGGGGGAACCATGAATGTGCTGGTTTGCACAACGGGGAAATGTGAATAGCGCTATTGGGAGTGACCAACCCCACCCGTCGGCATGGAGCGCCGGGCGGGTGCATATTGTCTCAAACAGGAACAGGTTTACTATTCGGGCACAACATCTGGTTTGCGAGTTAGTAATGGGTTTCCAATCGTAGTAGTAATGGTACATGCGCCTAGCTAGCGTACTTGGTTTACATTTGTTATAGTATGGACAGGTTAAACTTGGAACTTTGATTACAAACCTGTAAACTCACCAGCATTTTTGTGCTGACGTAAACTCTTACATGTTTTCTCAGGTCGCTAAGGTAGCAAAGTGGAACTAGGGCGCACGCGTCTGCACGGCGTCTAGTTAGAGTTGCATGGTCTTTAAACATTAAACATTTGGTTTCATTTTGGTTATGTAACGATATTAAGCTTCCGCTGATGTTTGGGATTTTTAAACTATGTTTTTGAAATTCATTTAGTATTGTTTATTGTGATCATTGACTTGGATCCTGGTTTGTCATGCGCCTCGCGGTGAAACTCCGCAAGTGGATTTTGAGGGTGTGACAGATTGGTATCAGAGCCAATGGTTATAGTGAACTAGGACTGCATGTAGAGTCTAGTCTATAACTGAGTCGCACACACTAGATGATCACATGGTACTAAACTTTATACTGGGTTACTTATAGACTTGTCGGGGTGTCTCTAAATCATCTTACCCTTCTGTGTTACATCATCCATTCTCTCTTACTAGGTTACTTGCTTACTAGACAGTGCGGTACATTGGGGTTAACTGTGTACTCTTGAGATTGGTCCAAGACTCGGACATCTCCCTTTCCTACCCCAATAGAAACCCTTGTCATGAACTACCGTAGTATTAAGGTGTATAGCTAAGAGTCTATGTCCGGTGATTTGAACTTTGAACTAGGAGAACACTTGGAGGACCATGTAGAGCGGTTTATCATTTTGGGTGCACACAAAATCATAAACCGAAATGCATGAAAACCCTAGTGAGCTCTGGGTTCGAATGGATAGTCCTGGGTTGGATCTAGCTTTGATCTTGTGAACGCTAGTGGTTATCATTGGCTGTGAAACTAAATTTTCTCGTCCTTTTTGCCAGAATCATGTCTGGAGCACGAGGCGGACGTGGAGGTGGCCGCGCTGGTGGGCGTGGTAATGGTGGTCGTGGGGGTGTGAACCTCACGCAGGATGACTTGAACAACTTGCTGCAGGCTGCCTTCCAGCTAGGGCACAATGGTGGTAAGTTGACCTAACCACTTCTATCTCATCGGTGAACTTTGTTTACATTTCCCGTGGTTTTCTTACGTGTTTCTTTACAGGTGGTCATGTTAATCCACCACCACCACCCATGTGCACCTACAAAATGTTTCGGGACTGCAAGCCCCATGAGTTCTCGGGTACTGAGGGTGCAGTAGGTTTGCTCAGGTGGTTGGAGAAAGTGGAGTCTGTTTTCCTGATGTGTAACTGTCTCCCAGAGGATCGAGTCAAGTATTCTGCTGGGTTACTCCAGGATGTTGCGTTGACCTGGTGGAACGATATCACCCAGACTATGGGTATAGGGGAGGCTTATGCTATGCCTTGGGAGAACTTTGTGCAACTGCTGAAGAGGGAGTACTGTCCCAGGGAGGAGATTCAAAAGCTGGAACACGAGGTGTGGAACCTCAAAATGTCTGGGTCGGAAATTGAAAAGTATACTGTGAGGCGGAACGAGTTGGCCGTACTTTGTCCTGATCTACATGTGCCGGAATATAGAAGGATTGAGCATTATATCTCGGGTCTTGTGCCAGAAATCGCAGGGTTGGTAGCTGCGGGGAATCTCCCTACCTACGCGGATGTGGTCCGATCTGCTCATAGAATGACTAACTTGAAGGTGAGTGAGGGTATCTTGCCTGCCAAAGGTTCAACTGCTAAGGCTCCGGAGAGCAACAAGCGAAAGTGGGATAATGAAGTGAAGAGTTCTACACCAGCACCAACTCAACAGGGGAAAAGGTTTGATAGTGGGGGTTCGTCTTCATCGGGTTCTAAGCCAAGTGGTGGTTATGCGGGAAAGTTACCGAAATGCAATAAGTGTGGACGCCATCATCATGGGGGTTGTGACAATAACCGTTGCCATCGCTGTCAGAAGTTGGGGCACTTTGCCAAAGACTGTAGGGTGACTCTTCCATCGACTCAAGCCCCAACTACTACTCCGACTTCTGCTACTCAGGGGACTGCGGGCAAACAGGGATGTTTTCACTGTGGGGAAACGGGGCATTACAAGAAAGAGTGTCCAAAGCTGAAACAGGGAGGGAACGGGAATGGTAATGGGAATGGAAATGGTAACAACGGGGGCGGAAACAGGAATGCACGTGCCTTCGTTATTGGGACTGCAGAGGCAAGACAGGACCCTGACACAGTCACTGGTACGTTTCTTCTCAACGATCGCTCTGTTAGTGTTTTATTTGATTCTGGTGCCGATAAGAGTTTCATATCTGTGGAAGTTAGTCGTTTGCTAGATGTAGTACCTGTTCCTCTAGAGGCTAAATATATTATAGAATTGGCTGACGGTAAGAAGATAGAAGCTACTTGCATTCTTCGGGACTGTCACATAGAGTTGTCGGGTTTGTCTTTTCCTATCGACCTTATGCCGGTACCTTTGGGTAGTTTCGACGTGGTTATAGGCATGGATTGGTTGTCTCTGTATCGCGCTGAGATCGTTTGTTACGACAAGGTCATCCGGATTCCTCTCCCTGATGGAGAATTTCTCTCTGTGTACGGGGACAAGAGCGGTGCTCCGCTAAGTCTCATCTCCAGCATGAAAGCCCTTAAGTATCTTCGGAAGGGTTATTCGGCTGTTCTGGCACTTTTATCTGTTTCCACTACCAGCGAGAAGAAGATCGACGATATCCCGGTTGTACGTGAGTTTTCTGATGTCTTTCCTGATGATTTATCTGGTCTTCCTCCCCATCGTCAAGTTGAGTTCGGTATTGATCTTGTACCTGGCGCTGCTCCTATTGCTCGGGCCCCCTACCGTCTTGCACCTCCTGAGATGCAAGAATTGTCTAACCAGTTACAGGAACTCTTGGATAAGGGTTTCATCAGACCAAGTTCTTCCCCTTGGGGAGCCCCGATTTTGTTTGTTAAGAAGAAGGATGGCAGTTTTCGACTGTGCGTGGATTATAGAGAGTTGAACAAGGTGACCATCAAGAATCGTTATCCTCTTCCTCGTATTGATGACCTATTTGACCAACTCCAGGGTTCTAGCTACTATTCCAAGATTGATCTAAGGTCCGGTTATCACCAGTTGCGCGTAAGGGAAGCTGATGTTGCTAAGACTGCCTTTCGTACACGTTATGGCCATTTCGAGTTCTTGGTCATGCCTTTTGGTCTCACTAACGCACCGGCGGTTTTCATGGATTTGATGAACCGCGTTTGTAAACCGTATCTTGACAAGTTCGTTATCGTGTTTATTGATGACATTCTGATCTATTCCAAGAACGAGACCGAACATGGGGAACATCTACGGTTAGTTTTGGAACTCTTACGACGAGAACAACTGTACGCCAAGTTCTCGAAGTGCGATTTTTGGTTACGCGAAGTCCAATTCCTAGGGCATGTAGTCAATGAACTGGGAATCCATGTCGATCCAGCTAAGATCGAAGCGATCAAGGACTGGGAAGCACCGAAGACGCCAACTGAGGTGCGGCAATTCCTAGGCCTTGCGGGCTATTATCGTCGTTTCATTAAGGGGTTCTCGGAGATCGCTCAACCCCTCACCACTCTTACTCAGAAGGATAGAAAATTCGACTGGGGTGAACCACATGAGTCAGCATTCCAAAAACTGAAGACTAAGCTTTGTTCTGCTCCTATTTTGTCCTTGCCTGAAGGCACTGAAGATTTCGTTGTTTACTGTGATGCTTCTATTCATGGTCTCGGTTGCGTGTTGATGCAACGCGAGAAGGTGATTGCGTACGCTTCTCGTCAACTCAAAGTGCACGAGAGGAACTACACTACCCATGACTTGGAATTGGGTGCGGTGGTGTTCGCGTTGAAAATTTGGAGGCATTACTTGTACGGTACCAAATGCACCATCTACACCGATCACAAGAGTCTCCAGCACATTTTTGACCAACAGCACCTGAACATACGACAGCGCCGTTGGGTTGAACTCCTGAACGACTATGACTGTGCCATTAAGTACCATCCTGGCAAGGCGAATGTTGTGGCAGACGCCTTGAGCAGGAAGGAATCGACAAACCCTCGTCGCGTTCGGGCGTTGCAACTCACGATCCATTCCTCTCTGCCTGATCAACTCCGTTCTGCTCAGTTAGAAGCCTTGAAGGAGGAAAACCTTAAGGCTGAAACTATGCACGGTGCCGATAAACACTTCGAGCAAAGGCCTGATGGCCTGCGATACTTCGCAGAACGCGTCTGGGTTCCTTTATTCGGGGGACTTCGGGAGCTGGTTCTTGATGAAGCTCACAAATCTCGGTATTCCATTCATCCTGGTTCAGACAAGATGTACCAGGATCTAAAAATACTGTACTGGTGGCCAAACATGAGGGCGGATATAGCCTCATACGTGAGTAAGTGCTTGACCTGTGCTAAGGTCAAGGTGGAATACCAGAAACCGTCGGGTCTATTGCAACAACCCGAAATTCCAGAGTGGAAATGGGAACGGATTACGATGGACTTTGTCACACAACTACCTAAGTCACCGAGTGGGAATGATAAAATATGGGTGATTGTCGATCGTTTGACGAAATCAGCCCATTTCCTCGCTATTAAGGAGACTGACACCATGGATCGGTTGGCTCGTTTATATCTGAAAGAAGTTGTCTCTAAGCATGGGGTACCAGTTTCTATTATCTCGGATCGGGATTCTCATTTTACTTCGCATTTCTGGAAGTCTTTGCATAAGGCTTTGGGTACCCAGTTGGACATGAGTACAGCTTACCATCCACAAACTGACGGTCAGAGTGAGCGTACCATTCAAACTCTAGAAGACATGCTGCGGGCATGTGTGATCGATTTTGGCAAAGGCTGGGAAGCTCACTTACCGTTAGTCGAATTCTCTTACAACAACAGTTACCACACGAGCATCAAGGCAGCTCCGTTCGAGGCATTATACGGACGGAAATGCCGGTCTCCTCTTTGTTGGGCTGAAGTGGGTGAGAGTCAACTCACTGGACCTGAACTAGTGTACGAAACTTCTGAGAAAATCGTACAGATTCGTAACCGATTGGCAGCGGCACGGGACCGACAGAAGAGCTATGCTGATCATCGCCGTAAGCGATTGGAGTTTCAAGTTGGTGACAGGGTACTTCTAAAGGTTTCACCGTGGAAGGGCGTCATACGCTTTGGGAAGCGTGGCAAACTTAACCCGCGGTATGTCGGTCCATTTACGATCCTGGAACGGATCGGACCGGTGGCATATCGACTTGATTTACCGACGAAGCTCGGTAACGTACATAACGTCTTCCACGTATCTAACCTGAAGAAGTGTCTGACTGACGAGTCTCTCATTGTTCCACTAGAAGAGATCAAGGTTGATGATCGTCTTCGGATAGTGGAGGAACCTGTCGAGATCCTTGATTACAAGATTCGCAGTCTGCGTCACAGTAAGATTCGCATTGTTAAGGATCGATGGAACTCGAACCGGGGACCGGAATACACTTGGGAACGCGAGGATCAGATGAAGTCTAAGTATCCTCATCTCTTTCCTAAAGAGGCATTCGAATTGAGACACGTTACCACTGCAACGGAATGAATCTCGGGGCGAGATTCCTTTTAACGTGGGGATGATGTGACAACTCGGGTAATTCTCTCTCTTGGTTTCTATCTTTTGTCTGTTTCTTTTGTTCATACTCTTGGTACTTGCATAATTTTCGGGACGAAAATTCTTTTAACGTGGGGATGATGTGACACCCGGCAAATTCAAGTTAACAACGTCGTCTAGATTAAAGTCTACCTTAGCGAGTCACGCGTATTCTGTACTTAACTGGGTTAGTTGAGTCGGGTTATGGTTCGGGAACTGTTATGTGAGTCTAGGGGATCATTAGATGTGGCCTAGAGGATCGTTAGATGTCAATCATTAACCAAGTGTACAAGGGGTGACGATTCGGGGAATCGTCAAAGCATAGGGAACTGGCAAGTCTCGAGTCCCGGGGATTGGTGAACGAGTGTGAATGTGTTTATTTGCAAGTGTTATGTGTTTATAATCATTATGTGACTTGTCGGTATGTGAAAATGTGTTAACATATGTTAGAACGGGGTTTAACGCGCAAAATACTTGGAACTATACCCTATAGGCGATTAGGGTGAGCTAATCGCCTATAGGGAGGCATCTAGGAGGCGATTAGCCTCCTCCAGGTGGCGAGTAGCCTTCCAAGGTGGCGAGTAGGGGGCTAATCGCCTAAGGGGGTGGCGATTAGCAGCCCTAATCGCCTGCAACTGGACCATAATCGCCTGCAACGTGGGTTACGACTAAAAACGACTATAAATACAATATTTGACCTCCTAAACTTCATAACATCAACCCTAGTCGCCCCACAACTCGTCCCAACACCCACACAACCTCTGGAACACGATTTTGGATCAAACAACTTTATTTCAAGCCTATTTCATCAATCAATCATAATCTAAGGTCGCCGCTTTACGGGGCTAGCATAGCTTGTTGACTTATTCTGTTATCTGAAGTAACGCAACCTAAGGTGAGTTTACGGCCCCACTTTACTTGGTTTTCATTTTCGGGGGAGAAAACATGTGTTAAACAACTATTTGGTAACAACTGTCATACTACGGGTTTTCAAACGGTTTACTATACGATCTTTGGAAGTCCCGGGGGGAACCATGAATGTGCTGGTTTGCACAACGGGGAAATGTGAATAGCGCTATTGGGAGTGACCAACCCCACCCGTCGGCATGGAGCGCCGGGCGGGTGCATATTGTCTCAAACAGGAACAGGTTTACTATTCGGGCACAACATCTGGTTTGCGAGTTAGTAATGGTTTTCCAATCGTAGTAGTAATGGTACATGCGCCTAGCTAGCGTACTTGGTTTACATTTGTTATAGTATGGACAGGTTAAACTTGGAACTTTGATTACAAACCTGTAAACTCACCAGCATTTTTGTGCTGACGTAAACTCTTACATGTTTTCTCAGGTCGCTAAGGTAGCAAAGTGGAACTAGGGCGCACGCGTCTGCACAGCGTCTAGTTAGAGTTGCATGGTCTTTAAACATTAAACATTTGGTTTCATTTTGGTTATGTAACGATATTAAGCTTCCGCTGATGTTTGGGATTTTTAAACTATGTTTTTGAAATTCATTTAGTATTGTTTATTGTGATCATTGACTTGGATCCTGGTTTGTCATGCGCCTCGCGGTGAAACTCCGCAAGTGGATTTTGAGGGTGTGACATGCCCTGAGCACTCCTGTCATCTTTCCCTTTGCATTTCTCTTTTATAATGGCATATGCCTGTTCACCCTTGTATTTCAGATAGGTGTCAATGTTTAAGGGAACAGGAAAATTTTTGAGAGATGGGAAAGATCTTTCTGATGGCTGATCAGTATTGTAGAAGGATTGAAGTTCCCCCTTGAGTAAATCAAGTTCAAGAGGATACTTCTCAGCCAATGGTGTGATGGTTGGTGGTGGTCTATGTGATTTGAATTGTGAGGTGTGTGGTGAGAATGATGAAAGTGGAATGGCATTTAAGGGTTGTGTGAGTGGAGTATTGGGTGGTGTGGTGTGAATGTTTTCATCTTGCACAACAAAAGTAGACTTTCTTTTTCTGCTGCACAAGATTTTTGGTGAAGGTGATGTTGCAGCAGTGGTTGGGTTAACCTCTGTTGGTTCTTTTGTAGAACCAACAGTTGTTTGGGGTTTTGTTTGTGAAGTGGATGTAGTAGTAGGTTTTGTGGTTGGTTTGGTGATATCAGATGTTTTGGTGGCAGTGGTTGTGGTAGCAGTGGTTTTGGTGGTAGTGGTTTTGGTAGCAGTGGTTTCAGCATCAGTGGTTTCAGTAGTTAGTTTAGATGGTGGTTTCCTTGGATGTTTTGCAGAGATTTTCTTTCTTTTGGAGGAACCCACATCTTCAACTTCTTGCTGTTGTTCCTTTTTCAGCTGAATTAACCTTTCTACTTTAACCTCCAGAGTGTCAGCCCTCTTAAGCTTGTCTTCAGCAGCCTTATCAGCTTTTTCATTAGCAGAGGTGTCAATTTCCTTTGCTTTGCTGGTCTTGGCAGTTTCAGTAGCAGCAGAGGTTTGAACACTTGGTTGTTGTTGTTTTTGTGGTGCTGTTTGGGTAGACTCTGGTTTGTCAGCAGACTTTGGTTTACCCTTTTGAGAGGGTGGACAACCAAAAGGATTTAATTTTGGCAACCTATCTCTGCCACTCTCCCCCTTTTTGGCATCATCAGCTGTAAATGCATCATCATCATCATCTCTGAGAATTGTGGTAGGGGCAGAGCCAGTAGTCTTCAGCAAGTGGTCCTTGATCACTTTGATATCTGCCTTGGTGTCATTGAACCTGGAATCTACCATATTTCTGATCAGGTTCATATAGGTCTCTTGAGTCTGATCTGCTAGTTTCCTGTGAGCTATGATGATGGGGGAAACAGATTTCCATAGCTCACTAGCAATATCAGCTGTGGATGGTTGACTTTTGGTGAAGTTAGCCAAGGTTTCCAATATTGACTTGACATCAGATTTGATGTCAGCAACAGAGGTTTCAATGGATTGAACTCTATCCGTCAATTCTTGGTATTTTAATCCATTACCTAAGTTAATAGGATCATCTGAATTCCTACCAGTGGTAGTTTTAACTGGTTCAGTCCTAGGAGGTGAGTCCAGGGAATGAGAACCAGATGCCCCTTGGTCTTGGTTCTGGGGACTTCCAACTGATTTTGGGGACACAATTGTGGCCTCATCAGTTGTTGCCTTCAAGGAAGTCTTAGCTATGTAACCACTGTCCTGTTGTGAGACAATGGTCTCTACAACAGTAGTGGCTGCTTCTCTTGAAAACTCACCAGGAGTTACATTGAACTCTGGGAGTGTAACCTCCTCTTCTGTTTGTTGGTTGGCAGATTGATTTTTCTCAGGCCCAGTCACTTGTGGAGGTATACTCTAAGTGATGGGTGAAGGAGATGAACTGGGATTATCCTGAGTTTTATCAATTGCCTCAAACAGAGGTTGCATGGTTTGGGGAACATGTTGTGGTGAAGGTGGAGGAGTAAGAAGAGAATTAGCCCTGGGAGAGGGGCTTGTAAACATATGATCAAGTGACTCATATGCTTCATTATGTGGTTCCCTTTGGCTTACAACATGATCCTTTTGTGAGGATGCATGAGGAGTTTGTTTGGGTTGAGATATTTCTAACTGTTGTGAGGAAGTAACAACAGTGGTTTCAGGTTGCTTTTGTGTTGCAACAGGGTTGTCTTCTGGTATCTCATCTTCCAGAAGTCGCTTTTTAGGTGTGGAGGTGGTTTTTGTAGATGGACGTTTTCTTTTGGATGTGGTTGGTGTGGGTTTCACAACATTGGATGAAGTGCCATGATCACCAGGAGCAGTGGGCTCAACAACAGAGGTTTGAACAACAGTTGTTGTCTTGGACCTCTTTGTTTGTGTTTTGGAAACTTTTGACACTTTTAATACTTTTTCTTGGGTAGAAGAACCCCGCATTCTTGTGAAAGTTTAATCAGCTAAACTTTTCATTTGAAAAGACTCACCCTTTTGAAAATCATTTTCTGGTAAAACCTTTTGAAGGATTACACTAAGAATTCTTGGGTAAAGTAGAAAAGCATTGTTTGAGCCAGATTTTATGGCTTTCACATTTGAAACTAAGTCCATAAACAGACCCTGGGATAGATTGAAGTCAGAGTCTGACAACATAGCATACCCCAAGTACTGAATCCTTAATGGGATTTCATTGAAGGATGTGGTCTTAGCCGAGGCACAGAGAAGGAGAGTATGGAAGAAAAATTTCATGACTGGAGGAAAAACTTTTTGAAAAGTGTTGATCCAGTCATTTGAGCATCATACCCTCTTTCCTGAAACTCTGTGTGAAGCTCTGTTTTAGGAAAAGAGTCCTTATCTGACAAGTCATTTAAGGAGAAGGTTGTGGATATTAGTTCAGGTGAGATGGAGATGCTTGTGGCTCCAATTTTTGAAATAATGGATGTAGGGTTTTTGTCTTGAAGCAAGACTTCAGCTTTTGACCAGAATTCTTGGAGGGTTTCAAGATGAATGGGAGCATCAGCAGTTAGGACGGTTTTGTATTTGGAATTTAATATGATGTCGATGGTGGAATGAAATGGAATGTTGTCGTCTGTTTTGACTAGATATGGTAGGTAATTATGGGTGGCTTTGGTTTGAAGTTCCATTGTAATGGATTTCGAGTGTGAGAGTGAGTGAAATTTGATTAAGGGTTTGAGGAAGAAGAAGGCGGTTTTAGTATTTTGAATACAATGAGACAGTAAAACTGCTGTTGGGGGAAGAACAGGGTTTTATAGCCTCTGGTGAAACTGCTGATGTGGCTAAAGTCTGCTTTTGAGAGCAGACGTGGCAAACATCTGATGGTTAAACATCTGGTGGCATACATCTGTTTTGCAAAAGTCTGTTGCCAACAGCTGTTTGTTTAACCAAAAGACTGATGAAATAACAGTTGTTTTATCTGATCAGATGTTTGAAACAGATTTTTCAACCAACAGTGGATAGAATGAAACAGTGGTTGTTTTATCTGATCAGATGTTTGAAACAGAGTTTTCAACCAAAAGAGCTATTTTTAAGGAGAAAATTGATTTTCTGAAAACATTTTAATGTTTTTATTTAAAACATTTTTGTTATTTTAATCCATGTTTAGCATTCCAATTCGAGAGATCAAGTTTGTGAAGGTAGATGTGTCTAAAGCTTTTGTCAACACATCTGCCAACTGATCCTCTGTTGGAACATGGTGCAGAGAAATCAAACCTTTTTCATAGCTATCTCTGACAAAATGATGTCTGATGTCTATGTGCTTTGTGGTTGAATGAGAGACTGGATTTTTGATGATATTTTCAGCAGCTTGACTATCCAACATAAGTGGGGTCCTTAGTGCAGTTATCCCAAAATCCAGCAGTTGATTTTGAAGCCACATGAGTTGGGCTGTACAGCTTGCAGCAGCAATGTATTCAGCCTCAGCTGTTGAAGTTGAAACAGCTGATTGCTTTTTGCTTTGCCAAGAAACTAAGGCATTCCCTAGAAACTGGCACCCTCCTGATGTGGACTTTCTTGTGGTGTGGCAGCCAGCAAAATCACTATCTGAATAACCTGAAAGCTCAATGTTTCCATTAGCAGGATACCAGATACCAAGTGTGGGAGCACCTTTTAGGTATCTGAATATCCTTTTCACAGCAATAAGGTTTGACTTTCTGGGTGAAGCCTGGGATCTTGCACAAACACAGGTGGCAAACATAATGTCTGGCCTAGATGCTGTTAAGTACAATAAAGACCCAATCATGCATCTGTAATGTGTCTGATCAACCAGTTCATCCTTGTCATCAACAGTGAGTGGCTTGACTGTACTCATGGGTGTACTGCATGGCTTACAATCATTCATCTCAAATTTGGATAACAAGTTTTTCACATATTTATTTTGATGAATGAATGTGCCATTTTGCAGCTGCTTCACTTGGAGTCCAAGGAAGCACTTAAGTTCACCCATAGCACTCATTTCAAACTCTGCTGTCATGAGTTCCCTAAACTCCTCACACATTTTGTTACATGTGGATCCAAAAATGATGTCATCCACATATATTTGAACAATCATTATATCTTTCCCTCTCCATTTTAAAAATAAGGTTTTATCAATTTTACCTCTTGTGAAACCAATGGATAAGAGAAAGGTGGAAAAAGTTTCATACCAGGCTCTAGGTGCTTGTTTGAGTCCATACAAGGCTTTATTTAGCTTGTAGACATACTCAGGATGGAATGTGTCTTCAAAACCAGGTGGTTGACATACATAGACCTCCTCCTGAATTTTGCCATATAGGAATGCACATTTGATGTCCATCTGATACACCTTGATGTTGTGGTTGACAGCAAAGGCTAGGAAGAGTCTGATAGCTTCTAACCTAGCTACAGGAGCAAAGGTTTCATCATAGTCTATCCCTTCTTCTTGTCTAAAGCCTTGAACCACTAGCATAGCTTTATTCTTGACAACTATACCCCTTTCATCAGTTTTGTTTTTGAAGACCCACTTTGTGCCAATTGGACAAACATCCTTAGGCAGTGGTACAAGTTCCCATACTTGTTGTCTTTTAAACTGAAGGAGCTCTTCTTGCATGGCTTCCACCCAACTGTTGTCTTTTAGTGCCTCTTGGTACTTGACTGGTTGTATGAGGGATAGAAAGCCTGCAAAAAGACAGATATTTGAGGATTGGCTTCTTGTGAGCACACCTTCTCTGATGTTGCCAATGATTTGATCTGGTGGATGAGCTCTTAGGTAGATTAAATCTCCCTGATATGGTATGATGGCATTTTGAGGTGAAGGACAGAGGTTTGGTGACTCTGTTGACATAACATCTGTTTGCACTTTTGTAGTGTCAACAGATGTTTGAAATGGTGGTGGATGAATGGCTCCAAGTGGTGTAAAATTGGACTGACTCTTGTCAACAGATGTTTGACTTTTGTCAACAGATGATTGAGCAGTGGATGTAAAATGTGAATCAGTGGTTTGAGGATAGGACTGGCCAACAGTGGCTGACTCAGCTGTGACAGAGTTTTGACAGTTGTTTTGAACTACTGCTTCCTCTGATGCAGAATAGACTTGACTGTGATTTGGAATCACAACATCTGTTCTGTAGTCTTGTTGTGGAGATTGTGAAATACCCGCACTGTTAGTTTTGACAGTAATAACTTCAAATTTGAATGTATCCAAATCAAATAACTTAGCAGGGTTTGCTGGGATTTTTAAGGATGAAAGTTCATTGAACTTCACATTCAGAGTTTCTTCTATTGTCTTGGTCCTTGTGTTAAACACTTTATAGGCCTTGGCAGTAGAAGAATATCCCAGAAAATATCCACAATCTACTTTGGCTGCAAATTTTGAAATGGAATCTTTAAGATTTAAAATGAAACATGGGCAGCCAAAGATTTTGAAAAATGAGATTAATGGTTTGATTTTGAACAAAATTTCATAAGCAGTCTTTTGATGTCTTGGGTTGATCAAAACTCTGTTTTGAACATAGCAAGCAGTGTTTACAGCTTCTGCCCAGAAGGACAGTGGCAAACTAGAATCTGCTAGCATTGTTCTTGCAGCTTCAATGAGAGTTCTGTTCTTTCTCTCAACCACCCCATTTTGCTCTGGTGTTCTTGGGATACTGTACTGCCTTACAATCCCTTTTGACACACAGAAATCATCCAACTCCTTATTTTTGAATTCTGTCCCATTGTCACTTCTAAAGATTTTTACTGGCAAGTCATATTGTTTTTCAACTTTGGTGACAAAGTCCTTCAAGATACCTGCAGTCTCATCCTTAGAGTGTAAAAAGTAAGTCCATGTAAACCTAGAAAAATCATCAACTATGACAAGACAAAATCTCTTTCTTCTTAGACTCATGATTTTAACTAGGCCAAACAAGTCCATGTGTAACATTTGTAAACATTGACTGGTTTTGGACTCATCAATGGATTTGTAAGAGCTTTTATGTTGTTTTCCTTTTAGGCAGGAAACACAATGCTCATCATATTTAAATTCTTTTGGTGGCAAACCTCTGACAAGGTTTTGTTTGGAGAGAGAGTTGATAGTTTGAAGGTTGGTGTGACCCAGTCTCCTATGCCACAATTCTGTCTCTTTGGTAGAGGCAGCAGAGAATAGACAGACATTTGCCATAGGATTATCCTTCAACATATCAACTACATACACATTGCCACTTCTATGAGCAACAAGTTGTGCTTTACTCTCAGCAATGATGGTGTTAATCTTTTCAACCACTTCTGGTCCAACAATCTTACATGTTTTCTTAGTGAAGAATGACCCATATCCTTTGTCACTCATTTGTGATACACTAAGTAGATTAAATTTTAGATTGTCTATTAGATTAACATTTTCAAACTTAAGTCTCCCTGCTTGAACAGTTCCAGAACCCAACACTTTACCTTTAGAATCATTACCAAAGGATATATCACCCCCTCCATGTGCAAGAAAGTCCAGAAGAAGGGCTCTACATCCTGTCATGTGCCTGGAGCCTCCACTATCTACATACCATAAACTATCTAAGCAAGCAGAAGCTCCCTGCACATCAGTAAAGAGTTTAGTTTTGGTGAGTGTCCAAAGCCAAATTGGCTTTGGATGGGTTCTCAGATGTCTCAGCCTTAAGTTGAGGAGAATGATCAGTGGTTTGAACTAGCTTTTGAACTAGGTTCAGCAGCTGTAGTTGACCATTTGCCAGTGCTTGTATGTCAACACTTGGTCCAACAGATGTTTGATCATTTCCTATCAGATGCTGATAACCATGAGGATGTTTGTTCACTTTAGGTTTTGAAGGCCTTTTGGGCTCTTCATAAACATGTGGCAGACGATGACAAGTTGGTTGTCCATATCCTCTTGGAAGTCTAGTAGCTGGTGGAACATCTGTTACCTGAACATCTCTGGGAGCAGAGTTTTTGCTCAGACCTTTGGTAACAGCTGTTTGGACTGGTTCAAAAGTCTGTTTGGATTTTCCTTTTGAAGTACTCCATCACTTGACTTTCAAGAGTTTTAGCCTTGTACTCTTTTATCTTTTCATCAAAATTTTTGAGATACAGGCACTCTTTTGTTTTGTGATTCTTTTTCTTACAAATTAAACATTCATTGGTTTTAGAATCACTTAAACTTGTTCCTTTGTTGATGTCATATGCTTTTAGAAGAAAACAGTTTTTGGTGACATGATTCTTCTTTTCACAAAAATCACAAAACAAGTTATCTTTGGATTTCCCTTTTCCTTTCTTCTTTTCAACAGATGTTTGATCATCTGTTGGAAGATCTCTCAAAGGGATGACTTTGGCCTGTGGTGCCTTTTTACCATCAGGAGTTTTGAAGGTCATTGGTTGATAATTTTCAAGGACATCACACTCATCTGACCAGGTTGGTTTGAATTGATATTTTTCAATTTCATCAAATGAGGGTGTACCTTCCAACTTTTCAAGAATGATTTTCTTGCCATTGGGTTCAGTAACCTTGATTTCTTGACCTTTTGAATCGGTTGGGATGATTTCAACCAACTGTGGTTCCTTTTTGTCAGTGGTTTGTGAACTTTGAGCAGTGGTTTCTTGCAAACCAAAGCCAAATTTCACATGACTTTTAGATTGTTGGTTGACAATCATCTCAAAACCTTTTGATGATTCCACCCATTTCTGACATTCAACTTGGGTGGACTCAAGCTCCTTTTTACAACAATGATATTTGGTTATCATAGTTTGAAGCTGGTCTTTGGTTATGCTTGCTTCATGTTTTAAACTTCTGATTTCAGATTCTCTTTCAGTTATTTTTTATTTTAACTCTTTAGTGAGTTTTTCAAACTGAATTTCATCTTCCAAAATTTTCTTTCTAAAGTTTTCATTCACCTCTTTTATCTTAGCAAATGCTACGATACATTTATCTGAGCACAAGTCACTTAAGATTTGAGGAGATACCTTAGCAGCAGCCATCAAGGCACAGTGACACTGGCAATCACAGTCATCAGTACTCCATGGGTCTGAGAGATTCACAACCTCTACTTCAGATTCTTCAGCTGAAACAACTTCATCAACAACATCATTAGTCACATTTTCAGACATAGACACCACTCCCTCAGAATCAGTCTCTTCAACAATTGTTTCTAGTGCCACAAAGCAAAAATTATTTTCAGAATTGGCAACTAAAGCAATGTTTTCATCTGTTATCTCATCTGGTAGACTACTCCAATCAACAAAGCCTTGAGTGAAGAAACTCTGTTGACTTTGCTGACTGGTCTCTGCAGGAGCAGAGGATGAAGCAGCAGTCATTGGCACTTGTGCCTGAGTAACAGGTGTTTGGACATAATGATACTGAGGAACAGTGGTTTGGACATAATGCACAGGAACAGTGGTTGGAGTCTGTGCAAAGTGAGCAGTGTTTTGCACATTTGGTACAGGGGTGTTTTGGGAAAACTAATAAGTGTTGGTCTGAGGTCTTTGGTTTGGATAGGTGATCATAGGGGTACCATTTTGACTCCTACATTCCCTAGCAAAGTGACCCATTCTATGACACTTATAGCACTTGATCTTTGATTTATCCAACCCCACTCTTGACCCACCATGTAAACCTGGATACCTTCTGCTAGTTTTCTTATAGAAGTTATTGGTTTAATACTGAGAAGGGCCAATTGATGCAAGATGTCCATTTCTTCTAAGTCAACAGGGTCAATGTATTGAAGGTCATTATACACAAAAGATGTGTTATCAGATGCCTGGATATCACCACTTGCTGTAAAAGCATAGCTGGGTGATGAGTAAGAATCAGTGTTAAAACCAGTGGTTATATCAATGTAATGATCATAACCCTGATCCTTACTACTTCCAGGTACCTCATCTTGACCCAAAAGTGCTGTATTACCAAATACATAGTCATCAGACACTTTTCCAGAGTCCTGGAGCTTCTTTTTCTGGTTAAGCTCTCTCTCATAGGTCAAGAGCTTACCATGAAGCTGGGTCAGAGTCAGGTCTTTAAATCCAATAGAGTTTCTCATAACAATTGCTATAGTGTCCCATTTGTCCTGAAGTGATCTAAGAAACCTATGATTCAAAGTTGAATTAGGGTAAGTTAGACCCACCAGTTTTAGTTCACTAATCAGACAATTAAATCTCTCAAACTGTTGTGTTAACGACTCTCCCTTCACATAAATAAAAGTTTCATATTGTTGATTAAGTATTTCTCGGTTGTTTTCTATCACGTCCTCAGTCCCACCAAACTGCTCTTTCAGAGCATCCCACAACTCCTTTGCACTATTGCAGTGCAATAGTCCAGCATAGATATCATTTGGTAGAGCCATGGCTACAATACTGAAAGCCTTAGCATCTAACTCAATTTTTTGAAAATCTTGCTCGGAGTAGTTTTCAACACTCTTAGGCACTTTGACCTTGGGATCTTCGGTACTCGGCACCATTGGAACATGAGGTCCAAAGACAACCGACTTCCAACACCCACTGTTTTGCTGTGCTAGCACATGACTCATCCGACGTTGCCAGATATTGTATTCAGATCTGACAAGCATCGGTGGCTTGTTGCTAGTACCAGTGTTATGTGGATCTTGATTAATTGAAGTCATTCTCTGATTTTTACGAAAACAAAATATGTTTACTAACGGTTGAAACGAAAATAAACTATTACTCTGTTTTCAATCCGACAAACAAACGATATCAATAATTTGTGAGCTGATCTGTTTATATTAAATTGATTGATTAGATCGACAAGTGACCAAGCTCTGATACCAATTTCTTAGGATCTGAGTTTGATTGTTTTGATAGTTTAGATGAATTATGAAATAAATGAAGTGAAGTATAAATGGAAGGTGCAGCGGAATGATAAACTGTAAATCAAAACAAGAGAATAAATGTTTTAATCGAAAGCTTTCATTAATTGAAAGGTTACAATCATACAAGTACTCCCCCTCAGCCTGATCACTCAGAGAATGTTTGTCTAAGAGAATGACTAGAGTGACCAATGGAACAATACATTCACTGTTCTATTTATAGACAAATCTAAACCTCTGATGATCACTGCTGACGTTACCTAAGACAGCGACCTCTAACTGAATAACAATATAAAACATCTGCTAACTACAACTACTGTTACATTGAAAACACTGCTAACATAAACTACTGTAAGGAAAACTCTGATGGTCTTTATCATCTGTTGAATCCAAAGTGCGGTTGGTTCCAACAGACCTTTGTCTTCAGTACTTGATCAGCAGTTGTTTCTTCATCAGATCTTTATCCATCAGTTGTTTGTTGAGCAGACCTTTTAGCAGCAACAGTTGTCTTCATCAGTTGTTTGGTGTAGCAGTTGTTAAGGTCAACAGTCTTTTGGGGAAAGTATCTTGAATCTATTATTTTATTCAAAGGATCAATTAGATAGAATATTTTGGCTTTTTAATCATCTGTTCTTCTCCAGGTCAGCAGACCTAACATTAATAAAACCATTACCCAAACTTTAGTATAAATAACCCAACCCATCCATCCCCTAACCCTCTGATGAACACCGACCCACACACACACATATACACTTAGTGAAGAGAGAAGGGGAGGAACTCCGGTGGACAATGGCGGCAGTAAGGCGGAGCTCCGGCGGTAGTCCGATGACCTGCTCCCACACAACACAACAACCACCCACTACAACCCTAGTATCCAGATCTATTAGATTAGAGAGAATCTTAGAGAGAGAGAACTGAGACAGAGAAAAGAAAGCTAGAGAGAGAGATCGGGGCAGAGGAGGGAGAGAGACGCGAAAGAAAGAGAAAGAAGGAAGAGAGGCAGAGGAAGACGACGGTGAACGGTGGAGCACCACCGTTGACGCGGTGGAGCGTCTGATGGGGGTTGTCGGAGACGATGACGGCGACGGCGCCGATTTTCATCACCGGTAGTTATCGGACTGAGGTAAAACCCTTCCTTTGATTGTTAACCATAGTAGTTTGTTTCGGGTCTCGAGTGATTAAAGACGGGGATGGTAGCCACGATCTGGATGGCGGCGATTGGGATTTGGACGAGGATGGCTGCTGTTGTGGGTTAGATGGTTGGGTCAGAAGGTAATTAGCGGTTGTTGTTTAGTGATGATGGTGAATAGTGGCAATAGATAGATCTAGTGTTAGGGTTGAGGTGTCGCTTGTACATCACTTTGTGTAAACTGTGTTGAACTGTGTAAACTTGTTTTGAACTGTTAAACTGTTTTGGATCCACTTAACTATTATACGGACTCACCAGCGTAATTGCTGACCTAAACTCTTTTAAGCATGTGTTCAGGTACTGCAAACGGATGGATGGTAACACAAGGTATATGCTTGTTTCATGCGGACTAGAGGTTATTATGATAGAAGATTCGGAATATAAGTGTTGCGGACTAGAGCTTCTAGAGTTATGGACATTTAGAGATCGGATTGACTAGTGGATAACAACCCGCCAGCTGCTTCGACGACCGCCGCGTCTCGATCTGGCATTAGACTTTAGTTATATTTTATATTGTATTTGTATTATTTTGCGACTAAAGGTTGTATAAATATTAAATATTAGCCATCGTTGCTTCCGTTGTGCAAGTCTGTTACCAAACTGTTATTTCGTGCAAGCCCCACCTGGTCGGGTTGTTACAGTTGGTATCAGAGCAACGGATGTACCGGAATAGGATATCTCCAGATATCCTATGCTACATCAGGACAACTTAGAGAATTTAGTGTTTAAGGCTCTAAGATTACCTAGCTAGGAAATGCCTTGAAATTACCTAAGACCGACCAAAGTAAGAAACGGAATAAGTCAAAACTCGAGTACCTGAACACACTAGAATGCTTACAAGGACCTGGAACTGGTGTGCGAAATTTGTTTGATATGTGAATGATGACTACAACGGAGATTACTAGAATAATTTCGTGAGGTAAATTGACGATTACATTTGACGTCATGTAATTGTGAATTTACAGGCTCGAAAAAGTTCTAAGAAATCCGAAGAGTCGCCGAAATTGTGAGTGTTAACCATGTTAGCCATGAACGTAAGTGGAGAAACGGACTACGTTAGAGTCATGAACAAATATGTGAGATACTCTATGAATAGAGCTTATTACACTTGTAGCGACTTGGAATGTTTTGATAATAGTATATATTAATGTGTATATCTTCATGACTATAGTAGTACTTATATACGCTTCCTATGATCATTAGTAAATGGTATAATATTCGACTAACTTTTCCTGACTAAGAAGGGAGCAAACCATGAAAATCAGGTACCTCGCCAAAACCTGGCGCTACAAATTGAAAGGACCCAAAAATACCAAGGCGAATTTCGATCGACCTAGCCAACGGATGACCCGATAAGTATTATTTTTAACAAAGTAGTTGTCTATTTTAATATTGCATATTTCATGTTCAGATATTCATAACCGTAGAATCATATGTCGACTAAGGTTAAATGTTGCAAGTTTAACCCTTGATTCTTAGATTCTCCTATCCAAACTTGACCAATTTAAGCCAAATATAGTGTCTTGGATCTACGACATGATACCGTGTTTTAGAGATGATCCGATAAGTTTAGTTTTCTAATAAAATAGTTATTGGCGATAGTCTGGTTTATCAATATATGGTCCATGCGTATGTATAGGTTGAACTTTTGCGTTATCAGTTAAGCAAGAAATTAAACCAATGGTTACTAAGTTCCTTCATTCGGATTTAAATTAGTATTGGATATAATGAATTTTGGTCAAGAATAGAGTTCTGGATTCTTAATCATATGGCAGATTTTAAAAGATTTCGGAATGTTAGCCAGAAGGGCGACAACTTAAGTTCGAAAATCTGTCAATCATCACGACTATACAACTATCGCGAAACCAAAGGAACTAGGATTGAAGCTACTTGAGGTAAACATAAGAATTAATATATATGTTCCATCCTTTTAATATTTCAAGTTATCTTCAGATTGTTTCCAAAACCTTGGGATTAGATCCATAACATTCTAAAATAGCGACAAGTAATCTTTATGAAACCTGTTAGAATTGGATAGGTATGCTCCAACGGGGGGAGTGAACCCAAATATGACGACACGCACGCTTACATTGATAATTGTAAGATTCAACGAGACCATTATAGTTTACAAATATTTCTCGCAAATTAAGTTTTAAGGATCACAAGGAATCTCATAAAACCACATACATGTCTAAGATTAACCTCGCATATTTAGAAGACCACCTTGCTTACACTTACACTTAGTATAATACCACACCCCACATCTAGTATAATAAAATATTAAAGGAAGTCGTCCATGATGCCTTTATGGATCAAGTTTGTTGATAAGGAAGTTTAGAAACTAATCTAGACGTAAAAGCTTATAAGCATGACATATAGACTTAAGGAACCTATACTTATACAAGAATGAGGACTTTTGGGAAGATATCCTACACTAAGCAAGGTTATTAAGGGCTAGTAATTTTCGGAACACATAGGATTTTTCAACCATGTACGTTTTTTTTAAAATATGTTTTCTATCAAGTTTTTAGGGAGATTTTCAGTATATTTACGAAGTATCATTGGTGTGGTGGGTTAGCTGCAGTACACCCTATATATAAACACCAATGATGCGTCGAAAATAAAACTGAAAATCAAACTAAGAACCAACACTATGTTGTCGATAGTTTGAACTAATTATTTCGAACCTAAATGTGGCATGACATTTAGTATGGAACCATTACAATTATGATTCGGTATATGAAAAGAATGGTTACACCCTGACATATAAGAACCAAACGTTGAACCCGAGTGTGGGGTATACTGGATATGTTCCAAGGATAGCCTGAAAATAATTCCGAGGACGGAATTCTTTTAACGGGGGGAGAATGTAATACCCCGGACCTAGGGCCCAAAATTTTTAGCGTCTAAAAATATTATAACAATAAAATAATAAGGTACAGACGGATACGAAGCTGAACCAGTGAATTACACAATTAAATTAACGAGGAATATAATATTATACGCGACGCAAGACGGAACCGACACCCGTTAACGAACCCGCCCGACACCCCTTGGTGAGTCACCAAGGGAGGACACTTGTCCTCCCCTTATGGTGACAACACACCACAAAAACCATTTAGTAAGTTAATGGTTTTAATAAAACCATTACCCAAACTTTAGTATAAATAACCCAACCCATCCATCCCCTAACCCTCTAATGAACACCTAACTACACACACACATATACACTTAGTGAAGAGAGAAGGGGGGGAACTCCGGTGGAAAATGGCGGCGGTAAGGCGGAGATCCGGCGGTAGTCCGATGACCTGCTCCCACACAACACAACAACCCCAGTATCCAGATCTGTTAGATTAGAAAGAATCTTAGAGAGAGAGAACTGAGAGAGAGAAAAGAAATCTAGAGAGAGAGATCGGGGCAGAGGAGGGAGAGAGACGCGAAAGAAAGCGAAAGAAGGAAGAGAGGCAGAGGAAGACGACGGTGAACGGTGGAGCACCACCGTTGACGCGGTGGAGCGTCTGATGGGGGTTGTCGGAGACGATGACGGCGACGGCGCCGCTTTTCATCACCGGTAGTTATCGGACTGAGGTAAAACCCTTCCTTTGATTGTTAACCATAGTAGTTTGTTTCGGGTCTCGAGTGATTAAAGACGGGGATGGTAGCCACGATCTGGATGGCGGCGATTGGGATTAGGACGAGGATGGCTGCTGTTGTGGGTTAGATGGTTGGGTCAGAAGGTAATTAGCGGTTGTTGTTTAGTGATGATGGTGAATAGTGGCAGTAGATAGATCTAGTGTTAGGGTTGAGGTGTCGCTTGTACATCACTTTGTGTAAACTGTGTTGAACTGTGTAACCTTGTTTTGAACTGTTAAACTGTTTTGGATCCACTTAACTATTATACGGACTCACCAGCGTAATTGCTGACCCAAACTCTTTTAAGCATGTGTTCAGGTACTGCAAACGGATGGATGGTAACGCAAGGTATATGCTTGTTTGATGCGGACTAGAGGTTATTATGATAGAAGATTCGGAATATAAGTGTTGCGGACTAGAGCTTCTAGAGTTATGGACATTTAGAGATCGGATTGACTAGTGGATAACAACCCGCCAGCTGCTTCGACGACCGCCGCGTCTCGACCCGGCATTAGACTTTAGTTATATTTTATATTGTATTTGTATTATTTTGCGACTAAAGGTTGTATAAATATTAAATATTAGCCATCGTTGCTTCCGTTGTGCAAGTCTGTTACCAAAATGTTATTTCGTCCAGGCCCCACCTGGTCGGGTTGTTACACATTATACCCCCTCCCCAGTCTGGTAAAGCATGAGTTACTCAGAAAACTCAACAAAGATCAATCGTTTATGCATACAACACCCGGACAATCATCAAACGAGCATTCAATGAGGTATCACTCACTAACACATGATAACTCCTCACTAACACATGTTTATGGATCACCAATATTATCATATGTCAACACCTAATAACATGTGTTCACAACAAATGGAAATCACTACACGTTAATATCGTCATCGAGCACAACTAGGGTATGTTGTGCGTTCAAGTGATTAATTCCACCTTATAATAACCTACATTATTATCCAATGACACTATGTCAACTCACACAAACACCTACGATTGGATCACACGCCAATTTAGGGTCTAAACTCAAAGACAACACATGTATGTATATACAAGATATACACGACACACACATATGTGGGAATATTGTCAGTACAAGACAATGCCTATACATATATATACATATCCACGGCACACATACATATATAACAACTAGATCAACCTACAAATCTATCCTAAGTTTCACTAAATACACTAACATCCAAAATTACCTTACACCTCTCATTCTTGTCTATCTCCCTATATAAATAATCGGCACACACACATGTCCACGACATATGTATATGTAAACTTATACATCTCTTCGACTACATATATATACACACATGACAAGTCCTTTTCCTACAACCCTTAACCTTTCCCTTTTGTTTTATCTTCGGCCAATAACAAGGCAACAAGAAGCATGACAATCCTAGATAAGACAACTAACCAAGATCTTTGATAATGACCTCACCAAGCTTTACAATCACATAAATCTTCTCATGATTACATCGACCAATTACCTAAGCATGGCAACATCATCATACCCCATCTTGGATCCACCTAATTTTCACCAAAAAGGGAAACAAACAACACATGTTTAGTGCCACTATGATGAAGCTATACCTTGCCTCTTTTGGAGATCATGATCGGCCGAAAGAGACCCAACCAAGGACACATTCTCTTGTCAACATCACCACACTAGTTCCCCTTCTCCTTGACAACTTGCGGCAGCCACAACCTCTTCAACAATGACACCAATTTTGTCCCATTACATCATGCATGTCACGAAAGACAAGGAAAGCACCTTGCACACAAATGGATGCTAGACAAAACCTCTCCTCTTTCCTAGACTTGGAAGCTTGCCATAATAGTTTGAATGATGATAAGAACACTCGGCCAACACATACACAAGGTGGCAACACCTCACTTGACTTAGAACATACACCAAATTAGCATCATGTACTTATCAATGATTTAGTTAATCAAGGAGTCATCTTGCCCTGTATGGCATTATATAAGGAAGGCTAGAGATCACCACCCATTGCCACAACATAAACTCTCAAAGCCTCACAAACTTTCGGGTACTCCAACCTAAAGCCGAAGCAATCGAGCTCTCGAGGATCAAGGAAGGCAATCAAGAGGATCTCTAATACTCAACACCTTTTGGTAAGATACTCTATGCTTCTATGCTTGGTTTTCTTCGACCCTTTTCTGTTTACCCGACCCCCATACCCCCATTCGATCTATGATCCTTCCTAATCGACCACTCACACTCATAAGCTTCACACACTAACATACTTATGAGTAATCGGCCACCTATAATCGCATCATCTAACAACCCCTCTATGTAACCAACAATCGACCCTCATCTCACAATAATGAATCAAGTAATGTTTATTAATCAAAACCCAACCTAAATGATCAACTAATAGTCAAACTCGGAGGATATGTAAAAGATAAACTTACTTGATTTATGTTCAAACTAAGGCTTAGATATGGATATGTTTGTAATTGGTTTTCATCATGCATACACTAGAACCTATTGCATAGCCTCGATAGTGCTTGTATAGGCCTAGATCAGCCCATTTTGATGCAATAAACCCTCGGATTCGAGCCCTACATTACATATTGCATCGGCTATAATACCTTAACTTATGTTAAAATGGGCCGAAACATGTGTTAGCACTATTTTCGACCTTAGGAGAACATAAACTAATAATAAAATGCATGTTATTCCCCAAAACCAACCACACATGACGACTTGGTATCAATCTACATACCATAACGGCATGTGGGGACCCCTTTGTTACTATAAAAGATCACTTTTCACAAAATAACCAGGACTTCAGAAACCGTATGTTTTACTAGTACGTGAGAATCACTTATAAAACAATACGTACACAAAGGCATGGCCCACATACACTAAAACCAAGGTCCACTAATATCGGGTGAACAACTTGTATGCTAAACAACCAAAACGTACAATTTACCATGCTATTATAACTCTAGGGCAACTATTGTTGGACAGTAGCTATCACACCTTTTCAAGCTTCACTAGACCACACGTGACACTATCAGGTGTGTTTCACGGACCCATTTTACTATTTTACATTTTCGGGGGATAAACATGCTACGATTCTAGTTCAATTTAGAATTGGGTGATAATTCTATCGTGACTGCCATGTGGAACATGAGACATTTGGTTCATGAGCTCACTAGTCCTCGTATTACGTTCACTGTAACCATTAGCTATCAAAAGCCATGGAACACTTTAATAGATCTATTGGGTTGACACCCCCACTCTTGGTTAGTCGCTCTAACCGGTTACATACAAAAGAGTGTTAGTATTCTACTACACATACATTGTCTTTAGTGTACAATGCACGAGGCACAACAGTCAAGAGGTTTGGTTATGGGACTCATGGTTTGCACAGTGATCATTTTCTTAGCTAGCTTATGATTGGTCATACACGAATTAGACAAGCATTTTACTTAGTACATTTAAACCTGTGAACTCACCGACATTATTGTTGACAAATCTCTGTGCATGTTTTTCAGGTAACTAATGGAGGGCAACAGGGATTTGAGAGAGGGGTTCGAGCATGCACTAGGTGGTACCGCTTTGGAATGGGTTTTGTCAGTCCCATAATGTTTAGTTTCAATTTCATAAGTTTCAGACACTATCTTGTTTTCTAGACAATGTCATGAATAACTTATGACAATATGCATCATGTGATGGTACTATTTTAATAAATCTGTGTGCTTGATGTGTGTAAATGTATATATAAAAATAACACAAGCTTTAATTAAAACGACTCACCTAAAAACTACACACGCACGGCAAGTGCACCGGTCGAAAAGCAGTAAACAGATAAGACCGAGTATCGAACCCAAAGACCCGAATGCAACTCTAGATCACAACCTCTACCGAATACTAGCCTAAATAAATAAATACTTATATGGGGGTTTAAACTAATAACTAAAATAAATTAATTAAAACTAAATTACTAATTAAACTAAGAAACTGAAAATAAACGAAAGCTGACGAACTGATCTGGAACTCTAGTGAGGAGAAGACTGGTAACTTGGGTAGAATCTCTAGACTCTGGTTATAAAAGCTGACCTATGTAATCCAGTTGGAGACCCTGTTCTCACCTAATAAACCTCCTGTCAAGGATAGTCGACTAGACTCAAGGCGGGACAAGTATTGAGATGCAAAAATGAAAGTGGATCGCCCCAGCGAAACCAAATCCCACAGTAATCCTTTAATCAACCACTCTTGGATCGAAAACTCCCAAACTGCGAAGCAGACTTAACTAATATGAATGAAATCCTAGGAAAACTCTAAACATGAATAAGTAACCGGTCTCGCCCTAGTGATAACCAAACTACCAAACAATGTCTAGTTAGTCAACCTAGCAATCCCGAATTATATTCCTAACCTTCGGGAAGGGATTGCACACCTTAGCTAATTGACCTTAAAAACCTGTTAAACTTGCGCTATTCCTAACTGCAAGAACTAGCTCGACAACAAAAGTTAATCAAACTAGAATGATTTATAAATCTAGGGAATATTCCTATGTGCCTAGAACATTAAAACCAACAAACAAGTAATCAAATCAAAAAGCGCCAGTACACAAATATTCAAAATCAAACATAAAAACTAAATCATGTAACCCAACACATCCAAGACGAAAAACATAAGTCTTTAATTAAAAACCATAATCTAGTTCATCATCCCAAGTCACCAATAAAAGGTTTAGCTACTCATAATATTTAGAAACATCATGACAAAATAAATAAAAATAGTTTTAATCATGTCTATAAAGAAAATAAATAAAAACTAAACCAAACCCGAGACTCCTTGAATATTGATCTTTAGCGTGCCCGGGACCTTCTCTCCTCCACAGCTTTTCTAGTCAGTCACAGCTTTTTGACAGCCCTTCTTCGAATGAATGTTGCTGTGTCGAAGTCGAATTATTATATTAATCTTCTTCAGCCGTCAAAAGGAAACATCTTCACATTCACGTTTTTTTTGAACCGACTTTGACTTTGAATAATTGTTGTTTTGTTTTGTTAGGCTTGGGCTACGGCCCAAGCAATTTTTCCTTTTTTTTAATTTTTTTTATATTATTATTATATACTATTATTACTCCATGCTCTCGTATTAAATGTTCTTGGCTCGACCAAAGTTACTCGTTTATGCTCCAACGCCCATGAACACCTATAAAATAATTAAATAAATAAATAAGTACTAAAAACTAATAAAAATCTATAAAATGATACAGAAAGAAAAGCAAATGAATACATGCCTAAGACTACTAAAAACTATATACAAAAGACTCAATTATGACTCAAATACATAGGAAAATAGATGTGTTTTACGACACATCAGTGCTGCTTGAACCTTGTGCTTGAAAACCTTTCGAGGTCGCATCCCCGTGTTTCCGCCTTGGCGGGGTGTGACAGATTGGTACCAGAGCATAAGGTTATAGTGAACTAAGATTCTTTTGAGTCAACTATAACATAAAACATTTTTCGAAACGTTTTCACGAAGTACCACGCCATCTTGCCTGGCACCTCTCAAATCTCAAGCTACTCCAAGACGATACACGGGTACAATAGTTCATTCATTTACATACATGTTCTTTTATATATATATATATATATATATATATGCATGCATATGACAGGATCATGGCCATTACTATTGACCTCACCGTTCAGTCAGACTCCGAGCCTGAATACTTGGTGGATGACTCGCCGGAGGAAGACCTACCACTCACCCAGCCAGCCCCTATCCCTTACGAAGCCCCCGACTTCCCCCATCAGGGAGGTGGATGGATTTCTGATTCGGAGATGGATGTGGACCCTACTCCCGTTACGAGGCGTACTTCCGATGTGATACTGATGATGACGTTCCGCCTTCCCTAGCTGCCCCGGACACTCACCCTTCAGTGACCCCTCCTACTTCTCGCCCTTCAGCCAGCCTTACCTCTTCATTTCGCCTTGACTCCTCGGGACGTACACTCACGAAGTATACGCCCCAGAAGAGGGTGCGGTGCGTCCAGCTCTCGTCATCGCTATTCCTGCTCGAGCTCCGATTTTCCCATTACCCACTGACCATATCCCTACCAGTGAGCCTACCCAGCCTACTGACCCCACACCGAAACCCCTAGCGATGGAGATATCCAAACCGAGACCCGAGCCACCACAGAGGTTGAAGAGGCGCTCTCAGGCCCGTAAACGGCCTTTCCTTCCCAGTCTAACTGGCGATTTAGCACATTGGGATGAGGAGGATGACCACGAGGCCATGACTTTAGGAGGGTCATCCGGGAGGCCACTCTATACCGAGCGCGACGTCATTCTATCCCATGACGCGCAGTTGGTAGCTTTGGGAGTCCGCATCCGAGAGCTTGAGAGTCAGCTATCTGAGGCCGAGCAGGGGAGACTTTCTGCAGTCATGGAGAGGGCGGAGGTGGGGAGACGTTTGGAGGCGTTAGAGAGAAGGATGGCAGAGACCGACCAACGTATGAGGGAGAAGATTGTAGCTAGCTCTTGCTGCTGCTTTTCCACCACCATCTTCTTAGGTCGTTTTTGGTTGTAATTTATGTTGTGACACTTATGTTGTGATGTTTATGTTGCTATATTTAGGGTATTATGTTTAGTTCTCCTAGATCAAACTATTGCGGTTCAACCGCCCATCTTTTGTACTAAAACTTGATTATCTTGGCTTTATGTATGGATTATGTTGGTATGCTATTTATTCTGTGTTGCTTATTTTTTTGTCTTGTGGTTGTGGTTAAATTACTATGCATGATTGTATTGGTTGTTATATGAATGTCCATAATTGCAGAGTATATATCTCTTATGTTTATTAGGTCTTTTAGAAGGAAATTATGCAAACCCGACAATCTGCACGAACAAACGATGGCGAACCATTACCAGCCACTCTTGCTGAGCTAGCTAGGGTGATTGCTGAGGCAATTGCTCGACATGATGCTGCTCGAGCTGATTCCAGTGGAGGCTCTGGAGGTACAGGTCGCCGGCGGGGAAGCGAAACGGATAACGAAGTTGAAAACCCCATTCATTGATGTTCGTACAAAACTTTCATGGCTTGCACTTATGTATTATATATATATATTCCTATACTTACATGCGTATATATATATATATATGTGTGTGTGTGTGTGTGTAGACAATTCCTGTTTTTATTATTCGGAAGTGATCATAAGTCTTACATATACATGTCTGTATAGTCATTCATATAGGAAAATAATATGTGTACGTTTGTAAATTTTTGTAAAGAGTATTGTTATTGTTTGAACTCACGTCACCAATTCTGAGTAAATTGAGTATTCGTACCTTATTGAGCGTTCGATTGCACTAGGGTGGGTCTTGCTAGACTGTCACACCCTCAAATAACCACCTGCGGAGTTCTACCGCGAGGCGTGTGACACACCAGGATCCAAGTCAACGGTCACAATAAACGACGTCTAAATGTAAAAACATACGTAAAAAAACCATGCATAAGATTTAAAATTCGACATTTAACAGTGCGGAAGCATTAAATGTTTACAAAAGTCATGCAGAAAATAAAACATAAGTTCAAAGTTTAACATTCCCAAAAGCATGCAAATGCGACTCTAGACGCGAGACGACTCCTGTGCGACTCCGTGCGCCTATCAGACAGCTGCTACCTTAGCGACCTGAGAAAACATGCTAAAAGAGTCAACATATAATGCTGGTGAGTTCACAGGTTTTGTTTAAACAGTTAAATAATCTTTTGCAAACCGTTTCCGTTTCGTGTTACCACTATGCTTGTGAGAACGCTAGCTAGGCGCAGAATAAGATACTCATACGGGTGAAACCATTGCTGACTAAGCCGTGTAATGACCCTTAGTTCCTATGGGCTACCGTCATCGCCGGTAGACCTTGTTTTATAGAGACAATATGCACCCGCACGGTCCCACCGTCGAGTGGGGTTTGTCAGTCCCCAATAGCGCTATCCATATTTCCCCGCCATATACCCATGTTAGTGGTTTCTAAGGGACTTTTCGATGAACCGCATAGTATGTTAAATAAGCCATAGTAAAACGTGATAAAGAGCCATGAGCCATAAGAGTAAATAAGTCATAAGTCATAAGAGTGTTTTAAGCATGTTTCTCCCCCGAAAACATAAACCGTAAAATGTGGGGCCGTGAACTCACCTTAGATTGCGTATACCGTTTATGAGCGAATCGCTTGTGTGATATGAGTAAACCGTTTGTGAGATATGATAGCCCCAACTAGTGGCGACCTATCATAAGATATGTGCTAAGTTAGACTAATAACCCACAGGGTTCATTAGTCCCTAAGTCCAGTCCATGACCATGATGTGTTTGAAAAACGTGTTTGACCGACAACCAGACTACGTAAGGCAAGACTCGACATCCCATTGGTGACCCGACATTCCACATGTTCACCTCATACACAAACATACACAAAACATGCAACTCAGCACTTAACATGCGTTAAAGTTCAATGATTCTAACACATAGGTCAATTAACGTACGAACAAGTCCGAACACGTGTTACTATGTTGCTAAGCATGTCACGGGGTTCCTATCATGTTCCTAGGTGTCAAATCGGGTTTCGGGATGTTAAAATACACTTATAACAGCATTACACGCGATTAGGGACTTAGCATGCAATTAGGAAAGTCAACACGTGTTTAGGGATGGTCAACAGGCAATTAGCAGGGCTAATCGCCACCTATGTTAGGTGATTAGGGCTAATCACATGCATATCAGGCGATTATGGTCATGTGGTATGCAATTCAGGGCTTAACTAGTGATTAGGGTCACAATTGCATGACTTGCTAGCAATTAGGATCACAATTGCATGACTTGCTAGCAATTAGGATCACAATTGCATGACTTGCTAGCAATTAGGATCACAATTGCATGACTTGCTAGCAATTAGGATCACAATTGCATGACTTGCTAGCAATTAGGATCACAATTGCATGACTTGCTAGCAATTAGGATCACAATTGCATGACTTGCTAGCAATTAGGGGCTAATCGCCACCTACAACACACGAGTAGCCCATACATCAGGCGATTATGCCCCTAATCGCCTGATACATAGGCGATTAGGATTGCTAATCGCCTGCAGTGCAGCAATTGTGGTTTTTCGCGCGTTTAACCCTCCAAATCAGATCCGAAACGTGCGCAAACACCCAATAATCATTCTAACATATTAACAAACATATTTCAAGCAAAACCCCTAAGTTTTCATCATTCTAACAGTCCCGAATGCGAGCGTTTTCCCAAAATAGCAATTTAACATGAAAACATCACATCAACATGCAATAACTTGCCCTAAATAGCAAATATTCAGATCTAATCACATAATCACATTGTCCGAAGGCATCCTACTGTTCTAACATCATCCTAGAGCAAACCCTAACATCAAGCAATCAACAACACACCTCATATCATCCTAAATCATCCAAAATCATTCAAACGGGTCAAAACATCAAGTATCCATAATACACGACCAAAACCATCCAAACTCCTAGGACATCATCATACTAACTTGTAACAGCTATAAACATCAAAATAACACAAAAACAATCATGATTAAATCCCAAAAACTCAATCTTTAATCACATACAACACATATAACACATGTAAAGGTGTGGGTTTGTTTAGAAATGGTTTTAAATGGATTTTCAAAGACAAAAACCTTTAAAAGTCAGGTCTGGACATTTAGGGAGTAAAACATAATCATTTAAAGGTTTGGGTTTGAAGAACACACCTTGTATTTGAGAGTAGATGATGGAATAAGCTTGGAAATGGTTGTTTGTGTGTAAAAATGGGTTCCAGAGGATGTTTGTGGGTTAAGATATGTTATGGGACGGCTAGGGTTGTGTAAATAATGTTTTGGAGGTCAAGGGTGGTATTTATAGGTGTTTTTAGTCGTCAAACATGTTGCAGGCGATTATGAAGTTGTATCAGGCGATTAGGGTGCTAATCGCCTAATGAAAGGTGCTAATCGCATGCAAAAACAGGCTAATCGCCTGAAGTTACAAGCTAATCGCTACCTGGCACAAGCTACTTGCCTGATAGCTTCAAGCTAATCACCTGACTGATCAGGCTAATCGCCTATCAGTCCAGGTGTTGTGTATTTGGCGCGTTAAACTCCGTTTTAACATATGTTAACACATTTTCACATACCGGTAAGTCACATAATGATTATAAACACATAATACATGAAAGTAAACACGTTCACACTCGTTCACCAATCCCCGGGACTCGAGACTTACGTATGTTAAAACCCAAATGACGTGCGACTCGACTCGACCGACCTTGTTTTGTGTAACGTATGCGTGACTCGCTAAGGTAGACTTTACTAAGTTTTCAAAAGTTAGTTACCGGAAGTTGCCGGGTGTCACATCATCCCCCTGTTAAAAGAATTTTCGTCCCGAAAATTTCCCGAAGTCGAAAAGAGAAGACAAAATAAGAAGAAAAATTTTTCCGGGTCGTCACATCATCCCCCTGTTAAAAGGAATCTCGCCCCGAGATTCTTTTAGCCCCAACAGTGATGAGCGTCGACCTCTGTGTATGCCCAAGTAACGTTTTCCCCAAGGAACAACGAGTGAATATGAGACAAGAGACCCCCGATCGAAGGCCTACTGGGGACTACTGTGATCGGTGTAACAACCCACTGGTACCGTCCAAGTAGCATCCCCAAAGGACCCTCATCGACCCCAAAGAATGAGAAGTAAAGACCAAACCCCAAGGAAACACCCAAAGACATGAACACACAACAATGCGAAAGAGTAAAACCAAGGCGTAACAAAAGATGAGAAAGAATACGTACGGGTAACAGTGTCTGGGTCCACCTGGTTCTCCCTAGCACCAATCACATAAGCATGAGCACGAGTAACCCGACCTCCACCTTCATTGTCTCCAACCTTCCCTGCGTTCCCTGTGCCCCCTTGATTCAACTTTGGACAGTTGCGCTTGAAGTGCCCCGCCTCACCACAATGAAAGCAACCCTGGTTCCCCTGTGGAGCAGGGGTAGTAGTAGCAGCAGTCTGAGCCGTCCTGGAAAGGTTGACCCTACAATCCTTGGCAAGATGCCCCGTCCTCTGACAACGCTCACAGCGAAAACTCTCGCAAGTACCATAGTGATGAAACCCACAACGCCCGCACTTAGGGCTCTTCCCAGCATAGCCCCCTTGTTTCTGATCCGACGCTGACCCTGAAGCTTCAGCCTTCTTCGCCACTGGCTGTTTCTGAACCACCGCTGAACCCTTATCCACACTATCCCACTTCCTCTTGTTCTCTGCCGGCGCCTTCACGGACGAACCCCTAGGAGGCAAGACACCCTCAGTAATCTTCAAGTTGGTCATCTTAGTAGCCGACCGCACAGCCTCCAACATGGTAGTAGGATCCCTAGCGGACACCAACCCAGCGATCTCTGGCACCAAACCTGCAAGATACTGCTCTATCCTCCTGTACTCTGGTGTAGACAAACCTGGACACAACACAGCTAGCTCGTTGTGCCTGATAGTGTACTCCTCAACCTCAGAACCTACCATCTTAAGATTCCCATATTCCTGTTCCAACCTCTTAATCTCTTCACGCGGGCAGTACTCGTCCTTCAACCTACGCACAAAATCCGCCCAAGGCATGGCGTTGGCCTCCCCAAGACCAAGTGTCTGTGTGACGCTGTTCCACCACGTCAAGGCGGGTCCTACAAAAGTCCCCGAAGCAAACTTCACCCGATCCACCACTGGAGTCTCACATAAAGCAAACACTGATTCAGTCTTCTCTAACCACCGAAGTAACTCCACAGCCCCCTCCGTACCCTGGAAGCTGAGAGGCTGACAATCCTTAAACCGCTTGTAGGCAACACCTGCCGGAACCAGAGGAGCAGTAGCACCCATGAAAGTCTGCTGGGCAGCCTGAAAAGCAGCTAGCGCAACGCTCAACTGTTGCTGCATCATCTCATTGAGCTCGTCATACGTCAAGGTGATGTTACCACCACCTCTACCCCCACCAGTGCGTCCCCCAGTACGTCCTCCAGTGCGTCCTCCAGTGCGTCCTCCAGTGCGTCCCCCAGTACGTCCCGACATCTAAGAGAAAGACAAGAAGCAAACACTTAGGCCCAACACCAACGCTAACCCAAAAGAATACGAAAAGTCTAAGATCGGGTCCAAATGTGACCATAAATCCCAACACGAGATCCACCAAGTCTTCCATGCATTTCAACTTATGATTTCGTGTGCACCCGAAATGATAAATTTCTCTACATGGTCCTCAAGGCGTGTCCCGAGCTCGAACCTCAAGTCACTCGATACCCACATCTTAAGAAGACATAACCAACTCAAAAGACCAACACACAAGTTTCCTCGAGCGCAAACCCGAAGAAGAAGATAAAATGGAGCTAGGAATAACCAAGGATAAGGTAGGTAACGTGACACTGTGTGGTAAGGATACCGACACCCCGACAAAGTTAGTATGTTTACCAAAAGACACGACTCAAATGCATGTGACCGTCTAGTGTGTGAGACTCGGCTATAGTCTAGACTCTACATGCAGTCCTAGTTCACTATAACCATTGGCTCTGATACCAATCTGTCACACCCTCAAATAACCACCTGCGGAGTTCTACCGCGAGGCGTGTGACATACCAGGATCCAAGTCAACGGTCACAATAAACGACGTCTAAATGTAAAAACATACGTAAAAAAACCATGCATAAGATTTAAAATTCGACATTTAACAGTGCGGAAGCATTAAATGTTTACAAAAGTCATGCAGAAAATAAAACATAAGTTCAAAGTTTAACATTCCCAAAAGCATGCAAATGCGACTCTAGACGCGAGACGACTCCTGTGCGACTCCGTGCGCCTATCAGACAGCTGCTACCTTAGCGACCTGAGAAAACATGCTAAAAGAGTCAACATATAATGCTGGTGAGTTCACAGGTTTTGTTTAAACAGTTAAATAATCTTTTGCAAACCGTTTCCGTTTCGTGTTACCACTATGCTTGTGAGAACGCTAGCTAGGCGCAGAATAAGATACTCATACGGGTGAAACCATTGCTGACTAAGCCGTGTAATGACCCTTAGTTCCTATGGGCTACCGTCATCGCCGGTAGACCTTGTTTTATAGAGACAATATGCACCCGCACGGTCCCACCGTCGAGTGGGGTTTGTCAGTCCCCAATAGCGCTATCCATATTTCCCCGCCATATACCCATGTTAGTGGTTTCTAAGGGACTTTTCGATGAACCGCATAGTATGTTAAATAAGCCATAGTAAAACGTGATAAAGAGCCATGAGCCATAAGAGTAAATAAGTCATAAGTCATAAGAGTGTTTTAAGCATGTTTCTCCCCCGAAAACATAAACCGTAAAATGTGGGGCCGTGAACTCACCTTAGATTGCGTATACCGTTTATGAGCGAATCGCTTGTGTGATATGAGTAAACCGTTTGTGAGATATGATAGCCCCAACTAGTGGCGACCTATCATAAGATATGTGCTAAGTTAGACTAATAACCCACAGGGTTCATTAGTCCCTAAGTCCAGTCCATGACCATGATGTGTTTGAAAAACGTGTTTGACCGACAACCAGACTACGTAAGGCAAGACTCGACATCCCATTGGTGACCCGACATTCCACATGTTCACCTCATACACAAACATACACAAAACATGCAACTCAGCACTTAACATGCGTTAAAGTTCAATGATTCTAACACATAGGTCAATTAACGTACGAACAAGTCCGAACACGTGTTACTATGTTGCTAAGCATGTCACGGGGTTCCTATCATGTTCCTAGGTGTCAAATCGGGTTTCGGGATGTTAAAATACACTTATAACAGCATTACACGCGATTAGGGACTTAGCATGCAATTAGGAAAGTCAACACGTGTTTAGGGATGGTCAACAGGCAATTAGCAGGGCTAATCGCCACCTATGTTAGGTGATTAGGGCTAATCACATGCATATCAGGCGATTATGGTCATGTGGTATGCAATTCAGGGCTTAACTAGTGATTAGGGTCACAATTGCATGACTTGCTAGCAATTAGGATCACAATTGCATGACTTGCTAGCAATTAGGATCACAATTGCATGACTTGCTAGCAATTAGGATCACAATTGCATGACTTGCTAGCAATTAGGATCACAATTGCATGACTTGCTAGCAATTAGGATCACAATTGCATGACTTGCTAGCAATTAGGATCACAATTGCATGACTTGCTAGCAATTAGGGGCTAATCGCCACCTACAACACACGAGTAGCCCATACATCAGGCGATTATGCCCCTAATCGCCTGATACATAGGCGATTAGGATTGCTAATCGCCTGCAGTGCAGCAATTGTGGTTTTTCGCGCGTTTAACCCTCCAAATCAGATCCGAAACGTGCGCAAACACCCAATAATCATTCTAACATATTAACAAACATATTTCAAGCAAAACCCCTAAGTTTTCATCATTCTAACAGTCCCGAATGCGAGCGTTTTCCCAAAATAGCAATTTAACATGAAAACATCACATCAACATGCAATAACTTGCCCTAAATAGCAAATATTCAGATCTAATCACATAATCACATTGTCCGAAGGCATCCTACTGTTCTAACATCATCCTAGAGCAAACCCTAACATCAAGCAATCAACAACACACCTCATATCATCCTAAATCATCCAAAATCATTCAAACGGGTCAAAACATCAAGTATCCATAATACACGACCAAAACCATCCAAACTCCTAGGACATCATCATACTAACTTGTAACAGCTATAAACATCAAAATAACACAAAAACAATCATGATTAAATCCCAAAAACTCAATCTTTAATCACATACAACACATATAACACATGTAAAGGTGTGGGTTTGTTTAGAAATGGTTTTAAATGGATTTTCAAAGACAAAAACCTTTAAAAGTCAGGTCTGGACATTTAGGGAGTAAAACATAATCATTTAAAGGTTTGGGTTTGAAGAACACACCTTGTATTTGAGAGTAGATGATGGAATAAGCTTGGAAATGGTTGTTTGTGTGTAAAAATGGGTTCCAGAGGATGTTTGTGGGTTAAGATATGTTATGGGACGGCTAGGGTTGTGTAAATAATGTTTTGGAGGTCAAGGGTGGTATTTATAGGTGTTTTTAGTCGTCAAACATGTTGCAGGCGATTATGAAGTTGTATCAGGCGATTAGGGTGCTAATCGCCTAATGAAAGGTGCTAATCGCATGCAAAAACAGGCTAATCGCCTGAAGTTACAAGCTAATCGCTACCTGGCACAAGCTACTTGCCTGATAGCTTCAAGCTAATCACCTGACTGATCAGGCTAATCGCCTATCAGTCCAGGTGTTGTGTATTTGGCGCGTTAAACTCCGTTTTAACATATGTTAACACATTTTCACATACCGGTAAGTCACATAATGATTATAAACACATAATACATGAAAGTAAACACGTTCACACTCGTTCACCAATCCCCGGGACTCGAGACTTACGTATGTTAAAACCCAAATGACGTGCGACTCGACTCGACCGACCTTGTTTTGTGTAACGTATGCGTGACTCGCTAAGGTAGACTTTACTAAGTTTTCAAAAGTTAGTTACCGGAAGTTGCCGGGTGTCACATAGACTCTCTCGGGGGACTTATGCATATAAAATGATATCTAATATGTGTATTAAATTAAACGTTGACTAATAAGTGTACGAATTTTGACCTGGTAAATTGGCGGGTGTCACAAATCTAAACGTATCATCCACCACCACACTGATTCTACCCGTTCCCAAAAACCCAACCGATGCCTTATCTATACCGGAATGGCATGATTCCATGACCACAGAATGTAATGCTCTTATTAGAAACGGTACTTGGGAATTGGTCCCTCGTCAATCTAACATGAATGTCATTCGAAGTATATGGTTATTTAAACATAAATTCAGGTCGGATGGTACCTTGGAACGATACAAAGCTAGATTGGTAAAGTGATGGCAGGTTACAGCAGGTAGGTGTTGATTGTGGAGAGACTTTTAGTCCGGTTGTCAAACCAGCCACTAGGGGTGAGCATACGAAAACCGATAACCAAAAAAAAACCGAAACCGAACTGAAAATAACCGAAATCGAATTAACCGATCGGTTACGGTTAACATATGGCCAAAACCAAACCATTCGGTTACGCTTTCGGTTTTCCCTTTTTCCGTAACCGAAATAACGAAACCGAACCGATAGTTATATGCTTAAGTGTTTTTCATACATATATCCATGTATTTGAAACCTATTTTCACGCATCAAGTATATTTAATGTAACTTTCATGTAACTCATGTATTTGAAGCATTTTTTTTATTTGTTTCCTCGTTATTTCATGTATTTTTTTCTTACGTTTTCATATGTATATTTGTATTCTTGAAAAAGATCCAAACACTTTACTAACTTTTTTAAGTTTATAATTTTGCACAAGTTTTATGTTTGGATATTAACCGAACCGATAACCGACATATTAACTGAATTAACCGAACCGACGTAAACGATCGGTTTCGGTTATGGTTTTTCCTAAAACCGAACTTCAGTTATCGGTTTCGGTTATATGTAAAAACCAAACTGAATCGACATTTGCTCACCCCTACCAGCCACTGTACGTACAGTTCTATCCTTGCTCTTTCTTAGGGTTGGGCAGTTCACCAATTGGATGTTACCAATGCTTTCTTACATGGGAATTTGAATGATACAGTGTATATGTATTTAGCCCATGGGATTTCATGACCGCAATTTCCCCGATTATGTTTGCTCTCTCAAAAAGTCCTTGTATGGACTTAAGCAGGCACCTCGGGCGTGGAACCAGCGATTCACTGATTATGTGCGTATGTTGGGTTTTCTTCATAGTCACTATGACGCCTCCCTCTTCACCTTTCATCAGGGCCGTTCTACTTGTTACCTCATCTACAGCTCTTCATCAACATCTCATGGCCAAATTATCTGCTGAATTCACTATGAAGGATCTTGGCCCTCTCAGTTATTTCCTTGGAATTTCAGTTACCAGGGATCGCAATTACATGTTTCTCTCCCAGCACTCGTATGCAAATGACATTATCTCTCGAGCCGGTATGCAATCATGTAACCCAGTCGCCACGCCAGTTGACAGTAACTCCAAACTGAGTGGTAATTCGGGCACTATCTTTCATGACCTCACTCTGTATCGCAGTTTGGTAGGGGCATTTCAGTATCTCACATTCACCAGGCCTGACATCACTTATGCCGCCCAATAGGTCTGTACGCATATGCACTCCCCTACCATTGATCATTGGAATGCGCTTAAACGTATCATTCGCTACATCAAAGGTACGGCTTCCTTCGGTCTCTCTCTCGGGTCCACGTCCGCTCCATCACTGGTTGCGTATAAGGACGCCGACTGGGTTGGTTGCTCTGATACACGTCGTTCCACCAGTGGCTATTGCATCTGTTTTGGGGATAACCTTATTTCCTGGTCATCAAAGCGCCAAAGCACAATTTCATAGTCCAGTGCGGAGGCCGAATATCGTGGGGTTGCAAACGTGGTCCCTTAGGTTTGCTGGATACGTAATTTACTTTTAGAGCTAAATCGACTTCTATCTCGTGCTACTATTGTTTACTGTGACAATGTTTGTGCTATCTACTTGTCAGGAAATCCGGTACAACATCAACGAACCAAACATATCAAGCTTGATATTCATTTTGTGTGAGAACAGGTACCAAAGGGTAATGTGCGCATTCTACACGTCCCTTCTCGATAGCAAATTGTTGATATCTTCACCAAAGGGCCGCCACACGTTTTATTTGTAGACTTTCGTTCCAGTCTTAGCATCCAGTCACCTCCCGCTTTGACTGCGGGGGTGTATTAACATAGTATATTTAGAAGTGATTATAATTTGTAATTATGTATTAAATTGTATTTATCTCTTTCCTAAAATAGAGGATACCGGTTGTATTATTTAAACAATTGAAATCAATGGAAAAGGGCACGCAACCTATTCTACCAGTTAGGCTACCATGATGTACCCCCTCCCTTTAATGAGAACTACTCATTCTTGCCTTTTAAGGAAGAGTTCATTGATGCGGTAAATGGTAAACCATCTTTAGTCGAATCACAGGATATCAACATGCCTAAGAGTTCTAGTTCTGCTGAAAAAAAATCTGTTGTATCTAACAACAGTCAAGAAAAGATAAGTGAGGTTGTATAAGTTAAGAAGAGTGTAAACCTGGATAATGTAACTTGCCGGTGGGATTTATCGGGAAAAATGGTTTTCATAATGATATTTACGGATGTCCACTGAGGAAGTTCGAGGGGAAAAATAGTTACAAAAAGAAAGTTTTCAAAAGTTATTGTGGAATGCCCGACGAGGATTCTATAGGAAAAAAGTCTCATTTTGAATTTAGTTGTTCGATCGACAAGAACCTAGTATATTTATCTTTATGGGGAGATAAATATACGGTAAAGTGAGTCGAGCCGAAGGGTAAATAAAATGGAATACCAGACGAGGATTCCAATGGGACTTTTACAAGGTTTTTCCCAAATAATGTTCCGTGTAATGAAAATAAACTTTCTTAAAATGCTTTACAAATATTTTCCCAGTGATTTAAACCAAAATGGGTTTTATGGGAAATAAAGATAAAACCATGAGCTTTCCAGCTTTATATTGACCTTTTTAAGCATGTCTTTCAGGTCTTGATTTTTTTTGCAACGACACGGTTGTAAAGAAGCGATGTCTTGGAATTGGAGACCCTAGAAGGCTTAGTAAAGACGTTCAGAATTAATAAAGTCCTAGATGTATTATTCCACTGCGTAGTAAAGGTATCAAACGTTTACAACCGATGCGAAAAATCGGGGTCTGACACACACTAAATTGGTAATTATAATGTGGATAATACTTTCCAAATTAAGTTGACATAATATTCATCAGTTTTTTTTTTGAAAGGCTTAGTTCAGTGGAAATCCTTGTACAATCTTAACCTAGCGGTCCCAAGTTTGAATCCCTATCCACATACCGGTGTCTTCCTTGCCTAAGATGATAAACACAAAATATCAAATAAACACAACATTTATTGTCTTTCGTTTAAATCCATGAGGTAAACACACATACTAACTAAAGGTCACATTAGATGATAAACACAAAATATCAAAGAAACACTCATAATATTCATTAGTTTGACCTTCTAATAATAAGTTATGTACATTTAATCTTATGCTAAGAAAGACATAAATTTGATGATGTTCGAGTATGATTTGAGCTTAATAACTCAAACCTTAATGCCAAGTTTGAGCTACATATTTATTACACCGCATGAAAAGGTAAAGAATTTCTTTAACTTATTATAGTTATCGGTTTTAGTTTTGGTGAGTAGTGAATTTAGCGAGACCAAGAGTCTCAAACGAATGAAGTCGAGTCTCAAAATAATGAAGTCGAGACATGATCCTAATTATTAAGATCAAGGAATATCACTAAAGAAATTGGTCATGAGCATGGCCGGCCGGCCGGCCTTTAGGTGGGCCGAGAAGGCCAACCGGACAGGGTCGGTAAAAATAGAGGGCACATTTAAAAAAATATAATCTTATATATGTATTTTTATTAAACTTGAGCCTAATTAAACACATATCTTTTAACATTAAAATTTGGGCCTAACTAAACACATATCTTTTAACATTTTAATTTGGGTCCAACAAAACACATACGGAGTATCTTTTAACATTAAAATTTGGGCCTAACTAAACACGTATCTTTTAACATTTTAACTTGGGCCTAATTAATCACATATTCACATATCTTTTAACATTTAAACTTGGACCTAACTAAACACATATCTTTTAACATTTTAACTTGGGCCTAATTAAACAATATTCACATATCTTTTAACATTTAAACTTGGACCTAACTAAACACATATCTTTTAACATTTTAACTTAGGCCTAATTAAACACACGTCTTTTAAAGTAACCCAAATAGCCAATAACCTATAACAAATTTAAAAGTGCACTACTCATTTAATTTTAAATCTTTAGTTACTAAACTTAAAAAAATGATGGGAGTTCAAGTACCTAAGAAGTCTCATCTACACGTGAAGGGAATTGTAGCGTAAAATATTTCTTATGTAATGTTTATCAAGCTATTACTTCTCTTAAGGCAAGATTTGACCAATTCAAAAAATATGAGAAATTATTTGGTTTTTTGTTTCCACATAAGTTGAGGGAAATTGCAGATGAAAATCTTAAGTTGTCTTGCCATCGTTTTGAAAATGTACTCAAATTTAAAAGAAGATTGGATATTGATGTTGAAGAACTTTATTCAGAGTTGAAGCTATTTGACATATCACAAAAAATTATCGACTATATAGATGTTTTGGAGTATATGAAAGAAGATCGTTATTTCCCAAATGCATGAATTGCATATAGAATATTGTTGACCATTCTAGTCATGGTAGCATCTGCAGAAAGAATTTTTTCGAAATTAATGTTATTGAAATAATACTTAAGATTCACAATGCCCCAAGAAAGACTTAGCGGGTTATCGATGGTAGCAGTCGAAGCGAAATCTTAGTATAAACTGCGAATAGTTGATCCATCATTTTGCTAGCAAGAATGAAAGGAGAGCTTCACAATTCTTCGATTAGATATTAGCCGATTACCGTATATAATTTCACTCATTCTAATATTATTATTATTTTGTAAATTGTTATCTTTATTGCTATACTGTTGATCGTGCAAAAAATTTAGTTTATATTACTGAATTCACTAAAGCCTAATAGGCTTAAGGGGCATATTTTTTTTAATGGCTAGGATAGGGCACACAAATTCTCATGAATTAAAAAAAAGAAGTTTTTATGCTATTTTAGCTTTAAAGCAACAAAATGACTATTTGGTAAATCCTACACATAACTAATATAACTAATGTTAAGTGTTGAGAGTGATGGAATCCTATGAAATTTGTTATATCAATTGAATTATGTGGATATTTTCATTTGGAAAAATTACAAAATTCGTCCTTTATGTTTACAACGTTTTTCCGTGGTTGTCTTTTAACGTCAAAATTGATTAGAATTGTCCTTTATGTTGTAAAATCTTGCATGTCTCGTCCTTTAGTACTAACCTGGTTAATTTTTTGGTTAAATCAAGTCACATTCTTGTGAAATTACAAAACCATCCTCACCCAACCATTACCTCCACCTCCGTCATCAACCAAACCCTATCCCCCATCTCTGTCATCACCCAAACCCTCTCCTCCACCTCCGTCCAATCCTATCTCCATCAGCTCTGACCTTACCTAAACCCATCTCCAACCTCACCCACCTCTACCTATGACCTTAGCTATCTCCACCACCACCCTAACCACTCCCCCTCACTGCCCAAACCCCCCTAACGACTCCTTTCTTTCAAACCCATTCGACCCTCCCACCCTCCTCCGACATCAGCCATCACCACCAACTTCTATCCGGTCACCATCTCATGTGTGACTTCGTCGGCATCCCCACCACAATCGTCCCCATAACATCATATCGACGGTTTCAGATCTGGGGTTGCAGATATGAGGGTTTTGACTATGAGGTGAATAGGGTTTTGGATCTGATGGATTCAGAGGTTGAATGGGGGTTGTCGGATTTTGGAGGTCGGATTTTAGAAATGTTGAGGGTGGTTAGGGTTGTTAGAGGTATTGAAGAGAGAAGATGGAAAGCAACAATGGAGGTGGGAACTAGTTGAGAGAGAGATTGGGGGGGGGGGGGGAGAAAGGGAGAGGAAGGAGAGGGAGAGAGAGAAGGAGTGAGGGAGGGATGTAAAGTGTCACACCCCAACAGCGCACAACGGAAAGCAAGTCATGAAGTAACAGAATTTATCACCACAAAGTTTAGGAAATCACACATAATTACGTATGGACATCTTGCAACCATCCTCTAGTTAAAAATATTTCAATTTCACAGTCAATGAAAGTTTTAAAAACAAGAAAACATGTTCCATCAAGATGAAGCGAAATTTAAAGTCAACATTGTTTTACACAATAAAAGAAAACATAGTTTTAAAGATTAACGGTCCCAACATCATGTCCATAGTAGTGCACGCTAAACCCACTCCCTAAACCCTTATGCATCAGTACCTGAAAAACATGCTAAAAAATATCAACAAAATGTTGGCGAGTTCACAGGTTTTAAGGCAATGCACAAAATTCCTTATTTAAAAACGTATGATCGAGTACAACTAAAAGAGAACCAAGTAGACTCGCGATAATCTAACAAGTATGATTTTAACCTAAGGCTCTTAATCAAATCACAACTTTTCTTCCCAAGGTTTGACCTCCCAGAGGAACTTTTAAGAATATGATTTCCCATAAGACCCACTCCACTGGCCAGAGAAGGGGCGTCAACCCAATAGATCTACTAACATAAACTACGGCTCTAGTCCAAGAGCTAATGATTAAGAAATGCAGGGAAGTGTCCGCCCGGAGGGACTAACGAGCGTCCATCACACATGTCGTGCACCTACCCAAGGCCATCAAATGTTCTACAAATTCTAGTCTTACTCATCATACAAGCATGTTAATCTCCCAATATTAAAATGTTCAAAAACATTTAAAAAGAAAAGGGGTCGTGAAACTCACCTTAAACATAGCAATTCACGCAATCTTCTAGTCCAAACCACAATCCTTTACTTAACTACACCCTATAATCCATAAGGCTATTTTAGCAACCATTATAAGTCTATCAAGTTATTCACCAAACTTCCCCGGCTTAGTTTAACCAAAAAGATTTGAATTTCCATTAACGCTTACCCTATCGACCCATTGATGACTTCGACGATTGGTTAAGTTTTTTTACCTCCCGTGCATACATTTAGCGTTAAATCACCTATCCCTTAGATCCACATTTATGTGTTTTCACAAACATCATTCCACGTCAGACGCCACATAACTTGACATAAAAACCTATCATCTTATACGAATCAAATATACACACGAAGCATAATAGGACATATTCTAGTGATTTCCAAATTAAACAAGTTTCCAATGCCTCATGTTAACCTATGAACATCATATAAACATAATTTGGACCTTAGGACCTGCATATAAACCACAAAACAGGACCAATTTGCTGTTCTAAATTAGCCAAAAAACCTAACCGTTACGCGCCATAAAATCACGTTTCGGCGACTTTTATCGCATAGTTTGGCACTCTAAGCATCCGTTACTATGGTAAACATATTATACACCCTAAATAATGAATTTTATACAAATTTTGACACTAAACAAGCTGTTTTACATCAGACCTGAAAATGAGTGTCCTAAGCGCGTCAAACTTGTCGAAAACATGCGTTTTTGCGCATCTTTTACAAATATATTTAGGTTTTTACCTTAGGTATTTTATGAACACTTTATCAAACTTTATTTTACATCAAAATAAGTCATAAAAACCTGTTCTAAATCAGTTTTGGAATATCCACTTCAAACTTATTTTACAGTATTTTAAGCTTATCAAAACCCTCAAAACATTATCATGATCAGACTTGAGAATAAGTCTAAAATAATCCAAAAATCGTCATCAAACAATGCACAAACATGAACATACAAATCAAACAAGGTACATTTCATTAACATCAAAATCAAAGGATCTACGCATAAACAATCATCCAATGAACAAAATAATCAACTCCGCACAAACACACACAGACATATATATACACACGGCTCACACACACACACACACCTACATTCATCACCATTTTCCATTTTATCTCATTCCCATTGGTTTTTTATAAACCCACTGCAAAATCTTTGATTGTTTGGTGAAAACTTGATTAAAAACAAAAAAATATAAAGATTTTATAAGAGTTTTTGTTCAAAAAACTCACCTTTGAAGAACACTTGTAAAATGTGGGTTTTGATGCTCCCAACCTTGCTTCTCTCTCTAAAATCTTGGATTTTTGGCTTCAAATCACCCAAAACACTTATCTATCTTATCTTGTAATGCCACTTTCAAGATAATATGAACAAAACGAAGATGGTGGTGTTGGGGGTGGGTTCGGCCTAAAGAAGAAGAAGATGGATGGTTTTTAAGTGTGTGTTTTTGAAGGTGTAAGGGAATGTGGAGTGTTGGTGTGTATAAATGAAGATAAATCTCTTTTAATTAGAAATCATTTGTATTAAATAAAAAAACATAATAATATTATTATTATGGGAGGGGCCGGTTATGGTAGGTTTGGGTGTTATATTTTTTTTTATAAAACTTATAACATAAACATACACACCTCGCATTTTTATAAAAACCCTTATATATTAAATAATTAAGGTTGTTACCCATTTGGCGAATAATAATATTCTTCAATTAAAAATATCCATTTTTCGTTAATTTGATTATATTAGAGGTTTTCCTACTGTATCGGGTCTCGTACTCACGTTAAAACTCTAAAACGCGCAATAATTAGACCAAAGCGATTTAAAAACTATCAATTATAATCTTTATTGGTTTTAATAATATTTTCATCCTTAAAATATTATTCCATGCCAAGCCAAGGATTACGGATCAAAACTAGACTTTTTAAAGTTAATCGGGTCGTCACCAATGTTCAATACGGGTAATTTATCACTTCGTGATACAAAAATTCCTAAAATTCCAAATAAACCTTTTAAAATGTTTTGACTTTGCTATTGCATTTCTAATTACTCTAATTATCTCCAAATAAGTCTAACACGTACTTTTTGATATTATTTTAGTAATTATATTGTACGGGTAGTACCTGGATTTTTGCCGGTTGTCACAGTCTTCCCTCGTTTAGGAAATTTCGTCCCCGAAATTTTCATCTAGCTATTGTTGATTTCGGTTTGGACGGAAATGAATGAGGATATTTTAGTTTCATTTGATCTTCTTTTTCCCAAGGGAACTCTGGTCCACGTTTAGAATTCCATTTGACCTTGACCAACATAATATTACTCCGCCTCAATTTTTGGACCTTCCAGTTCGTAACCTCGACGGGTTCCTCGACAAAACTCAATTTGTCATCGACATTAATCTCCTCTGGTGGTATCACAAGCGTCTCAACAGACAAACATTTCGTCAAATTACAAACGTGAAACACATCATGAACTCCAGAAAGTTCTTGCGGTAACTTAAGTCGATATGCAACTGGGCCTACCCTTGCTATGATCTCGAACGATCCATTGTAGCGAGGGCTAAGCTTTCCTTGCTTACCAAACCCAATAATGCCTTTCCAAGGCGAGACCTTCAACATAACTCTGTCTCCAACTTGGAATTCTATAGGCTTTCGCCTATTGTCCGCATAACTTTTCTGTCTATCTCTTGCCACTTTTAATCTGTCTCTGATTTGAAAGATCTTGTCTGTAGTCTCTTGGACTATTTTTGACCTAGTTAGTGTTTATCACCCACCTCTGCCCAACAGAGTGGTGAACAGCACTTTCTACCATACAAGGCTTCAAAAGGTGCGGCGTTGATACTGGTGTGATAACTATTATTGTAGGAGAACTCAACCAACGTAAGATGAGTATCCCAACTTCCTCCAAAATCAATCACGCAGACACGTAACAAATCCTCAATCGTTTGTATAGTCCTTTCGTCTTGACCATACATCGGGGATGATAAACGGTGCTCATATCCAATTGTGTTCCTAAGGCTTTGTGCAACGATCGCCAAAACCTCGATACAAATCGGCCATCCCGATCAGAAATAATCGATATCGGAACACCATGCCTAGATACGACTTCCTTCAAATAGACACGAGTCAACTTCTCAATGTGATAAGTTCCTTAGATCGGTAGGAAATGTGCGGACTTAGTCAATCAATCGATAATCACCCAAATGGCATAATAACCACTTGATGTCCGGGGCAATTTCGTAACAAAATCCATCGAGATACATTCCCATTTGAAGGACCGACAAACGTGTCACCCGACAATCACGAGGTTTATATTCAAGGTGAAGAATCCCTTGAATATGCTTTAATAACAGAAGCAAACAAGAAACTAAGATAAACGAGTAATTACGACACACAAACGGGTCAAAAGATTAACTTTTATATCATTAAAACAGAGCGCAGGTGTACAATGATCAAACCAAGCAATCTCAGACCAGGGGAGGGTGTTTGGAGAGTGTGTGTGGCAAAAACTAAACATTAGGGTTGTGAATAGGTCTATTTATACCTCCCGGATACGAACAGACCCACGAAGGCGATTAGGAGTCTATAAGACATGCAGCTATAGCTGATTGACCCTTAATCGTCTGTAGAAGCCTCCTACTCGCATGAACAGTGATGTGGTATAGGGACTAATCATGTATACCCAACCTGTAATCGCCTATAGCCTATTTCACACCCCAAAACGCGTATAAACGTCTCCAAACACCCCGAAATACGTCCAAACATCCTATATACTAGCCTAGGGACATCATGTACTAACAGACTCCCCCTTGGACCAGGCTAGTATACGTACAGAGGTAGCAAAAGACAACGTTTATAACAAAGCAAACAACTTTACAGACTCGAAAACAGAAAACAAACATAGCAAAACATAACAAACAGCATCTTCAGTCTTCTCTTTAGCTTGACGTTGTCCTGATCCTCGTAAGTCTTGACCAGTCGCATCCAGCATGAACTTTGTTGGCGTAACAGAAACGAATCACTCTCTGAAACTTCATCGCTTGATCTGCTTCATCAATTAAGTGCTGGATTGGATACAGGTACTATAACACCCGAAAATATTAAAATACAAAAAAGAGTTTTGATGCACAGTTAAGTTAATTTGCTATAATTTCAAATAACTAGGTGTTGATTTATTAGAATACATACATGTATGTATTGATTATAATATTAAAATCGGATGTGAATTTGTGTTAAACATGTAAACGTGATCATCCTTTATTTTCAAAATAAATAATAGATATAGCATATCAACCAAGTAATATATTTTTTTTGTTTTTCCACCGAAGTGATTGTTTCCGACTCCATCGTAAGCGCAAATATCAAAACTAACCAAGCCAAGATTTCGATCATAAAATCGGGATCATATCGCCAAACCTCATCTCTTTGTTTTCCTATAAATAACGACCATATATTCCTTTTTAAACCCATCGAGCCCCGTTGAAAATCACATTGTGATAATCTCTGTTACACTTGAACCGCAACCTTTCGTTTCACCGAAGACCAGCCGTTGCAACTCCGGTTCGCCGTCGGTCATCAGTCGATTCACGATCCGCCATCGAACCCCCCGCGATTTGCTGTTGCATCGGACTTCTTAGTTTCGCCGCCACCAAATTTCTCGTTTGTCCCATCTAATTGAGGTTCGCGTACTCGTTGAAGGCTATTTGTTTAACTTTTGCTGTGCTCGACTAAGGTACGGATTCTCGATCTTGACATCATAGTATTTTTTTATCATGTCCGTCACTTTGTAGTGCGGATTTTGTCTGTTCGTTCGTTGTCTTAGATTCGTATTATAAGTTTGTCAAATTCGTTGTAGCATGCAATATACCCATTAATTTATGATAATTGTTGCATGTTCCCGTTAATATTATTTTCGTTATCTTTAAGTTATTTGCATGACCTTATTCTTTGTACTCGATCACCTGAGCAGTTTGTTTCGACATGTCGTTTGGGCGTCAACGACATAGCACTTATCGTGACAGTGCGTAATAAAAGTTCACGGCGTTTCTAGATTGTGTTAGTGTAACACTTGGCCCCTAGAGGCGTATAGATCGATCTTAGCTTTGAGTTTGAGTTTGTTATGTGGAGATTGGAATAATGGGTGTACGCCACACTCACCATCTCATAGGTGCATAGACTAGCTATCTGTGTACCAGTTTGTCAGTATGTTTTGGCTCATGGGTGGTTTCCGTTTGATGTGACTTAATTTATTGTTATCTATAGTCACGCAGTTTGATATCCGTATATGTTCTAACATGTTTGTGATTTTGTTTCGATATGCTTTGTTACGTTTGAACTTGTTCCGAATGGGTGTCGGGTTACTTCATAAATTGTGTTCAACATTTGTTTCGGTATGGGTTTTGGGTTCGAGTTTAAAATATAGTTGTTGGGATTTCATATTTCTTTCCCTTCGTTCGTTCTTTTCATGAACTATTGATTTCTCTGTTACTGGGCAATTTTTGGCTCAGCCGTATTTTTGTTTGTTGTGTTTGTCTTATGTGTTCGCAGGTAAACTGGGAAATCAGGGATGAGTGAGAGATAAATGAAGTTCAAGACTTTTCATTTTCATTAAATTAATAAATGAATTAAGACTTAGGATTTTGTTCGGTTTGATTTATGACTCTCGATTGTCTTTTGGATTCTATTTTTCTTTTCTAAATGGAATGTGTTTGGTTTTGATATCTGTAATAGTGACATTTCAACCTGTCCGGGTTGGGGTGTGACAATTATGGTATCAGAGCACCAGGCTCTTTCCTGTGGAAAACTTAAACTTAAATAAATAAACCTGTGAGGTAATGGGTAGACGTTGGGTTAGGATTCATCCTTGTCATTTCCGCATAATATAAGTGCTTTTCTCTGCTCACACGTATAACTTCCTTTCAGAATGGCTCCTAGACGTACGAACAACTCTAATGATGATGCTGAGGCTTCTGGTGACGTTCCTCTTGAGACTCTCGTCGCGAACGCTGTCAACGCAGCGATTGCTGGGTTGGTTCCTAACTTGATCCAACAGCTGCAGCAGGCCAATGCCAATGCTAATGCCAATGAAAATGCCAATGGCAATGGCAATGCTAATGCTAATGCCAATCCTCCTGATGGCATTCATGTCTGGCTGGAGCGTTTTCAAAAGCAAAAGCCAAAGTCTTTTAGTACTGCTGATACTCCGGTGGAAACGGAGAATTGGATTGCCCATATTGAGAAGTTGTTTGAGGTTTTGGGAGTTGACGATGTTTTCAAAGTTAGGCTTGCTAGCTATAAATTGCAGGATGATGCTCATCGTTGGTGGAAAACTCTAAAGAATGCTCAGGGAGGTGATAACTATGCTGCTACGTTGCCATGGAATGACTTTCGTACATTGTTCTATGAGCAATACTTTACTGATGCTGACCGCAGCGAGTATTTGAGTGAGTATTCTGTCACACCCTCAAATTTCCACTGCGGGGTTTTACCGCGAGACGCATGACCTACCAGGATCCCATAGCCATAAGTCATATGAACGAACTCTAAATGCCCAAACCATTTAGTTCGTTTTCAAAAAAACAAGTTTAGTTAAGCTGCGGAAGCATAAACCAAATTAAACCTTTTAAAAAAACCATGCGCAAAACAACGCGCCCAAATCAAAACCATATGAAAGAAAACGTATAAGCATGATATATAATTTAGGTGTATGCCCAAGACCCAAATGCAGTGAACGTGCAGTGCTTCCTAATCGTGACACCGGAAGCTAACTACCTGCAAAAGCATGTAAATGGTAGGTCAACAAACAATGTTGGTAAGTTCACTAAGTAAAATAGGCGAGTAAGTAAAAGCGTAGGTTTCCCAAACCACGTAACCAAGTAAAAGCACCGGTCTCCCAGGCCACATAACAACAAGTAAAAACGTCGGTCTCCCAGACCACAAGTAAACAGCTAATTCACATGCCAGGGGTAGCTAACCCACTCATGATAACTAATACCGGCGAATACCGAACTGCTAATGAACGAGTTCCCACAACAGGGAGTATAGTGCCTTGCGTCATTGCCCATCAACAATGACATATGTTTTAAGTTATTAGTTCACACCCATGCTCCCAGCACGATGTGAGGTTTGTTAAACCTAATAGCGCTATCAACTAGTAACCCGCTTGCCCACCCGGCAATTGATTCGGTATTTTGAAGGACTTAAATGATAGGGTTGGTTTAGTTCATCAAGGACATATAGTATGAATTAGTAACAGTAGATTCACCCCGTGAACCATGCACCCCAAAACCCGGGATGTGTAAAAGTAGTCCCAAACCGGACTAGAAACGTTAAGTAAGTTGTCTCAACCCGAGACGCATGCTTTTGAGAAAAGAGTAGTGAAACTCACCTTAGGTTGCAAGCAAAAATATCCAAACTCCAAATTAATAGAGACTCGCTACCGACTCACCATATAATTCGTTTATTCGAAACTTTCAAAAGTTCAAAACCGTGTAGTGACGCCTAGTGACTCTACATGCACAAGTATGTCCTACGTATCCCGTTGGTGATCATAGTGATTATTATGAGTTTAATACATCAAATACATCTCATACAAGTTTCCACACAAGTACATGTCAAATACATACCACATACAACTCCAAATAGTCACATAAAGATCCCGTACACCATCTGCGTTTTTAGGGCAGATTGTGCGCTGTGAAAAACAAATTATTTAAAATACTTAACGAATGAATTAAAGTCCCTAATTTTTACTGAATATTCATGGGGATTCGGTTGCAAACCCATGTTTTTGTTTTGTCTTAAAACCAATCACAAAATTTATAAAAATTCGTACAACACAGCTATGTTCAGAAAATTTCCACAACAGGTCAGTTTAGTAGAAAAATTCCCAAAAATTATGTATTCATCCAAACGGGAAGAATCCACTTGGAAAAGCCGAGTTTTTCCAATGTTGACCTACTGTAAAAATTTCATAACTTATTTCTTAGTAAATCTCTAGTTATGACCATTTAAAGTTGACCCAATCTTCAAATCCGAAAATCTGATATGACCCCTAATCAAATAAAATTCCAAAAATGACTCAAACGATGTCCAAATCTGATGGTTTTGCCCATTATGAAAAGATAAGACTATGTACCTCACAATCATGCAAAGAAATCATCAAAACAATCAATTTACCAACCCATTACAGCCCCTACAAAACGTCCAAACGAATCTGCCAGAAATTGAAACTTGCACTCCAAGTAATTCACAAACCCTAGTTTTGCATGAAAGCCTCTATTACATGTATAACACATATTATCATGATCAACACATATATTAACATAGCAAAACACATATATTATCATATGAAAACCCTAATCATGGCTACTAACAACAATCATCATCATCAAATCATCATGAACATTCAAGAACTCCTACTCATACCTACATGCGATTATATATATACTGTTTCTAGAGTTTTTAAAGTTTTTCAAGTATCATAAATCATCAAAGAGCATATAAACACATACCTTGCAATGCTAAAACTCCCTAAAGCCTTGAGATTACACCCAAACTAGCTTGATTAAGTGAAAGATTGAATGATTGTTTGAAAATTGAGAGAGAAGAGGGAGGGAATACCTCACGGCGCAAGGGGTATTAGGGTTAGGGTTCTTTATTTTTTTTGTTCCATAATTATAAGGAGGTTTAGCTTGTTGCCCAAGTAATTGGGTATTAGGGCCCTTCTAGTCCATTAACTTGACCCGTTAATCATGTTCTAATCCAATACCGGGCCCGGTGATATTAATCACTCTAAATTGCATAAAAACTATTGTTTTTATTATTTCATGAGATATTAATCATCAAGTGCACGTAATTTGCATGATTTACGTATTAACCTTCAGTCACGTGATAATAAAAACATAATTCACATAAGCAGGCACTTCACGTTCATCATGATTCAATTGCACATATTATTATTATGTATGCCATATAATTCACCAACGTTCAGGATACAGGACTCGTGTGTGTGTTCAACAATGATTTTCCTATTTAACGCATATGTTAATATCATCTAACATATGTTAGGCCTACTTAACTAACCCTAGTTAAGTATCTAACCATGTACGACATGTAAGTTAACTAGAGTATATCATGTAAGTTAACTAGATTTCAGTAAAAGTATTAACCTGAAAATGCGGGGTGTCACATCATCCCCAAGTTGAAAAGAATTTCGTCTCGAAATTCAGCAAGTAAACAATAAAGCCAGCAATAAAAATGTGTGCTTGGTTCCCGGATGTCACATCATCCCCAAGTTGAAAGGAATTTCGCACCGAAATTCACTTTGAAAGAGCTGCTTTTTGTTTAGCGTTCGATCTATGTTCAGGTTCAGGTTCAGAAAAGAGGTGTGGTTATTTAAGCCGCATTTGATCCATGCGTTCCCACGTGTATTCCGGTCCTAGACGGGAATTCCACTGTACGTTAATAATAGGTATAGTGTTTTGTTTGAGTTTCTTGACGCCCCGCTCAAGAATCTCCACTGGTTCTTCCATGAACCGTAGCCGATCGTCCCCTGGATCTCCTCCAGTGGCACCATCAGTGTTGTATCCAACAGGCATTTCTTTAGTTTCGATGCGATACGTGGGTTACATCGTGTACCCCACTGAGTTCATTAGAAGAGTTTAACTTGTAAGTTACTGGACCAGTCCTTTCGACAATCTCGAATGCTCCAATGTATCGTGGGTCAGCTTTCCCCGTTTTACAAAGCGTATCACCCCCTTCCAAAGTGACACCTTCAACAGAACCTTGTCCCCAACTTGGAACTCCAAAGGTTTCCTACGCTTATCAGCGTAACTTTTCTGTCGATCACGAGCAGCAGCCATCCGATTTCTGATTTGCACTATCTTCTCAGAAGTTTCGTGCACGAGTTCGGGACCTGTTAGCTGGCTATCCCCAACTTCAGTCCAGCAGATGGGAGACCTACACTTGCGTCCATAAGTTCCTCAAAAGGCTCACACTGTATCAAAGTGTGGTAGCTGTTGTTATACGAGAATTCAATCAAAGGCAAGTGCTTATCCCAACTGTTGCCAAAATCCACCACGCACGCTCGTAGCAGATCTTCCAATGTTTAGATGGTACGTTCACTCTGTCCATCCGTCTGAGGTTGATAGGCTATGCTCATATCTAAGAGAGTCCCCAAAGTGTTTTGGAGAGTAGTCCTAAAATGAGAAGTGAATCGCGCATCGCGATCAGATATGATAGAGGTAGGCACCCCGTGCCTAGAGACAATCTCTTTGATATAGATGTTGACCAGCTTCTCCAGTTTTTCTGTGTCCTTTATGGCAAGGAAATGTGCCGTTTTGGTCAAACGATCGACGATGACCCAAATCATGTTATGCCCACTTGGCGTTTTAGGGATCTTTGTGATAAAGTCCATAGAGATTCCATCCCATTTCCACATAGGGATTTCTGGTTGCAGGAGCAAGCCCGAAGGTTTCTGATATTCAATCTTAACCTTAGCACAGGTCAAGCACTTACTAACATAAGTAGCTATCTCTCCTTTCATGTTTGGCCACCAGTAAAGAGTTTTGAGGTCCTGGTACATTTTATCCGAACCGGGATGTACCGAATAACGAGATGTGTGAGCCTCATCGAGCACTAGTTGTCTAAGATCCCCAGAACGTGGGATCCAGACTCGATCCATGAAGTACTGAAGCCCATCCGACTTCAGTTCTAGGTGTTTGTCAGCACCGTGCAATGTTTCCAGCCCGATGTTTTCCTTTTTCAAGGCCTCGCCCTGGGCTTCACGTATTTTATCAGGAAGATTAGAATGTATGGTAAGTCATAAAGCTCGCACCCGTTTAAGTTTCGTTTCCTTACGACTGAGAGCATCAGCTACTACGTTAGCTTTTCCTGGATGATACTTGATGGCACAGTCATAATCATTCAGAAGCTCGGCCCATCGACGCTGTCGCATGTTCAGCTCTTTTTGATTGAATATGTGTTGGAGGCTCTTGTGGTCAGTGAAGCTCGTACACTTCGTCCCATAGAGATAATGCCTCCAGATCTTTAGAGCAAAAACTACTGCTCCCAGTTCCAAGTCATGGGTGGTGCAATTCTTCTCATGACCCTTTAATTGCCGTGAGGCATACGCGATCATCGTATCACGCTGCATCAGCACACACCCTAACCCTTGGATAGACACAGTACACCACGAAGTCCTCTGTACCCTCAGGTAATGATTGTACAGGTGCACTGCAAAGTTTCGACTTAATAATTGAAAAGCAGATTCTTGGGCATCTCCCCACTTGTAAGTAATACCCTTCTGTGTTAGAGCAGTGAGGGGTTGAGCGATCTTTGAGAATCACTCAATGAATCTGCGATAATATCCTACAAGACCAAGGAACTGTCGCACTCTGTAGGAGTCTTAGGGGCCTCCCACTTTTTAATCGCGTCAATCTTGGCGGGATCGACATTATTCCTGCCTCGTTCACCACATGACCCAAGAATTGGACCTCACGAATCCAGAAGTCACACTTAGAGAATTTTGCATATAACTGCTCATTCCTCAGGAGTTCCAAGATCAGCCGCAGGTGTTGCTCTTGCTCTTCCCTTCTCTTGGAATAGATCAAGATGTCATTTATGAACACTATGACAAATTTGTCCAAATAAGGCTTGCACACTCGGTTCATAAGGTCCATGAACACAGCTGGTGCGTTGGTTAGCCCAAATGGCATTACCAAAAATTCATAGTGCCCATAAAGAGTTCGAAAGGCTGTTTTTGCCACATCCTCCTCTCGTACTCTCAGCTGGTGATACCCTGACCTTATGTCAATCTTGGAATAGAAACTTGACCCTTGAAGCTGGTCGAATAGGTCGTCAATAAGAGGCAAAGGGTAGCGGTTCTTAATTTTCACCTTATTCAACTCTCGATAATCAATACACATGCGGAAACTCCCATCCTTCTTCTTAACAAACAATACTGGGGCTTCCCAAGGTGAAGAACTAGGCCTAATGAGACCCCTATCCAATAGCTCATGGAGTTGGGTAGATAGTTCTTGAATTTCGCCCGGTGCTAGGCGGTACGGTGCACGCGCAACTGGGGCCGCTCCTAGTGTAAGGTCAATTTGAAATTACACTTGTCGAACAGGTGGGAGTCCGGGTAGTTCCTCTGGGAAGACATCTGGAAAATCCTGAACTACAGGGATGTCCTCAATTTTTGTTTCAACTTCAGCTCGAGTATCAGAAATGTTAGCCAATATGGCTGGGTAGCCCTTCCGAATACACTTCTGGGCTTTAAGGAAAGAGATGATGCCCACCATGGCACCACCACGATCACCTTGGACAAATAAGAGTTCTCCACTAGGGAGAGGGATACGAACAATCTTCTCCTGACAGAGAATTTCAGCGTGTTGCTTGGACAACCAGTCCATGCCAACCACGTGATCAAAGCTTCCTAGGGTGATAGGTAAGAGGTCGATGGCAAACAATTGTCCATCTAGTTCGAGCTTACAGTCACGATGGATGTGGGTTACCTCAACAGGCTTCCCATCAGCTAACTCTATAGAGTACATGGTATCAAGAAGTGTAGGAACTATCCCTAGTTGTTTGCTAAGTTTTGATGACACAAAACTATAATCCGTACCAGTATCATATAAAATAGAAACAAGAGTGTCGTTCACGACATTGTTATCGGTCCTAGCTTCCCCAGAGCCCATCACAAATGCTCTTCCACGAGCCCCATTGTTGTTACCGTTGTATTTGTTGTTGTTGAAGGACTTATACCTTATACTATCCCACGTTCTCTTGCTATCACCAAAAGTGGAAGATGAAGCACCCTGCTTCGGAAAAGCACCATGCTCAGCAGCCTCGTCGGTGAGTTTGCGAGCCAGGTGAAAGATTTGTATGATTCTGGGTAGGTGAGCTGTAGTGGCCATGCCACGAATCTGAGAGACACACCCCTTTGGTATGAAGCTCGATCCGTTTATAAGGTAGGCTAAATATGTTTGAGCATATAGTAGCTAACTCTTGTAGCTTGGTAGTGTAGGCGTCAATCTCAGACCCCACCATCTTTAGATAACAAGTTTCTAAATTTCGTCACGGGGGTTACATTCTCCACCCAAGTATCTGTAACTCATCAAGTGTGCATGTGGCATACATTACCCCATCCTGCCTGGGGGCAAATGCACAGAGCAAAGACTTATACCATTGAAGCAATCAGACGGTCTCCTTCACTTCCGTTGGAGTTATCGAGGTTTACAACCAATAAAAGCCTTGAAAATACGATGGCAGGTTGTTGTTGCGGCATGCGCGTTCAAGGAATAAGGAAGTTCAAATGCGAAAGTCAAGGGAAAAGAATGATTTAGCAACTTAGATCTTTACTAGCTTGAAAAAGATGTGAGGGCCTCAACCACCCTGTTGTTGATCATAAAAATTCACTCTTATCTAGGTTTACAAAAGAAAAGGAAAGAAAATACTAGCAAGGAAGGGTAGGAGCAAGTCGCCGTCACGTTCTGACAAGATAGTGGAGCATTCATCCTTACCTTCCCATGTGTTCATTCTACTCGAGTTTTCCTTCCATCCCTTCGTCTTCCTCTTTCGCGGGTATCGATGTTATGTGGATCTCGCCGCATATAGTCTCCAACTCTGGTCCTATGCAAGTCAGTTCAGTGGTCAGCTGCACCACTCGTTCCTCCAATCGTGGTTGTCAGTCATTAGTAGGTTTCGTCTTTCCTTGAGATGTTGCACTACGTCGTAGGCCTTTACATAACTCCTCAAGAGTGTGAGTAACAAGTTCTGACCTGATGTGTTCCCATGAATTTACTATAAACTCACAATGAATAGGGATATGCAAGTCGTACAATCGCTCGCTCATACTGGGCGTAAGGGTACTAGAGTAAGAACAAAATTCTATATGAGTAACCCAGTCTCGTCTGAGTTTCAAATGAGGGTAAGAAAGGTCAAACAACAAGGAACAGAAACTAATTGTCTCCTTGCTCATTGAAAAAGGATAAGTCTCAGTATTTGACTTTCTTCGAATATGATTCGTTTTAATGGTACCACGTCATGCGCATCGTGCAGCTTTCCTGTGTACGCGCGCCACAACGCTCGCAAGGGCTTCCTCCCCTGTACAATTGTTGTTTCCACATCCACGAGGTTTGTTAGGATACTACTCCCAGTAATGCGCCACCTTAACCCTGGGTTCCCACCATTGACGTGTTCAGAATTAGGTCTAGAACTAGAACATAACATATCTCCCGAAATCATATGTTGTAGATATATGTAGCTAAAAGCTAGTTATGCACTTAAGTTGTGAGTGTACTTATGCTATGATGATTATAGACTAGACTCAACATGCAGTCCTAGTTCACTATAACCAATGGCTCTGATACCAATCTATCACACCCTCAAATTTCCACTGCGGGGTTTTACCGCGAGGCGCATGACCTACCAGGATCCCATAGCCATAAGTCATATGAACGAACTCTAAATGCCCAAACCATTTAGTTCGTTTTCAAAAAAACAAGTTTAGTTAAGCTGCGGAAGCATAAACCAAATTAAACCTTTTAAAAAAACCATGCGCAAAACAACGCGCCCAAATCAAAACCATATGAAAGAAAACGTATAAGCATGATATATAATTTAGGTGTATGCCCAAGACCCAAATGCAGTGAACGTGCAGTGCTTCCTAATCGTGACACCGGAAGGTAACTACCTGCAAAAGCATGTAAATGGTGGGTCAACAAACAATGTTGGTGAGTTCACTAAGTAAAATAGGCGAGTAAGTAAAAGCGTAGGTTTCCCAAACCATGTAACCAAGTAAAAGCACCGGTCTCCCAGACCACATAACAACAAGTAAAAACGTCGGTCTCCCAGACCACAAGTAAACAGCTAATTCACATGCCAGGGGTAGCTAACCCACTCATGATAACTAATACCGGCGAATACCGAACTGCTAATGAACGAGTTCCCACAACAGGGAGTATAGTGCCTTGCGTCATTGCCCATCAACAATGACATATGTTTTAAGTTATTAGTTCACACCCATGCTCCCAGCACGATGTGAGGTTTGTTAAACCTAATAGCGCTATCAACTAGTAACCCGCTTGCCCACCCGGCAATTGATTCGGTATTTTGAAGGACTTAAATGTTAGGGTTGGTTTAGTTCATCAAGGACATATAGTATGAATTAGTAACAGTAGATTCACCCCGTGAACCATGCACCCCAAAACCCGGGATGTGTAAAAGTAGTCCCAAACCGGACTAGAAACGTTAAGTAAGTTGTCTCAACCCGAGACGCATGCTTTTGAGAAAAGAGTAGTGAAACTCACCTTAGGTTGCAAGCAAAAATATCCAAACTCCAAAGTAATAGAGACTCGCTACCGACTCCCTATTATATGTGTCACTATGTGAGTACATGTGCATAACCAACACACCATATAATTCGTTTATTCGAAACTTTCAAAAAGTTCAAAACCGTGTAGTGACGCCTAGTGACTCTACATGCACAAGTATGTCCTACGTATCCCGTTGGTGATCATAGTGATTATTATGAGTTTAATACATCAAATACATCTCATACAAGTTTCCACACAAGTACATGTCAAATACATACCACATACAACTCCAATTAGTCACATAAAGATCCCGTACACAATCTGCGTTTTTAGGGCAGATTGTGCGCTGTGAAAAACGAATTATTTAAAATACTTAACGAATGAATTAAAGTCCCAAATTTTTCTGAGTATTCATGGGGATTCGGTTGCAAACCCATGTTTTTTTTGTCTTAAAACCAAACACAAAATTTATAAAAATTCGTACAACACAGCTATGTTCAGAAAATTTCCACAACAGGTCAGTTTAGTAGAAAAATTCCCAAAAATTATGTATTCATCCAAACGGGATGAATCCACTTGGAAAAGCCGAGTTTTTCCAATGTTGACCTACTGTAAAAATTTCATAACTTAATCCTTTGTAAATCTCCGGTTATGACCATTTAAAGTTGACCCAATTTTCAAATCCGAAAATCTGATATGACCCCTAATCAAATAAAATCCAAAAATGACTCAAACGATGTCCAAATCTGATGGTTTTGCCCATTATGAAAAGCTAAGACTATGTACATCACAATCATGCAAAGAAATCATCAAAACAATCAATTTACCAACCCATTACAACCCCTACAAAACGTCCAAACGAATCTGCCAGAAATTGAAACTTGCACTCCAAGTAATTCACAAACCCTAGTTTTGCATGAAAGCCTCTATTACATGTATAACAGATATTATCATGATCAAAATGTGTGCTTGGTTCCCGGATGTCACATATTCTACGATCATGTAGGATGACGACGAACCAATCATGGAATTTAAAGCTCGTTTCTGTCGTTTAGTGAGTTTTCTGGGCCCAACTACTGATACTCATGAGCAGCAAACCAATCGTTTTAAGTGGGCTGTGTGTGATCGAGATCGGAAATTTATTCTGAACCTTCGTTTTGCTGACATTAATGAGATTGTGGATGCGGTTAAGAATTTAGATAATGATAAGAAACACCGGGATAAGGCTTTTGATGATAATCGCAAACGGCCAAGGGAAAACAATCAGGATAATTCTTCCACTCGTGATAGCAATGATCAATTCCGAGGCCGTAGGCACCGTTTGGACAGGAATTACAATAATCAGAATAAGAGGCTAGGGCAACAAAATCAAGTTCCAAATCAAGCTCAGCCTTAGAACCCGCCACCAAACCGTGACCCTCCTTGTGCCACTTGTGGGAAACCTCATAAAGGGGTGTGTCGTCAAGCTGCAGGACTTTGTTTCAATTGTGGAGATGCAGGACATATGGTTAGGGAGTACCCTCAGGTCAATCCTAGAGCTAACACAGGGGGAAACGCCACTAATGCCCCAGGTATGGTTTTGGTTAAGTGCACATTTTGATAAACATGATATATGTGTTCCATTTGATACTTGTGCACCCAATATGTGATAACACTTTTGTTTGCTAAGCATTTGATGTCTACGTTGATTGCCTTAGAGTACCGCTAGTTAATTTGCCCTTTGAGAGATGCCACTTTAACCTATTAAAGAGATTTTCCGATTTGAATCGTGTCCATTACGCGTTCATATAATTCGTTAGGACTTGCCGTTTATTCTCACTATCTGTATTCGTTTACGTCTTAGAACTCTGACATTTGATATGTTTGATTTTGTCTAATCTCGTACGTACTTTTTTTATTCGTTTTAGGGCCCCTTTTTCGTGGCCTTTAGGTAACTCAATATTTCCCTTTGTATGGTCGTGTGTCATTGTACATGTATCTTAACTAAAGTTTATGCATATTCGCGATATCTGAATTTTGCTTGTGACCTAACTTAGTAATTTTGAGGACAAAATTTTTTTTTAGAGTGGTATAATTATAACACCCGAAAGTATTAAAATACAAAAAAGAGTTTTGATGCACAGTTAAGTTAATTTGCTATAATTTCAAATAACTAGGTGTTGATTTATTAGAATACATACATGTATGTATTGATCATCCTTTATTTTCAAAATAAATAATAGATATAGCATATCAACCAAGTAATATATTTTTTTTGTTTTTCCACCGAAGTGATTGTTTCCGACTCCATCGTAAGCGCAAATATCAAAACTAACCAAGCCAAGATTTCGATCATAAAATCGGGATCATATCGCCAAACCTCATCTCTTTGTTTTCCTATAAATAACGACCATATATTCCTTTTTAAACCCATCGAGCTCCGATGAAAATCACATTGTGATAATCTCTGTTACACTTGAACCGCAACCTTTCGTTTCACCTAAGACCAGCCGTTGCAACTCCGGTTCGCCGTCGGTCATCAGTCGATTCACGATCCGCCATCGAACCCCCCGCGATTTGCTGTCGCATCGGACTTCTTAGTTTCGCCGCCACCAAATTTCTCATTTGTCCCATCTAATTGAGGTTCGCGTACTCGTTGAAGGCTATTTGTTTAACTTTTGCTGTGCTCGACTAAGGTACGGATTCTCGATCTTGACATCATAGTATTTTTTTTATCATGTCCGTCACTTTGTAGTGCGGATTTTGTCTGTTCGTTCGTTGTCTTAGATTCGTATTATAAGTTTGTCAAATTCGTTGTAGCATGCAATATACCCATTAATTTGTGATCATTGTTGCATGTTCCCGTTAATATTATTTTCGTTATCTTTAAGTTATTTGCATGACCTTATTCTTTGTACTCGATCACCTGAGCAGTTTGTTTTGACATGTCGTTTGGGCGTCAACGACATGGCACTTATCGTGACAGTGCGTAATAAAAGTTCACGGCGTTTCTAGATTGTGTTTGTGTAACACTTGGCCCTTAGAGGCGTATAGATCGATCTTAGCTTTGAGTTTGAGTTTGTTATGTGGAGATTGGAATAATGGGTGTACGCCACACTCACCATCTCATAGGTGCATAGACTAGCTATCTGTGTACCAGTTTGTCAGTTTGTTTTGGCTCATGGGTGGTTTCCGTTTGATGTGACTTAATTTATTGTTATCTATAGTCACGCAGTTTGATATCCGTATATGCTCTAACATGTTTGTGATTTTGTTTCGATATGCTTTGTTACGTTTGAACTTGTTCTGAATGGGTGTCGGGTTACTTCGTAAATTGTGTTCAACATTTGTTTCGATATGGGTTTTGGGTTCGAGTTTAAAATATAGTTGTTGGGATTTCATATTTCTTTCCCTTCGTTCGTTCTTTTCATGAACTATTGATTTCTCTGTTACTGGGCAATTTTTGGCTCAGCCGTATTTTTGTTTGTTGTGTTTGTCTTATGTGTTCGCAGGTAATCTGGGAAATCAGGGATGAGTGAGAGATAAATGAAGTTCAAGACTTTTCATTTTCGTTAAATTAATAAATGAATTAAGACTTAGGATTTTGTTCGGTTTGATTTATGACTCTCGATTGTCTTTTGGATTCTATTTTTCTTTTCTAAATGGAATGTGTTTGGTTTTGATATCTGTAATAGTGACATTTCAACCTGTCCGGGTTGGGGTGTGACAGGTACAGCTTCTCCACATCTTTCTCTGAACAATTGATCAGCCACATCGGGTCCCAAATTCTGATTTTCCTACACGGCTTAGGACTGTTGCTCAAGACGATCACTGCCTCAGTAGTCGTTGCATCATAGTGCCAATAATACAGCTTGGAGGAGAAGTCTTGTTCCACTGGGACGATTGGAATCTTCGAAATACATTGCGGTGGCTTGATCTTATGTTCCCAGATCGGCTTCAAGGTGAACTGATGAATCTTATATGTCTGATAGGACTTTGGATACTGAGGCTTGAGTTCATCCCATCCTTCTATACTTTCTCTTTTCAGCTTTGCGTAGAAACCTTGAAGAGGAGGAGCTTTTTCCTTGTACAACGGATAGTCAAGTTGAACCAGATCACGGACATACCAGAAGGGTAGACTAAGAACTTTCTGAAATGGTTGAAAGTACAGTATACCTTCCTGCCACTTTACCCCGAGCATCCTAGTATGACTGACATAAGCCCAGCTGATCACGTTGCCGGACATCTTTGATAAACGCTTCTTGAAATGGATGCCCGCTCATTAGTCTTTCTTTTCTCTTCAGGTTTAAACCACTGGGGATATCTTTCTCTGATCTTGTCCTGTCTTTCTTTGACTACATCAAGAACAGCAGTAGAATCAGACTTTAACTTTTCCTCAGCCTCATGTATCATTTCCTCAATGATGTTAGGAATCCCAGTGCCCGAATCGTCCACAACATACTCAGGAGTTGGCACACTGGTTCCTTCTTCAAGATTAACCTCGTTGTTTTCTGGATGCATCTCTGGTGGAGTACTTTGACTTGCATTGGAAGATTCTCCATGTGCGAAGCCGTACACCTGTTCAATGTCATCTGATGTCATCTCAGGAGGTATCTCGCCTTCTTCAAGATCATATTCTGGCATAGCAGGAGGAGGGAGCAAGTTGCCTACATCATCATACGCGAAGTAACTGTTCAAAGGCTCAACGAACTCGACTTGAAATACATCTTTCTTCATTGAATCCCTCAATTGCTGGATCTTGGACTTCACAGGACCTGGCTCCCCCTGAGCAGAAGAACCTGCTTCGGGATCATTGCGTCTTCTGTTATGATCTTTCTTTGTTCGTCTTGGACCGGATCCAACTGATGATCCGCCAGCACCTGTGGCTCCAGGATCACCACCATCTCCACCTTTACCAGAATCATCACCATCATCATCAGATTCATCATCGTCATCCTCATCATCATCTTCTTTATCACTATCTTCATCATCATCATCATCACCAGCACCAGTACTAGCCCCAGCTTCTGAACCACCGGTGAGTCTAGGTTGTGTTCCAGCTAACTCATTCAACCTAGTCCTCAGTCTTGTATTCTGCTTCTTATATCTGGTGATTCGTCGCTCGTTGTTGACATTAGCGAGCTGAAGTTGGCTATACTGAGATTCAACTCCCGTAAGTCTCTCCAGAGCACTTTTGTTTGACTGAATTAACTGCTGGTGTGATTCCATAAGCTGCCTGTTCGACTCAATGATTTGCTGATTAGACAATGTAAGTGCGTCAACAGTTGCTTGCAGCTCTTTGTTCGAATGAATTGTCTCACCGATCAGCTCTAGCATCGCCGTTTCATTCTCTTCAATAGTGGTGTTCTTGCTTCGAAGCTCAGCCATCTCACGTGCTTGTGCAGCAACTATAGTAGTTAGTTCGCTGACTTGGCGTTGTAGTAATTCGTTTGATGCTGAAGCTGAAGAAGAAGTAGGCTGATCGGTAGGCTTGGAACTGACGATCTCGCTTCTTTCCTTAACTTCCGAATTCTATCACCAACCGGATTCGAAACAATTTGAGAGCTTGTCGCTTCAACGGTAACTGAGACTTTCTCAGTGAAGATTACCGAGGAAGGCATTGACATAGTAACTCTCGCAGGCATAGTTGCGCTGACTGATGTAGGAACAGATGTGGTTGCTGCTGCTGTCGTTGTTGTTGCTGTTGTTGTTGTTGTTGTAACAGCAGGAGAAGAAGGAGTACCGAAAGTCTCTGGGAGATTCAAAGTCGCACGTCTAGACTTAGTTCTCTTAGGAGTCTTTTCAGCAGCAAGTTGTTTCGTTGCCATTCTCTTCTGTCCCCTACCTTCTTTAGTTGCTTTCGACTTTTGTCTCTTTTATGGAGGAGGAGTGCTGAGCTCTGCATCAATATCAGCAATAATATCAACATGTTCCAGAGTGAACATGGGATCCTGTGCAAGATCTCTCGCCTCAGCTGCGTGAGCTTTCTCCTCTGCTACTTGTCTCTTAATTCTCTCTTGTTTCTCAGTAACTGTATCAGGAGAATCATCATCTGTATCTTCAGAGTCATCGTCATCTTCATCTGTAATGTTAACTGGGCCTTCTTCTATCTTTTCCTTTCCTCTGGCTGAACTAGAGGGTTCACTAACATCGAGAGACGCTGGATCAAACATATCATCATCGTGTCTCAATTCTGCATCAGCAGTATTCCCCGGAGTATTGGCTCCCAACTCCTCTGTCGGTCTGCCAATATTGTCACCATCCTTGAAAACCTGTCTGTGAATTAAAATGTCATCCTCTGATTCACTGTCGTCGTGTCTCCACCTGTTGCTTGGTGGTGCCTCGTAATCCTCTTTAGCTAGAAACCCGCACAAACGTCGGCTTGGAGGATATTCAGACTTTGGCCTATTCTTGTATGACGACATTCTTCTCATTTCTACTTCATCTATGTTTTTTATCGTGATAAGCTCTCTAGGATCTTTCACCAAATTAGGAATCTGATTATCAAGGATCATCTGCAGAAAGCGAGGATAGACAATGAAAGGTTTCTTTGTCGACTTCTGCAGAATCACTTCCTTTAAGTGATGCATAATCATGCCGGAGAAGTTGAACGGCTTGTTCAGCGTTAAGGCAACAATCGCTGAGGCTAAAGTGTCTCGGATCGCATCAAAAGTTCCTTTGCGAGGACCGATACACTTTAGGACAAAATGTGTTAACTACTTCAACTCTGGCGGTAGATTCCCCTTTTGCAGCATCTTCTGCGCTCTGACATCATCAACATACTTCATCCTCAGAAAACCGCCACGAATCAGAATAGAGTCAAACACTATCGGGTCGTCTTTATCGTCTCTGAACTTTAGCATATCACGAACCATGTGTTCAGTAATTAGCACGTCTTTTCTTTGCACCGTGCTTTTAATGATGAACGTCTTCGACTCGACATCAACACTCGCATTCTGATAGAATTCCTGGAGAATATTCTTGTACGCCACGTGTCCCTCAGATATAGCATAATTGATCTTTGAGCGCTTCAGAAACTCGATAACGCCTTCAAACCTTTTGCAGTTCGCCTTCTTGATGGGCCCAAGGAAGGCACAGCAGTTATGACGAGGAGACGTTTCGTACTGCATATTTCTATAACACAAAACGATGGGCTCGTTTTGGGTTAGGATTTTTGTCACATTAGACCCTAAAACCACCGAAAAGGAGAACCCCTAAACAATATTTCAATAACATGTTCAAATTAAAGGTCAATTGAACCGGTTTGAAAAATTAGGGTTCTAAGGTTTTAGAATTGGGGTTTTTGATTCTGGAACGTTTTGTTTGAAATTTTTGTTTTTTCAGTACCTCATACATCCGATTAACAAACCCTTAACAAGATATATCATCAACAAACACGTTTTAATGGCTAATAGATTCTTTTTATCACCTTAGGGTTCCGGTTTAAAAAGACTAGACTTACCCCTTAAAAACATGTTATTTGGATCTGAAATTTTCAGTATAGAATACCTTAGTGATGAGGAACAAGATTTAAAAGATGAAAAATCACGACAACCGGTCTTTGCTATTATCGGGTTAGAGGGAAAGAAGGAACACTATGTTCTTGTTTGAAAATAATGAAGACAAAACTTTCTAAGTGTTTCTTATATACCAACCCGTAATCGCATGGACTCAACAAACAAATAGCGACTAATCGTGTGCTACAGTGTAGCGAGTAGGGACTACTCGCCTTATGACTTCAAGCGATTACGTCTACTCGCTTATAAAACCACACGATTGGGTATTTGATTTGTCTGGAGATTTAGAGTTCTAATCGCTTGTTGTTGAACACGGGTAGAGTGTATTCGTCTATAAAAGCACACGATTACCCCTAATCGCTTATACAAACAGACGATTAGACTCTAAATGCCTTGAAACCTCCACATAAATTACCAAATTGTCCCTGCAGCACCACATCTCACATTTTTGACTCGTTAAGGTGCAAAACATGCGTTTTTCAACCTGTTTTAACACACGACTCAGATGATGACTCAGATACTTGAAAATATTTCATTTTCCACCCCTGTACTTAAGAGAAAGTACGGTTTTGACCCGGCAAAAACACAATTTTTCAATTAGTTGATTTTCGGCATTTTATTCTTGAAGAAGTAAGATTACAATGGATTAGGTTTCCAACATCGGCAATCAAGAATAGCTAATCTAGTAAAATTAGATAGAAAATAAGCAAAACATGAGATCAACTAACTATACACTATCATATTTTTGCGAGTTTCAACAGTTAGGGAATCATATTAGTGTACGGACTATACTAGAACCCTTATATGTTCAGTTTTAGATTAAATTACCAATAAGCATCCTACAACAACTGTAAGTATTGTTGTCCACCTAAACTAAAAATCAAGTTTTATTGCTAGGAACTTTAGATACATTAAGGTAATATTAATACTGAGTAAAGGTGTTCCCCGCACACGCGACATATTCCCGCATCAAGGCATGCGCAAAGCTTCCTCGTAACCGGTGAATAAGCTATTGTCATCCGTATTTACAAGGAATGGACTCAGTGGTGATCAGGTCTGCAAGAACGCTGCAGCAGAGAGACCAGTGAGATCCAGACCAGGGTTCAAGTCAAATACCGTATATTTTGATTTTTCACGGTATGATGCTTTAGGTATATGATTTGATACCTTAGAGCGATTCTCTTCGAGAATAGGGTTTTGGCATTCACGATCTTTTTGCTCTTACAGGATTCCCAGACGTCTCCTAATCGGAATTTATTCTGTTTTTGTTTTTCTTTTCTTTTTCTCTGGGAATGGCAAAGAGGTGTCTCAGTTGTAGGCTGCGAACCCAACGTACGTCACTTATGCCACCCCATTTTATTCTGAGAGACGTCCAGTTCACCCCGGATGTACCAACCTCTTAAAAACCAGAAACCTCGGATTTTGGCATTCTATCAACAAGATTTAGGCATTTAGACCATATGCCAACGCGACGTTAAACCACACAATTCTCAGTTAATTTAGGTTTATATCACCGTGCCGAGCTTGGAAATGATTTCGAGCCTACCAACACATCATTGTAGAGGCTACTTATCAGTTCCAGTATTTTAAGATGATAAAGGTCCAGACAGTCCGACTGATAGGTTAATATCATCTTCCCCATTTTCACCAAAGAAACTCATTTTTGCATTTTTCAATCAATTTTTTTTTTGATTTTTGGATTTTCTCATTTTTTTGATTTTTGCATTTTCTGATGTTTTTGTATTTTTCTGAATTTTCTCCCCTTAAAAATCTAAAAATTTGCAAAAAGACAATATTTTTGGATTTTTCTGATTTTGAAGAAAAATATTTAAAAAAACGATTACCGATGAGGATCTAATCCTGCTTTTCTTTAATGCCGTTTAAGATTAACAGATACTCAAAACGATGTCCGTCAAAAGCTTTGGTGAATAAATCGGCATGTTGGTAATCCGTATGGATTTTAACCATATCGATAAGTTTCTTTTCATAGCAATTGCGTATGAAATGATACTTAACCAAGATATGCTTCGCCTTGGAATGTTTAACTGATTCTTTAGCGAGAGCTATAGCGGACTCATTATCACAGTGAATGGGAGTATTTAGAAATTTCAAAGCGTAGTCTCTCATTTGTTGCTGTATCCAAAGAACCTGGGAGCAGCAGCTAGAAGCAGCTACGTATTCCGACTCGCAGGTGGATAGGGCGACTGAGGCTTGCTTCTTGCACTGCCACGAGACTAGTCTTGGTCCCAAAAACTGGCATCCAGCCGATGTGGATTTCAAGTCTTGTTTGCATCCGCCATAGTCAGCATCACTAAAGGCGACGTGGTCAAACTTATCGTCATTAGGGTACCATAGACCTTTGGTCGGACAACCCTTTAGATAACGTAAGATCCTCTTCACAGCAACCAGGTGGGACTGTTTCGGCCTTGACTGGTATCTGGATAGTAGACATGTCGCGAACATAATGTCAGGTCTTGATGCTGTTAGGTACATAAGTGAGCCAATCATCGCTCGATAAAGAAAAGGATCAACGGCTTGTCCTTTCTCGTCAGGTCCAATCCCGTGACTGGTCTGAATTGGGGTGCCTACTGGAGTAGAGTCTTCCATCTGGAACCGGCTCAAGATGTCAGCCACGTATTTGGTCTGGTGCATGAAGATCCCCGACTCTTGTTATTCTACCTGTAGACCTAAGAAGAATTGTATCTCCCCCATCGAGCTCATCTCAAACTTTTCCTGCATAAGCTTTTCAAAATCCCTGCACATAGCATCATTAGTTGACCCAAAAATAATATCATCGATATAAACTTGTACCAGAAGACGGTCACCACCCTTTTCCTTGGTGAATAAGGTGCAATCCACAAGTCCACGTTTGAACCCGTTGGATATAAGATAGTTGCTAAGCATTTGATACCATTCACGCGGTGCTTGATGGAGTCCGTACAACGCTTTGTTCAGTTTGTAAAATTTATCACGATGAAGCGGATCCTCAAAACCCGGTGGCTGAGCAACATACACCTCCTCCTAATCGAGCCTTATTTCTGATAATTACCCCGTGATCATCCCATTTACACTTGTAGACCCACTTTGTTCCAATTTTCTTCGCGCCTGGAGGTAAGTCAACTAAGTCCCACACTCCTAGCTTTTGGAACTGCTGAAGCTCTGTATACATTGCATCAATCCATGGTTCTTCTCTCAAAGCCTCTTGGACGGTTCTTGGTTCCATCTGAGAAACATATAGAGCAAAAGACCAATCGTTCTAATGACCTGCTTTTCTGATTTCCGAATAGAGAGCTAAGGTTGCTGAGTTGTCACTTGGACTAGCATTCCTGAGTAGACTACGCATCATTACTCTGCCAGCCGGATCACCAATCACATTCTGCAGTGGATGAGTGTCGTGAATCCGAGATTCCGGATGTGCCGGCACTGGATCATCCGAATGCAGATTGAGATTTTCAAGTCCCTGAGAAATATTTGTTTCTGCGGCGCTTGAACTGGAGGGAGCAGTGGGTTGCAAATTAAAACCGGTGAAATCAATCTGTAGACCAATTCCAGGAGCTGCTGAAGTAGAAGGACCAGCTTGAACATTCCCTGTAGGAGGAACTGGAGCTGTATTGGCAGATTCACCATTTCCAGCCAGTTCTTCAGTGAGAGTTTCCCGAGATTCAGCATATTCCTCATCTGAAGAAGATTCTATAACCTCTGACACTTCCTGAAAGACTTCCTCAACTTCAACTGCTGCGGTTTTACCAGGGGGACCCGTGGATGCAGAGGCATCAGATGCAGCAGGCGCAGGTGCATTAACCACGATCGGACGCATTAGCGGTGAGCTAGCTGCGTTTTCACACTCGTAATACATTTGCGCTACAACATCATCTACCAAATTGTCCACGTTGAAAGAATCAAACAAACTCTTATAGTCGAACAACCAATCGGGTCCAACACCGGGCGCATTGACAGTGTAACGTTGAACATCGACATTAAGCCAATCTTCAACATTATTGGTTCTTTTGTTGTATACTCTCTTGTTGGGAGTACTGTATCCAACAAAGAAACCTTGTTCTGCCTTCGCACCAAACTTCCCATCGGGATGTAACATTATGCATGGAGCTCCGAAAGGTTCCAGAAACTCTAAGTTCGGTTTCCTCCGGTTCAGAAGTTCGTAAGAAGTCTTACCAAACCTCTTAACCATAAGAACCCTATTTAGAGTGTAACACGCGCAGTAAACTGCCTCGTTCCAAAACATGATAGGCAAGTTTGAATCTGCGAGCATTGTCCTGGCTGCCTCAATAAGAGTTCGATTCTTTCTTTCTGCAACCCCGTTTTGCTGAGGAGTGTATGGTGCTGTGAATTCGTGATGAATACCCTTTTCTGCACATAACGACTCCATAGCATTGTTCTTGAATTCTGTTCCATTGTCGCTTCAAATCCTGCGGATCTTCAGCCCATAGATGTTTTCTAGTTTGGTGAACAGATCTTTCAAAAACTCAAAAGTCTCACTTTTATGCTGCATGCATACAACCCAAGAGAACCTTGAATAGTCATCTGTGACAACCAGACAGTATAAATCTCCATTCTTGCTTTTGCGATTGACTGGGCCGAACAGATCCATGTGCAACCGCTCGAGAGGCATACTGACTGAGTTGACCTTCTTAGGTTTGTGAGATTTCTTCTTCTGCTTCCCTTTCTTACATGAAACACAGACGTCATTCAGATGAAAATTCTTGACAGAGACACCTTCCACAAGCTGATTCTGAACCAGATGATTCATCTTCCTCAAGTGTATATGCCCCATTCGTCTGTGCCACATAATAAACTCCTTCTCTGTAGCTCTAGACAGAAAACAAGTGACCTCCCCCTATCTGTTATGGCTTGACTCATATCCAGAACATACAAGTTGTTTACTCTTGGAGCTGAGATCATAATCCATTGTTTTGGAATCTTAAAGCCAGGCTTCAGAATGAAGCAAGCATTGTCGTCAAAAAAACACTGTGTATTTCTTATCACAGATCTGTGAGACACTCAGCAAATTGTGGTCTATCTGTTTCACGAAGCTTATCTTCTCAAAGCTTACGATTCCATTTCCCATACTGCCTTCTTTCGTGATGTATCCCCCTTTGTTACCAGCAAAAGCAACATACCCCCCGTTGATATTCTTGATGTCAAATAGCAGGGATAAGTCGCCTGTCATGTGCCCAGAAGCTCCACTATCAACAATCTAGAGGCTGCTGATAAGGCCCTGTGGAACTCCCTGCACAACATTCAAAGTTTAGTGGTTAAGGGGGACCCAAGCCTTGACGGTCTTGGGTCTGCCATCTTCATCCAAAGTCGGAAAATCAAACCACTTTCCGTTAGGAGTTGGTGTTGTTCCCGATGGTCCGACAGTGTCAGCTCTAGCAGATAATTCTCCAGTTTTGGTCGGTGACTTGGGTCTCCAAACCTGTTCTAGTCTCTTTGGCTTGGGCTTCTTCTTCGCCTTGGGGCTAGAAGGTCCAGCCTCAGATTCCTTCGATGGGATAGATTTTGGATCCACTTCAGACTTAACTGCACGTGGGGCGGTGTTAGGGTTACCCTAAGGTTTAGCTGCAGCCTTTGCTTGTGGCTTAGGCGCTGCTTGAACCTTTGTAGGAACTGGGCTCCCCCTCGACTGCGGACCCCTGCCATCAACTGGCTTTTGGTTCATAGCAATCTTATTTCGGTTGTCATAAACTCCCTGCATTCCTTGTTGTTTTTCAGATTGTTTAGGGGAAACAGGTGGTTTAGAATTGCTGGAACTTGGAGCATCATTTGCCTCGATCCTCTTGCGTCTCAATTCAGGGCACGCAACAACTAAATGCCCATGTTCCCCGCATTTGTGACAGGATCTATACTCCTCAAATGGTGGAGCATTTGCATCCTTACTCTTTTTCTTAGATTTCGTGGCAAATGAGTTCTTGTGTTTTAAATCCTTAAAACATTCTTTTTGCCAGTCAGTTTTAGGATAATTTTCATACTCATTGCCTGAAGATCTAACAAACTGAGTAACATGCTTTTTAGGAGATTTCTCCTGAGCTTGATTTTTAGGGTTCAAAGTGTTCTTCTTTTGATTTTTTTTTCTTGGACTGATTACCTTGACCCTGTTTCCCATGTCCCCATTTTTCTTTTTCAACCGTAATGGTGGACTCTTGCCAGATTTTATCAACACAGCCAGGTGCTAAAAATCTTAGAGGACATACCTCATCAGCAAAGATTTTATCAGATCCTTTCAATTTATAGAACTCTTTGACATTTTTACCAACAGAGGTTTGCACTTTTGGTTCAGGATCACACAAGATGTGATTTTGGATAGGGATATCCTCATTCTTTACCGGTGCATACCTCTCTGGTTCATCAAGCTCATCATCAGAACAGTCTGTCTCACAGACACTAGCATCATCAGCAAACTCACCAGCTTTGGCAGCAACAGCAGATGGAGCAGCCTTAGTGACTTCAGCAGTTTTAGCTGCTTCCATCACTTTGGGCGCAGTAGGAGCAGCCTTAGTGACTTTAGCAGGTTTAGCCGCTTCAATCACTTTGGGTGCTTCTGCAGATTTAGCTGCTTCTACTGCCAAGTCCACAAACTCTTCCTTCGGTAAGATATCATAGTTATGATTTTCAAATCTCACCGGAGGTGGACACTGAGAATATTTGGGACTGGTGGAGTTGCTATCCTTCTCTGAGTGCTCTATGATATGATCAAGAACATACTTGCAGTTCAGGTAACTTTCAAGTTTCTTCTTGATCTTCTCATGTTCACAGTTCACAATGGCGAAATGTTTCTTAGTGTCTTCTAACTCATTTATGTAATTGTTTATAGCGATTTGCTTGTTTGCTAGAATTTTAGACAATTCAGAAACATCCTTTTTATAGTTTTCAACAGTACTTAGAAAACTTTTCTCCTTTTGTTTTAAGGAATCATTTGACCTTTGTAACGGACCTACATCACCCTTTAAATTCAGATTCTCATCAGTTAATTCTTTGATTCTGAATTTAAGCTGATCACACTCAGTAGTGTCTCTCTTCAGAGTATCAATGGTGATTTTGAGTGCCCTCTCATTGGCTCTCAAAACATCATTGCTCTGTTGGCATTGACTTAAGTCAGCTTTAAAGTTCAGATTTTCGTCTGTTAAGACATCAATTCTGTACTTAAGCTTGCCACATTCTACACACTCATGTTTAGAATTGGAAGAAGAACATACCTTTTTAGACGAATCTGTAATAGCCATCAAGGCATAATGAGCACTGTCTTCACAGTTCCTAAGAATTTGGCAAGGTTGTTCTTTGCACAGTCAGCATCAACAAGAAACGACCTTTTACTGATCAAGGCATCTGCTTCAGCTAGCAAGTCTTCCAAATCCATCCCCACATCAGAATCACAGTCAGAGTCACAGTCAGAAGCTTCAACTTCAGGAATAACAACTTCAGACTGACTCAGACACTCTTCAACTTCTTCTTGAGCATCAGATATTAATTGGGCAAAACATGCTGCACCACCCTGCGGAGCTTGTTCACCAGTGATGAGGTGATTCCAGTTAAAACCTTCATCTTCTTGAATTACCAGGGCTTGATTGTTGTTTGCATGAGGCCTCTGGTTCTGGTTGTTTACTAGGACAAGAGCTCGTTCAGTATTTTGGTTAGGTTGTGTCTGAGCTGGTTGCCTCTGATTCTGATTGCCTCTATTGTTGTTGAAGGGATTCTGATTCCCCTGTTGCTTAGGCCGGTCACATTCTCTGGCAAAGTGTCCTCTGCTGCCACAGTTTTAGCAAGTGACCTTTGATTTATCAAACCCGAACTTGGTGTTGTTGTTGATCAGCACATATCTCCTACCAGTTCTATCCATGTAATCCTTTGCTCTTCTTACGGCACTAGCGAAGTGCCACTGGATGTCTATCAAATCCATGTCATCTTTATCTATCTGAGAATAATCTTCTTGCGTGAGATAAGGATTCCCGATCTGTCCGGCAACTAGTCCACTGTAGGAATTGACCAAAGTTGACAATAGAGCCATGTGTTCTTGGGCTAACTCTACAGTCACCTTCTCAAAACCCGCAGTGTTCAGCTGCTCTGTGACCGGATTGGTCCGATAGCCACCTTGATTTGAAGTCGAAGCACCTCCATATCCGCCATAGTTAGCAGATGGGGCACCGCCAAACCCTGACGAAGAAGATCCACCAAAGTTTGAGGTTGCCTGTGCTGGTGGTGCAAGATGAGAAAAAGGATTAACACCAAATTGGTTAGTATTATAATTCAAAGGATACTGGTTTCCTTGACCCCAAGGAAGGACTGGAGGAGGAACATCAGATGGGGGACCATAGTTGTCAAACGCAAAGACTGGATCAGGATTAACCACGAAAGCAGTCTGTGGTTTGGATCCACCCACACTGATGTCCTGAGCTGGATTCCCGTAGTAGATACTGGGATTCTGTGCAACGGGCGGCTTGTTTTCTTTTCTGATCTCTTCGATCTCCTTGTTCTCCAGCTCTGCCACGAAATCGTTTATGGAGAGTGTCTGATAAACATTGTTGGCTTTCTGGATGTCCAGCCATTGATGCCAGTGTGAAGGAAGCGCCTCTGCTAATTTTTCTACAAGTTCTGCAGAAGAATATATAACCCCATACTGATACATCTCGGACATCAGGTGATAGTATCTTGCAGTCAGATCTCTCAGTGATTCATTCCCCATTGCGTTGAAGTTCTCAAACTCTTTCTTCAACTGATCCACCTTAACCTTTCGCGTCTTTTGATTACCCTCATTTCGCTCAGCAAGCGCCAACCAAAGCGTCTGCGAAGTAGTACACTGTGCAAACTGATGAAGTATGTCTTTGGGAAGTGCTTGCTTTAACGCTGCCATCGCCTTCTTTTCATAATTGTACTTCTTCCTCTGATCTTCAGTCATATCTTCTAGTGAGATCGGAGTAGTCGAATTCTCAACCAACGGCTTCGTGTACCCGTTTTCGATAGCTGACCATACTAAACCGTCGATACCCTCAACATGCGTCTGAAATCTGCCCTTCCATCCATGGTAGTCTGACATGTATTGCAGTTTCGGTGCCCTGTTAGAACTACCCGTCTCTAAGTCACTCATAAGAACGGAAGACAGATGATTTGTCTGTCAGTTTGCAGCAGCTGCGAGTGACCACGGATTTGTATTCATCGCCTGTTGTTGAGCAGCTAGCGCCCACAGATTGATTCCGGCAACATTCGCTTGCATTTGCGATTGCTGCATCCGTTGCGCGTTGCGTTCTGCTGAGAACTGCCAAGGGTTCATGGGTACGTTTGTTTGATTGTTCATTGGATTGTTCATTTGTTGATTATATTGAGGTCTCGGTTGATTCAGATGTGCCCAAGGGTTCGCATATGTTAAAGTTCGATAAAAGTCCGATACTTAGTCAAATTTTTCAGTTTCAGAACCCTACTGGCGATTAGGAACGTAATTGCTTATGTTATAGGCGATTAGGGGTCGTAATTGCCTATATTACACGTGATTACGCGTAATTGCTAGTGAACAGTTGAGCGATTAGGAGTTAAGGGGAGATTGGGGTGATTCCAGGCGATTAGGGCTATGCCACACAAGAGTGTAGGCGATTAGAGCCCTAATCGTGTGAAAGAACTAACTTTATAGGCGATTACACGTGTAATCGTGTATAATGAAGACGAGTAGGCTACCAATCACCTATATGCCCTAATCGCTTGAAAGTTTCATGTGATTAGGTCTGCGTAATCGCCTGATCTGATCTGCAGCCGCACTTTTGCTCAAAAATCACCTATTTTGCCTCAAAATCTTATCTAAAACAATGTGTTTTGATCCCAAATGATTAGACAAGTTACCAAAATAGTTTTAGAACCAAACCTGATCAAAAACACACGTTTTTAACCGTAAACACACACTAAGATTTTGAAAAACATGGGTTTTTTGATAAAAACTCAAAGTTTCATGTGATTAGGTCTGCGTAATCGCCTGATCTGATCTGCAGCCGCACTTTTGCTCAAAAATCACCTATTTTGCCTCAAAATCTTATCTAAAACAATGTGTTTTGATTCCAAATGATTAGACAAGTTACCAAAATAGTTTTAGAACCAAACCTGATCAAAAACACACGTTTTTAACCGTAAACACACACTAAGATTTTGAAAAACATGGGTTTTTTGATAAAAACTCAAAGTTTCAAAGTTTAAACAGGTTTTTGATTAAAAATCTCAACTTTTACACTAAAACCAACCTGTTTTCACTCGTTTTTGTTATTAAAACGCTCGTGATAAGAGCCTCGGCTCTAATACCACTTGAAGGACCGACAAACGTGTCACCCGACAATCACGAGGTTTATATTCAAGGTGCGGAATCCCTTGAATATGCTTTAATAACAGAAACAAACAAGAAACTAAGATAAACGAGTAATTACGACACACAAACGGGTCAAAAGATTAACTTTTATATCATTAAAATAGAGCGCAGGTGTACAATGATCAAACCAAGCAATCTCAGACCAGGGGAGGGTGTTTGGAGAGTGTGTGTGGCAAAAACTAAACATTAGGGTTGTGAATAGGTCTATTTATACCTCCCGGATACGAACAGACCCACGAAGGCGATTAGGAGTCTATAAGACATGCAACTATAGGCGATTGAGCCTTAATCACCTGTAGAAGCCTCCTACTCGCATGAACAGTGATGTGGTATATGGACTAATCGCTTATACCCAACCTGTAATCGCCTATAGCCTATTTCACACCCCAAAACGCGCATAAACGTCTCCAAACACCCCGAAATACGTCTAAACATCCTATATACTAGCCTAGGGACATCATGTACTAACACCATTTCCATTGAGGGATTTCCGGTTGCTGAAGTAACCCTGAAGGCTTTTGATACTCGGCCTTAACCTTCGCACAGGTTAGGCATCTTCCAACATAAGCCGCTATCTCGCCTTTCATGTTCGGCCACCAATAGTGTTCCTTCAAATCCTTATACATTTTGCAGAACCAGGGTGTATCGAATACTTTGACTTATGGACCTAATCCATAACCAATTCACGCATACCACCCTTATACGGTACCCTAACACGATTCATAAAGTACATTACTTCCTCAGCTTTCGGACTTAAATCTCTATCATCTTGTACAAGCACTCGTTCTTCAGATTATCTTCCTTCAAAGCTTCTTGTTGTGCTTCTCTGATTTGAGCTGTAAGGCTCGTATGGATTGTCAAACCTAATGCATGAACACGTAATGGTCTAACTTTTTCCTTTCTACTCAGAGCATCAGCCAGAACATTTGCTTTTCCAGGATGATAACGAATTTCACAATCATAATCATTGAGTAACTCAACCCATCTTCGCTGCCTCATATTAAGCTCTTTTTGGTCAAAGATATGTTGAAGACTTTTATGATCCGTAAAGATCGTACACTTGGTACCATAAAGATAGTGTCTCCAAATCTTGAGCGCAAAAATCACAGCTCCTAGCTCCAAGTCGTGTGTCATGTAATTCTTCTCATGCACTTTTAGTTGTCTTGATGCATAAGCTATGACTTTATCGTTTTGCATCCATACGCAACCTAAGCCTTGATGCGAAGCATCACAGTACACCACGAAACCACCATTTCCATCAGGAAGGGACAATATTGGCACACTACATAACTTTTTCATTAAAACCTGGAAGGCTTCCTCTTGCTTTTCAGTCCATTCATACTTGCGGTCTTTTTGGGTTAATAGCGTCAAAGGTGGCGCTATCTTGGAAAAGTTACCAATGAAGTCGCAGTAATATCCCGCCAAACCCAAAAAATTCATGTATCTCGTGGGAGATTTAGGCGTATTCTATTCCTTGATCGCCTCAATCTTCGCTGGATCCACTTGAACGCCTTTTTCATTAATGACGTGACCCAAGAAATGAACTTCTCGCATCCAAAATTCGCACTTCGAGAACTTCGCGAATAACTTCTCGCTTTTCAACAAATTTAGAATAAGTCTCGGGTGTTGTTCATGATCCTCTTTAGTTCGTGAATAAATAAGTATATCGTCAATGAATACTATAACGAACTTGTCTAAGTAAGGTTTGCAAACCCTATTTATAAGATCCATAAACACTGCCGGTGCGTTCGTTAAACCAAACGGCATAACTAGAAACTCATAATGGCCGTAACGCGTCCTAAACGCGGTCTTCGGAATATCCTCCTCCACAATATTTAGCTGATGATAACCAGATCTAAGGTCAATCTTTGAATAAAAGCTTGATCCTTGTAACTGATCGAATAAATCATCAATGCTAGGCAGTGGGTATCGATTTTTAATTGTAAGCTTGATCAACTCCCTATAATCAATACACATCCTAAAGGTTCCTTCCTTCTCCTAGACGAACAACACTGGTGCTTCCCAAGGAGAATAACTTGGTCTGATGAAACCTTTATCCAACAATTCTTGCAACTGATTTGAAAGCTCTTGCATTTTCTGAAGGTGCTAAGCGATAAGGGGACTTAGCGACTGGTGCGGCACCGGGCACAAGATCTACTCGAAATTCCAACTGTCTTGAAGGCGGAAAACAAGGCAAATCGTCTGGAAAAACTTCGGGATATTCGCTAACTACAGGGATCTCCTCAAGTTTCTTTTCCTCAACCTTAGTGTTAACAACAGTAGCTATAAACGCCGGGTAATCCTTCCACAGGAACTTTTGTGCCTTCATTACATTAACCAACTTTAATGACTTCTTCTTAGACTCACCGCGTACGACCAAATTCTCATTGTCCGGTACAAGATTACGGACCAATTTCTCATGACAAACGACCTCCGCTCTTTTCCTGGATAACCAATTCATTCCTACTACTATATCAAAACTTCCAAGTTCTACGAGTAAAAGATGTATGCTAAACACATGATTATCAAGTTGCAAAGTACAACCTCTAATTATCTCGTAGGCCTCTATCACTTTACCATTTGCCAATTCTATAAAATAGCTTTTGTCTAGTTCATTCGATTTTGAGCCTAACAATGGTTCAAATTTCTTCGAAACAAAACTCATATCGGCTCTGGTATCAAACAAAATAGATGCAAGTTGGTTATTAACAAGAAACGTATCGGTCACCACTGTAGGATCCTGGCGAGCCGCGCCCGCGTTCATCTCAAAAGCTTTTCCCCTTGCATTCGTCCCACAAAGCTTTGGGCATTCCCTCTTAAAATGTCCTACAGCACCACATTCAAAGCCCTAATCGCTCTTGCCTTTTGCATGCAACATCTGGAAGTCTCACTCTGCGCTTTGGGGCTGAATGCCCATATCGACCACCTTTTTCACATATAACCACTTTGCAATAACCAGTATGCTGGGTGTTACACTTTTGACACATCGGTGTCACTTCTTCAACCTTCTTGCTCTCACTCGCATTAGCAGCATACAACTTTCCCGAATCACGATTCTTGTTCCTCTTTCTCCTAGACTGTTTTTTTGGAACTAGACCTTTTTCTCTTATTACCAGACGACAATGCCTCTGGTTCAGAATTCTTTTCAACCACATCAATCGGCTTCTTACCAGTTTCTCTCTTCTTAACCAACGTTCATACTCTGATCGCATCATCAGTTGACGAGTTCGCTAAAGATATAGCGCTTTGCATAGTAGTTGGCTTAGAAGAAGACACCATTCCTCTAATCTGAGGTGCCAAACCCCAAATATATCGCTCAATGCGAGCAAACTCTGGTGTAACCAAACGAGGGACCAATCTAGCCAACTCATTGAACCTGGTCGTGTAAGCCTTTTATCTCTGCTCCCTTCATAGAAAGTGTGCAAAATTCAGCTTCAATCTTCTGCATTTCACTACGGGGACAATATTCCTTTAACAACATGTCCTTCAATTCACTCCATGAAAGACCATACACATCATCTTCACCCAACGCTTGAACTTGCGTATTCCACCAAGTAAGGGCATCATCATGAAAAGAACATACAACATACTTGACCTTTTGAGAAGCAGAACAGTTACTGATCATCATGACCGATTCCATTTTCTCGATCCATCTAATAATATCCAATGGACCTTCAGCTCTTGAAAATGTACAGGGATGACAAGAATGAAACGTCTTATAATTGCAACCTTGCTTTAGGTTTCCTGTTTCATTTGAATACGTCAAAGTTACTATTTGATATATGATCAAAATAATAACTCTATGAAACATCAGAACCAATCTCAAGTGGCTTTACCTGATGAACTTCCAATATGGATATTTTTTCTCCAGATCCACCTCCGGTTGTACCACGACCTTGTGGTCCACTACCACCTGGTGCACCGCCACCTGGTGCGCCACCACCTCAACCTCTGCCATATGCCATATTGGTATCACGCTGATCAAAAACCACATTCACTTGCTGAGCTTTCATCCTAGCCAACTGCTCAGGCGAAATGGGGAATGAAGAACCTTCTGCCTCATCACTTGCTCTTGTCACGGGTGCCATAATTCCTTTCCTATATATTTTAGAAGTAAAACATACATAAGAAACATGTCAAATGATTTTGAGAACTAATTATGTTGCGTATTAGGATCATTCCAAATGACATTCATACCAACATGATAATTCAAGAAAAATCATATACCACTAACGATCGATAAACCAATAAAAAGATAACAACCAAAGCCATGCCAAATAAAAAGATAATTACCATGATCCACTTGCTTCCGTAGTTACAAATTACCATAATATTTAAGTACATCACCGAACAACTTGTTCCATTTGTTTACAAAAGACCATACTACCAAACTATATAATGTTTCGAGAGATCACACTAAACAAAAGTGGTGCAACAACTGCCACCATGTCAAATTCATCCAACTAAACTACCAAAATATAGGGCCTAACATGCCCAAGATCGACATCATGATAAAATGAATCATGGGGTCCTGCCTCCACGAAGGACATAAGCCATCAATAACAGCACAACCATAGCCAGTGCCATAGCAACACTGTATCTCTCCTCAGCAGCCACCAAACACTGCTCCAATCCAACCACGCCAGCTTCAGCCTCTTCTATCTTGGTCTATCTCTCATCAATCTTCTTCTTTGCATCCATCAAATCCCCCTGCGCAACCAGAAAACCATACTCTAACATCTCAATCCATGCCAACTGACGATCTCTTGCCTGACTATCCGTAATAGAATACTCCTCAACAGACGCCATCCTATTATCCATACCCTCAACCCTGCTATCCATAGAACCAACCCGACCATCCAAAGTCACAAACCGCTCATGATGCGAATCAAACCTATCACCCATGCCACCGATGTGACATTTCGCATTTAATGATTGCACGTTTCGATTATTTGAATAAAAACTTCAAGTTTCTTTATTATTTCGCCGTTAAAAAAATTATATTCGTGACACATTTAGACCCCTAATAATGTATTTTATATATATAGTATATATATATATATTTAAATGGTTGTAAAAAAAATAATTGTTGGGGCCGGGATTCGAACCCGAGCCCCCAGCCGGGGCATACTTACACAAACACACACCCACCAACTGGGCTACAACCTCGTTTGTTAACATTCATCAAACGCAAGCGAAATTAAAAGCTCCTTAACTATACCCAGTTGACTATTGGAGGTCAACGACGAACCAAACCCTTCCAATCAACACCAATCCGCGTCCTTTGATTCAAATTCGTTTATGGAAAGCCTTTACCGACACCCTAACTTGTTCCCTACAAAAAATAACCCATTAAAACTTACCAATTTATAAGATTTACGCGTTTATGACCATTAATGGGTCAAACTTTCCAATTCGTATAATCCCTTCGTATTTGTATAAATTGAACGAACCTACATCCCCTAAAACAGCCGACTAAGAGAAACCCCAACACATTCCTCACTTATAAACTCGCAAACCATCGGATTTTGAAGCTTGTATGCGATACCTACTCGGTCCAAATTCAACCTTGCTTTGTACTGTAAGTTCGATTTTTTTTATGGGTTTTGTTAGTCGGCCACTGTTCTTCAAAAGCCCCATAATCAATTCGACCATCATAGTCGAATTGATTCGAATTGGAAAACCTAGGGCTCGTTCTTGATTTGGGGAAGATAACAGAACATTGTATTTGTTTATATTTGAAACGAAACAGTACCAATCACCAAACTCATCCTCAGATCAGTTGGTTACACACTTGTGATTTAAGGTTTGAACCGGCCAAGGGTCTGGGTTCGACCCTTGGCACAAGCGGTTCCTTTTTTTATTTACCCTTTATATAATAAGCCTAATTCTTTTATAAATGGTTTTAAAATACTAGAATTACTTAATAAATTCTATAAAATTTATTTTATGCTAATCTGATGATGGAGTTTAACATCCAACTTTTAGTTTTCAAAAATTATTTATTTATTTTATATAATAAATATTACAAGTTTATTCTATTATAATTATAAAATTCTATAAAAATATCAAAACGATTATATAAATTACCACAAAAATTATTCTGAGTTTTTATAACATTAAGCTTTTCTGAAATAATTTTTATTTCTGAAAAATCATTCATTTAATATTTTTAATCAATTTTTGTTAGTTTTAATCATAAATAAATCATAATAAATCCATTTTTCAATATTTTTGTACCAAAATTTTATATAAATTATTTCTGATTATTTGGAACAGAAATATAATTTTTAACATAACAATTCTGTAAATTTAATATTTTTAAATATTAAAGTGGTATTTCGACGAAATAGAAATAAATAGATTAAATATTCAACTTTTAAGAAAATAATTTTATAAAAATTATTTTCATACTTAAAACTTTATATTGTGACCACCTTAAATTTAAAAGCTACAAAAAAAGGACTTTTGTTATTTATTTCACAAATTTCTTTTATTTAATAAACGATTTATTTATTAACCCAAGGAATGTTTGTCCCCAATTCGAAACCCTAGAAAATACTTGTAGACTAGATAGACTTAGACAGATTTGTTACCTTATACATAGGGTAATACTTGGCATCTTTGGGGCTACGCTTATTCTATTTTCTTTTCGAGACTTAACACTTTGCTAAGGTGAGTTTACGTAACCATGTTTATGCAACTCTTTTTACATGCAACATTATAAGCAATTCTACATACATGTCTAGTTGTAAACTTTAATGCCTCATGACTTAGACAACAACAACAGTTTCAACAAGTTTCAACATTACATAATCATTAGCTATGGCCAAGCCGGCGATACTCAATAATAGATCTATTGGATTGACAATCCCACCTAGATTCGTTGACCATCTTTTATGGGGAGCGCGGGTGATTGTTATCGTTCCAACATATTAATAAGGTGAACCGTGGATGACGGGATGGACCTAAACTAGTCGGAGGTTTGATTATGTCGATTCAACATTTCATGTTTATTCATGTAGACTTAAACTTACGATAGACATATGAATTGCTAAACTTTTATACTTAAACTATTTGCTTGACATGACTTATGTATTCTCACCAACTTCTAGTTGACCCCCCCATCTTTTCCAAACTCAACAGGAAATTATTGATGCTTGAAGTCTAAAGCTAGCATGAGGAGTTATTTGAAGTTTTGAGTTCGTTGTTTGTTGATGTATTAGTTTTCATTCAAGACTTTAATGTAATTGAATATTGTAATAAAGCATTATTTAAAACATATGTATTACCATGAGCTACTGAACAATCATTCATACGTGGCACCTCGATGTTTCCGCCATCGGTTGGGGTGTTACAGATTGGTATCAGAGCCATGGTTATAGGGAATTAGGTTATTAGAAAAATAATCTAGTCTATAACCATAGGATTTCAACCAGTATTTGCTCCTATTACTTGCTATTTTCTATCTCCCTCCTATTTCTCATCCCTACAAGAAGATTGCTCTCCATCACTGGATCTACTCTTAGACTAATAGGACAAAATCCTCAGGTTTAACCTAACCCACCTTGAGATCCCGTCGAAGTTCTAGATTTTAATAACGAACACGTGCAATCTGGAAGGGTGAACGCCTGTATTCTGAGTCTTCTGTCTAGGCTGGCATTGCGCATATATCCCAATCAGACGAGGGACCCGGATGCCTACCTGGGAATTCTCGGGATGAGTGTTCACTTATAGGCTAAAGCATGTCTTCACTATGTTATTAGAATCTAGAATCTTTGATAAGTCAACGTTTTCATTTATTCGTTTTAATTAATGAATAAATGATTACATTCCTTATACTACCTTAACTACCTTTGGTTCATCCAATGTCTCACTAAACCCTTCTTTGTGTCACTTTCAGATCATGCCTCCTCGTCGCAGCAATCGTCTTAACAATGACAACGATCATGAGGATGAGAGCATCAACAACAACGACAACAACAACAACAATAATAACAACAACTTGGACAACGGTACCCCTAGCAATGCCCAACTCGCCGCGATCATTACCCAACAAATGGCTCAACAAATGGTGGCAATACTCCCTAACTTAGTGGCCCAAATTGCTCAGGTGAATGGAAACGGCAATGGAAATGGCAACCACAACGGGAACGGTAATGGGAATGGAAATGCTCACCCTGTTTGCACCCTCAAGCATTTCAACACTTGTAACCCTCCTAAGTTTAGTGGTGATGAAGGGGCCACGGGTCTCTTACAGTGGTTTGAAGGAATGGAGAATACTTTCATTAATAGCGAGTGTCCCAATAACCTCAAAGTTCGCTATGCTATGAGTGTCCTCCACAAGCGGGCACTCACATGGTGGAACGAAGAGAAAAGGACTCGCGGGGCTGAAGTCGCACTAGCTATGACTTGGGAGCAAGTTAAGGAAGTTATGATGGCAGAGTTTTGTCCTCGTAATGAAATCAAGAAGCTAGAGGATGAGTTTCATGTCTTGGTCCAGGACAGTGGGGAAAATTTGGCCTACAATACTCGTTTTCATGAACTGAGCCTACTGCTACCTCATAAGGTCACACCCCTACCCATTGCTATTGAGAAGTACATTGGAGGTCTGCCCATGCAGATTCAAGATACTGTGTGGGGAAGAAACCCTGCTACTCTCGAGGAAGCAAAGCGTTTGGCAGCCACACTAACAGATAACCATGTGAAGGCAGGAACTTTGACTCGGAAAGGGGAAAAGAAAACTGTTGTGAAAGATACTCCCCAACCTGCCATTGAAACTGAGGCCTCAACCAACGGGAGACGCAGGGCCAGAAATTTCGCGATAGATGCCACTCCCCCACCCAACAAGAAACCTTATACTGGACCTCATCCTTTGTGTAACACCTGCAAGTATCACCACCCAACCCATGTGCCTTGTCGTCATTGTACTAATTGTCAAAGGTATGGGCATCTCGTGAACGTATGTCGATTCCCCCTTGCTAATGCCACTGCTGCTCAAGACCCTCCAGCTACTTAACGACAAGCTTCACCATTTGAATGATATTTACTTTTTAAAATTCTATGTATTGACGCACTTTGATAAATTTTCGTATGGAAAGTCTTGTCTTTTATAATCATACTACTTGGCTACATGCTTGCTGACTGTGAACTAATTACTTTCATACAATTACGACTCACATACTATGCTTGCTATACTTATAAACTTACTTACATAAACATACTACCAATTTGCATTAATTGTTACACTCAGTAGGGAATAAAGTACTTGCTCAACAGTTAGTAGAATATCAAATAACCTACTCAACGATTGGTAGAGGTCATCATGCCTTTCAACAGTCGGGAGAGGCCCTACAACCTACTCAACGACTGGTGGAGGCTATCGAACCTGCTCAACAATCGGTAGAGGTTCCTATTCACTAACTGGTAAAAGAGTCTTTTTCCTGCTCAACGGTTGGATTCAAATTTTAATACGATTCAATCACAAGGTTGTTCTACACTACTTACATGTGTGATAGAAGGACACAAAACCCTAATGTAAGGTAAATTGGTGATTGCGGTCCGAAACGTAATCATGAATTTACAGGTACATTAAGGTAGTGTGAAATTCTATCCAGGTTTTCAGTAGGTACCAACACCCATGTTCAGCAGACTCTCCAACTCCAACTTCGGGACGAAGTTCATAAAAGTAGGGGAGACTGTGACATTTCGCATTTAATGATTGCACGTTTCGATTATTTGAATAAAAACTTCAAGTTTCTTTATTATTTCGCCGTTAAAAAAATTATATTCGTGACACATTTAGACCCCTAATAATGTATTTTATATATATAGTATATATATATATATATTTAAATGGTTGTAAAAAAAATAATTGTTGGGGCCGGGATTCGAACCCGAGCCCCCAGCCGGGGCATACTTACACAAACACACACCCACCAACTGGGCTACAACCTCGTTTGTTAACATTCATCAAACGCAAGCGAAATTAAAAGCTCCTTAACTATACCCAGTTGACTATTGGAGGTCAACGACGAACCAAACCCTTCCAATCAACACCAATCCGCGTCCTTTGATTCAAATTCGTTTATGGAAAGCCTTTACCGACACCCTAACTTGTTCCCTACGAAAAATAACCCATTAAAACTTACCAATTTATAAGATTTACGCGTTTATGACCATTAATGGGTCAAACTTTCCAATTCGTATAATCCCTTCGTATTTGTATAAATTGAACGAACCTACATCCCCTAAAACAGCCGACTAAGAGAAACCCCAACACATTCCTCACTTATAAACTCGCAAACCATCGGATTTTGAAGCTTGTATGCGATACCTACTCGGTCCAAATTCAACCTTGCTTTGTACTGTAAGTTCGATTTTTTTTATGGGTTTTGTTAGTCGGCCACTGTTCTTCAAAAGCCCCATAATCAATTCGACCATCATAGTCGAATTGATTCGAATTGGAAAACCTAGGGCTCGTTCTTGATTTGGGGAAGATAACAGAACATTGTATTTGTTTATATTTGAAACGAAACAGTACCAATCACCAAACTGATCCTCAGATCAGTTGGTTACACACTTGTGATTTAAGGTTTGAACCGGCCAAGGGTCTGGGTTCGACCCTTGGCACAAGCGGTTCCTTTTTTTATTTACCCTTTATATAATAAGCCTAATTCTTTTATAAATGGTTTTAAAATATTAGAATTACTTAATAAATTCTATAAAATTTATTTTATGCTAATCTGATGATGGAGTTTAACATCCAACTTTTAGTTTTCAAAAATTATTTATTTATTTTATATAATAAATATTACAAGTTTATTCTATTATAATTATAAAATTCTATAAAAATATCAAAACGATTATATAAATTACCACAAAAATTACTCTGAGTTTTTATAACATTAAGCTTTTCTGAAATAATTTTTATTTCTGAAAAATCATTCATTTAATATTTTTAATCAATTTTTGTTAGTTTTAATCATAAATAAATCATAATAAATCCATTTTTCAATATTTTTGTACCAAAATTTTATATAAATTATTTCTGATTATTTGGAACAGAAATATAATTTTTAACATAACAATTCTGTAAATTTAATATTTTTAAATATTAAAGTGGTATTTTGACGAAATAGAAATAAATAGATTAAATATTCAACTTTTAAGAAAATAATTTTATAAAAATTATTTTCATACTTAAAACTTTATATTGTGACCACCTTAAATTTAAAAGCTACAAAAAAAGGACTTTTGTTATTTATTTCACAAATTTCTATTATTTAATAAACGATTTATTTATTAACCCAAGGAATGTTTGTCCCCAATTCGAAACCCTAGAAAATACTTGTAGACTAGATAGACTTAGACAGATTTGTTACCTTATACATAGGGTAATACTTGGCATCTTTGGGGCTACGCTTATTCTATTTTCTTTTCGAGACTTAACACTTTGCTAAGGTGAGTTTACGTAACCATGTTTATGCAACTCTTTTTACATGCAACATTATAAGCAATTCTACATACATGTCTAGTTGTAAACTTTAATGCCTCATGACTTAGACAACAACAACAGTTTCAACAAGTTTCAACATTACATAATCATTAGCTATGGCCAAGCCGGCGATACTCAATAATAGATCTATTGGATTGACAATCCCACCTAGATTCGTTGACCATCTTTTACGGGGAGCGCGGGTGATTGTTATCGTTCCAACATATTAATAAGGTGAACCGTGGATGACGGGATGGACCTAAACTAGTCGGAGGTTTGATTATGTCGATTCAACATTTCATGTTTATTCATGTAGACTTAAACTTACGATAGACATATGAATTGCTAAACTTTTATACTTAAACTATTTGCTTGACATGAGTTATGTATTCTCACCAACTTCTAGTTGACCCCCCCATCTTTTCCAAACTCAACAGGAAATTATTGATGCTTGAAGTCTAAAGCTAGCATGAGGAGTTATTTGAAGTTTTGAGTTCGTTGTTTGTTGATGTATTAGTTTTCATTCAAGACTTTAATGTAATTGAATATTGTAATAAAGCATTATTTAAAACATATGTATTACCATGAGCTACTGAAAAATCATTCATACGTGGCACCTCGATGTTTCCGCCATCGGTTGGGGTGTTACAACCGATCCTATGATCCGACTGCTCAGTATGGACTCCGCCTGCAGCCAACGTAGCCACAGTACGCGCTACTGGCTCACCCGTCAACACAGGAACACTGGTAGCAGATGAGGACTCACCCTGCTCGTAAGCACGGGGTATACCCTCAATCTCTGCCCAGTCACTCAACTTCTTGGGCAACCACTTCCAACACTCCAGCTCGATCTTCCTAATCTTACAACTAGAAGAAGACTGTCCCTTAGTACCCAGAGGTCTCTTGCGTATAGGCAACGCATCAGCAGATGGGGGTACTAGCATTAGGAACTGTAGACTGGAACCTATCAGATCTAAACATAGCGAATAAACCATCATTCCGGGGCTTAGAAGGTAACATAAAAGCAAGTATGGGCTCTCCGGTATAAGCTTCCACTACAACAGGCTCGGGGTCAACAATAGGTGCAACTAAGGGTTCCACAACAACAGGTACATCAATCACGGGCTCAACAACAGCCGGTGCGACTACTACCTCTAGCTCTACAACAGCCAGTGCAACTACAACCTCAGGCTCAACTAACCATCCTACTCCAGGTATGTCATCCTCATTAGCCACTGGGGCTATTGTTGCTAACATAGGAATATACGGGTCCTGCAAAGGCTCACTAGAGTCGGTAGATGAGTACGGCTCTGGTGGAGTCTCTGGCTCACTCTCGGTACTGGAAAAGCTGATATACGACGAAACCATGATCTGTGACAAGAAGTATCCGTACTTAATATGTATATAATTATATAACATACTTAATCACATAAGCACAAATAATAGCATATCGTAAGAACATAACTATTCTTATCATTATTTTCTAAGGTACTCTACATGATGCATACTAAGACCTAAAATATTTCACAAAATATTTGAGAGCGTTCATGGTTTTAGACCAAAAAAAAGTTTTTAATTATCTATAACCACTACTCTGATACCAACTTCTGTCACACCCCGACAACGCACAACGGAAAGCAAGTCATGAGGTAACGGAAGTTGTTACCACAAAGTTTAGCAATCACACATAATTACGTATGGACATCTTGCAACCATCCTCTAGTTAAACATATTTCAATTTCTTGGTCAATGAAAGTTTTAAAAACAAGAAAACATGTTCCACCAAGATGAAGCTAAATTTAAAGTTAACATTGTTTTACACAATAAAAGAAAACATAATTTTAAAGATTAACGGTCCCAACATCATGTCCATAATAGTACCTGCTAAACCCACTCTTTAAACCCTTATGCATCAGTACCTGAAAAACATGCTTAAAAATATCAACAAAATGTTGGCGAGTTCACATGTTTTAAGGCAATGCACAAAATTCCTTATTTAAAATTGTATGATCAAGTAAAACTAAAAGAGAACCAAGTAGACTCGCGAAAATCTAACAAATATGATTTTAGCTTAAGGCTCTTGATCAAACCACAACTTTTCTTCCCAAGGTTTGACCTCCCAGAGGAACTTTTAAGAATATGTTTTCCCATAAGAACCACTCCACTGGTCAGGGAAGGGGCATCAACCCAATAGATCTACTAACATAAACTACGGCTCTAGTCCAAGAGCTAATGATTACGAAATGCATGGAAGTGTCCGCCCGGAGGGACTGACGAGGCGTCCATCGCACACGTCGTGCAACTACCCAAGGCCATCAAATGTTCTACAATTCTAGTCTTACTCATCATACAAGCATGTTAATCACCTGATATTAAAACGTTCAAAACCATTTAAAAAGAAAAGGGGCCGTGAAACTCACCTTCAACGTAGCAATTCATGCAATCTTCTAGTCCAAACCACAATCCTTTACTTAACTACACCCTATAATCCATAAGGCTATTTTAGCAACCATTATATGTCTAATCAAGTTATTCACTAAACTTCCTCGACTTAGTTTAACCAAAAAGATTTGAATTTCCATTAACCCTTACCCTATCGACCCATTGATGACTTCGAAAATTGGTTAAGTTTTTGACCTCGCGTGCATACATATAGCGTTAAATCACATATCCCTTAGATCCACATTTATGTGTTTTCACAAACATCGTTCCACGTCAGACGCCACATAACTTGACATAATAAACCTATAATCTCGTACGAATCAAATATACACATGAAGCACAGTAGGAAATATTCTAGTGATTTCCATATCGAACAAGTTTCCAATGCCTCATGTTAACCTATGGACATCATATAAACTTAATTTGGATCTTCGGACCTGCATATAAACCACAAAACAGGACCAATTTGCTGTTCCAAATCAGCCACAAAACCTAACCGTTACGCGCCTTAAAATAACGTTTCGGCGACTTTTATCGCATAGTTTGGGACTATAAACATCCGTTACTATGGTAAATATATTATACACCCTAAATAACGACTTTTATACACATTTAGACACTAAACAAGTTGTTTTACATCAGACCTGAAAATGAGTGTCCTAAACGTGTAAAACTTGTCGAAAGCATGCGCTTTTACGCATCTTTTACAATTATATTTAGGTTTTTACCTTAGGTCTTTTATGAACACTTTATCACACTTTATTTTACATCAAAATAAGTCATAAACACCTGTTCTAAATCAGTTTTGGAATATCCACTTCAAAAGCTCATATTTTGGCGTTTTAAGCCAAAAAAACACGTTTTGATCGTACATGCAAGGTCTCCCAAGCGTGTCCATTCTATTCAAACTTATTTTAAACTATTTTAAGCTTATCAAAACCCTCAAAACATTATCATGAGCAGACCAGAGAATAAGTCTAAAATAATCCAAAACTCATCATCAAACAATACACAAACATGAACATACAAATCAAACAAGGTACATTTCAATAATCACATCCCTATACCCTTTATCTAGACCTTCATAAACATCAAAATTTCATTTTATATCAGATCCTAAACCATTAAAAAATCCCTCTTGCATGATATCAAAATCAAAGGATCTAAGCATAAACAATCATCCAATGAACAAAACAAACAACTCCACACACACACACACGGCTCACACACACACACGGCTCTCTCTCACACACACCTACATTCATCACCATTTTCCATTTTATCTCATTCCCATTGTTTATTTATAAAACCCACTTCAAATCTTTGATTGTTTGGTGAAAACTTGATTAAAAACAGAAAATATAAAGATTGTATAAGAGTTTTTGTTCAAGAAACTCACCTTTGAAGAACACTTGTAAAATGTGGGTTTTGTTGCTCCCAACCTTGCTTCTCTCTCTAAAATCTTGGATTTTTGGCTTCAAATCACCCAAAACACTTATCTATCTTATCTTGTAATGCCACTTTCAAGATAATATGAACAAAACAAGAAGATGGTGGTGTTGGGGGTGGGATCGGCCTAAAGAAGAAGAAGATGGATGGTTTTTAAATGTTTGTTTTTTAAGGTGTAAGGGAATGTGGAGTGTTGGTGTGTATAAATGAAGATGACTCTCTTTTAATTAGCAATCATTTGTACTAAATAATAAAAAAAAACATAATAATATTATTATGGGTAGGGGCCGGTTATGGGGTGGGAGGGGGGTTCTGTGTTATATTTTTTTTTTATAAAACTTATATCATAAACATACACACGGGGGTGTAAACGAGCTGAGCCGAGCCGAGCCCGAGCCTGACTGGGCTCGAGCTCGGCCCGTTATGGTTTTATGAAGCTCGAGCTCGAGCTCGGCTCGGTTCGAGCCTACAATCTTGAGCTCGAGCTCGGCTCGCTAGCAAAATCAAAAGCTCGAGCTCGGCTCGGCTCGGCTCGAGGTGATTTGAGAACAATCTCAAACGAGCTCAAAGCTCGGCTCGAGATCGCAAAATCTCGGCTCCCGAGTGTTATTAAATGGGCTTATGACATAAGGACTTGGGCTTTGGAGATGTGGGCTAAAAATTATAAGAGATATATAAATAACTTATAATTATGTTTGGGCTCGTTTAGGCTCGCGAGCCCAATCGAGCTTTGTATCTAGGGCTCGAGCTCGGGCTCAATAACTAAACCAGCCATATTTCAGGCTCGAGCTCGGGCTCGTTAAGGCTCAGCTCGTTCGGGCTTTTTACAGAGCCGATCTCGGGTAGCTCTCGAGCCGCTACGTGTCATTTACACCCCTATACACATCTCAGAACGCACAATAATTAGACCAACGCAATTTAAAAACTATCAATTATAATCTTTATTGGTTTTAATAATATTTTTATCCTTAAAATATTATTCTATGCAAAACCAAGCATTACGAGTCAAAACTAGACTTTTTAAAGTTAGCCGAGTCGTCACCAATGTTCAATACAGGAAATTTATCACTTCGTGATACAAAAATTCCTAAAATTCCCAATAAACCTTTTAAAATGTTCGGACTTTGCTATTGCATTTCTAAAGGCTCTAATTATCACCAATTAAGTTTAACACACACTTTTCGATATTATTTTAATAGTTATTATATTGTACGGGTAGTACCTGAATTTTTGCCAGTTGTCACATAGAGAGAGATGAGGGGAGAGGGAGAGAGAGGCAACCGAAACTACGGCCAAGGTTTAAACGTCAGAACTGGTAGCCGAAAATGGTCGAGGTGGTGATTGGTCTCTTATTAGAGAAAGATGAGGGCATAACTGTCATTTTGTCAAACTTAACTACAAAAACTAACAAGGTTAGTGTTAAAGGACGAGACCTGCAAGATTATACAACATAAAGGATGATTTTTTTATCAATTTTGAAGTTAAAGGACAACCACTGAATAACATTGTAAACTTAAAGGATGATTTCTGTAATTTTTCCTTTTTATTTTGATTTGGAACGGGTCAAACAAGGAATTTGGTAGATTATTTGTCACAAATTATTTGTTTTTTAAAGCAACTAAGACCACATGGTAAAGGTGAGCGACAAGATATCTTTTAGGTGATCACGACAATTATAAATCGTGAGTAACATGATAACTGTAATGCAAATAAATATTAGTTAGGAGGGTGTTTAGATGTCTTGTAAATATAGTATTAACTAGATTATACCTCGGGAATGTCACGGGGTTGAGAAATCTAATATGGCATATTAATTTTACATATGAAATAGAATGATTCTCTTTACAGTTACATGCAATAAAGTTTCGGGTAGCACCTTACCTAAAACAATTAAAAATGTATCTCTAATGTTAACGCATAACCTTAAACAATGTATAACTATAATATTAATATCTAACCTAAAACAATGTATAATTCCAATGCTAACGCATCTTGAAAATAGAATTCATATTTACTGATTTATACATAATTAGTGACTTGCTTATACATGATTAATGATTTACCCGTTCTTTTTCCTGTATGAACAAAACCCCACAAAAAATAGTCATTTTTTTTCTCCGTTTTTATATAGCACTATGGTACTCGTTGGAAAGATAATAAAACGCTCGTTAATTTGGTGTAATTTTTTTCTTTAAAAAATCTCGTATATAAAAGATATTAACGTTTAAAAATTATGGAAGGAAACATAAGAGGGAAAAATCCAATTTTATTTTTAAATTTTTTTTCCTAAAATATCTCAATGCACACATGGCACACTGAAGGAGGAGAATGTCTCTTTAAGTGCCATGTCATTAAAATAGCTTTGGTTTATTATATGTATAGATAGATAATGTAGGGTTGGGTTATTCTACAAAGGCTACAAAAAATGAGAAGGGTGAGAAGTCACTAGAAAATGACATGTGTCAAAGGATTAAACAAGTGGGAGAGGTAATTTGGTCAAGAAAATATGCACATGCAAGTCACATGTCATTTCCACCTTCATTTTTAAATGTCCTTAACTTTTTTATACGTCATCGTTTTTTTAAAAAAATTATACCATAAAATCGAGCGTCTTTTTATCTTTAATATGAGTACCATATTGTTATACTTTTGAAAAAGAAAGTTAAAAACCGACTTGCGTAAGACACAATGGAGTGTAAAATACAATGAGCACCAATTAAATATAGTATATAAAACATAATCAACAATCTAATAAAACACAATGGACGACATACTAAAGACACAATTAATAGAAGACTAAAACACAATGAATACTTTTGAAAAAAAAAGTTGAAAACCCAGTTGTGTAAGACACAATGGACAACATACTAAAGACACAATGAACAGAAGACTAAAACACAATGAATACTTTCGAAAAAAAAAGTCAAAAACCCAGTTGTGTAAAACACAATTGATGACATAATAAGGACACAATGAATAGAAGACTAAAACATAATGAATACTTTTAAAAAAAATTTGAAAACCCAGTTGCGTAAGACATAATGGAGATAACATAAAACACAATGAGTACCAATTAAATATGCAATGAACAATAGGGTATAAAACACAATGAACAGTATAATAAACACAATAGACGGCATACTAAAGACACAATGAACAGAAGACTAAAACACAATAAATAATAGACTTGAACACAATGAACAACATAATAAAACACAATGTACACCTAAATACAAAAATCATTTGCGTAAACACAATGAAAAGCATACTAAAAACACAATGGACAAAGTTAAATCATGTGTAGACTAAAAAAACATAAATAACGTATTTATAAAGCACACGTGCATACTATAACACAATGAACAAGAAGAAGACACAACGGAGAAGAAAACCCATTTAACACGATTTTTTTTTCAATTTTAATGTAGCAATGTGGTACTTATATTAAAGATAAAAAAACGCTCGTTAATATGGTGAAATTTTTTTGAAAAAAAAAATATCGTATGAAAAAGTTATAGACGTTTTAAGATGATGGAGGGAAATGACATGTGCATTGCATGTGGAGAGAGAAAGTCAACAAATGTGGTTTTCCTTTTATGCCCTTCCTCTAATTTATTATTTATTTTTTTCAAACAAACTAATCTCAACCATTCAAATATATGATCAATGGATCACAATCCTTCTCACCCTTCCTAAAAAAATGTCTTGTGTATTTAATCCTAACCCTAATAATGTAATCACGGAATTAGTTATATGAATATTTTATATTTATTAGGAGAAATCTAATTTATTTTAAATACAAAATGATAAAGCACAACTAGCCTGGTGGTAAAGACCGTATCCATCACCAAATGGTTGTGGGCAAGGTTGTAAAAATCCCGATTAATCACCGATTAATCGGTGATTAATCGCTAGTCCCCACTTTACTGATTAATTTTGGGCTAATCACTAAATTAATCGGTGGCGGGCTAGGGTTGTAAAAATCGCGATTAATCACCAATTAATCGGACCAAATTGGTCTTAGTCGGACCTAAAAAACTCAAAATTAGGTCAAAAATGAATTTGAATGGGTCAAAATTGGAGCAAACCAATCCAATCAAATAAGTTTTTACCTCAAAATTAGATGATACTCCATGATTTAGAAGCAAAAATCGATGAAACTCCATGAACCCTAGTTGCGTCTGATGGTCCCGTACGATGAAAGAATGAATGAGAGGAAAAAAAAGGGATATGATGAACAATGGAGGCGATTATGGTTATTTAAGTTTAGGTATAACCCTCATCCGTATTCACTAGTTTATATTTGGCCCCTAAACTTCTAAATTTATACATATAAGGTATTAAATTAACATTATATATATATATATATATATATATTTATGTATAAATTTGGAAAAATACATATATAAATCCAATCCGATTAATCTCGATTAATCCTGATTAATCCCGATGAATCCCTAGTCGGTACCCCACCGGCCGACTAACGCATAGCGAGTTCTACAATGGGTTTAACTAACTTGAATTATGTCTAAGTCCGTTTTTCGGGTTAAGTTTGAGATCATATTTCAAATAACGAGAATCCATACAGATAATTTTTAAAACCAAACGCTCGAACCACTAAACTACTCGCGGTCCAACCGATCCATCATGGTATGACCTCCTAGGTTTAATAGGAGTGATGCAGTGTGAGACGTTTTGGTCTCGCAAGCCATGACATGAGACGAAGGTTCATCAATATCTATATCATGCGCCCAACATCATATAATATAAAATATTAATAATAGATAATACCACCTTATTAGTCATAGAATACCGATAGATATGATGATAGTAATAAAAAAACACATAAGTAATAAAAAACACATACATTTTACTAATACTAAAATCTTAATCAGACATTTCTTCTACTAAGAAAAACTATAACACCTCAATTAGACGTATAATTTAAAGAAAACAAACAAAAAAACATGACCCACTATACTCATATCTCTTTCGGTTGATATTCTAATATATGTTTTATGCATTTGACCCATTATATATAGAGGAAAGATCCGGTACAAATAGCTTTTTTGGTAAGAACTGTGAAAATCAAAGGAGGGTATTTTTTTTTAATTTTTTTTTTAAAAATTTTTTCCCCCATATTGTTAAACATGTATTATAGTATTGAAAACTAAAAAAAAAAAAAAAAATTGGTGTAGAGTAATTACATAATTACTCTAGTGTAAACTAATGTATTTACCTTAATGACGTAATTACACTAAAAAAAAATTTTTTTTAAATTTTTTTTTTTGTATTATTCATCTAGAAAGAATGTTTAAGCACATGGGAAAAAAAAATTCTAAAAATTTACCCCCTTTGATTCTCACAGTTCTTACAAAAAAACTATATGTATTTTTTTTTTTTTTTTGAACGGCCAACTAAACCGCGCAGACCCCAGTGGACAAAGGCATCGGTCATCTCGCGGCGGGCAAGCCCGCGGCGGATCGCCCCCCCCCCCCCCCCCCCGAACCCGGCTAGCTGCACCGAACCTGGGAAAACCCGGCCCAATACCCGCCCGAAGGCACGACGGCATTGAATCGGTAAAACCAGCTGGGATCAAGAATCGAACCCCGTGCCTTACGGCCCGAAGGGGTCTTCCGTCACTTCCCGTACCCCCAAATGAAGCCTGTGGGGATCGAACCCCCGTCTCCAAGGAAACAGAGGGCCGCCCAAACCACTAGGCTAACAAGTGGGGGATAAAAAATATATATATATATATATATATATATATATATATATATATATATATATATATATAGTGGAAGTATATAGAGAAAACCCTTGTTATTTGGTAAACTCTAACTTCCCGACTTTTTTTTATGAAAATTTTAGGGTATGTAATATACATTTTTTAAGCATTTTGAACCAAAAAAATCGAAAAAAGCGCCGAACGGTTTTTTTTTTAAAATAAAAAACGTCTACTGTTTACATATAGTTAACACATGGTTAACACCTGCTATTAGCGCTTAACATGTGTTAGTCAAAATTTTATTTTATTTTTAAAAAAAATACTCGGCGCTTTTTTAATTTTTTTGGCCCAAAATGCTTAAAATCATGTATATTACTTGCCCTATTTTTTTCAAAAAAAAAAAATATTGGGAAGTCAGAGTTTCCAGAGTTTACCGAATAAGAACGGGTTTCCTATATATTCATTTCCTATATATATATATATATATATATATATATATATATATATATATATATATATATATAGGGTAGGGATCCTAAGAGAACCAACCCCTATTTGAGAACTGAGAGAACCATTCTGGGCCACACATTTCATATAAAGGCAAAAAAAAAAAAAAAAAAAAAATTTTTTTTTTTTTTTTTTTTGCTTTAATCGCACATTTTTATGCAAGGAAAAAAAAATTTTATTTTTTTTGAATTTTTTTTTCATTTATACATATGTGTATATAGCATTTTTCAGCTATACATATGTGTATATTTCAGCTATACATATGTGTATATTTCAGTTATACATATGTGTATATTGCATTATACATATGTGTATAATGCAATTATACACATGTGTATACTGAAAAAAAAATACAAAAAAATTTTTTTTCTTACATATAAAGCAGCCATTTTTGCTAAAAAAAAAAAAAATTTTTTTTTTTTTTGCCTTAGAGAAATGTGTGGCCCAGAATGGTTCTCTCAGTTCTCAATTTGGGGAAAGGTTCTCATTTGAACCAAATCCTATATATATATATATATATATATCGGTTGATATTCTAATATATGTTTTATGCATTTGACACATTTTATATATATGTATGTATATATATAGGGGAAGGTTAAATTGAAAACCCTCTTGAGTTGAGAAAACCTTGGAAACCCATGTAAAAAATCATTATTTTTTTTTGAAAAAAATAACCAATGTAAAAAAACTGTTTTTAAGCATCTTGGGCCAAAAAAATATAAAAAGCGCCGAAGGGATTTTTTTAAAAAAAATAAACAAAGTTGCTAAAAAACATATGTTTTTAGCTATTTGCTGTTATAAAAGCTGTTGTAAACATGTGTTTTCGCAGCTTTGTTTATTTTTTTTTAAAAAAATCCCTTCGGCGCTTTTTTTATTTTTTTGGCCAAAAACACTTAAAAACATGTATTTTACATTGGTTATTTTTTTCAAAAGAAAAAAATCATTTTTTACATGGGTTTCCAAGGTTTTCTCAACTCAAGTGGGTTTTCATTTTATACTTGACCTATATATATATATATATATATATATATATATATATATATATATATATATATATATATATATTGTAAGAAGAAAAAGAATAACTTTAAACCAACATAAATCCTCCATATAATAATAATAATTGTATTTAATGTTAAATAAATGAAAACCCCCCTAAACTAGTTAAATTAACGAAACTCATAATTCAATTTCAAAATATATTCTTTTATATCAATCCTAAGGATAATTTCGATATGTGTAGGACAAATGTAGGTTGAATTTCTATATGTGTAGGATTAACATATGATAATCTCAATATGTGTAGGATAAACATGTGATAATTTCGATATATGTAGAATGAATTTTGATATGTGTAGGACAAAATCAAAATTTGATAATGTGTAGGATAAAGTGTTAATGTCTAATTAATTAAAGAGATAATAGTTAATGTAATAAGAGTTAAAGTATCTAATGTTTCATTTCTTCTTTTTGTTATCACAATAAGTTACTTCTCATTTGATCATCTCCCTATATATATAATACACGAAAAGGGGTATGACCCATGGCATTAGGTGACATTCACACTCCTTGATTTCCCTTCAAAAGTCATTTTCTCTCTAATGTTCATTACACATGCACCCCACACACACACACACACACAATTTTTAAATGTTAGTATTATACAAAAAACAAAAAAAAACTATTTTTTTAGTGAGTTTTTGTTCATGCAGAAAAAAAACACACAATGTGTTCAGGTTGTAGATGCACGTATTGCGACTAGTGATTGGATCTACAAAGTTAACATGTGTTAAAAAGTGCTGATGGGTTGAAAGTGGAATGCTGATGGGTTGAAGGTAGAAGAAATGGGCGAACGTGGAAATTACACAGAAAAAGTGGGCGAATGTAGAATCAAAGTGGGCGAATGTGGAAAGATTCCACATTCGACCAACACAAATGGGCGAATGTGGAAAGATTCCACATTCGACCATCACAACTGGGCGAACGTGCAGAGTCTATAAATAGATTTTGTGAGTTTTTGAGAAAAAGTGAGTCATTAGGTGTGTGTGTTTTCAGATGTTGTCCCAGAGAGGTTTGAGATAGTGTGTGTGTGATTTAGATTAACTGTTTGGAGATTGTAATCAAGTTTATATGAAAGTTAATCTATGAAAAGTATTGAAAATGACTTTGATTGTGTTTTGATTTGAGTTTACATCAGTTTGTTCAAAGCTAGGGTTTCCGCACCTGGTTTTGTAACTTGTATGATCATATAATCCTGTTTTCGTGTCAAATAACATCCTATACAAAGTGGTATCAGAGCATAGAGGATCATACAACAACAAATTGATAAACTCAGAGCTGATTTGGACATTATTTTGATCAATTCACATCTGTTTTTGCATAAAAATGGTTTTTGAGTGTTTTTGAAAGAATTAGAGTTGATTTTGTGGTTAAAATTCAAAATTCCAAGTATTAAAGTTGTTCCAAATCATCTCCGAAGCAAAACCTAATCAAGATCATTCAAATTCACAAACTTTTGAAAATCAGAGATCAAAATAACCGTTTTTCAAAGTGTAACCGTTTTTCAAAACTGAAAATGGGCGAACCTGGATCTTAGTGGTCGAAGGTGTAGTAGTTTGGGCGAACCTGAGTGTATTTTTGGGCGAACCTAGGAGTTTTTGGGCGAACCTAGAATTTTTCTGTTGAATTTTTCACATTCGGGTCACATTTTTCACATTCGGCTGATCGGGGGTACGAACCTAGAACCAAAACGGGCGAACCTGGAGTAGTTTTGGGCGAACGTGAAAAGTGTTAGTGTGTTTTTACTTTCTGGTGAGATTTTACATTCGGGTATCACTATTTGGGCGAACCTGAAGCAGAAAGGGACGAACCTGACACTGTAGTGGGCGAACCTGAAAATTTTTGGGCGAATCTGGGTGTATTTTGGGCGAATCTAGAGCTTTTCTGGGCGAACCTGGATTTTAGTGTTTGAATTTTCCACATTCGGGTAAGAATTTCCACATTCGATTCGTCGGGCGGGCGAACGTGGAAGTAGAGTGGTCGAACCTAGGCTATTTTGGACGAACGTGGAATCTGATTTTGGATATTCTACATTCTGGTTATTGTTCTACCTTCGGGTCATCCAAAGTGGGCGAAAGTGGACATCTTTGGGCGAAAGTAGACTTACCAGGGGCGAAAGTGGACATCTTTGGAGTGGCTGGGTATGTAGAACGGATGAGGAGATCAGAGCTCTAGTAGTAGCTGAAAGAAAGCGACAACAATTACTGAGACAAAATTCTCAAGTTGATAATTGTTGGGGATTTCCAATGACACCAAAATCAAATGATGAAATGGTACCTGTTAACAAGTGTGTTAACAGAGAAGGTGTTCATAGGAATGTTGCGTGTTTAGTCAAACAAATGAGACATGATGATTCCAGTGAATTGTCAAAGAGTGATTTGAGTTCTGACACGAGTTCAGAACAAAGTAAATCAGAACAGAGTGATACCTCAAATGGTGATGAAAAATCTGATAATGGTAATAAATCAGATGATGAGGTAAGTGCTAGTTGTTCTAAATGTGTCAAGTTGAATTGTGAATTGATGACACTTATTGAGGACAAACAGAAACTAGCAAATGAACTAGAAAATTGTAAAAACCAAATTAAAGTTTTTGAAAAGAATGAAAAAGATTTGTTAAATAAAATTGAATCTTTAAAGAAAGAAATGTTAGAAATGAATAAAAGTGTTTCAAAGAATACTTCCACATCAGAGTTGGAAATCACAACACCTTGTGTTGCTAATTCTGATTGTGAAGTGAAACCAAAGTTTGAACAGAAAACTGAAAATGTTGAAACAACTTCTGAATCTGAAGAAAAACCCATATTCAGTTTTCCTGAAGGAGTTGAAGGATCCTACATGTTGGAAGGACGTGACAAATTGATTTTCAACAAAGATTTTCTAGTTGAGAATATCGAACAATCTCTACTTAAATGTATTTTTGTTGATAATATCGATTTGTTAAATCAGTTTAGAAATCAATTTGATCATCTTCATTTTGAACTCAGTCCTAACCAACATGAGAATAAAGAGGATCAAAAGAAAAATGTTGAAAATAAAAAGGGTTCTAAAGTAAAAGGACCAAAACCAAACAAATCGAAAGGAAATGATCAGATGAAAAATTCTCATCAAAAGAATTCAAGAAATTTTTCATCTAGATCATATGACTATTATGATTATTCATATAACTCTCGATTTGATGGTTATTGGGGAAACAACTCACCACAGTATTCTCATGGTTATGTTGAATGGAGAAACTGTTTTGAATGTTGTGAAGTTGGTCATATTGCTGCTCATTGTCCCTATTGGTATTGGGATGATGGGTATGCATATGATTTTGTTGAATATAGGTCTTGTTATAACTTCGGAGAGTGTGGGCATTTAGTTGCTTACTGTCCGTATGTTAAACAGAAAAAGACCGAAGTGAAATTTGCTAGAAATTCAGGCAATGTCAGAAAGCCTGTATCCCCAAAACCAATCAAGAAGCAAAAGGGGAAACAGGTTGTGTATGACAATCGTAACAAAATTTCCTTGAATAAAAATGGAGATTGTGGACGGGTTGCTGAGGTAAGGAGGAGTTCGAAGGCTAAGCCTAAGAATAACTCTAAACCTGGGTCTTCATCAGTTAAGTCTGAGAAGATTCCAAACAACGTTCAGAAGCAGGTTTCAAATAAGAAATCTGAAAAGTCAAAAATTAAAACAATTTCAACAAAATCCAAAATAAACTCTGAACGTGTTTGGAAACCCAAAGCACTTTCTAAATCAATAGCAATTTCTACTTCAAATCAATCCATTGAAAAACCAATTGATTTTTCAAAAGGAGAATGGATTGATGTTCCAAGAATTGACGACCTTGGACGACCCATCATTGTGAAGGGATGGGTACCTCTCATGTGCTAATTGTTTAATAAGTGTGCAGATTGTTTCAGACAGACCTATTAGCTATTCTTTGATAGTTGATAGTGGAGCATCTGTATACAAGCTATTTATTGGAGAGGTGAAGGTCAAGGAAGGGTTATTGAAGAAGGAAAACATGATTTCAACAGAGAGAATAATGTTTGTAGTCTGTTTCCAACCTGTGAAGCCGGAAAAAGTTGCAATCTCATGCAATTGCTCTCAGGTGTTGGATTTCAATAACAGATACGACAAAATGGTTTGCTAATTGAAAAATCTTAATGGATCTAGTAATCTGAGAGGAAAATGGTTTTTGAAACTCAAAGAGTAAACCGCATCGGATATCATTTTATTTTATTTTTCTTCAAAAAGTTTAAAAATCCAAAAATATGCTTATTTTGAGATTTTTAGGGGGAGAAAATTTCAGAAAAATCAAAATAAAAAAATAGAAAATCAAAAATGATTGTTTTCCTGGAGAAAAAGAGGAGATGATAGTACATCAGTGGACTGTCAGACTACTCTAAAAACAAAAATGAATTGATAAACATTGAGTAGCCACTACAATTATATATTGGTAGGCTTGAAATCAAAGTTTAAAGTTCAGCATGGTGATATAAACTTAAAATCAATAACTGATAATCATGTGGATCAACGTATCGTTGGCATATGGTCTCAGTACCGAAATTTCGTTTGATAGATTGCCAAAATCAGAGGTTTCGGGTCGTTATATTGAAAGTTATCTGGAGATGGCCTAACTGATCTTTTGCTGTATTAGTTTACAGACCTAGATTCAGTCAGGGTATCTTATTAAAAGATCTTTAATGACAAAACCATAAGTTACCGAATGAGGAACTTAACATGTATGATGATAATCAAAGATTATCTAATGCATCGTATCAATACTATGATGAAAGTCATGTATGATATTAGTCCTCACCCTGGTAGAGTGCACAAGTCGCTTTGAAGCATTAATTTGCTGACCTGTCACCACTGTGCCTTATACCTTGTAACTAACGGATAACTTCAATATAATCACGCGTTACGATGAATCTTTGCGTAATTCTTGATACGGGAATGTGTCGCGAGTGCGGGGACCATAGATTACTCAGAAACTAATATTACCATAACGTATCTAAAGTGCTGAGCAATGAATGATGATTTTGAGTTTAAGTGGACAAACATACTGGTAATGGTTGTAAGATACTCAATGACAAAAATAGAAAATTAATCAAAAAAAAAAGAGTTATGACTGACTGTTTCAATACTGATATGATCCTCTTAACCGGAAAATTCACAAAAATATGTTGAATTTACTTTTATGCAATTACATTTGGAAATTCAAAAAGATTTTTGGTGTGTTTTAGCATAAACTTTGAAAAATCAAAAAGTTTTGTTTCAATTTTATTTTCGATAACCGATGTTGGGTTACTGAATGTGAATGCTCAGATACTTAAAAGCTGAAAAAGATTTCAAATTTTCAAGTTTCTGGTATACATTGAAAATGTTTTATAGTTCAGGGGGAGCTATTGAGGGTCAAAAGGAATGTGAAGAGTACTTCCGAGATATTTTGTCGTGTCTAACGCCGGTTGTAGTTTGTGCAGTTTTTAGTAAATTTTTCTGCAGAATCAAATACAACAGGTGCACTTCTCATGACTCATCGACAAAGAGTGTAACTGAACAAGAATGTCGAAGGTTCAGATAATCAGAAAACGACAATCCAATCAATAGTCGAGGGGGAGTTTGTAGATGCACGTATTGCGACTAGTGATTGGATCTACAAAGTTAACATGTGTTAAAAAGTGCTGATGGGTTGAAAGTGGAATGCTGATGGGTTGAAGGTAGAAGAAATGGGCGAACGTGGAAATTACACAGAAAAAGTGGGCGAATGTAGAATCAAAGTGGGCGAATGTGGAAAGATTCCACATTCGACCAACACAAATGGGCGAATGTGGAAAGATTCCACATTCGACCATCACAACTGGGCGAACGTGCAGAGTCTATAAATAGATTTTGTGAGTTTTTGAGAAAAAGTGAGTCATTAGGTGTGTGTGTTTTCAGATGTTGTCCCAGAGAGGTTTGAGATAGTGTGTATGTGATTTAGATTAACTGTTTGGAGATTGTAATCAAGTTTATATGAAAGTTAATCTATGAAAAGTATTGAAAATGACTTTGATTGTGTTTTGATTTGAGTTTACATCAGTTTGTTCAAAGCTAGGGTTTCCGCACCTGGTTTTGTAACTTGTATGATCATATAATCCTGTTTTCGTGTCAAATAACATCCTCTACACAGGTAATTCATTAATCATGTCTAGGTAAGTCACTAATCATGTTAAGGTAGTATATATGTTTTTGTAACTACTATTACATATAAGAAGCGTTAACTACATATATATTCACAGATGTAGTCAGTTTGGTAAAAATCTATTTTTTGTATTTTGATTGGTGTTGCTAGAAACATTGATTACGAAGGTTGCTAAACCAGTTAGATGTAGTCTATGATTCTTAGACACCAGGTAATCTCTAGCTGATAAGTCATAATTAATCATCTCACCATGCACGTCTCTTAAATTTTCTTTAATGTATGTACTTTGAAATCAACCAACATGTTGTGATTTTTGAAATAGATATTTAAATTCTGTATGAGTAGAGAAAATAGTCGGGAAACATGAAAAGTTACCATCCTATAATCTTTTAAGTCGATAATAGTTATATCATTTTTATTTATCTTCAAAATGTATCTTCACTGTTTACCTATTAATTGTTTTATTCGGTCTCACCCAGGTGAACGATTATTTTATTCGGTATCACCTAGGTGATCGATTGTATCCAGGAATTTTCTTTTTTGAAAAAACGACCTAGTCCTTTTAAGGTACACACATTTTGTCACTTCATATTAGATTTGTCTATCTCGGGAACCTCACAGGGGACAAACTAGTATATAAATAAATAAGTATAGCTACTCATTAGGCTATGTGTTATAATCATGAAAGAGAGGTACATGAGCATCCAAGTGGCAAGTAGGGTCGCAAGGCACATCACACTAGCCTCCTTTACCGCACCGTGTCATAGTGAGAGCATCACCGCCATCTTGCCCGTCATGCACTGTAGAATTTGAACGCAGGTGATATGTTGGTTTTCCAATGGTCACTTTTTTTAAAACAAAACACTTTTTTTAAATGCTATCTCCAAACAAAATTAACACAATTATTTTTTCATCTTCTTCTAATTCTAACATAATAATTTTCCATCTCCTTTCAATTCCTATTTCTACAAAAATTAAATATGGATCATCATTATCAATGCGTTCATGAATACAACCCAAATCTTATTTGATGAAGAAAATACTTCGTGTCCAAAAACAAGAAACGCTCGGTTAAATAGAAATACTTTGTGTCTGACTACTTTGCCAAAAAACTTGTGTACGGTGACTAGAACAATTAGGTGACGACAATGATCCTTCAACTACTCCAATGAATAGTTGACGGCTTAGAGAGAACAATAGCGCTTTACAAAAGTGGACATCAATAATTTGTCAAATGGCATACCATAAAACTAACTAGAATGAGTATTTCAAGATGTATGAAATAACATCATAGGAAAGTTTTTGCAATGTATGTGAATGTCTCATTAAGCTATAAAGCAAGAACTACTTGTGTTAACCAACATAGAGTGACTTCCAACAATAGTATGATGCGCATGAAGCGGAACATGGATTCCTTGGAATACTTACGTAGCATTGATTGTATGCATTAGTTGTGGCGTATATGACCTAATGCATGGAAAGGTCAATATGTTTCCATGTTGGAAGTTGTGGTGTCACAAAATCTATGGAATAACTTGCTATCTTTAGTTTTGCCTATTCCCATAATGACATTAATGTTCTTGTTTTGTCTTCACTTTTCTATGACATCATAAATCAATATCACAGGTTTGTATTCTTAGAATTAAACACACAGTTAATCGGAATTTGCTCTCCAATTATCAAAGAAAAATTAGCTCAAAAACTTTGAAGTCTTACACCTCTACTACAAGCTTGGTTAGATGATGTATTTATAGATTGTAATTGGCTCTACAATCCTATTCTAATACAAAAAGTTAAATAATAAAACAAACCCTTATGTTTATCTATAAGAAACAGATAATGATCAGTCAATTGATTATCCGCTTCCAAAGCCAGTCGCCCATATGCTTGGGTTTTGACCACCAGCCCATTTGCTTGGGTCGGATAATTAGTGAAACAATCACCCCCAAATTTTCGACTCGAAATAGGTAGGTCTTCAAGTCCAAGTAGTTCTCGCATTTCTTTGAACTTTATCCTTGCAAGTGCCTTTGTCAAGATGTCAGCTCTTTACAAGTCTCCTCTGATGTGCTCCACTCTCACTTGCCCTCTTTCAACACATTCTCTGATAAAGTGATAACGAGTACTTATATGTTTCCTTCTCCCATGGAAAACTGGATTTTTCATGAGAGCAATGGCTGATTTATTATCAGCAAACATCACTACCATTTGCTCTTCTGATCCTGTTATCTCTCCCAACAGTCCTCGCAGCCAAATGCCCTGTGTAAGACCCACCCCGTTAAAACAGTATTATAGGATGATTTACGAGTTAATAAACTTAGTTTGGAAGTTCGTGTTTAAAACATTACACGTCCCATGAGTTTCTCAAAATTTTCTGCACATGCAGTTCATGGTTTAACATACGCATGATGAATTTAATAATGAAAACTATAATGATGGCACCTTCCAAAAACCAAGTTTATAAACGTTTTTATTTAGAAGTTATGGAAGCGGACGAGTCTTGTACGTTCGATTCTTGGTTCGAGCCTTGATCATCATCGTCCGAATCTTGTCCCTGATTCCCTAGGGGTTGTACACGATTAAAATAACCCATTTAACTTTATTAAATTGATTAGAATAAAAAGAATAATGAAATTTAAAAGTTTGGGCGATCTTAGTTGTCTTCGCGAACCGCGCACGCGAATTTGCTAGCTCAGGATCCTAACATAGTCGGGCCTTAACTTGAGGCGGCCAGAAATTTCAGATCTTATTAACACGGCCGATTGAAACCTGACACGGCCGGGTGAAATTTCGGATCTTGTTAATACGGCCGGGTGAAATCTGACACGGCCGGGTGGAATTTCGAATCTGCACCAAGCTGCACTTTTCGGGTCAATTTAAAAACACTCCCGGGGCTTTCCGGAACACATTTAAAGGTCCCCACATGGACTACAAACATGATTAATAAAATTTTGAATTCCTTGTTCGGTTTCTAACCCAAAATCATTGATTATATGTTCCTCAATAATTTGACCCGTTAAGTTTTGCATAAATCAAATTATAAGATTTTATGATTTCCAAGGCATATTGATGAATTTTCTATCCTTGTCAAGCCTTAACTCGACTAGGTGACTTCCGCCCAAGTCATTTATACCGTGTTTGCGATGCCTCATGTCCATGGCCACATGTGCCATTTATCTCGGTCTTGTTCGCTCGGTCTCTATTGATGGGGTTCGCAGGATCGTGTTTGAGGGAAAGGATTTGAGAGAGAATATGGAAATTAGAAATCAATACTTATATATTCAAATGACACAATGTTAGGGTATTTATACATATGAAGGGGTGTGTCCCCTTGACCCTTATAACCGACATACCGGTTAGATAACAAACTAGACATGACTCTTGACAAACTTAGGATATACTAATATGTAACATATACTTAGGATATAATAGATATATTGTGGAAATAAGAATTATATGTTATGTCTAACATTCTCCCCCTTAATTCTTGATTTCCCCAAGGTCTTCAACTCCTATGAGACGTCGCATCTCGAGAAATTTTATTCTTGGTAGTGCCTTGGTGAGTATATCCGCTTTCTGCATCTCTCCACTGATGTGATCAACTTGTATCTGCTCGTTCTCTATGCATTCTCTGATAAAGTGATACCTTATGTTGATGTGCTTTGATCTTCCATGAAATACTGGATTCTTCATAAGTTGTATTGCTGACTTGTTGTCTACTAGTAGTGTGATCTTCTTTGGTTGTTCACCTGTGAGTTCGCTGAGTACTCCTTGTAGCCATATTGCTTGACATGCTGCTGATGTAGCTGCCATAAATTCTGCTTCGCATGAGGATAGTGCTACTGTACTTTGTTTCTGACTTGTCCATGTGATAGGTGAATCTTTGTAACAAAATATTGTTCCTGTTGTTCCTTTTCCGTCGTCTTGATCTCCATAACTGCTGTCGCTGTATCCAGTGATTTCTGCTTCTTTGCTTTTGCTGTATTGAATTCCATAATTCAACGTGCCTTTGATGTATCTTATCAGGTGTTTGACTGCCTTCATGTGAGTTGTCTTTGGTTTCTCCATGAATCTACTAATGTATCCAACTGCATAAGTGATATCTGGTCTGGTATGTGTGAGATACCTTAAGCTTCCAATTAGCTTTCTATATTCTGTTTCATTGACTGGTTCACTTGCATCTTCTTTAGTGAGCTTTAGACCTGATTCCATTGCATATTTTGTTGGATTGCAGTCTTCTAGTCTGGCTTCTTTGATAACTTTCTTTGCGTAGGCTGATTGCTTCAATTGTATCTTTCCTTGTGTTTGACGTACTTCTATCCCTAGATAGTAAGTGAGTGGTCCTAAGTCACTCATTTCAAACTTGCCTTGCATTTCTTTCTTGAAGCTTGATATGTCCTTGATTGAACTTCCTGTCACTATTATGTCATCGACATAAACTCCTATAATTATTGTTGACTCCTTTGAAGTTCTCTTGTATACTGCTTGCTCTTGTGGACATCTTTTAAATCCAATTTCCTTTAGGATGTTGTTCAGCCTTATGTTCCATGCTCTTGGTGCTTGCTTCAAACCATATAGAGCTTTCTTTAGCTTGTAGACTAGATTTTCTTTTCCTTTCTTTACAAATCCATCTGGTTGTGAAACGTAGACATCTTCCTTTAATTCACCATGTAAGAATGCTGATTTTACATCTAAGTGATGTACTTGCCATCCTTTCTGTGCTGCCAATGCTAATAGTAGCCTGATTGTTTCCATTCTTGCAACGGGTGCGAATACTTCATTATAGTCTATACCTTCTTGTTGTACGTATCCTTTTGCTACTAATCTGGCCTTATGTTTGGTGATCTGTCCACTTGCGTCTCTCTTGACCTTAAATACCCATTTTAGACCTATTGGTTTCTGACTTGAGGGGAGTGTAGTCAGTGTCCAAGTATTGTTCTTTTCTATAGAGTCTATTTCGCTTTGCATTGCTTCTATCCATTGTGGGTAATCTGCTGCTTCTTTATAATTTGCAGGTTCTTCATCGTAAGCTAAGTACAGATGTTCATATTCTTCTGGTCTAAGAGGCTGTGTGGCTGCGTAGATGTCATTAAGTGATCTGAGGGCTCGTACTGGTCTATGTTGGGAGCCTGGTGAGTCTTCTAACTCTTGAGTGCTTGATTCAGCTATTGGATCACTCGTCGGCGTTTCTTGAATTGTTATTGGAGTTCGTGTAGCTGTGATAGGACTACTAAAGAATTCGTTGTCACTTTCACTGTCTTCATTATCCTCATTACTTTGCTCTTGTACAGCTTCACTTTCGTGATCTCCATTAACTTCGAATCTTGTCCAAGATGGTTCGTCATTGCTTCCTTCTTTCAAATAATTGTTGTTCCAATCCCATGGTTCGTTTTCTATGAATTGGACATCTCTGCTAATGTGTATCTTTTCTTCTATGGGATCATATAAAGCTTTGGAACCATTTTCGTTTCCTAGATGTACCATTTTCTTACTTCTATCTTCTAACTTCTTTAAGTAGGGCGTTGTTACCTTAGCGTATGCTATGCATCCAAATACTCTAATGTGCTTGATGTTGGGTGCTTTGCCTTTTACTGCTTCGTAGGGTGTCATACCCTTGAGTGCTTTGGTAGGTAACCGATTCTGGATATAAATAGCTTGTCTTGTTGCTTCTGCCCATAAGTTCTGTGGTACGTTCATAGCCTTTAACATGCTTCTGGTCATACTCATTATTGAACGGTTCTTTCTTTCTACTACACCATTCTGCTGAGGCGTGTAGGGTGCTGTAAGCTGTCTAAGGATTCCTTTATCCTCACAATATGTGGTAAGAGCTTTTGAAGTAAACTCTCCTCCATGATCCGTTCTTAGTCTTTTGAGCTTGTGACTTGTCTCTGTCTGAGCTTCGCTTAGAAACTTCTTGAAATTTTCATAAACTTGATCTTTTGACTTAAGCATGTAGATCCACATAAATCTTGAATAATCGTCAACTATCAGGAAGAAATAGTTGTTGCCTGCTAATGATGTGGGTGTAATCGGTCCACATAGGTCTGCATGTACGAGTTCTAGAGGTCTTGATGCTCTAAAACTTGCTTGAGAGGGAAATGGAAGTCTGCTTTGCTTTCCCGTAATACATGCATCACATACTTGAGATGGGTGCTGGATCTTTGGCAATCCATGTGCCATTCCTTTTGTGCTTAATTGTCTAAGTGAATCAAAGTTCACGTGTCCCATACGTGCATGCCATAACCATGCAGGTGTATCTATTTTAGCTTGTAAGCAAATTGGACTAGTTATTCTGAGCTTTACCTTGTAGAGTCTATTCTTTGCTTTTGGGACTTTCATCAATAGGTTATTGTGGGCGTCATAAATCCATAGGTGTTCATTCTCCATAATTACTTTGCAACCTGATTCTGTGACTTGCCCGAGGCTTAAGATGTTGCTTTTGAGTGTTGGAATGTAGTATACTTCTGTGACTAATCTTTGTTCTCCATTGTTGCATTCCAATACTATTGAGCCTTTACCTTTGATGTTAACGCACGATCCATCTCCAAATTTTACGCTGCCTGCTATTTTTTCGGTTAATTCTGTGAAATAGGAGCGTCTTCCTGTCATATGATTGCTTGCACCATTGTCTAAATACCATACTTCGTTTACATCTTCTTCATTTCGATAGCGTTCTGGTATTATCTTCTTTTCTTCAAGAACTATACTTTTTTCTTCACCAACTGTCATAAGTAATGTGGGATCCTCTTCTTCCATTACTAGGTGAGATTCTTCTTGCTTATTTCGAGGTTTAGGACATTTGGGAGCTATATGTCCTAATTCATTGCAGTTGTAACATCTTATACTGCTGCCATCTCTTCTGGGCTTGTAACTACTGTCGTCATGACGATTCTTAGTGGGATTTCTATCACCTTTGTGATCTTGATGGCCATTTCTGTCAAAGTTCTTCTTCTCATATCTTTGACTCTTATTGAACTTCCTAAAGTTCTATCTACCTCGATTCTGATTGTAGTTCTTGTTGTTGTTGCTGAAAGGCCTTCTATCTTGCCTTGTAAATAACAGCTTCTCTTGACTAGCGGGTCCATATTTCTTTTCATCTCTTGACTTGAGACGTTCTTCGTAAGCTTTAAGTCTTCCAAGCGCTTCATCTAACGTCATGGAATCTATATCTGAGTACTGTTCTATGGACGCGATAATCTGTAGGAACCTTTCTGGTACGGAGTCCAGCAATTTTTGTACCAAGACTGACTCTTCAATTTTTGTTCCTAGGGTTTTTGACTTTGTATTAATCGCACTTAATCTACCAGCAAACTGGTCTATGGTCTCTGTCTCTCTCATTGTAATCATCTCAAATTCTGTGCGTAATGATTGAAGTCTTGCTTTCTGGACTCGGTCAATTCCAATAAATCTTGTCTTTAATGCATCCCAAATCTCTTTCGCTGTATTGTGTGACGCCACTTGCATCACCATATCTTCTGGAATTGCCTGGAAGAGATAGGCAATCGCTGTCCTATCCTTCTTTGCATCTACTGTCGACGTGCCTTCTGTGGGTTCCACTACTTCCCAAAGGCCGTTGGCACTCAATATTGCCTTTACACGAACAGCCCAAATCGTGTAATTCGTAGATGTCAACATCGGTGTTTGGAGGCTGAAAGTGAGAGTCTCCTTCGTGACTGTCTCTTTCGGTGTCGACATTGTGGGTTTAATGGGAGTCTTCTGCGGACTTTTACTCTTTTTCTTCCCTATTGTCCAAATCTGATTATGGACTACCCACGCTTCTTTTAGGAACTTTGTTCAACAAATCGTCAAACTTAAATCGATATACTAAAATATTATTTGGTAACAAAGGTCTTTGATATTTCGTAGGCGCCTTAACAAAGTATCTAGAACTCCGTTATAATTTTCTTGTGTATCAATGATGTTCCTCCAACTAATTTTCTAAAGTCAATCCTTTTGACTTAATAATCCTCCAACAATTTGATTAGTGTTCTTCTAATAACACTCAATCTATAAAACACCCTTCTAAATAAACAAACTCACTTTGTTTTACTAATTTTCTGACTTCAAAAGTTGTCTACGGATCAGTGAACAGAAACCCGAACTTTCACTGATTACAACTTACTATAATAAACCCTCTAATAAAATATTATTTTCTTTTGTATGTTTGACTTTCAAAAAGTCAACCACTTTGTTCTTCTACGTAAATACCCACTGCCCGAAACAAACTCTCTGATCTTTAAGAGTCTATATGATCCGATTCAACTTCTAACAATATCGGATCCTTCCAACAAGTCCCTCTGACTCGTTCTAATAATCGAATACGAAAGGAATTTCAAAAAAAATTTGTTTCTTAAAACCCGAAAAAGAAAATCTTTAATCCTTGATAAACTTTGATAGTTTGATAAAAATTTATGCGACTGATTCTGTTTTCGTATTGGAAGTGTTCGAATATAAGTTTCAGATTGCAAAAGAATGTATTGGTTTATAAGATATTTTGGCGGGAAAAACTTCGAACAAAAAAAACAGAGTCTGGGAAGAAAAATATTCTTAATTTTTCGATTTTTTGGATTAAAGTTTGGTATTCGATTATGATAATTCCTAATAGGCAGGGATAGGTATAACCGTTTGGTGTGATAAAACGTTTCTGTGATTCCGGTGACTCGCCGGAGAAGATGAAGTCTGGCCGGAAAATTTGACCGGTTCTATTTCTTCTTCTTTAAACGGTTATATTCTTTTGTATTGATCTTCTCTTGATCCTGAATTGGCTTTTGAATGATTGTTCCAACAAATAAACACTTCTGTGTCGGATTTCTATTTTGAGAAAAAAACAGAGGATCGGACTTTTGATGATTGTTCTATTCGTGTTCTTCTGTAAACAATTGAATGATGGAACAATTTGATAACTTGTGCTCTGATGACAAATGATGGGGTTCGCAGGATCGTGTTTGAGGGAAAGGATTTGAGAGAGAATATGGAAATTAGAAATCAATACTTATATATTCAAATGACACAATGTTAGGGTATTTATACATATGAAGGGGTGTGTCCCCTTGACCCTTATAACCGACATACCGGTTAGATAACAAACTAGACATGACTCTTGACAAACTTAGGATATACTAATATGTAACATATACTTAGGATATAATAGATATATTGTGGAAATAAGAATTATATGTTATGTCTAACATCTATGACTTGCGACCTGGTCTAAACATGATGTTTTATAACCCATAGAAATCACAACTTCATTTCATCTAAAAGAATTACCCACAATTTACACATCCTACATGAGCATATATGTACATATCCTACAAAGTCATAAATATGACTTACCTTGGCTCGTGCCCTTTTTGCTTCTAGACTAGCTTGAGGTAGATAACAGTGAGTCTACGAATACACTCAAGCAACTAGCACACTTCGTTATCGGCTTAATGTTGACTCTTGGTCTAAGATATTGTCTTTCTAGCATTTTACCTAATTGAACCGATAGCCTAATTAGGATATTAACATCCTTCATCTAAGGCCATTTTCTATTAATCGTGTATCTTGTTTAAGCTTCCTTTTTGTGACATTTCATTGTCTATTCCCAAATGCATATACAAAGGTATAACTAAGCATATAAACATACAAGAAACACATTAAGAATTAAGCCATCGAGTGACTTACCTTATGCGTGCTTCCTCTTTACCTCAATCCGAGACTCCTTGGCTATTCAAAGTCTATTGTATTCGCACCTATGAGGTGAAAGATCACTTAGGTTGTTAAAACCTATTCTTTACTTGTCTACACACATTTTTGGTCATGTTTTACCAATGTACAAGTTTTTAACAAATCATTATGCCCAAGTAAAATCGAGTTGTCATTGAGGCATTTTATCAAACACTTGGTAGGCGTGATTTTCTTATCTTTAATTTTAGGACTTAAGGACCTCTTGGATCCATCTTTGATCAAGATTATAAGTACTAGCATTCCTATAAACATCTTAATCATAGGTTATAACTAGTATTTCATGGTTTAAAGGTGGTTCCTACCAATCCACCAAAAACCCAATTCATTTCATAACATGAACTACAAGGATATAACCTTCTCACAAGGATTTTGCTTAACACACACAAATTAGCATGTATTATGGTTCTCCCATACAAGATTAACAATTACAAGCCCTTAATTCACATTTTTATAACAACCCATGATTTTCATCGTACCCAAGCGGCCAAGCATGAACATACAATCAAATTTAGCCAAATAAAAGCTTACCTAGGTGTGTGTGTGTGTGTTTTTTGATGAACGAATTTGAGGTTATGAGTTGATTTCTATCTTTTTTTTATAAATGTTTAACCAAACTCAAGTTTGGGTTACTTGGCAAGTTAGCCCCTTCATATTTTGTTAAGTATATGCTAGTTCAAGACACTAATCGAGTTAGTCTCGTATAACTGTTTAAGCCTTGTTTAGCTAACAAGGTTGACGGGTTTAATTTCCCTAGGCTAGGAAATTCGCATAAGTCGTGTTTCATGCGGTTCAGTTTAAATGCCATGTGTGCTTAAATTATCATAAAATATGGTTCAGAAATTTTGGGGTGTTACACCCTGACATGCTGCTGCGGTTGCAGCCATAAACTCAGCTTCACGGGATGATAACGCCACTGTGTTTTGTTTTAGAAAGCACCATGTGATGGGTGATTTTCCTAGATAAAACACATGCCCGGTTGTACTTCGACCATAATCTCGGTCCACATTATAACTACTATCACAAAAACCCAATAGCTGCTTGGTCTTCTCTCAGTTGTATCGCACACCAAAATTCAAAGTACCTTGGATATACCGAAGTATTTGCTTCACAGCCATCATGTGCGATTCTTTTGGCTCCTGCATATACCGACTAACCAGCCCAACCGAGTAAGATAAGTCGGGTCGTGTGTGTAGTAAGTACCTTAAGTAACCAACTCGTCGCCTATACAAAGTAGCGTCAACCGCCCTTGCTTCTTTATCCAAACATAATTTTACTCCTGGTTCTAATGGACACTGAGTAGGATTCGCTTCATGCATTCCCGCATCTTTTAGTATTTTCGAAGCATAACCCTCCTGGTTTATAGAGATACCCGAATCCTCTTGCTTCACCTCAATGCCGAGATAATAGCTCAACTTTCCCAAGTCACTCATCTCGAACCTTTTTTACATTTGTTGTTTAAACTCACAGATTTCACCAAACTTTGAACCAGTTACCAAAAGATCATCTACATAAACTGCAACAATCAAAATTGATTTGTTTGTTTTCTTCACATACACTGCTTGTTCGTGTTGACATCTCGGGAAATACATTTGCTTTAATACTCTATCAAGTTTCGTATTCCACGCCCTTGGAGCCTGTTTAAGCCCATAAAGCGCCTTCTTTAACTTGTATATCTTTCTTTCTTCTCCTTTCTTCACGAACCCCTCTGGTTGTGTAACAAAAACTCGTTCCTCTAGTTCTCCATCTAGGAAAGCGGATTTCACATCCAGATGATGTAATTCCCATGCCTTTTTTGCAGCCAAAGTTATCAATAAACGCACCGTTTCAATCCATGCTACGGGCGCGAACACCTCTCATAGTCTAAACCATGTTTTTGAACATACTCCTTTGCTACTAGACGAGCTTTGTATTTATTGATTGAACCGTATGGATTTTTCCTAACTTTAAATACCCATTTGAATCTAATCGGTTTGACATTGGTCGGTGGTTCAACCAATTCCCATGTGTCATTTATTTTTATTGACTCGATCTCGTGATTCATTGCATTCATCCATTCGCTTGAAGTTTCTGTTTCTGTAAATGATCTCGGCTCATCATCTTCAATCAAGAGTAAGTTTTGATCTTCATCAGATTGCTCTTCGGCTGATGTTTGTGTTCTCGAGCTGGACCCCAACACAAAATCATTAAATCTACTCGGCATAACCGAGACCCTTGAAGATCGCCTGAGGTTCTCGATTTCGGCTTTGTTATTTAAAGTTTCCTGCTCATCTTCGGATTTAGCATCAACATTACTTGCTTCTTGTTGATTATCGGCTGTTTCATGTCCTTCATCAGCCTCCTGGCTTTCGGTCAGATCTGGGTTCACCATTCCCATACATATATCAATAAAACCATGCCACTCGACAATAAACATTCCTGGATTCAGCTCATGTTTCTCATCATCTTCAGTGGCAATGTGTTTCCAGCCGAGTTCTTCATTAAATTCTACATTGCGACACACAACTATCCTTCATGTTTTTGGGTCATACAAGCGGAAACCTTTTGATCCATCCTCGTTTCAATTGTAGATTACTCGTGTGGATCTGTCATCTAGTTTCGGGAGGTAAGGCTTTGTTCCTGTTGCATATGCCACACATCCAAACACCCTTAGATCTTCCAAATCCGGCTTCTTTCCTTTAAAAGCTTCGTATGGTGTTCGCTTAACTAGAGCTCGAGTTGAGACCCTATTAATAAATAATGTGGCATGTCGAACTCCTTCGGCCCACATATAATTTGGTACGTCTCGTGCTTTCAAGATGCTTCTAGTCATTCCCATAGAGTATGGTTTCGCCTTTCCACAACGCCGTTTTGCTGCGTTGTATAGGGAGTGGTTAGGTGTCTTGTTATACCTTTGTCTTTATAGAATTTGGTGAATGCTTTTGAAGTGAATTCACCTCCTTTATCGGTCCTTAGGGTTATAATCTTCTTTCTCGCCTTCTTCTCGACTAAAGCTTTGAACTTCTTGAAATATTCAAACGCTTCTCCTTTTTCCTTCAAGGCAAACGTCCACATAAACCATGAGAAATCATCAATTAAAACGAACACGTACCTATTTCCCGCTATGGATGGTGGTTGAATCGGCCCACATAGATCAGCATGAATGAGTTCAAGAGCATGTTTTGCCCGAAAGCATGCTGCTTTTGGAAACGCCTTCTTGGTTTGCTTTCCTTCCACGCATGATTCGCACAACCTGTTCTCTTGATGAATTATTGGCAAATTTTCAACCATGCCCTTTCTAGCCATTAATTTCATCGACTCGAAATTAATGTGACCCATCCCGGCGTGCCATAACCAAGCATCATCTTTCATCTTTGCTTTAAGACAAACTAGACTTCCAATCTGAAGTTCGATTTTATAAAGCCTATTTCTCGTGCTAGGAACCTTCATCAGAAGCTTCCCATAAAAGTCATGCATAGTGAGAAAATCACCTTTCATCCGAATTTCACACCTTCCTTCGGTAGCTTGCTCGAGACTAATAATATTGCTCTTTTTAGCTCGGGGTAGGTAATAAACTCATGTTAATAGTCGTTGCTCGCCCGTCTTTCCTTGAATGAATATCGACCCCTTCCCTTTTATCTCGATGTAAGAGTCATCACCAAACTTCAATCTACCGGAGATATTTTTGTTTAATTCCGAAAAATATTTTCGGTTCCCTGTCATGTGATTGCTTGCTCCATTATCCAGGTACCAAGAGTTCTTTTTTGTTTCGGATTTAGTTGGTTTTGAATTATGTTATCCTCAGTCAAGAATACAACTTCTCGAACTTGCTTCATCTTGAAAAGTGTCGGGTCATCATCATCCTCCTTTTTTAATAAATTTGCTTCATGCTTCAGCTTTTGGTCTCGACGTTCAGGGCAATCAGCAGCAAAGTGACCATATTGGTCGCATCTGAAACATTGAACTTGGGAAAGGTCACGACCCTTTTTCTTTTCATCAGAACTACTCCCGCACTGCTTCGGTTCTTTCGGCTGTAGTTATTGGCTCGACCATGACCGTGAGTTCTTCCTTGTCCACGACCATTACCCCGGTAAAGTTTCGCCCTCGACCCTTTTCACTTGCTTTGTTTCCATCAGAATTTTCAGCCCTTTCGAATAACAATTTGCTCTGATTTTCAGCAGAGACATCCACTCCTTTCATTCTTCCTTTAAAGGTTTTCAACCTGTCAATCACCTCTTGGAAGGTCATAGTGTTTAAGTTAGCAAACTGTTCGATTGAAGCCACAATACCAATGAACTTATCAGGTCAGAAGTGAGCAGTTTTTCACCATCCTCTTGTCTTTGAATGTTTTTCACAGGCTGTTTGCCTCTAGTACAAGCTTGCTCATCTTTGCTGAGAATTCATCAACCGATTCATCAGTCTTCATCTTCAACGCTTCAAATTCTGTCTCTAGGGTCTGCAGCCTCACTTCACAAACACGATCAACACCCACATATCTAGTTTTTAGCGCATCCCAGATTTCCTTGGTAGTATTATATTGAGAAACCTGAAAAACGAGGTCTTCCGATATTGATTGAAAGAGCAACGCTACTGCCATGTGGTCCTTTTTGTCCTCAACCGGTGCCCCGGCCACTGGTTCCAACGCCTCAAGTATCCCATGGACTCAGAACACAGCTTTAACTCTGATTGCCCAGATGTTGTAATTCGTATCTGTTAACATCGGGCAATGCAGAGCAGCCTTCGAGTCCTGGACAGGCGGTGGTCGAACTGCTTCTCCTTCCACCATCGTGTTCCTCCTTCTTTTGTTGTATGTAACAGAGACAGGGGATGATGGCTTCTGCTCTCCTTCCAGTCCTTCGGTCGGATTATTGTGCAAAGACGGACAGGCCTCTTGCTTGACCCGCAGTCTTTACGCGACAGATCCAAAATCTTGAACTGGCTCTGATACCAATTCAAGATCATAGGTTTGTATTCTCAGAATTAAACACACAGTTAATCGGAATTTTCTCTCCAATTATCAAAGAAAAATTCGCTCAAAAACCTTGAAGTCTTACACCTCTACCACAAGCTTGGTTAGATGATGTATTTATAGATTGTAATTGGCTCTACAGAAAGAAAAATAATAAAACAAACCCTTATGTTTATCTATAAAAAACAGATAATGATCAGTCAACTGATAATCCGCTTCAAAATTCGGTCGCCCATATGCTTGGGTTTTAACCTTCGGCCCATTTGCTCGGTCGGATAATAAGCCCAACAATAAATGCATGGTCACCTAATTCTTCTTTTATAATTTCAGGATTGGAATACAAGCATGAGTATTATCTTGATGACGAATACGTTGAATACTTAATATTTGTCCAAATCCTTCACATTATCTACGAGTGTATCGTATTACACAGGGCCGGCCACGAGCATGGGCTGGGTGGTCACCGATTCAGCTCACGACCCTCAAATGGGCCCGAACTTTTGTTAAAAATTTACATATATATATATACATATATATAGGTATGTATATTAAATTCTATAGAGAGTATAAATTGAAAACCCCTTGAGTTGAGAAAACCCAAGTAAAAACCATCTAAAATATTAATTTTTTTAAAAAAATATACAGGGTAACTGATGTACCACATAATTAACATATAAAACATGCATAATCAGTCCCGTAATAGGATATAATTAGGCTTAAAATGCTAGTTCTGGGTACTTAATTCGTTCCTGTTTGTGTTTATCAGGAAACTGCAGCTCCAAGCTGGAAACATGAGATTTTCAGGCAAAAACAAACAAAATCTGGAGATTCCTGCGGATACGAAACTTGCAGGATGTTCTCTGTATTTTTAAAGACCCTTCCGAGACTTAATCAGTGATAAAACCAGCCCAGGACAGACCCAGTACGCCCACGCACACTTGCGAGAAGGCCCTGCATGCTAGAAGACAAAGCAGCAAACTTGGGGAACAAGAAATCTAACAAAAGATGTCGTGCATGCCCGTGCTCACCACTGTGGCACGCCCGTGCTCAGACAAAATGTACAGACAAGACAGAAGGGCAGCCAACAGAACACACAAAGTGCAGGAGAGCGACCGTGCAAACTACTGTGCACGCCCGTGCTTGCCCTGAAAGCTCTATAAATAGCAAGCTACCCCCTTCCATTTGAGACATCCCATTCCACACCATTCTCTTCATCTTGTGCCCTCTAGGGTCAACTTCCAGGAGTCTTGCAAAGCTCTTAGGGTCTTGTGGGAGGCCTTAGGGACCTCCTAACATACCCAACAAGGTTAGGCCTCGTCCTACCTTGATCATTAAGACCAAGCATGGGATCGTAGAGTAGTTTATGCAATAAACATCGAGGTTCGTGAGGTTGATAGATACATAGCATTAGGAGGTGGAGAGCTTGTCTTTAAGCAGCCATGTTCTTGTGTTGATCATTCGATATGGTTGTATCTTTCTATTATTCATGAACCCACTTCGATTTGTAGACTTTGTTATTACTAGTAGTAGTTTATCTTTAGTTATTTGTTGTGTTATCTTCTTCTAATCCTTGTTTGTTTATCTTGTGACAGGTTCAAATGATGATTAAATTAATAACTTATAATCACCTCTAACTTAATTAACTAACTAGAGGTTTAATCAGCTTCTGGTAGTCCTAAGCTAGAACCAAGGTGAGGAAACCGGTAGTGAGACAAATCCTTTGGGCTTCTGATATCCAAACTGGATTCTAAACAATGGCTTCTGAAGTGGACCAGATCTGAGTGACATATTTCTGTTACTTACCAGATCTTTGAATGATCTTCTTGGTGAAGGGAGGATTCCTTACGGGTGCACTCGTGATCTTCGGATTGCACACCTTTAGGATTATGTTCCACCTTTATCAAGGATTTCATTCAGCTTAGGAGGTTATGGGTTAGGTTAATTAAGTTATCAATCATCAAACCACCTTTATATTTAATTGATAACTAAATAATAAAGTGTCACTTTAAAGATAAATAAAACAAGAATTCCATTTCTAGGTCTCGTTAGTACAAATCCGTTAACCATTGGGGATGCATGCCATCTGAGCCGACTGTAAGAGTGATCCTTCGGTCTTCATGATCGTTAACCTACTTAGGGGATATGATGTCGGCAGGACTAACTATAAGAGAGATCCTTCGGTAAGGAAAGCGAGAGCTAAGGGAAGCGTACGAAGTTCCAGACCAGAAGTGAAGCCTCCATTCCAAGAAAAAGATAAGTTTGAGGATCAGAGACTTGACCGTAGCTAGGGAAGCCTGCTACATGCAAGGCTCGGGCGGAGTACCTTCATGCGGACGCGCATTGGGAGGTTTTGCATTCTACTCAGTAGTGGCCACGTTTCTCTATCAAAGACTCAACACTTAAAGATCACTTTTGTCCTCGTCACAAATAATTAATCTTAACTATTAATTGTAATATTAAAATTTAGCTGCTTATACGGAGAGTTCCGAGATGTGCATATTTGCTAACTCTACTATTTTATTTTTTTCTTTTATCAAACCCAAAACCTTTTTAAAACCATTTTTAGAACCCCCTCCATTTTATTTTCCTTTTTAAAACCCGATCAGTTAAATGATGAAAGGTTGAGTAGGGGAAAGTGTGTTATTTGGAATACGATACTCAGTATTTACCCTAGAAAGCTATGTTATACACGTCAGGTTCTCTGCCTATGTGTTGGTTTGTTTCTATAGTAATTATCGTTTACTTTATAAATTTAAAACTTGTTAAATAAGGTTTAGTAAAAATTAGTCGTTTTCCCAAACCAATGTTTTGAACTTAACACATCAAGTTATTGGCACCGGGAAAATCGACATCTTTCTAAATTACTAAAACCATACGCTACCAAGTTTTTGGCGCCGTTGCCGGGGGACACAATGATTTCCAAAGAAAAATCCAAGTCACTTGACTGATCAGTTTATTTTTATTTTTTTCATTTTATTTTCACTTTATTTTTCTTTTTATCTTTATTCTTCTTTATTTTTCCCTTTCATTTTATTTCTGCTTTATTTTCGATGATTGCGGTTGTTTTAGTTTTTCTTTACAGGTTTACTTCCGAATTAGCCACCTTGGAGAATTCCCATGAAGGAAACCGAGACCAGCAATTTTATCAACTTTCTTTTTGGAGGGTTTTCGTTTCTTTTTTATTTTCGTTAGAGATCGGTGTGTCATTCTTTGAGGATCGCCAGGTAAGTATGAAAAAAGTGAAAAATAAGCCGGGGGAAAGTTTTTCAAAAATTTAAAACTTAAACTGTTTTTGGACTTAAAATGGGGTTTTAAAAGATATTTTGGAGAAAAACATTTAAAAAATTTTAAACCCGACCCTTAAAAACAGTTTAAAAATTAAAAAAATGCGAAAAACGGTAGTTTTACTAGGGTGCACGCCCGTGCCACTTCATGTGGCACGGCCGTGCACAAGCTGAAATCAGGTCTGGTTGGGTATTTAAAAGTCTTTTGACTTTTCAACCCTCATTCCTCTTCTTCCCCACTTCGAACCACTGTCGCCTCCTCCTTAAATCCGCCATTTTCACCATTTTCTTCCATTTCAAGCCTGAATCTTCAAGCTAAGGTATGTATAATCAATCTCTAACAAATTGTAAGTGGTTTTATGTCCAGATCTGTCTAGATCTTGAATTGAACGCTTAGACTCGTTTAACCTTGGGCTCTGATACCACTTGTAAGACCCACCCCGTTAAAACGGTATTATAGGATGATTTACAAGCTAATAAACTTAGTTTGGAAGTTTGTGTTTAAAACATTACATGTCCCATGAGTTTCTCAAAATTTTCTGCACATGCAGTTCATGGTTTAACATACGCACGATGAATTTAATAATGAAAACTATAATGATGGCACCTTCTAAAAACCAAGTTTATAAACATTTTTATTTAGAAGTTGCGGAAGCGGACGACTCTTGTACGTTCGGTTCTTGGTCCAAGCCTTGATCATCATCGTCCGAATCTTATCCCTGATTCCCTGGGGGTTATACACGATTAAAATAACCCGTTAAACTTTATTAAATTGATTAGAATAAAAAGAATAATGAAATTTAAAAGTTTGGGCGATCTTAGTCGTCTCCGCGGACCGTGCACACGAATTTGCTAGCTCAGGATCCTAACACAGTCGGGCCCTAACTTGAGCTGGCCAGAAATTTCAGATCTTAATAACACAGCGGGGTGAAATCTTAAACGGCCAGGTGAAATTTCGGATCTTATTTATACGACCGGGTGAAATCTGACACGGCCGGGTGGAATTTCGGGTCTTGTTAACACGGCCAGGTGTCGGCTTTTGCTACACTTTTATACTTAGCCAATTTTGCAGCCAAGTTGTTACACCAAGTTACACTTTTCGGGTCAATTTAAAAACATTCCCGGGGCTTTCCGGAACACGTTTAAAGGTCCCCACACGGACTACAAACATGATTAATAAAAATTTTGAATTCCTTGTTCGGTTTCTAACCCAAAATCATAGATTATATGTCCCTCAATAAGTTGACCCGTTAAGTTTTGCATAAATCTAATTATAAGATTTTATGATTTCCAAGGCCTATTGATGAATTTTCTATGCTTGTCAAGCCTCAACTCGACTAGGTGACTTCCGCCCAAGTCATTTATACCGTGTTTGCGATGCCTCATGTCCATGGCCACATGTGCCATTTCTCTCGGTCTTGTTTGCTCAGACCTATGACTTGCGACATGGTCTAAACATGATGTTTTTATAACCCTTAGAAATCACAGCTTAATTTCATCTATAAAAGATTTACCCACAATTTACACATCCTACATGAGCATATATGTACATATCCTACAAAGTCATTAATATGACTTACCTTGGCTCGCGCCCTTTTTGCTTCTAGACTAGCTTAAGGTAGATAACATTGAGTCTACGAATACACTCAAGCAACTAGCACACTTCGTTATCGGTTTCTAACATCGGGTCAATTGTCAACTCTCGGCTTTCTAACATCGGGTCAATTGTCAAATAATTTGAAACTTTTACTTTGGATATTAGACAAATATTTTAAATTTTGTCAAATCGTGACTGATGCAATTTTTTTAATAACCTACTTAACTTTTACAATGTCTTTTGTTTTATAGAAACCTCCACTTGAAAGAAATTTCGAGACGAAATTTTCTAAAGTAGGGGAGACTGTGACAACCGTCACCCTCATCTTTTAGCGAGTTGTCAATTTTATCCCTTCGCCTATTTTAAAGTATCACTTTTGGTCCTCATCAAGTCTTTTTTTTTTTAAGATCATGCATACATACATTTGGCATTCGTATGTGTCGTGTTTTAATCGTAAAATTTTGTGTTATAAATATTTGTAAGTCACCAAAAAAAAAAAGTTTTTTTTTAAAGACTATAAAAGTTTTAAGTTAAACTTAGTTAGTATTGTTAAGTTTTATAAAGGAAAAACTAACCAAGTTCTTAACAAAAACAAACTTAGTTATAAGAGAGGGACCTATTGTGTCAAAATATGAAAGTTTTTTTTTTAAAAAAAATATCCCTCCTGCATTGTTCCACGTTTTTCCGGCAAGAAACTGGCCGGAATCCGGCAAGGATTCCGGCGAACATAAAACCATTCGTTTACGTTTTTTTCTCGACCTTAATCATTTCTTAGGCGTTTCTCCTCTTATTTGCATTGAATTCCTATCATTTAATTGAACATAAACACGGTTTTTATTGAGATTTAAATCCGGGTTTTGTGCAAAACGGCCGGAATTTTAATCGCATTAAAACTAGACTTTTACTCGACTATTATGTAAACTGTTTGTCCCATTATATTTCTGCACTCATTCCCTTTCTAAACCCATGAAAACACGTCATAAAAATGTCCAGAAGCTTTCAATTCTTATGCTTAAACGTTCAACATGTTCTTGCCTTTTTCGACCCTTAAACGCAATTGTAAGTTCTATATTTTGTTTCCATTTTGTTGTTTGAACAACATTCTACGAAAACCCCCATTTTTCTATGCTTATTCGTGTCTGATTTCGAGTATTTAAATGGAGGTTAGGGTTAGGGTTTGGCTAGAGTTAATGGGGAAGAAGATGAACATGTTAATATTATATAAAAATAAATTGAATTCAAATATTACAACATAAAGGTCTTATGGTCTGGTGGTTGGTAAATGTGGATGACAAGGGCCATACACGAGTTCGAATCCCCCATCAGCCATCATTTTTTTCTGATTTTTTTATTTCGTTTTAATTATTTCAGAAATTATATAATATGTTTAAATCTTTAAATATTCATAATAAATCCATCTTTTGTCCAAAAATCATGAAATTTTAGGTATAATATCTTGTCTTCCTAAAGAAAATTATTACATTTTTCTTTTCTTGAAAATAAATAATTTTCATATTTTTTATTGATTTAAATTGTTTTAATCCTAATTAATTGATTAAAAATTCACTTTTGATGATTTTAATCTCAAAATTTCTGGAGAATTATTTCTATGTATAATAAACTGAAATAAAATTTAATTTCTCATAAATTAGTTATTTTTGTTGTTTCTATCGTTTTTAATCATTAAAATACTATTTAAATTCGTTAAATCTATTTTAAATATAAATAAATTGAGATAAATTATGGAAATATTATTTTCACTATTTTGCATCAGAAAATAATCATTTTTCATAAAATTATCATTTTTGGATTATCTCTTGTATTTTTAGTTTATTTATATTTAATTAGACGTAATAAATTGTTTAGTTAAATATAAATTATAAGAATCTGTTTTATGAATATTTTTCTATAAAATATAAATGTTTCTAAGTGTGGAAAACATAAGTGTTTATATTTTCTTAGTCAAATATTTAATCTTAAATTATGATATACTAGCTTTTATCCCGGGAGTGTCCCGGGGTTGAAATATCTAATATAACATAATAAAATATCTAATATGACAACATAATTAATGATTTGCCAATACACGATTAATGAATAATAATAATAATAATAATAATAATATTATTTATTTTAAACAAATTTCTGCCATAAGTTATCATATTCAAATATAAAAAAAAAAGAATCTCTGCCTACGAAGTTATGTTTATCGTTTGTGATTTATTAGTAGAGTAAAATATATTTGAAAACAAAACACCACAAAAATAGTTGTTTTTTTCTCTGTTTTTTATATAGCACTATGGTACTCGTTGAAAAGATAATAAAACGCTCGTTAATTTGGTGTAATTTTTTTCTTTAAAAAATCTCGTATATAAAAGATATTAACGTTTAAAAGTTATGGGAAGAAACATTAGAGAGAAAATTTAATTTTGTTTTTAAATTCTTATCTTTTCCTAAAATAATTATAATATATATAGATTTATTAAAAAAAACTCAAAAATTAAAAAATCCTACATGATGCCACGTGGCACATTCAAGAAGAGGTTGAGGTCTCCATTGAATGCCACATCATCAAAGTTCAATTCTTTTATTATAAGTTATAGATGCTCATTCAAAATTATTATTAACTTTGAGTTATCATAAAAACTTCATCTTCCCTACCTAGCCTAGCAAACCCTAATGCCTTAGAACCCTAGATACCTTAGACTTTGTAGACATTTCCTTATTAGTATGCTTATATGTATAGGTTGAATTCTTCGGAATTCCCAAGTTAATCTGGAGACAAGTTTTGTTGGATTTGATACGCTTAGCAAAACTGTGAGTATATCTTTCCCCCTTTTCATGTTTTACTATTTTGGGGTGATTCATGTACCATTATTATTATTAAACTATGTAGACTTTGAAACGTAATGTGCCTTATGTGATGCTTATGTTATTTGTGTGAATTGAAACGTAATCAAAATCATTAACCATGGGCCGAGCATAACAATGAGTAGTACTACGGTTTACATCCCATGTGTGATTATGGTTTCATTTGAGCCTTGGTCATTGTTATGTGAAACTCGATTCTTTTGGGGTGATACTTGATACTTGAAACTTTTAGGGTTGATTTTGATGCTTTTATTCTACTAATTACATAATAGCAAACATCATGGCACAAATATTACAAGCGATTCTTGAAACTAAAATGGGTATGCTCACCAATACATTATATGTGTTGACAAAATTATTTTGTATATGTTTCAAGTTATTTTGAGACGCTTCCTTTAAGCTTTTGGATTTAAGTTTTGACTTTATTGTACTTTAGTTAGACTTGTCGCTTTAGAATCTTTGTAACTTGAATTTCTTTTCAATGTAATAAGCTATATATTCAATGTATTCAAATTTACACTTTTAGTCCATGAGCTATTGAACAATCGTCACTACGTGACACCTCGATGTTTCCGCCAAGGTGTCACGTAGTGACGATTGTTCAATAGCTCGTGGACTAAAAGTGTAAATTTGAATACATTGAATATATAGCTTATTACATTGAAAAGAAATTCAAGTTACAAAGATTCTAAAGCGACAAGTCTAACTAAAGTACAATAAAGTCAAAACTTAAATCCAAAAGCTTAAAGGAAGCGTCTCAAAATAACCTGAAACGTGTACAAAATAATTTTGTCAACACATATAATGTATTGGTGAGCATACCCATTTTAGTTTCAAGAATCGCTTGTAATATTTGTGCCATGATGTTTGCTATTATGTAATTAGTAGAATAAAAGCATCAAAATCAACCCTAAAAGTTTCAAGTATCAAGTATCACCCCAAAAGAATCAAGTTTCACATAACAATGACCAAGGCTCAAATGAAACCATAATCACACAAGGGATGTAAATCGTAGTACTACTCATTGTTATGCTCGGCCCATGGTTAATGATTTTGATTACGTTTCAATTCACACAAATCACATAAGCATCACATAAGGTACATTACGTTTCAAAGTCTACATAGTTTAATAATAATAATGGTACATGAATCACCCCAAAATAGTAAAACATGAAAAAGGGGAAAGATATACTCACAGTTTTGCTAAGCGTATCAAATCCAACAAAACTTGTCTCAAGATTAACTTGGGAATTCCGAAGAATTCAACCTATACGTATAAGCATACTAATAAGGAAATGTCTACAAAGTCTAAGGTATCTAGGGTTCTAAGGCATTAGGGTTTGCTAGGCTAGATAGGTAAGATGAAGTTTCTTTGATAACTCAAAGTTAATAATAATTTTGAATGAGCATATATCATAATTTAAGATTAAATATTTGACTAAGAAAATATAAACACTTATGTTTTCCACACTTAGAAACATTTCTATTTTATACAAAAATATTCATAAAACAGATTCTTATAATTTATATTTAACTAAACAATTTATTACGTCTAATTAAATATAAATAAACTAAAAATACAAGAGATAATCCAAAAATGATATTTTTATGAAACATGATTATTTTCTGATGCAAAATAGTGAAAATAATATTTCCATAATTTATCTCAATTTATTTATATTTAAAATAGATTTAACGAATTTAAATAGTATTTTAATGATTAAAAACGATATAAACAACAAAAATAACTAATTTCTGAGAAATTAAATTTTATTTCAGTTTATTATACATAGAAATAATTCTCCAGAAATTTTGAGATTAAAATCATCAAAAATGAATTTTTAATCAATTAATTAGGATTAAAACAATTTAAATCAATAAAAAATATGAAAATTATCTATTTTCAAGAAAAGAAAAATGTAATAATTTTCTTTAGGATAACAAGATATTACACCTAAAATTTCATGATTTTTGGACAAAAGATGGATTTATTATGAATATTTAAAGATTTAAACATATTATATAATTTCTGAAATAATTAAAACGAAATAAAAAAATCAAAAAAAAAAATGATGGCTGATGGGGGATTCGAACTCGTGTATGGCCCTTGTCATCCACATTTACCAACCACCAGACCATAAGACCTTTATGTTGTAATATTTGAATTCAAATTATTTTTATATAATATTAACATGTTCATCTTATTCCCCAATAACTCTAGCCAAACCCTAACCCTAACCTCCATTTAAATAATCGAAATCAGACACGAATAAGCATAGAAAAATGGGGGTTTTTGTAGAATGTTGTTCAAACAACAACATGGAAACAAAATATAGAACTTACAATTGCATTTAAGGGTCGAAAAAGGCAAGAACATGTCGAACGTTTAAGCATAAGAATTGAAAGCTTCTGGACATTTTTATGACATGTTTTTCATGGGTTTAGAAAGTGAATGAGTGCAGAAATATAATGGGATAAACGGTTTACATAATTGTCTAGTAAAAGTCTAGTTTTGATGCGATTAAAGTTCCGGCCGTTTTGCACAAAACCCGGATTTAAATCTCAATAAAAACCGTGTTTATGTTCAATTAAATGATAGGAATTCAATGCAAATAAGAGGAGAAACGCCTAAGAAATGATTAAGGTCGAGAAAAAAATGTAAACTAATGGTTTTATGTTCGTCGGAATCCTTGGCGGATTCCGGCCAGTTTCTTGTCGGAAAAACGTGGAACAATGCAGGAGGGATTTTTTTTTTAAAAAAAAAACTTTCATATTTTGACACAATAGGTCCCTCTCTTATAACTAAGTTTGTTTTTGTTAAGAACTTGGTTAGTTTTTCCTTTATAAAACTTAACAATACTAACTAAGTTTAACTTAAAACTTTTATAGTTTTTGAAAAAAAAACTTTTTTTTGGTGACTTACAAATATTTATAACACAAAATTTTACGATTAAAACACGACACATACGAATGCCAAATGTATGTATGCAAGATCTTAAAATAAAAAAAAAAATAAGACTTGATGAGGACCAAAAGTGATACTTTAAAATAGGCGAAGGGATAAAATTGACAACTCGCTAAAAGATGAGGGTGACGGTTGTCACACCGGCTCCCATGCCCATCACAGTCACTCACATTGACTCTCTCTCCCTCAGATTATTTGGTGATTCTGGACATGATTCGATGGTCTGTTGACACTAAACACTAATTTTCTTTTCTTTTTATTTTTCTTTTGTTTGTGGTTGTGATGGATGATTGTATGGTTGACATTTTGCATGCTTGGTGCATGCTAGACTCGTACCACCCGCCAGCGCCGGAGCGCTAGTATCTATCCTAGGATAGTAGCTTTATTTATCTTTGTTACTTTATTTTTCTTTTTCAAGTTATTTTAGGACAGGTCGAGGATAGCTTGATATTTTGGAGCCGCCATTTCGACGTCTCTGTTTTGAGGATGCAGGTTTTGCTCACACGTGAGTGGACACGTCACTGTCAGGGGAGTATTAGTTTCTCTTGTCTCTTTTTCCATTTCTGCAATTAAAATTTATGGAAAAATTTTAAGTGTGGGGTGGGCCATCTTTGCTACTTATTTTATTATATCTAGTGGGTCATTTGTTGTTATTCGGGCATTATCCGGTACCCTCTTAGACGCTTGATACCCGAAGCATCATTCACAGATGTCTAGATTAGTATAGTCTATTAGACTAGCCCGAGTGATCGCTATTAGGCATTTATGCCGAACGGTTCACATCAAAGGACAGTCGAAATAAGACGAATTTAATTAAAACCCAAAAGATCCATTTAGATTATTAAAATAAAGTAGAAAAATAAGTTGCATGACAAGTAGAAAATACCCCAAAATTGTGCTTAAAATCAATACTTTAGCCTACCCATTTGTCCGTGAGAGATTCTTGAGCCTTTTTATGAGAACCACACTTACATATACATATCATATATTGCTCGTTTCGTTTCTTGAGAGATTTCCGACCTTAGTCCGACTCGGTTAGAACTTGTGTGTTTATACATATTCTTGTTTTAAAACCGGTAACTAAATAAAAATGACAAAGGCAATTAGTTTTCTCCCCAAAAATAAATCCTTCCCTTAGCAAACCACTTTGAGCCTTAGCCTTTCATTTCTCCACCCAATAAAAATGAGTCCCGATCATGCGTCACCAAAGTAGCTTCAAGACGATGCCATCACCGAGGGTTCGAAACAGCAAGTTCAAAGAAAGGAGACACCGTTGACAAAGGAGGAAACAACACAAGACGGGGCCAAGAGCGGGATATTTTAATAAAAAAATAATAATACATAGGAGGGAGCCAAAATAAACATAAGAGCCCGAAATAAAGAGAGAAACCCAAAAAGAGAGCCCAAAAGAAATAAAAAGTTCTTCAAAGTTAAAAATTGGTCTTTGACCGGTGAGACCCTAAAGAACTGGAATTCTGCTCTCTCTCTCTCTCTCTTGCTCTTTGCTCTCTCTCTCTACTTTCTCTCTGTGATCTCTCATCTCTCTCTCTTTCTTCCCCCTCGCTTTTTCAAGATGCATCCGCTGGACAAACACTTGCTTCGATGTCTCCACTATGATCAGCCACGTCTGCCTCCAGAACTGATATAGATTATTTTCAAGAAGACAGCAGACGAAAGAAATTTATGGCGGAAGATGGAGCAGAATCCACCCTTTTCTGGACAGTCAAAAAGTGCTGCAAAAAGACGATCAAAATGGTATGGCAGATGCATCAAGTGTGGAAACTGGTCGCATGAAGGCAAGTGCAGCATCGACTACACTGTGATAGGATAGAATTAGGCTTAAAATGATAGTTTTGGGTAGTTAATTCGTTCCTATTTGTGTTTATCAGGAAACTGGAGCTCCAAGCCATAAACATGATATTTTCAGGCAAAAAAAGCAAAATATGGAGATTCTTGCAGATACAAGACTTGCAGCATGTACCCTGTTTGTTTTAAGGCACTTCCTGGACTTAATCAGTGATAAAACCAGCCCGGGACAGACCCAGCATGCCCACACACACTTGCGCGAAGGCCGCTAGAAGACAAAACAACAAACTTGGGGAACAAGAAATCTAACACAAGATGTCGTGCACGCCCGTGCTCACCACAGTGGCACGCCCGTGCTCAGACAAAAGGTAAAGACAAGACAGAACTGCAGCCAATAGAACGTACGAAGTGCAGGAGCGCGACCGTGCACACTAATGTGCACGCCCATGCTTACCCTGAAAGCTCTACAAATAGCAAGCTACCCCCTTCCATTTGAGACATCCCATTCTACACCATTCCCTTGGTCTTGTGCCCTCTAGGGTCGACTTCCAGGAGTCTTGCAGAGTTCTTAGGGTCTTGTGGGAGGCCTTAGGGCCCTCCTAACATACCCAAGAAAGTTAGGCGTCGTCCTACCTTGATCCTCAAGACCAAGCATGGGATCGTAGAGTACGTAGCTTATGCAACAAACATTGAGGGTCGTGAGGTTGATAGATACATAGCATTAGGAGATTGAGAGCTTGTATGTGAGCAGCCATTTTCTTGTGTTGATCATTCGATATGGTTGTATCTTTCTATTATTCATGAACCCACTTCGATTTGTATACTTTTGTTATTATTATTATTATTATTAGTTTATCTTTAGTTATTTGTTGTGTTATCTTCTTCCAATCCTTGTTTGTCTATCTTATGACAGGTTCAAATGATGATTAACTTAATAAACTTAAAATCAACTCTAACTTAATTAACTAACTAGAGGTTTAATCAGCTTCTGGTAGTCCCGAGCTAGAACCAAGGTGCGGAAACTGGTAGTGAGACAGATCCTTCGGGCTTCTGATATCCAAACCGGATTCTAAACAATGGCTTCTGAAGTGGACCAGATCTGAGTGACACATTTCTGTTACTTACCAGATGTTTGAATGTTCTTCTTGGTAAAGGGAGGATTCCCTACGGGTGCACCAGTGATCTTCGCATTGCACACCTTTAGGATTATATTCCACCTTTATCAAGGATTTCATTCAGCTTGGGAGGTTATGGGTTAGGTTAATTAAGTTATCAATCATCAAAAAAAATTTATATTTAATTGATCAGTAAATAATAAAGTGTCACTTTAAAGATAAATAAAACAAGAATTCTATTTCTAGGTCTCGTTAGTACAAATTCGTTAACCATTGGGGATACATGCCATCTGAGCCGACTGTAAGAGAGATCCTTCAGTCTTCATGATCGTTAACCTACTTAGGGGATACGATGTTGGCAGAACTGACTGTAAGAGAGATCCTTCGGCAAGGAAAGCGAGAGCTAAGGGAGGTGTACGGTGTTCCAGGTCGGAAGTGAAGCCTCCATTCCAAGAAGAAGATAAGTTTGAGGATCAGAGACTTGACCGCAGTTAGGGAAGCCTGCTACATGCAAGGCTCGGGCGGAGTACCTTCATGCGGACGCGCATTGGGAGGTTTTGCATTCTACTCAGTAGTGGCCCCGTTTCTCTATCAACGAGTCAGCACTTCAAGATCACTCTTGTCCTCCTCATAAATAATTAATGTTAACTATTAATGGTAATAATAAAATTTAACTGCCTATATGGAGGGTCCCGAGATGTGCATATTTGCTAACTCTACTATTTTATCTTTTTCTTTTATCAAACCCAAAACCTTTTTAAAACCATTTTTAAGAACCCCTCCGTTTTATTTTCCTTTTTAAAACCCGATCAGTTAAATGATAAAAGGTTGAGTAGGGGAAAATGTGTTGTTTGGAATACGATACTCGGGATTTACCTTAGAAAGCTATGCTATAGACGTCAGGTTCTCTGCCTATGTGTTGGTTTTAGTTTCTAAAGTAATTATGGTTTACCATATAAATTTAAAACTTTTTAAATAAAGTTTAGTAAAAATCAGTCGTTTTCCCAAACCAATGTTTTGAACATAACACATCAAGTTTTTGGCACCGGGAAAATCGACATCTTTCTAAATTACTAAAACCATACGCTACCAGTAACATACATGTATTTAAGTATTTTGGGCCCAAAAAAAATAAAAAAAAGCTCCGATAGAATATTTTTAAAAAAATAAACAAATTTTGCGCTGTTACATATATTAAAAAGCTGAATACATATGTTAACAACGCAAAATTTGTTTATTTTTTTAAAAAAATATCCCGTCGCCGCTTTTTTTTTTGCCCAAAACGCTTAAAAACATGTATGTTACCTTGTGTATTTTTTTTTCAAAAAAAATAAAAAATTTTAGAGGGTTTTTACATGGGGTCTCTAAGTTTTCTTAACTAAAGGAGGTTTTCAATTTATCCTTCCCAAATTCTATATTTAGGATATATAATTGTTTTTTATACATTAAAGTTTTGTTAGTGGAGTTGGAAAAACCACGAATGTAGAGGTTTTAAGTTCAAGCCTTGTCTCTAGCACCATATCCAATTTTTTATTTTTTTTTTTATTTTTTATTTTTAAGTTCATTCCTATTTCGCCAGTGGCCTAAATTTTTTTGTGTTGTCAAATACAGCCCTGATATTTACAGGACATGACATTAGAAGATGAAGCTCTTTCGATTTGTCACTTTGATGAAGATGACACTGAAGAGGATCTTGAAGAAACTAATGATGCACATCGAGAGTCTAATACATGGACATTACACAGTCATGATACCCACAACAAAATAACATCTAACTGCATTAAAATAATGTGAAAAAGGGTGAGGGATAAACGATGAGTATTACTACATAAGTTGAGTTGTGAAGGTGATGAACGAAGGAGATGACGATGTGACACTAAATAAGCTAGTACTTTATTACACAAGAAATTTTCACACCAAGTGACCACCCAATCAAAGGTCGCCCAAAACCGTATACAGAACACTAAAACCCGAATTCTCATCAACCTTTATATCATATAACATTACATTACAAAAATCAAAAGATACACGATATACTAACATTAACAACAACAAAATCATACAAAAAACCAACAAAATCAAACCTATTATGCGAATACAACCTGCACACTCGAAGGCGTCAAATTGGAAAACGTTTCGGGTGCTCCAACTACGCGCCAATGAACCGAAAAGCTCGGGGTCTTGGCTGTTCCATCTCTCGAAATACAACCAATAGCAACATTAATGTTCCTTCCGACAACATAAATCATGCTATTACTACAATTAACCGAAAAGGGCTTGCATATTTGTTCCGGTAAAGGAGGCCCATCGACAGTTTTCCAAGAATCGTTATTCATGTCATAAACCTTAAGTTTAGTCCTCTCATGCTCGGTTACCACAAACAAGTGACCGTAAATTACTACACTTGACCCCGTCCATCCTTCTCTAAGTCCATCTGCCATGTTTTCCCAATGATCGGTTTTTGGATCATAAACTTGACCTCTCGGAACAACATAAAATGGCCAAAACCACCCTTCAGTCACAAGAAGCTTTCCATCAACAACTGCTGCATCATAAGAGGCCATATTCGTGTGCATATTTGCAATCGGGTGCCAAATCCCTTTTGTCGGGTCCATAACCTCCGCAGAATTGAGCTCAAACAGATCCGTGCTGTTTCCACCAGCCACATAAATCTTCCCGTTTATAACCCCACTGGCGAAAAACGACCTTGCTGTGATCATTTTCTTCATAACAGTCCAACAATTCTTTTGAACATCAAACTTCATCACTAAATTCAAAGGACAATCCGCGTCATAAACCACACCTCCACACACAAAAAGAGACCCCTCAAACGGGAACGAGACACACCTAAACCCGTGCGGACAAACCTTATCGACACAAGGCATCTGTGGAATCGTGTGCCACGAGTCATGAACAAGATCAAGAACATGCCACCGAATCTTTCCAGTACATTTATGAAACGCAAACACAAACAACCACGGATTCTGAATCCCCATCTCTTTCCTTTGCGTAAAGAACCGTTGTTTGTTCCCAAACAACTGATACCAACGCCTGCAGACCGTTCTCGCAGCCAAATGGCTTGAGACAGGCAGCCGTAGTAGACAACTTAACGCGATGTCATCAGGCAGACCCGGAATCAATGGGTCACCTCTAAAACTCAACTTGGCTTCCCCTAATAAGCGCGATTGAATCGCGGATAACTTGAACTTAGGCGATAATGCCATCTGTGAGTCCCCTAATTTCTGCACAGGCACTTGCTGTGACGAAACCCGAACTCTTTGCATATTTTTATAAAATAAAACCCCAATTCAAATTCAAATTCAAGAAACTGAAAGCAATATAAGCTTTTATAACCCACAACTAACTGGTGTGAAATCTAAAACTAAAGTGTAGTTGCAAAGTAGCCTTTTAACAATCACATCAAATATGAACAAAATCAGCTTATTAATAAACTAATCTTAAAGTCAGTATTTGCTGCAGGCAGCACACAACTAGAGATTTCTTTATCTTATCCCACCAAAAAGAGACACCTTTTCACATGATACAATCAATAATTAGCCAAATTATGACACACCCAGTTCAGGAATTGGTGTTTTATGATCTGGGTACACTTCTAATTGGAATAAGAATCTATGGTAAACGACAAAGAAGCAAACAAAGAAAGAAAGCCAATACAAACAAAAGAGAACAACAACACATGTACTTACAGATAACAAGAGAGTTAAGGTGTTGAGGTTAAAGATAGATTAATAATAATAGTGGAAAGTCTGAACAAAATGGTGTAAGAAGAGTATGTGGCGAAGATGAGTTAGTTGATGATATAGTTGTGAATGAAAAAGCCCACACCACCCTTTGGTAGGGTGGTAAATACGGGTAGCATCGATTCGATTTGGACAGAGTCAAGCTCTCAAGGTTTTACTGATATTTTTATTGTCGTGTCTTTGGGCAGATGGCGGTTGGGTTTTCACACATTTAAGAAAGCCAAGAGGCTGAGAACGATAAAGTAGTCGATCTTAATTACAGCGTCTGGTGTCACTGTGGTTGACACGTTGCTCTTAAAAAAGTTATAAAGGAAAGGAATAATAAAATAAAATTCCACGCGCAACAAAGGAACGTGGAAAGAAGACCCACCCGTGCACGCCACTACCGAGCCTGGGCTCAAGTTATGAATGGTAGGATATGGCCAGGTAATTATTACAGTATTATTGTTATGACCATAATTTGGGTGTATCAATCTGTGGATGACAAAAGTAGCTCAACTTATTTAATTCATTGAAAGTGAAGGAGCTGGACTCACTGGGGGGTGTTTATGGTTCGGTTTTATGATTTTTATGTCAAACCATAAATCAAACCGTTAGTAATGGTTTTTAATTTTTGTAAACAAAAACCAAGCCCAAACCGTAGAGATATTAAACCGAACCAAACTGTTAGTAAAGGTCTGGTCCCTGTTTGATTTCACGGTTTAAGCTCATTGAGCCTTTATACAAGTTGTCTCAAATTTGCAAAAGAAAAAAAAAAAGTTAGTCCACAACTTCAAGTTCCATTAAACTTACAACAAGCTTTTCGTAATAACTAAGAATCCACTTAGCTAAAAAATCCATCCAAACCAACAAATAAATCAAAAAAATGTACATCAAAATAAATGTCGGATTTGAAATTTAGAAAATTAACATAAGAAGTGGAACGAAATATAGGAATGTGAAAAAGGTGTTAGCCCACTTATGTTTTACATTAATTTAGTTGTAGGTTAAATCAAATTTTATTTATGTTTATATATATAATATGATAATATTTATTAAAAAATATAAATAAATTTTTATGGTCCGGTCTGGTTTTATACAATTGGTTTTTGGTAAAAACCGTAAACCAAACCATTCACAATGGTTTGAAAATATTGAAACCGACTTAAAGCTAACTAAAAAACCAACCATGAAACCAAACCGTGAACACGCCTAAGAAGGTTAATTAAATGAAAATCATCAAACTGGTATTGGAACCGTGCTTCGCTACGGGATCATAGGAAGTTGTCGGCAAGGATGTGTTTGCTATATGATATATTAATGGGTTATTAACTTATTATAGTCCAAGCAAGCTTTAATCGAAACGACGTTAAATATAAGCAATAAATATGGTTAGGTAAATATGTCTAATTTTAAAAGTTAGTTTTAATTACAATAAGGTAAATAAAAAACAATCAGATTAGTAACCTGGTACATTGAAGGGTTAAAATAGACCATGTAGGTTTTTTTTTTTTTTTTTTGCCTTTCAAAAAAAAGAAAGAAAACTGATCCAACAAAACAGATTGATCAGAAGCAAAAACGATGCAAGTAATTTGTAATTAGGAGATAAGAAGTAGAGGGAGAGAACAAGAAGAGAGATTAAGGGACGAGGAAGAGGCAGATGGGTCTTATTGCTCACGGGGGAGCCCCGACGGAGCCCTGTGACGCTACTCCTAACCGACACACCTACCACCCATTCACCCACCGTATTTTATAACCACACATCCCCGTAATCAGGTCTGAGATGTTAGAAAGAGGAAGCAGAGATAAAGAGAGAGATGGGGAGATTAGGAAGAGGGATGCCAACCCTGGTCGCTGACCGGTCGGCGCAACTGGGTTGATGATGAAGAAGTTGTTGAGGTAATAGTGTTAGGTTTCGATGGTGATCTTTTGACCCGCACAGGTGGTTTAGGATTATGATGGTAGCGACGGTGGTGGTTGGGGTTCTTAACAGGCTGTTGCAGGATTATGATGTTATATTGTTATATTGGAACAATGTTGGTTAAATGTTGAAGGATTTGATTTTGTTTTTAGGGTTCACAACCCTTTGAAAAAAGGGAAGATGATGAGAGAACTTATAATTGATTATAATAATCATATACGAAAGGTCAACATTGCCCCTCATTTAACTATGCAAAACGACAAAACTGTCCATCGCTTAAAGACACTTTATAACCTAGTTAGTGATATAGACAGAAATGGCATAAAAATCCAAACATCAGGTGTCCAGTTGCAAAAAAAGAAAAAACATTAATCTATTGAAGTCCAGAGGTATAAATAAAAATCGTTTATAGAAAATAGAATTATTAGAGTTTGGGTGTCATATAATAACTCCATTAAAATTCTAAGTTAGAAGCACAAATAAATTAAAGTAAAAAAAAAAAAGCATGCCTATGGCATTATAGTTTAGTGGTATCTTGAGGGTGAGATAAGGCTTAGGAAAAAGTTAGCCCAATCGGTTTTATTTCACAAGGGGGTTTTCCCAGATTTATTAGGCTTCCTTATGAATTGGAGTACATGCATTATTGCCTAGTAAAGATGGATATGATCAGATGGTTTCGCTGGTGACAATGATATTTCAGTGTTCCGTCAGTGATCCAAATTTACTGTTAAAAATTTTAAATAAAAAAAAACACAAATTAACTAAAGATAGAAACACTAAATATTGTTATCCTATAAACTAAAGCTACGTGGATCAATAAAAGTTTAATAATTTTCACATTTGTAATGAATAACTAAATATAAAAGAATAGCTTCTTAATGACATGAGATGACATTCAATGGGGCAATTCCCTACTCTTTGAATGTATCATGTGGCATCATGGGGGCTTTCTTTTAAATTTAAAAAAAAACGAAACAAAAAACACGTTGATATATAACCTCAACTCAAACCCTAACATCCAATTAATCTTTCACCCATCTCCCTCTCTCTTCATGTCTCCTTCACCCTAAAACCAACCCTAATAATATCCACCTCCACCTTCACAGTTATGCTCACCACATGGTATCAATCAACAATTATCGATCGTTAGTTTGGATTCACTTGATCAATTCATCGCTTAATAATAATAATTTATAAATCTAAAAAGGAGGAGAAGGAGAAGAGATATGAACGGCGGAGATGTTGTGGCAGCTCACGACAGTTCGCCGCCTTCGCTTGAGTGGAGATTCTCTCAGGTGTTTGTGATTCACAAGACTTTTGGTTCACAGGTCGCCGGAGGGTGGTCAGAAGATTAGAAGGGGGTACAGGGTCGTCGTCGCAGGTAATATCTTTATATCATGTTCCATCTTTGATTGATTTTGTAGTATTAATTGAAATACAATTTGATAATAATATATAATAATGATTCTTTCTTGATGTTATTGGTTTTCTCCTGTACGAAAAATACGAATTTTATTAAAAAAATCATAAAAAAGTAAGCTTTTGCATTTATACTTTGTGATCTAACGTTTGTGCATTTGGTTAAAGTTAGAAACTTTAGTGATGAAACATAGTGTAACACACTACAGAGGTGTTTCTTGATTCATATTTGTTCATTGAATTTTTTTTTTTAACAATTAGTATGGAATCTGGAAAAGAAGTTGTGTTGGAAGATGAAACTGGTGTTGCTGTTGATGAAATAAATGTGAAAAAAGAGGAAGAATTCAACAGTTTAACATCTTTTATATTCCATATGCTTAAGGATCTGTCATCTATTGTGAAGGTATTTTTTTATGTCACCGATCCTATTATTTTGGTCATGTCTATAAATATTAGCAGCGAAGAGAGATGGTGAGTCGGAGGAGGAGGAGACGACGACGGAGAAGAGGAAGAGAGTGGCGGAGCTCTGTTGTTTTGATACTTGATCCATTGAAATTACTCATTGGCTTAAATCGGGAAAAAATATACATCATTCACTCTATCTTTGTTCTACTTCTATTTAGAAAGTAATTTATAGCTTAATTTGATACAAATCTGAAATTGTAAGGTTGTGAATGGTGATTTTGATGATATTGCTGTCGTAGGATGTGTATTGTGGTTGATAAATTAGATTAGTGTATGTGGTTAGGTTAATAGGTATTAGGTAGAGTAGTTATATATGTGTACGGATCTGGATCTTTGGAGTTCGTATGTGAAAGACTGATTTTTGTTGTGTATGTTGAGGAAGATTTAATGTTTGTTTTGATCCAATTATTAGTGTTATCTGGTTCATGTTTGTACACTTATAAAGTGATGGGAATGCAGAACACTAAACATATACTTCATTAGGAGAAGTGCAGTATAAATTGATTTGAAACTATAACCATGGTCAATATTAGTACCAAAAATGGATTAAAAACTTTATAGAAGGGGCCTTAAAATAAAATATTCCTTTAGATCTCTAAACAGGTTGACCCAGCATTGGGAACACCGGTTATAGATGGTGGTTTATTGTGGTTTAAAGAGAGATGGTTAAAGGGTTAAGTTTGCTTTGTTGGTTAGGGTGTAGGAGAAAACATGTATTTGGTTTGAGTGGTTCATATTTAATAATGGTGGCGGTATTTTATATGGGTTTCCAATGTGAAGAAAAATCAGAGTATAGATATTTTTAGGTGAATTAGATGATCACTGACAATGTAATCGCTGAAATAACCACAAAGGACGTGGAAGTTAGGAAGGTAATCATAACTTAATTCGATGTCATTTATATATGGCTTTTAGAAATATAGTACTTAGATGTAGTGGTATTCTATTGTAATTATTAGTGGCTAATATAGGAATCAAATCTATAGGGTACCAATATATTGAGATGGTAGCGTATTAGGCGGTTGGGGGATACGATAACTATCGAAATGGTAGTTTTCCTTTGCAGCCGTATTTGGTTAAATTTTTCTTGTGTAAATCATATATTGAAAATTTTATTACGTCACATTAGATTTTTCAACCCCGAGACGCTCCCAGGATATACACTAGTTTTAATTATATAAAATGCATCTACATGTTATACAGCATATGTTTTTAGCACCTCTTGTCGTGTATCAATATTTAGTCATGTGCATTTGTAGGGCGATCCAGGTAATTAAAACCAAGCAAAGGCTTTGGGGGCCAGTTAAGTAGGGCCATCCATAAAAACAGTTTTTATACAAAAGCTGGGTTTTTTTTTTTTTTTGAAAAGTAAACTTCATTAAAAACGGACCAACCCGAAGACCGGGAGGCAACAACCAAGGGTTATATAATTACATAAATACAAAATTACATCAATTTGCCTAAGACAAAGTTTTGACACCGTTTTTAAGCGTCATTTTGTACTTTTTTAAAGTACAAGGCCAGAAAACCATTATTAAGAATTATAACATCAAAAAATGGGGCTTTGTTAACTTTAGGATGAATCCCTAAAGTTCAAACTGTTATCAATTTGCAAGAGATGAGGTTTTTGAGGTGGGTAGGTTTATATTTGTTAGAATTGAGTTCTTTTTGTACATTCCATTTTGAAATCTGCCAGACTATTTGTTGAGGTTTCACTTTCCTATGCTCATGCTTTCGTTACTAGATATTAAGATTGAACTTCTGGCACGGGCCTATACATGTTCAGAATAATGAAATGTGAAAATAAGAGGGGCCATAATTTTAGAGTTTGTTTAGGGTCTCAAAAAGGTTGAGCTGACGTGTATATCACCTCATTTGGTCAATGTTGGTTATCAATAAGAGTTTACTTTCTATAAATGTACAAACATGGAAGTCACTAAAGTAGTGTAAGATATTTGGGTTTGTTATCTGAAGAAACAATAAGTATCACGGTGATTATCACTAACCTTCGTGTGGTTTATACTTATGTAACGTCAAGAATAATCCTTTACCCAAACCTCTAGGTTTAACCCGTGTGAGAGTAAAGAGTGAGAGTGTGTGTATAAGCTTAATAAGTCGAGACACAAGAAGTAAGTGGTTCAGTCGAAGTATGACCTACGTCCACTGTAACTAGCCGGAATATTATTAATGACTGAGTATAAAGAATTACAAGAGACTAGTATTAGGTTACAATGAATAATCTCGGATCCTTTTGCAAGGAGATGACTACTCTTATTTATAGGTGAACTCGTGGGCCTAATAGAGAAGCCCACAAGAAGTTATCTCCACTTGGGCCTAGCCAAGGCCCAAGTCCAGACTCTTCAGGAAAATGGCGGGAAAAGGCAGATCACTGTGGATGACGTCAGGTTGCAGCATAATAGTTGCTCGAGGCGGACACGTGGCAGCCTCTGATTGGCGGACAGCGGCCTTATCCTGGCTACAGTTGTTGACCATGCCTTTGCCACTTGATTTGACGTCTGACGGTAGCAGGGATGTCTGCTGGTCACTGTTGACGACGGCATGGTGGAAGCGTGGGCACAGTCATGTCGCCGTTCCTGTCAGTAGTGGTTGTACCACCCCTGCCACTTGTCGCCTTCCCATTGGCGCGTACTCTGTCAGGGATCCTGCTGAATCTTCCTTTTGTTATCTTCTGTACCTCGTACCGAAAGTGGCAAGGGAAGATTCCGCGCGTTGGCGCACGCGCTTATCAGCTGCTGTGTGTTACTTGTCACTTGGCAACCTTGCGCGCTGGCTTGCTCTTTACTTCGCCAGCGCTGTGGAGGAAGCATGGCGCCAGGATTCCGGTTTATGGGGATAGGGGCGCCGCCTCCACCTGGATTAGGCTCCCTATCCCTTCAAGTCCCTATAGTCTAGGGCTTCTCCTGCTCTTTGAGGGAGAGTAGTAGGTGGAGTGCTAGACTCAAAATGTCGAGTCGCGGATGAAAGCTCATCTGGTTCTGGTTGCTCTGGAAATTTGTTGGCGTGGACGTGTTCCGCCATGACTTGTGTAGAAGTTAGGCGGGGAACGTCTTTTTTGCTCTTACGTCAAATTTGCGCTAGGGAAGACGTGTTCCGCCATGACCTGTGAAGGAGTTGGGCGGGGAACGTCTTTTTGCTTTTACGTCAAATTTGCGCTGTTGAATTGAATGCTCTTGAGTGATTAATGCGGGTCTGAAGTTGTAATAAATTTGGAATCATTAGCAATCAATTTGTCTCTCATAAATTGGAGTTAATGCGCCTGAAATTCGAATGATCAGTTTCTTCTGGGGGAAGTTTAAGGGTTGCTGACGTGTCAGACTGTTGTCTGTTGTGCTGACTGGTGTGTGTCACATCACCAGGGTGTAGTTACCAACCTTTTCGTCTGGTGTCAGGCGCGTGTGCCGTCACGCGCTCCACTTGGTTTTCTAGTGGTTGAGATCGTGCCATGTATCATGGGGCATGTGTATCATGTCAGGCGCGTGAGCGCCCACGCGCTTGCAACTTCACAAATGTGACATCTGCTGACACGTGTCGATCATCCGACGGAGTGACAGCCTGGAGCAGTTCCCAGTGCTGATCTGAGCCGTCTGATGGCGCATGTGACACGTGGCGTCATCTGGGCTCTCCAATTAAAAAAGGTGTGACGGTTTGCTTATCCTTTGTGGGTCCCACCGTCATTAATGCAGTGGGTATATAAGGCTCTTTGAGGCTTCATAAACGGTTACGCTCTCAAATTTTCTTCCAACTTGCTCTCTTTTTCCTCCTTATTCTGCGGCGATAGTTTGAAGTTTCCGTTCAATCTTCGTAGATTATAACAATCTCGAAGATTTACTGTTGAAACTTCTTGTCTGATCGTTGTTCTTTGTTGTTTTACCATCTTCTCACAAAGTCAGTTTCAGTCTTTTCCTAAATCTCTGAGTTTTTGTTGAAGATTCCGGTGAATCTTCAAGTTTTCCGACCAACTTTCCAGATTCCGATATCTTTCTTTACTTACTTTTTAGAAAATGTCTGACTTATCTGTGAGTTAGTCACCTTCTGGTGAACCCTTGGGTAAGTAACCGGTGGTGGGAGAGGTTGAAGAGGAGGTGACGGTGGAACAAGGGAAGATTAAAGAGAGGAAACTGATGACTAACACTTATTGTGTTTGGAATCAGTCTTCTTTTGAAGAATTTTGCAAGATTTACGAAATCTTGCCGGAGTGGGAACCGACGTTGTCGTCCCCCACTAACACCTTTCTCTCTGCCGAGAGTGGGCAACTTGCCCTGTATGAGGCCCACTTTACTAAGTGTGGGTTTCGCCTGCCTTGTACCCGCTTCCAGATAGATGCGCTGGTGTCTTATGGCGTTGGGCCTACACAACTAACCGCCTTTGGTATGCTGAGGTTAGTGCATTTTGAGGCGTCCTGCCGCGCCTTGGACGTTGAACCCACTGTTGAGCGGTTCAACGTGTTCTATTTCCTAGCGCGGGATGAGATGTGGTTCTCCTTTAAGCCTCTCCCCAAGGTGCCGCCGATGGCCACCCACACTCCCAAGTCCCTTGTAACACCCCAACCGATGGCGGAAACATCGGGATGTCACGTAGTGATGATTGTTCAATAGCTCATGGTACTAAATGGAAGTTGAATATTACTAAACAATTTACAATTTGTTATACAATTTAATAATACATAAACTTGATTTACATAAACTAGGTCCAAAGCTCCTATGTGATCCAAGACTTGTACAACTTCCAATAGCAAGTAAAACCTGAAACATGTTGAGTTGGAAAGATGGGGGGGGGGGGGGTCAACTATAAATAGTTGGTGAGAATACATAGGTTTTGCATATAGTTGAAAACAATATGTTGTATAGCAATCATAGTTGAAGTATAACAATGAGTAATGATAGAATATGAGTCCGACATGTAACAATGCGTCTTTTGTACAATCAAACCTTGTGTCAACTGAGACCTAACTCGCAAGTTAGTAAAAGTGTAACTGTTATCGATCATCCCTAAATTTATGCGGGGGGATGGGTTTGTCAGACCTATAGCGCTAAACAGGCGGCTTGATCAATGTTAATGATTGTAGTGTGTCTTTTTGTTACAGTCAAATGATAGAATGAGTAAATGATAGTGTAATTGAATCACAAGTTTCAAGAAGCCACATTCGCCCCCACGTGGGTCGAATGTGTTCCTGGTTCGCCCCATGCAGTTCTAAACATCCTAAAACGCACCAAAACGCATCAAAACCACCCGAAAACATCACGAAACATCACCAAACACTGCAGTCAATTATTATTAATATGTTCCCACAAAACCCTACCAAATTTACTCCAAAAACAGTCCATTTTACAGGTTACCCGAAATGGCAAAAATCATGGAAATGTCACATCACGCATGAAAACTTTACCCAATTAGGAAACTTTCTGAAATCGTTCAATAATCAACTCAACATGCTCTGATTATCATGTGTAACAAAACCCCTAACAATTTCATTCATAATATTGTAGATGCGTTTTGCGACTAGTGATTGGATGTTAACATATGTTAAGTTTTGCTGAAGGGTTGAAGGTGAATTAGAAGTGGGCGAAGGTGAGTTAAAGTGGGCGAAGGTAGACTCAAGTGGGCGAAGGTGAAATGGGATTTGACTGATGATATACATTCGTACCCTTAACTGGGCGAATGTGGAAGAAGTCCACATTCGACCACAGTAAATGGGCAAATGTGCAGCTAGTATATATAGAAGTTGTGTTTTTGCAATGTATAGGGAGTTATCAGTTGTGTGTGTGTTTGAGTAAGGTTCCAGGTTAGTTTGAGAGTGTCTGTAATTGATCTAGATTAACCTAAATGTCATTGTAATCAAGTTTATGAACAAGTTAATCTATGAAAAGCTTTGAAAATGATATTGATTGTGTTTTGATTAGAGTTTTATCTGTTTGTTCAAAGCTAGGGTTTCCGCACCTGGTTTTGTAACTTGTATGATCAATTAATCCTGTTTTAGTCAAAATCTTTCGCTCACAAAGTGGTATCAGAGCTATACGGATCATACAACAACAAATTTGATAAACTCAGAGCTGATTTGGACCTATTTTTGATCAAAATACATCTGTTTTTGAGTAAAAATGGTTTTTGAGTGTTTTTGATTGATTTGAAGTTGATTTTGTGGATAAAATTCAAAATTCCAAGAATTAAAGTTGTTCCAAATCAATTCCGAATCAAAACCTGATTAAGATCATTCAAATCCACAAACTTTTGAAAATCAGAGATCAAAATAACCGTTTTTCAAAGTGTAACCGTTTTACAAACCTGAAATGGGCGAACCTGGAACCTAAGTGGTCGAACCTGACTTATTTTGGGCGAACCTGAGTCATTTCTGGTCGAATCTGAGTGTTATCTGGGCGAACCTGGAAGTTCTGTGTTGAATTTTTCACATTCGGGTACCTTTTTCCACTTCAGATTGATCGGGCGGGCGAACGTAGAAACTAAACGGTCGAACCTAGGATCATACTGGGCGAAAGTGGATTTGTGTTAGTGTGTTTTTACTTTCTGGTGAATATCTACCTTCGGATGAACACTGTTTGGGCGAAAGTGCTTCAGAAGGGACGAAAGTGAAAAGAAACCGGGCGAACCTAGACTTTAGTTTTGGAAAATTTTCTAAGTGTTGAATTTTTCGAAGATCGTGATCATGTGGAATTTTCCGACGACCCCGAGACCAGCAGCGACACAACCACAACAGCAAGTGATGGACCCATGGACGGTGGCAGCACAAAAGACGAGCACACAGTCTTCGCAACCGATTAACTACATGGCGATGACTAGCTCGATGCCTCAAAGCGTAGCGCCTCCAGCACCACAACCTGACTACTGGGGAGTAGCAGCAGCGGTGGTAAACACTCAACCTACAAATGCTATTTCCACACTGATTAATGATTTCAGGTAGCGGGAATCGGCCACCGAAGCTCATGGAGATACAAGAATATAATCAGTGGCAGAAAAAGTTTAAGATACACTTGGAAGGCATGGGAGTGGAGGGTGCAGAGGCATGGAATATGATTGCTAGAGGTTACACAGCACCAGTTTTGGAGAATACGGGTGAACCAGTTCCATTGGAGAGTATGGCTGAGGAGGAGAAAAAGAAGTTTGCTATGGAGAAGAAAGCTTTTTCCCAATTGACACAGGCAATCACAAATGATCTGTTGCATCAGTTTGGGACTTGCACTACATCTAAGCAACTGTGGGATATGCTCAAAAGGAGGCATGATGGGAATGAGAAGACTAGAAATTTAAGGATGGAAGAATTACGAAAGGAGTTTGAGAATTTTTCTTATATTGGCAATGAAACTTTAAAAGAATTAACTCCTAGATATAGTCATTTGCTAACTGAATTGTCAAGTTATGGTATACAGATTCCTATGAAAAAGCAGGTGGATAAATTTGCAGATGCTTTACCACCACACTGGGATCAGCATGTGGAAGTTCTCAGGGAGAAGGACGCATACCAATTCTGGTCTATTCAAGAGTTTATAGAGAAGCTGGAAAACAAAGAGTTGGAAGAGAAGAGGAAAGCTAGAAGATCACAGATTCCTCAGAATCCTAGTTTATATTTTGGAGGCACTTCAGTTCCAGTTAGTAACTCAAGTTCAGGAGGACTAGTGGCACCACATGTTGCGTGCATTTCCAATGTTATGGAATCACTAAAACCTACCATCAACTACATGGCACAAACATCATCCTTCTCACAACCATCAAACCCACCACCACAACAACAATACAACAATTCATACATTCCACCATTTTCCCCAATGCAACAAGCAGCCTTCTATACTGATAGCCAATCTCAACAATCACCTTACTCAATGAACCAAAGTACTCAACCTAATCAACAACCGGTGGTTTTGGAGACTTCTAACTTGGGAAATGTGACGGTTGAAGTTGCTCAGCAACACATTGCACTAGTCTCTGCAATGGTTTCATCTTACAATGGGTTGGTTGCTAGTCAAATTGGTAACAACAATTTAACCAATGAAGACTATGCACAGATTGACAAGGAAGAGATGGAATTGATTGATATTCAGTGGGCTTTTGCAAGCATTATGAGAAGAGCAACGGAATTTATTGAGAAAACGGGTAGAACAGATTTGGGAACTTCTCCTAACACAACCTACGGGTTTAACAAGGAGAAAGTTACTTGTTTTAACTGTGGAGGAAAAGGTCACTTTAAAAGAGAATGCACCCAGCCACCAAAACAAGGTAATAGAAACCCATTCAATGCAAGCTACCAGAACCGTCAACAACAAAACCAAAACCAAGTTTCTTACCAAAACAATAACAACTACCAAAACCGTCAAAACAATTTTAATAACAACCAAAACAGACAACCAAACACATCAAACCAGACTCAAAACCAATCTCCTAACAACACTAACCGAACTGTTATACCGATCACTACACCTAATGAGACACACCAGAACACCAATCAGAATCAAGCATTGGTGACTCAACAAGATGAAAGGTTTGATTGGTCGGCAATGCAAATAGGTGTTGAGGAAATTACTACTGGTGGCAATGTGGCTTGTGTTGCATATCAGGTTGATATTGAAGATTCGGTGACAGTAGATGAGAAGATAGAAACTGAGGTTGAAGTTGATGTGTCTGAGGCTGAAATGGATGTGGAGATTGAACCTGTGGAGGTTAATGCTAAGGAAGCTAATTCTGGAGTGGTGATTGACACTGTTTCTGATGTTCCTGAGGAGTGTGAATCGGTTTATTCAGATTCAGACAGTGAATCAGATACAGAAGCAAGTGTTACATCTTTGGATGATGACATTGATCAGTTGCTAGCAGAAGCGGATTTTCTGATGACGAGGAAGTCGTGCATTGCAGATGATGCTTTCACCAAGATTGATTATTCTAGATTCTTTGCTGGAAAGGAAGCTCATTTTGCTTTGATGGCCATGACTGATCCGCCAAAATCTGTAAGTTCTGAGTGTAGCACTGATAATAAAAGTGATAAATATTGTGGTACATGTGATAGATTGACTGAGGAGAACAAACAACTCCGTGTTCAACATGATAGTGCTATCATGAACAGTCAATCTACTCGCAAAGAGTTGAATGCTTTCAACAAGGTATTAGATGGTTATAAAAAGGACATTTCCGACTTGAAAAACACTTTATCATTAAAACAACTTGCAATTAACAACTATATCAATGAAATTGAAAATACCAAGTTGGAAATGGCCGCCATCAAATGCTTTGCTGAGAAAGTAAACAAAAAGTTGGAAAGTTATAGGCACATTGCTTATGTGGTAGACCACATCATTGATGATCAAACCACTAATTACAAGGCTGTGCCATCTCCGGTACTTTTTGAAAACCATAATTGTCATCAAGTGACACCGGAGAGCTCAGTAAAATCAGACTCATCGTCGGAAAATGAATCTAATACTTCGAGTATTGGTGATCCACATTCCGATGTGAGGCCGATTTTAGGTTTCAATGATGAGGGTGTTACTGCTGAAAGTGTTGATTCAGACTCAGAGAGTGATGATACTGGTTGTGTTCAAACTGTTAATGCATGTGAAATTCCAAAAGAAAATCACATCATTACAAATGAACCAGTGTCACCATCTCAGATTGTGATTCCGATGGCAAATGCTCATCGTGAGAAAAAGTCTGAAAAGAATGTTGTTAAGAAAGATCTTGAACAGACTGTGAAGAATGAACCGTGTGACAAACCTGTCAAGGTGTTTTATCGGATGGAAGGATCCGATAAGATCATCTCTGACGAGGAATTTCCAATCAAAAATGCTAACTATGTTAAAATTGATAAAATCTGGCAAGAAAGTACTATTTGGTTCCCAAAACATGAGAGAACTAATGAGATTCCACCTGCCATTTTAAAGAAATTGTATTTGGATGTTCCTCAAGAACCTGGTTTTCATGAGCCTGCTTACTCAAAAGGGCCACTCCCTGAGAGTTTGAGGAATCAACAGTACAATGATCAATATCCTGTTAGATCATTTGCTCAACCAAATGCTCCAAATGTTTTTGAAGAGTACCGTGCATGTTTTAAATGTGGGGAACGAGGGCATTTACTTGCTCAATGCCCATATGTAAGGCATAAAAGGCACGAAGTTGAAGTGAGGAATTCCATGAGAAAACCAATTGATCATTATGTTTCACCACACAGACGAATTGTTCCTCAACAACAACAGTTTTACAATCAAAATAATTTTTATCAAAAGAGGAACAATCGTTCAATTCAATATGATCGAAGAAATCGGATTGCTATGGAACAATCATGGAGGAAGCCAGTGGTGAACACAACAAATGATAGACAAAAGGTTCCACCTAAACCGATTGGCAAGTCAAATGTTGGACCTAAGTCTGTTAAATCAGATAAGGTAACCAAGAGAGTTTCTTTTGTAAACAATGTTCAGAAACCAACTGAGAATCCAAAATCTCAGATTCGTATCTTGAAAAGAACTGAACAATCTTGGTCACCAAATGGTACTCCAGGAGCCTCTACTTCAAAGAACAATGAGAAAAAGGAAATTGTTTTGAACAATCAGAATAAGATTGATCCAAAACAAAAAGTTGTTGAAAATGTTTCTGTGAAAAATGGTATTCCAAGACCCAAGACTCAGGCTTGGGTCCCCCGAAAGAACTAAATGATTTACTGTTTGTGTGCAGGGAGCTTCAGCTGGCCCTATTAGCAGTCTTTGGATTGTTGATAGTGGAGCTTCAGGCCACATGACAGGGGATCTTGCGTTGTTATTTGATGTGAAGAATATCAATGGAGGGTATGTCGCATTCGCTGGAAATAAAGGTGGATATATTACGATGGAGGGAAGCGTGAGTAATGGAATAGTGAGCTTCGAAAGAATATCTTATGTGAAACAGATCGATTATAATCTGTTGAGTGTCAGTCAAATTTGTGATAAACAATTTACTGTGCATTTTGATGACAAATCCTGCTATATTCTCAAACCGGGCTTCACAATTCCTAAGGAGTGGATAATGTTGAAGGCACCTCGCGTCAACAATCTCTATATTCTTGATATGTCGAAGGCGATGACATCACAGGGGCAAATAACATGCTTCCTATCCAAGGCGACTGAGAAAGAATCGATAATGTGGCACCGAAGAATGGGGCACATTCATCTGAGGAAAATGAACCAACTTGTGAGAAATGGGCTTGTCGATGGAGTCAACGTGAAACATTTCCATCTGAATGACAAGTGTGTAAGTTGTAAGAAGGGGAAGCAGCACAAACAATCCCACAAAGTGAAAAAGGTTAACTTTGTTGAGATGCCACTTGAGCGATTGCACATGGATCTATTCGGACCAGTCAAGCGCAAAAGTCATCTTAGGGAGTTATATTGTTTAGTTGTTACTGATGACTACTCAAGATTTTCATGGGTGATGTGTTTGCAGAATAAAAGTGACACCTTTAACAACTTAAAAGTTTTGTTCACTCGATTGGAGAATCTCTACAATGTGAAAATAAAGAGAATTCGGAGTGATAATGGGACGGAGTTCAAAAACGCCAAGATGGATGAACTTTGTGAAAGCAAAGGAATTCATCATGAATATTCGGCTCCGTACACCCCACAACAGAACGGTGTTGCTGAACGAAAGAATAGGACTCTAATTGAAGCGGCTAGAACAATGCTCGCTGACTCAAATCTTCCGGTAATGTTCTGGAACGAGGCGATTTATGCAGCAAATTATACACTAAATCGGGTTCTAACAGTGAAGAAGTTTGGTAAAACATCTTATGAACTGTTACACCGAAGAAAGCCGAACTTAGAGTATCTAGAACCTTTTGGGGCACCATGCACGATGTTGAATCCTAGCGAGAAGTTTAGTCCTAAAGCTGAGGAGGGATACTTTGTTGGATATGCAACCCCGCTCAAACGGGTATACAACAAGCGAACTCGTCGGGTGGAGGATTGGGCTAATGTGGAAGTTCAACGATATACTCAAAATTTGCAAGGCACGGGTCCTGATTGGATGTTTGATTACAAAGATTTCTTTGAATCATTCAATCTAGATAGCTTGGTTGAAGAAGCTGTTATCAGATTACTTTACGAGTGTGAAAATGCAACGACTTCACCGTTGGTGCGTCCGATCACCGTGAACCCCCTACCAGCTTCTAATGATACCATTGCTCCTATACAAGAGGAAGAAGTGTTTCAAGAGGCTTCAACTTCATTAGACTCTTCAGAATCTGAAGATGAACAATTTGAAGAAGTCATTCTTGAACATGCAGAAGAACCAGAGGCACCGCCAGTGAACCCAACTCCAACTCCAGATGTTGCTTCATCATCTAACACGGGTCATGATCTGGATGCTGTAGAGAACTTGACTGTTCAGACGGGAGTTACTGTACCTGAATATCCGGAATCTCGGATTCATCGTATTCACCCGCTGGAGCAAGTTATCGGTGATCCTGGAAGCAGTGTTATGACCAGAGGGCAGCTGAGAAGCGTTAACTCACCAGAGAGTTTTGGTGCTTTAGCGTTATATGCTAAAATTCAACAATCTGGTAGTCAAAATGATTGGTCGTTTGCGTGTTATGTGTCGCAGGTAGAGCCAAGGACATACAAGGACGCTTTGAAGGAAGATGCCTGGGTTGAAGCTATGCAGGAGGAGTTATTACAATTCCAGAAATTGGGAGTTTGGACGCTCACAGATTTGCCGCCGGAAAGAAAGAAAATAGGCACTAAATGGGTGTTTAAGTGCAAGAAGGATGATCGTGGGGTTATTGTTCGAAACAAAGCCAGATTGGTCGTGCAGGGTTTCCATCAAATCGAAGGGATTGATTATAACGAAATCTATGCACCGGTAGCACGCATTGAAGCTATTCGGATGTTCCTTGCGTTTGCTTCTTATAAGAAATTCAAAGTCTATCAAATGGACGTCAAGAGCGCATTTCTGTACGGGAAAGTCAAGGAAGAGGTTTTTGTCGGGCAGCCACCAGGCTTTGAGGACCCAATCCACCGGGATAAGGTCTATGTGCTTAACAAAGCTTTATATGGCTTGCACCAGGCTCCGAGACAGTGGTACGAGGCGCTAAGTACATACCTCATCACCAAAGGATTTAAGCGCGGACTCGTCGACTGCACCCTCTTCACGAAGAAGACTGGGGATGATTTGCTTCTAGTGCAGATTTACGTTGATGATATAATATTTGGTTCAACTAACGAGCTTTTATGCAGGGAGTTCGAAACTGTCATGCAGGAAAAGTTCGAGATGAGCGCAATGGGGGAGATGCAGTTTTTCCTAGGCTTGCAGGTGGACCAAAGACCCAACGGGATCTTCATTCACCAGACGAAATACGTATCCGATATCTTGAGCCGATTCCAGATGGAGGATTCCAAGCCGATGGATACCCCGATTCAACCCAATCACGGGATTGGAGTGGACGCTAAGGGGGAGCTGACTGACCCTTTTACATACAGAGCAATCATCGGATCTCTGATGTATTTGACGGCGTCTCGACCAGATATTATGTACGCAACGTGTCTCTGTGCCCGCTATCAATCGAAGCCGAAACAAAGTCATCTGACGGCGGTCAAGCGTATCCTTAGATATCTGAAGGGTTGTCCCTCAAAAGGACTTTGGTACCCTAATGATGATAATTTTGATTTCATTTCTTTTAGTGATGCAGATTGGGGCGGCTGTGACAAAGATAGTAAATCTACTACAGCTGGTTGCCAGTTTTTAGGGAGCAGGTTAGTCACCTGGCAATGCAAGAAGCAGACTTCCGTGGCGCTATCTACCTGTGAAGCCGAGTACATTGCAGCCTCGAGTTGCTGTTCGCAAGTGCTCTGGATCCAACAGCAGATGGTGGATTACGGTTTGCAGTTTCTTAAAACCCCTATACATTGTGACAATGAAGCCGCAATCGCATTAAGTAAAAATACTGAAAATCATTCTAAAGCGAAACATATCCGGATCAAATATCATTTTATCCGTGATTGTTACGCTAAAGAATTGATAGATATGGTCAAAATCCATACTGACTACCAACGTGCAGATTTGTTTACAAAAGCTTTTGACAGATCCCGCTTTGAATATCTTTTAAAAGTAAACAACATAAAGGAAAAACAGGACTAATCGGCACCTCGGTTTATCTCTTTTTAGTTTTAGTTTTTAATATTTTGCTAATTGGGAATTTCTCTTTACTAATTGGGAATTTCTCTTTACTTTCATAATCCTCAAAGAAGTTGATGCTTTCGAGGGGATTGTTTAATCTTCAAAGAAGTTGATGCTTTCGAGTGGATTGTTTCTTTCAAATTTTCTTTTTATTGTTTTTCAGAAAATTAAAAACCCAAAAATATGTTCTTTATTTTAGGGGGAGCCATTTTATCAGAAAAACCAAAAACATTGGAAAATTCAAAAAGACCTAAAAATTAGAAAATTCAAAATGATTTCCTGGATAAAAAAAAAAGAGGAAATGATAGTACATCAGTGGGGATCTGACACAGGCTAAAGAATTGTATAGTATATGAGGCGTGTGTTGACTACGTGTGATATGCTGATAGGCTTCGTAGACTAAATATTGCGTGCATTAGTGATACAAACATAACGAACTACGCGTTCGTGGCTGAACACCTCATGGGCATATGGTCTTAGTACCGTAATTTCGTTTGATAGGATTGCCAAAATCTGAGGTTTCAGGTCGTTATGTTATGGTTATCCGGGATATTCTGATTAAACTTTTGTCGTATTGATTTACGGACCTAGTTTTATCAGAATATTTGCTAAAAGAGCTTAATTGCCAAAACCGGAAGTTACCGAATTGAGGAACTTTATGTTTTAATTGATCAAAGATCATTATTACATCGTATTGATCATCTGATGCAAATCAATGATTAATATCAGCCTCAACCTAGTGTATATGCACATGTTACTTTGCTGCATTCGTTTGCTGACCTGTACACCTCTGTGCTATATACTTTGTAACTTTTACGGATAACTCTGGCATAATCACGCGTTACGACGAAGCTTTGTGCAATTACTTGATACGGGAGTATGTCGTGTGTGTGGGCACCACATCGTGTTAGTCTAATACACCTAACTCGTATCATTTTAAAGCATTGCGTAATTGTCTGCATGTGAGCTTACGTGGACCACAATATCAGCAATTGCCGTGTCACATACTGTTTCTAATGATAATATTAAACAAATAGATCAACGCTGTGATCAGATTTGTCAGAAAACTGATATGATCCTCTTACCGGATATCACAAAATGTTTACTGCTTTCATTTACTTTAATGCATTTTACTTTGCTGTATTTTACTGTTATTGTCAAAAAGATACAAAATCCAAAAAGATTTTAGGTGTGTTTTGATAAAATTTCAGAAAAACCAAATTTTTTTTTGCATTTCTGCTTTATTTTTGATAACCGGGGATGCTTGATGGTCAATTTCTGAGATTTGATAACAACATCTGGGCTTTGTATCATTCAAAAGTTAAAATATGAGTTTTGGAAGCTTAACAGATTGAAAAATGTTGAACAGGATTCGAATTCGTGATTTGGCAAAATTTTCAGATTTTTCCATTTCACATTCGCCCCTTAATTGGGTCGAATGTGGAAAAATCCTTACCTTCGGTTGTTCAGAATGGGCGAATGTGGGTTTGTTTATACAAACTTCACATTCGGGTAAACATCTTCTACATTCGGCCAATTAGTTTTGGGCGAATGTGGATTATTCCGACATTCGACCACCAAAACGGTCGAAGGTGACCTCTATATATAAGAAGCTTTCACATTCGAACCTCAGTCATATTTTTCTAAAATTTTTCTTTCGATCTGTCACCTTGTTGCTTTGATTCCTTGTTATTGTGCATTTGATTCCCTATCAATTCCTGATCATTTCTATATAACTTTTACAGGTATTGGAGCCCTAATGCTAACAGAATCGTTCTTTTTGTAACTGGACCTAGGGTTTTAGATTTTAGGGTCTTAGAGTGTTTGCTTTTGATTGATTTTGATTACATTTCAATATACATCAGTTTTAGGGGGAGATGTTTGAACGAATTAGGTTTTTAACATCGTTTGAATGATAAATTGATTGAATGAAACAGTTTTAACCTAATTCGTCTTTAAAACAGATGTAAATTGAAATTAAAAGATAATTGATGTTAAACGAAGGATAATCGGCCATATTAGAACATATTCTAATCAAAATCAAGTGTTAAAAACAAAGTTGAGAAATTTTCAAATTTTTGGGGAAGAACAGTTTTACCTTCGGTCCATAAAACGGGCGAAGGTGAAGAATTTTGGGCGAATGTAACTTTGAAACGGGCGAATGTGATTTTTATTCAAAACTTATGCACATTCGACCAAAACGTTCTACATTCGAACCATAAAATTTACATTCGACCAGTTCAAAATGGGCGAATGTGGAATCTTAAAATCTTAAAATTTTGAATTTTTGTCGATTTTGTATTTTGACGTTTGTTTCTGATTTTGTTGTACAGATGGCTGAGGAACAAGAAAATATTGAGACTCCAGTAGAGAATGTGGTCACAGATCCAGTTCCAGAGAATGTTCAAGAGGGAGAATCGTCAAGTGGAAGCAATTGGCCGTTCGAGAAAACCCATAACTGCTGTGCTTATTTGGGAGATGTTGAAAAGAATGTTGAGTTTGCTGATATCATCAAGTTCTTGAAAAGAAGCAGAGTTGTGTATGCTTTGGCTACTCCGACTATTATCTACAAGGATATAGTTGAGGATTTTTACAAGAACGCGAAGTATGATTTCTGGGATAATCAGACTATTATTAAAAGCAAGATACAAGACATGGAGATGTTTATAACAGAGTCTGATATCAGAGAAGCACTCCAGATAAAGTTTGAAGTGAGTGAAGATCCCAGAGAACTTTCATGGACTGAACAGAAGGCATGTTTCCTCAGGATGAAGTATAAGGGAGCAATCACTGATGGTTCAATGCACAAAGGGAAGTTGAGCGTACAGTTTAAATACTTTGCACACGTTATAATCCATGTGTTTGGATGTGTTAGTGGAGGATATGATGTTATGAGGAGAAGCTTAAGCTCGTTAATGGTTGCGTTGACTCTCAACAAACCATTTAACGTGTCTGGGATGATTCTAGATCACATGCTGGAGATGTTAAAGGGCTTGAAGAAGAAGCAGTTCATGTTATACCCTAGATTCCTGATGATGATATTTGACCACAAGTATCCTGACTTGAAAAAGGATCCTACACAGATTCTTGGTCAAGACCACATGAACATTCGAACTTTGGTGAGAATGAAAGGCTACAAGGGTGTGCCAGACAACGAGAGGCCACCATACAGAAGATTGTTTGGAGCTTTAGCCAAACAGGATTACACTGATCCTGGAAAGAACAAGGCTAGGCATCCTGAGAGTGATTCTGATAACGATGATCCATTAGTATATGCAGATGCTAGTACTAAGAGAAAGAGACAGGTAGTTAATCCCGGAGCCAAAGGGAAGGGTAAGGGAAAAACTGACCAAGGAAGTTCGAAGCAACAGGTGGTGAGGAAGAAAACGACTGCGAAGAAGGGTACAGGATTGGTTGATGAAGATTCTGTCGATTCAGAGGAGACTGAGGAAGAGGAACAGTGGGATTCGGATGCTGAAAATGTTAGGGCCACCAAATGTAAGGCCACTATGGTTGGTGAGTCTGAATCACTTAACAAGGCGATTGAAAAAGCTGAGAAAAGAAAGAAGTCTGTGAATGTTGAAGATGAAGATTTAGGTGTTGATATGGATGAATTGAATGCTGGAGAGTCTGTGGTAGTAAATTTGCTAAAGCCTAAGCACAAAACCATGGCAAAGAAGACTAGTACCAAACAGTTGAGGGAGAAAGAGTTAGCCCAACTTTTGAAAGGTAAAAGAGTACCCGATGCTGGTACATCATCGAAGCTGTCTTCACCAGTCACTAAGAAGCAAAAGAAGTCTAAAGAGGCAGAGACATTACCAGTTGATCAATTCAATGTTGCACTGGATAATGTGCTTGATATGTTTAGAAAGCCTCAGAAAGAAAAGGAAGCTGAAGTTGAGCCATCTAGATCCAAATCTAAAAAGGTCACTGTTGATGATGATGTAATGAAGCAGGTGAATAAGAAAATGGATGACATGATGAAGATGATCATTGCTCAACAAGCTGAAATAGCCAAGTTCAAGCAAAACGAAGAGAAAATGCTTCAGATTGTAGTAGCTTCAAAGTCAAATCAAGATGAGATTGACGAGAAAGTTAAGAAGCTTGAAGCTAAGAACAAGAAGCTTGAAGGTAAATGTTTGAGGAACAAGAACAGATTGAAAGCTATCAAAGAAGACAACAAAGAACTAAAGGCTGAGAACAAACGCCTTAGTGATTTGATTGACGATTTATATAATGTTGCACCCAAGTTGAAAGAGGGTGAAGAAGATAAGGAGAAAGAAGAAGAGCAAGTTGACTTTGAACCGTCTGATTCTGAGAAAGAAAAGGATGATGATGAGGATGATGAGGAGTCAGAGAAAAGTGATGATGAGGATAGTAAGAAAGATGATGATGATGATGATGCAGAAGGTTCTGGAAGTTAGAAAGAAGATGATAGTGACAGTGATAATGATGAAGGAGGAGATGACACGTCCAAGTTTACTTTTGAGAAGAGATCACCAAAGAAGAAGGATACTGGAGAATCTAGTTCAAAGAAGAAGAAAGGTGAGAACATGGATTCAGATCAAAGTATCTTCTGGAATGAGAAGGTGAGATCTTTGACTGACGATGCTAAGCAAGTATACAAAGATATGTTGGAAAGAAGAGAATGGACGATAGAGTTTACAGGACGTTTTGCTGAGATATTCCAGACAGATGATATGAGATACGAACTGGAATACAATGATCCTGATCTTGAAGAAGGTGAAGTACCTGCTTCTGTGGCAAAAGAAATTCTGGATGGGCTTGCACAGAGAGTAGGGAAAACATTTGAGGAGTTCATAGTGGATGGGTCGATTCCAGATATTCCTGAAAAGGATATTGGAAATCACTCAGATGATAAGAATACCCCTGAGTTTGATGAAGTGGAAATTGAAGACATAACTCATGAGGAATATCCACAGTACTTCAGACAGACTGATGAAGATGTGATATTTCCTGATTTTACTGAGATACCAAACACTTCAGCAAAGAAAAAGGCAAAGATAAGGAGTGCAGAGTTTGTGGAAAAAGTGTTTGGAGCTGATAAGCAAGAATCTTCAAGTCAATCTGATGAATTGAAGAATTACTTGAAGAAATTGAGAGAAATGGATGAAAACCGACCGAAGCCTGAAGCTCAAGGAAATTTCTATAGATTCCACAATGCTAAGTTTAAAGGCAGAGCTCTCGGGTGGACATATTTAGGCAGATTGAAGTGTCTAGCAGCCAAATGGGAATCAGGAATTCTATACTTCTATAGATTCATTGATTTGCTAACTCTACCATACTGGGCGGTCAGAGATTTATGCAGATTCCCTATGTCTGGTACTTCAGTTAACAATACTCATGTCGGTTGGTGTGCAGACAAGCTGGTTTGGGAAAGTAGAACGAGATGGAATAGATTCAAGCCACAATATCCCAGAAGGAAAGTTCATCGGGATATTGATCCTAAAACCAAGCTGAAAAGGGTTACTTTGATATACAAAGCACCTGAAGTGATGAGGAAAATACCTTTGATGCCCATGCCACAACATTTCAGTGCTGACTTTATTTTCTGGTATTATGATTGGAGGAAGGCTGAAGCGGTGATAGTGTTGAGAGACGGGAAGGACAAATACAAGCATGTTCATGTATTTGATCCGATGTGGTTGATTAACTGTACCTTCGAAGACATCATCATGCTTTTCTATAATCCGATTCATCATGAGCCGAATGACGCTGATCAAGCAAAGAAGTATACTCAAGTGGTTGGAGTTTGTTTTGCATACGATATAAACTCTGGGAGTAATTTGGATAACAAACTTGGCAAAATGGTGAAGATGGCAAATGTGTCGAAACCGGTAAAGAGAAAGTTGGAGCCTGAAATGACCAAAGAGCAGAAGAAACAGCTCAGAATTAAGTTGTTGAACAAAGCAATGGACGAAGACAGAAGACGATCCAATCAATAGTCGAGGGGGAGTTTGTAGATGCGTTTTGCGACTAGTGATTGGATGTTAACATATGTTAAGTTTTGCTGAAGGGTTGAAGGTGAATTAGAAGTGGGCGAAGGTGAGTTAAAGTGGGCGAAGGTAGACTCAAGTGGGCGAAGGTGAAATGGGATTTGACTGATGATATACATTCGTACCCTTAACTGGGCGAATGTGGAAGAAGTCCACATTCGACCACAGTAAATGGGCGAATGTGCAGCTAGTATATATAGAAGTTGTGTTTTTGCAATGTATAGGGAGTTATCAGTTGTGTGTGTGTTTGAGTCAGGTTCCAGGTTAGTTTGAGAGTGTCTGTAATTGATCTAGATTAACCTAAATGTCATTGTAATCAAGTTTATGAACAAGTTAATCTATGAAAAGCTTTGAAAATGATATTGATTGTGTTTTGATTAGAGTTTTATCTGTTTGTTCAAAGCTAGGGTTTCCGCACCTGGTTTTGTTACTTGTATGATCAATTAATCCTGTTTTAGTCAAAATCTTTCGCTCACAAATATCATCTTGAATCAAACCCTAAATCTATCAAAAATTCCCAAAATGAACAACATATCAACATCTAGCAAACAATAACCTAAAATACCCAAATCTCATCATTAATAACAGCTCTAGAACATCCCTATAACATCTATATAGCATCAAATCACCAAATAACACATAGTGAATCATAAAACATCAATAATACCTTATAAAAGACCATTAACACATGTTAACTTGTATGAACCTTATGTTTCATGATTAGGTTTTGTTTAGAAAGATGTTAGGATGGTTTTTAATTGTGAAAACTATCTTAAAACAGATCTGGACTCTTGGGGTTTCATAAAAACGAATTAGAATGCTTTTAAAAGGGTTTAGGATGAAGAACACACCTTAGATCTTTGTTTAGAAGATGTTTGTAGGTTAGGTTGTGAAAAATAAGATCAAAAACTCCTTTCCCAGTGATTATTATTGATAGAGAGTGTTTAGAGGCGTTTAGGGTTTGTGAAATGATGAAAAATGTCAAAGTGTGATATTTAAACTTAGTCCAGGTTCGCCCCTAACGTGAGGGCGAACGTACCCACATTCGCCCCTTTCTCAGGGTCGAATGTGCCTTGACTGGTCGAGTGAAATTCTATTGTTTTGCATCCCAGGTTCGCCCCTTCAACGAAGGTCGAACCAAGATCCCTATCCAGGTTCGCCTCCACGCTGTGGTCGAACCTGGATCTATGTTTTCTAGTTTTTCCAATTTGTCGTGTTTAACGTATTTTAACACATCCTAACACATGAACATGCAATCCTAACCTATGTTAAGCATATGTAATCATGAATAATCATCTGAACAGCGTTTAAACACGTATTTGCATATTCTACACCATATACAAATCAATTCATGCTTGGTACTTGATCTAATTCATGTAATTCACCAACAACGGGACTCGTAAACGTGTGCGTGTGTGTTTAACCCAATGATCCTCCTAATCATTGAACCCTGGACAATACGTTCTGTGTTTTGATTCGACTGACCTTACTAAATATGTTTAATAAACGTTTTTCGCTAAGGTAGAGTATGTGTTTGAACAAAATGTTGACCTAAACATGCCGGGTGTCACATCATCCCCACGTTACAAGAATTTTCGTCCCGAAAATTGCACAAGTTCCAAAAATAAGAAAACGTCAAAGAGATAGGAACAAACGGAGAGGAAATTTACGAAATTTACCCGAGTTGTCACATCATCCCCACGTTAGAAGGAATGTCGCCCCGAGATTCATTCAGCTGTGGTGGTAACATGTCTCTATTCAAAAGCACGGTTAGGAAAGAGGTGAGGATATTTAGACTTCATCTGATCCTTCCGTTCCCAAGTGTATTCCGGTCCACGGTTCGAGTTCCTGTGAACTTTAACAATACGGATTTTACTCCGACGAAGGCTACGAATCTTGTAATCAAGGATCTCAACAGGTTCCTCCACAATGCGAAGATGATTATCAACCTTGATCTCTTCTAGCGGGACGATAAGAGATTCATCAGCCAAGCACTTCTTCAAGTTAGACACATGGAAGACATTATGCACATTACCGAGCTCCGCCGGTAAATCGAGCCGATATGCCACCGGTCCAATCCGTTCCAGGATTGCAAACGGTCCAACATATCGATGCTTAAGTTTGCCACGCTTCCCAAAGCGTATGACGCCCTTCCATGGTGAAACTTTCAGAAGTACCCTGTCCCCAACCTGGAACTCTAATGGTTTGCGACGACGATCGGCATAACTCTTCTGTCGATCCCGTGCTGCCGCCAAACGGTTACGAATCTATACGATCTTTTCCGAAGTTTCGTACACTAGCTCCGTCCCAGTGAGTTGACTCTCACCCACCTCAGCCCAACAAAGAGGAGATCGGCATTTCCGCCCGTACAGAGCCTCGAACGGAGCCGCCTTGATACTGGAATGGTAACTGTTGTTGTAAGAAAACTCCACTAACGGTAGATAGGTCTCCCAACTTTTGCCAAAATCAATCACACACGCCCGAAGCATGTCTTCCAAAGTCTGAATCGTTCACTCACTCAGGCCGTCAGTTTGTGGATGGTAAGCTGTACTCATATCCAACTGGGTACCCAAAGCTTTGTGTAAAGATTTCCAGAAATGCGAAGTGAAGTGAGAATCACGATCAGAAATGATAGAAACAGGCACTCCATGCTTAGAAACAACTTCCTTAAGGTAAAGACGAGCCAAACGATCCATAGTGTCGGTTTCCTTAATGGCAAGAAAGTGGGCTGATTTTGTCAACCGATCAACAATCACCCATATTTTATCAGAACCATTAGGTGACTTAGGTAGTTTCGTAACAAAATCCATCGTGATCCGTTCCCACTTCCATTCAGGAATTTCAGGTTGCTGCAGGAGACCAGAAGGCTTCTGATACTCCACCTTGACCTTAGCATAGGTCAGCATTGCTCACGTAGGAGGCTATATCCGCCTTCAAGTTTGGCCACCAGTAGAGTACCTTCAGATCTTGATACATCTTGTCCGAGCCAGGATGAACGGAATACCGGGATTTGTGAGCCTCATCCAAGACAAGCTCCCGTAATCCCCCGAACAAAGGAACCCATACGCGTTCTGCGAAGTAGTGTAGACCGTCAGGCCTTCGCTCAAGGTGCTTGTTAGCACCGTGCATGGTTTCAGCTTTAAGGTTTTCCTCCTTCAAAGCTTCTAGCTGCGCAGAACGGATTTGATCAGGTAGAGAGGAATGGATGGTAAGTTGCAACGCCCGAACGCGACGGGGATTTGCGGATGCCTTCCTGCTCAGGGCGTCTGCTACCACATTCGCCTTGCCAGGATGGTACTTAATGGCGCAGTCATAATCGTTCAGGAGTTCGACCCCGTGACGCTGTCGCATGTTCAGGTGTTGTTCGTCGAAAATGTGCTGGAGACTCTTGTGATCGGTGTAGATGGTGCATTTGGTACCGTACAAGTAATGCCTCCAAATTTTCAACGCGAATAGCATGGCACCCATCTCCAAGTCATGGGTGGTATAGTTCCTCTCGTGAACCTTGAGTTGACGAGAAGCGTAGGCAATCACTTTCTCGCGTTGCATCAACACGCAACCGAGAACCCGAATAGAAGCGTCACAGTAAACAACAAAATCCTCAGTGCCCTCAGGTAAAGACAGGATAGGAGCAGAACAAAGTTTAGACTTCAACTTTTGGAACGCTGATTCTTGCGGTTCACCCCAGTCAAATTTCCGGTCCTTCTGAGTAAGAGAGGTGAGGGGTTGAGCGATCTTCGAAAACCCCTAAATGAAATGACGGTAGTAACCCGCAAGACCTAGGAATTGCCGCACCTCGGATGGCGTCTTTGGTGCTTCCCAGTCTTTGATTGCTTCGATCTTAGCCGGATCGACATGAATCCCTATTTCATTAACCACATGCCCTAGGAATTGAACTTCGCGTAACCAAAAGTCACATTTCGAGAACTTAGCATAAAGCTGTTCCCGTCGCAAAAGTTCCAAAACTAAACGCAAGTGTTCCTCGTGTTCGGCTTTGTTCTTGGAGTAAACCAGGATGTCATCAATAAACACGATGACGAACTTATCAAGATAAGGTTTGCAAACGCGGTTCATCAAATCCATGAAAAACGCCGGTGCGTTAGTGAAACCAAAAGGCATGACCAAGAACTCAAAATGGCCATAACGTGTACGAAAGGCAGTCTTCGCAATGTCAGCTTCCTGCACGCGCAACTGGTGGTAGCTGGACCTTAAGTCAATCTTCGAATAGTAGCTAGAACCCTGGAGCTGGTCAAAGAGATCATCTATACGAGGGAGAGGATAACAGTTCTTGATGGTCACTTTGTTCAACTCCCTATAGTCAACACACATCCGTAGGCTTGCTTCCTTTTTCTTCATTAACAAAATCAGGGCTCCCCAAGGGGAAGAACTTGGTCTGATAAAACCCTTATCCAAGAGTTCCTGCAACTGGCTAGATAATTCCTGCATCTCAGGAGGTGCAAGATGGTAGGGGGCCCGAGCAATAGGAGCAGCGCCTAGTACAAGATCAATACCGAACTCAACCTGACGATGGGGAGGAAGACCAGGCAAATCATCGGGAAAAACATCAGGAAATTCGCGAACCACAGGGATATCCTCGATCTTCTTCTCATCGGTAGAAGAAACAGAAAGAAGTGCCAAAACGGCCGAATAACCCTTCCGAAGGTACTTAAGGGCTTTCATGCTGGAGATGAGACTTAGCGGAGCAACGCTCTTCTCACCATGCACCGAAAGAAATTCTCCATCCGGGAGAGGAATCCGAATAACCTTATCAAAACAAACGATCTCCGCTTGATACAACGATAACCAATCCATGCCTACAACGACATCAAAGCTACCCAAGGGTACAGGCATAAGGTCGATGGGGAAGGACAAACCCGACAACTCTAAGTGACACCCCCGAAGGACACAAGTCGCTTCAATCTTTTTATCGTCAGCCAACTCGATCAAATACTTTGCCTCTAAAGGGATGGGCACTATATCTAGCAATCGGCTAACTTCCAAAGATATGCAACTTCTATCGGCACCGGAATCAAACAAAACAGTAACAGGACGATTATTGAGAAGGAACGTACCGGTAACTGTGTCAGGATCCTGTTTAGCCTCCACGGCTCCAATGACAAAGGCGCATGCGTTCCTTCCACCGCCTCCGTTGTTCCCGTTACCGTTCCTGCCCTTCACATCCTCGCCCGGTTTCAGCTTCGGACAATCCCTCTTGAAATGCCCAACCTCACCATAGTTAAAACAACCCTGTTTCCCTGAAGTCCCCTGAGCAGCAGGAGTAGGGACAACAGTAGGGGCTTGAGTCAATGGGAGTGTTACCCGACAGTCCTTAGCAAAATGCCCAATTCGCTGGCAGCGATGACACGAGAACGGTCGCAGTTCCCCTGATGATGAAGCCCACACTTGTTGCACTTGGGGAGTTTCCCAGCATAACCACCCTGCTTCGAACCCGAAGAAGAAGAACCCCCAACATCAAATTTCTTACCCTGCTGAGATGGAGCTGGTACAGAACCTTTCCCAACACTATCCCACTTGCGCTTGTTACTTTCAGGAGCTTTGATAGTCGAACCACGGGCAGGCAAAACACCGTCATTCACCTTCAGATTGGTCATCCTATGAGCCGATCGAACCACATCTGCATAAGTAGGAAGATTTCCTGCAGCCACCAACCCCGCTATCTCTGGTACTAGCCCTGAAATGTAGTGCTCGATCCTCCTATACTCCGGTGCGTGCAAATCAGGACAGAGCACTGCCAACTCATTTCGCCTCACAGTGTACTCCTCTATCTCTGACCCAACCATCTTGAGGTTCCAAACCTCATGTTCCAACTTCTGGATCTCCTCTCTAGGACAATACTCCCTCTTCAAGAGCTGAAAGAAGTTCTCCCATGGCATGGCGTAAGCTTCCCCCAAACCCATGTTCCGCGTAGTAGAGTTCCACCAGGTCAAAGCAACATCCTGGAAGAGCGCGGCAGCATACTTTAGCCGATCTTCAGGAAGGCAGTTACACATCAAAAACACCGACTCCACCTTCTCCAGCCACTTGAGCAACCCCACCGCCCCCTCAGTGCCAGAGAAATCATGGGGCTTACAGTCCCGAAACATCTTGTATGTGCACATAGCTGGAGGTGGGTTAACAACACCACCACCATGAGCATTGTGTCCTGCCTGGAAGGCAGCTTCCAGCAGGTTGTTCAGATCTTCCTGCGTTAGGTTCACACCTCCACGACCACCGCCACCATCACGTCCACCAGTGCGGCCACCTCTACGTCCTCCACGAACTCCAGACATGATTCTGGCAACAAGAATGAGGGAATTGAGATTTACAGCTAGTGCCAACCACGAGTGTTCATAAAATCAAGGCTAGGTCCAATCAAGAACTATTCATTCAAACCCGGAGTTCACTAGGACTTTCATGCATTTCGGTTTATGATTTCGTGTGCACCCGAAATGATAAACTGTTCTACATGGTCCTCCAACTGTCCTCCTAGTTTAAAGTTCAAGTCACCGGACACGGACACCTAGTCGTACCCGTAATGACATAAATGCTAAGGTACCGTATGGGCGAGTGTGTTTATTGGAGCACGAAGGGGAGATGTCCGAACCTTGGACAGATCTCAAGAGTACACAAATCTCGCCAATATACCACACTGCCTTGGAAATCAATAACCCAACACACAGGAGAGCGGATGATGTAACACAGAGTTTGATGATTTAAAGACACCCCGACAAGCCCATATGTAACCCACTATGTCGACTCGTAGCATGTGACCGTCTAGTGTGTGTGACTCGGCTATAGACTAGACTCTACATGTAGTCCTAGTTCACTATAACCATTGGCTCTGATACCAATCTGTCACACCCTCAAATTCCACTTGCGGAGTTTTACCGCGAGGCGCGTGACAAACCAGGATCCAAGTCAACGATCGCAATAAACAACACTATATGAACGTATGTAAATTTAAAGAAACACAAGTTTAAACCATGACATAACAGCGGAAGCTTTGTTTACAACTCAAAATCCAAAAGTATTCAAACTTGTTCGACATTGAAAAACCATGAAGCCTAAACTAGACGCCGTGCAGACGTGTGCGCCTAAGCCCTGGGATGCTACCTTAGCGACTTGATAAAAACATGCCAAAAATATGTCAGCACAACATGCTGGTGAGTTCACAGGTTTGTAATAAAAGTTACCAAGTTCGCCCTGTCCATACTATGTAAAATGTATACCAAAGTACGCTAGCTAGGCGTATGTTTTGTTACTACTGCGATTGGGAACCATTACTTAGACGCATACCCAGAAGTGTTTGTGCCGGAATAGTGTACCGTTACTGTTTGAGACAATATGCACCCGCCCGGCTCCCAGCCGACGAGTGGGGCAGGTCATGCCTAATAGATCTATCCACATTTCCCCGTTGTGCTACCTTGCACATTCATGGTTTCCCCCGAGACTTCCAAAGATCGTATAGTAACCCAAAATAACCCATAGTATGACAGTTGTTACCAAATACAAGTTTAACGCATGTTTTCTCCCCCAAAAGTAAAACCAGTTAAAGTGGGGCCGTGAACTCACCTTTGGTTGCGTCTTCTGTTTAAAAGAAAAAGTTCCGACAAGTGTGTGATAGCCCCAACTAGTGGCGACCTATCAATGAGTTTACGTAAGTGTGATGACTATTAACCCGACGGCTAACTAGTCCCCGATTGTCCAGATCTTGACTCTGTGTGTTTAAAAGTGTGTTTGAACGTTAACCGGACATCCGAGACAGACCCAACATCCCGTTGGTGACCCATTACATTAATTAATCAAGTACATAGTGTTAACATACAAGTTTCAAGCATACAACACTTAGTTTGCATCAAAAATCGCATATACGAAGTTGTAAGGTTGAACCGGGAGGTTTCTGGGTTTGGTTCGACCCCAAGGGCTTCTGGTTCGACCCATGGTCCCTTTGTTCGACCCTCATGATGTTCATTCAACCCATTCACAAGTTCATTCTACCTAACACATGTTTATATGACCCTAGCACATGTTTATTTGACCCTAACATATGTTAAATTGACCTTAACACGTGTTAATTTGACCCCAGACTCCCAGATTCGACCCCAGACACCCAGATTTGACCCTATGATGCCACATTCGACCTAATTGAGCCACATTCGACCTAATTGAGCCACAATCGACCAAATTGAGCCACATTCGACCTAATTGAGCCACATTCGACCTAATTGAGCCACATTTGACCCACAGAAGCCACGTTCGACCCCCAGGCACCAAGGTTCGACCCTTAGAAGCCACATTCGCCCCCACGTGGGTCGAATGTGTTCCAGGTTCGCCCCATGCAGTTCTAAACATCCTAAAACGCATCAAAACCACCCGAAAACATCACGAAACATCACCAAACACTGCAGTCAATTATTATTAATATGTTCCCACAAAACCCTACCAAATTTACTCCAAAAACATTCCATTTTACAGGTTACCCGAAATGGCAAAAATCATGGAAATGTCACATCACGCATGAAAACTTTACCCAATTAGGAAACTTTCTGAAATCGTTCAATAATCAACTCAACATGCTCAGATTATCATGTGTAACAAAACCCCTAACCATTTCATTCATAATATCATCTTGAATCAAACCCTAAATCTATCAAAAATTCCCAAAATGAACAACATATCAACATCTAGCAAACAATAACCTAAAATACCCAAATCTCATCATTAATAACAGCTCTAGAACATCCCTATAACATCTATATAGCATCAAATCACCAAATAACACATAGTGAATCATAAAACATCAATAATACCTTATAAAAGACCATTAACATATGTTAACTTGTATGAACCTTATGTTTCATGATTAGGTCTTGTTTAGAAAGATGTTAGGATGGTTTTTAATTGTGAAAACTATCTTAAAACAGATCTGGACTCTTGGGGTTTCATAAAAACGAATTAGAATGCTTTTAAAAGGGTTTAGGATGAAGAACACACCTTAGATCTTTGTTTAGAAGATGTTTGTAGGTTAGGTTGTGAAAAATAAGATCAAAAACTCCTTTCCCAGTGATTATTATTGATAGAGAGTGTTTAGAGGCGTTTAGGGTTTGTGAAATGATGAAAAATGACAAAGTGTGATATTTAAACCCAGTCCAGGTTCGCCCCTAACGTGAGGGTGAACGTACCCACATTCGACCCTTTCTCAGGGTCGAATGTGCCTTGACTGGTCGAGTGAAATTCTATTGTTTTGCATCCCAGGTTCGCTCCTTCAACGAAGGTCGAACCAAGATCCCTATCCGGGTTCGCCCCCACGCTGTGGTCGAACCTGGATCTATGTTTTCTAGTTTTTCCAATTTGTCGTGTTTAACGTATTTTAACACATCCTAACACATGAACATGCAATCCTAACCTATGTTAACCATATGTAATCATGGATAATCATCTGAACAGCGTTTAAACACGTATTTGCATATTCTACACCATATACAAATCAATTCATGCTTGTTACTTGATCTAATTCATGTAATTCACCAACAACGGGACTCGTAAACGTGTGCGTGTGTGTTTAACCCAATGATCCTCCAAATCATTGAACCCTGGACAATACGTTCTGTGTTTTGATTCGACTGACCTTACTAAATATGTTTAATAAACGTTTTTCGCTAATCGTGTGTTACATGGGGTGATTAGGTGGCTAATCGTGTGTTACATGGGGCGATTAGGCCCTAATCGCCTGCACTGCTGCGTAATCGCCTGACGTGTTTTAAACGACTAGAAACGCCTATAAATACCACCCTTGACCACTAAAACACCATTTGTGCAACCCTAGCCGTCCCATAACCTATCCCAACTCACAAACACCCTCTAGAACACGTTTTTGAATCAAAACACACATTTCCAAGCTTTACACATCATTTTCTCTTAAATCCAAGGTATGTTCTTCATTCCCAAACCTTTGTATGATTATGTTTTGTTCCCTAAAGGTCCAGACCTGATTTCTAAACGTTTTTGTCTTTGAAAACCCATTAAAAACAGTTTCTAAATAAACCCTAACCTTTATGCATGTTATATGTGTTATATTCATAAAAGATAGGATTTTTATTGATGGAAAATGATTGTTCTTATGTTATTGATGTGTTTATAACTTGTATGAGTTAGTATGATGATACCCTAGGAATTTGGAGGTCCATGGCTGTGTATTGTTGATGTTTGGTATTTTGACCCATTTGAATGGTTTTGAATGATTAAGGATGATATGATGTGTTTTGTTAGTTATATGATGTTAGGGTTTGCTTTAGGATGATGCTAGAACAGTAGGGTATTATCGCACAACGTTGTTATGTGATGAAATCTGGATATTTGCTATTTAGGGTAAGTTTTTGCATGTTGATGTGATGTTTACATGATAAGTATGCTAGTTTGGGAAAACGCTCGCATTCGGGACTATTAAAATGATGATGATTTAGGGGTTTTGCTTGGAATATGTTTGTTAATGTTTTCTGATTGATATTTGGTGTTTCCACACGTCCCGGATCTGATTTGGAGGGTTAAACGCGCGAAAAATCAGAACAGGCCTGCAGGGGGCGATTAGGGATCCTAATCGCCTATGCTGAAGGTGATTAGGAGCCCAATCGCCTATGTTGCATGTCTTATAGCCACCCAATCGCCTATAATACATGTCTTATAGCCCTTAATCACTTGTTAAACTCTGAATTGCATGTCTTATAGCCCCAATCGCATTCATTGCTTGTCTTATAGCCCTAATCACTAGTTAAACCCTGAATTGCATGTCTTATAGCCACCCAATCGCCTATAGTGTATGTCTTATAGCCCCTAATCACTAGTTAAACTCTGAATTGCATGTCTTATAGCTCCTAATCACTATTTGACTTTTCCTAATCACTAGTTGACTTTTCCTAATCGCATGTGCTGCTGTTGTAAGTGTATTTTGGCATTTCTAGACCCGATTTGACACCTAGGAACATGCTAAAAACCCCGTAACATGCCTAGTAACATAGTAGCACGTGCTCGTACTTATTTGTGCGTTATTTGGACTATATGTTAGACTTGTTGAACTTTAACATGTGGTAAGTATTGGTTGCATGAATTGTATGTTTTAGTGTATGAGATAAACACGTGGGATGTCGGGTCACCATTGGGATGTCGAGTCTTGTCTCATGTAGTCTGGTTGTCAGTCAAACGCATTTTCAAACATATAATGGTCATGGACTGGACATTAGGGACTAATGAACCCAACGGGTTATTAGTCTAACTTTACACACATCCTATGATAGGTCGCCACTAGTTGGGGCTATCATACACATAACTGTATACTCATAAACGGAAGACGCAACCTAAGGTGAGTTCACGGCCCCACACTTCACTGTTTTCGTTTTCGGGGGAGAAACATGCTAAAACTCTTTTATCACACATTTTCATGTTATACTATGGCTCACATCTTATTACTATACGGTTCATCTAAATTCCCTTAGAACACACTAACATGGGTATATGGAGGGGAAATGTGGATAGCGCTATTGGGAACTGACAAACCCCACTCGACGGCTGGAGGCCGGGCGGGTGCATATTGTCTCTAAACACACAGGGCCTACCGGGGATGACGGTAGTCCGGAATTAAGGGTTACACAGTTACGCAGTAACAACAAAGTCAGTAGTGGTTTCACCCGTAGTAGTAATCCTACTCAACGCCTAGCTAGCATTCACATAAGCATAGTAGTAATAGCAACGGTAACAATTTTCAAAGGATTGTTTTAAACATTTAAATAAAACCTGTGAACTCACCAGCATTATATGTTGACTCTTTTAGCATGTTTTCTCAGGTCGCTAAGGTAGCAGCTGTCAGCTAGGCGCACGGAGTCGCACTGGAGTCGTACTCGCGTCTAGGATCATTTATGCATGTCTTTTGATGTTAAACTTTTGAACTCATGTCTTTATTTCCTCCTGACTTGTAAGCTTTAAATGCTTCCGCACTTTCAAATGTTGGTTTTACATCTTATGCATGGTTTTTATTTACGTATGTTTTTACATTTAGACGTCGTTTATTGTGACCGTTGACTTGGATCCTGGTGTGTCACACGCCTCGCGGTAGAACTCCGCTTGTGGAAATTTGAGGGTGTGACAGATTGGTATTAGAGCCAATGGTTATAGTGAACTAGGACTGCATGTAGAGTCTAGAGTATAGCCGAGTCTCACACACTAGACGATCGCATACATATGAGTCGTGTTTTTTGGTAAACATACTAACGTTGTCGGGGTGTCGGTATCCTTACCACACAGTGTCATCTTATCTATCTCATTCTCGGTTATTCCCAGTTTCATTTTATCTCCTCCTTCGGGTTGCAGTCGAAGGAACTTGTTTGTTGATCTTTTGAGTTGGCTATCTCTTTCTAAGATGTGGGTACCAGGTGACTAGAGGTTCGAGCTCGGGGCACGCCTAGAGGACCATGTAGAGCAATTTATCATTTCGGGCACACGAAATCATAAGTTGAAATGCATGGAAGACTTGGTGGATCTCGTGTTGGGATTAATGGTCACATTGGGACCCGATCCTAGACTCTTCATATTTTCTTTGTTTAGTGTTGGTGATGGGTCTGAGTGTTTGTTTCTTGTTTTCTCAGAAGATGTCTGGACGCAATGGAGGACGTACTAGGGGACAACATGGAGGCCGCACTGGCGGTGGGAGTGTAATTGAAAGAATTTAGCTAAAACAGGAAAATATGATCATACAAGTCACAAAACCAGGTGCGGAAACCCTAGTTATGAACAAAAAGATAATACTCGGATCAAAACACAGAAAACATCATTTCAAAGGCTTTTTCATAGATTAACTTTGATAAAAACGTGTTACAATCAAATCACCTAGTCAATCTAATCAACATAAACACTTTCACAAATTAACCTTGAACCTGACCTCAATACACACACAAACTAAAACTCTCTCTAACTTGAAAACACACAAAAACTATATATAGATACTGCACATTCGCCCAGTTGTATGGTGCGAATGTGGAACTTTTCCACATTCGCCCACATCAACAGTACGAATGTGTCTTCCTGATCAGCATACTCCACCTTCGTCCACTTTGTCTCTACCTTCGCCCATCTATTTCACCTTCGGCCCATCAGACAAACAAACTAACACATGTTAAACAAGCTAATCCAATCACTAGTCGCACTTCATGCATCTACAAACTCCCCCTCGACTATTGATTGGATTGCCTTCGATCTTCGTCCATAGACTTGTTCATCAGATAAATCCTCACCTGCTTCTTTTGTTCTTTCGTCATTTCAGGCTCCAACTTTCTTTTCACCGGTTTAGGCACATCAGCCATCTTCACCTTCTTACCAAGTTTAGCATCCAAGTTGCTACCGGAGTTTATATCATAAGCAAAGCAAACTCCGACAACTTGAGTATACTTCTTAGCCTGTTCTGCATCATTAGGATCATGATGAATCGGATTGTAGAAAAGCATAATGATGTCTTCAAACGTACAGTTTATCAACCACATAGAATCAAATACATGAACATGCTTGTATTTGTCCTTTCCATCTCTCAGTACTATCACCGCTTCTGCCTTCCTCCAATCATAATACCAGAAAATAAAGTCAGCACTGAAGTGTTGTGGCAAAGGCATCAAAGGTATCTTTTTCATCACTTCAGGTGCCTTATATATCAAAGTCACCCTCTTTCTTCCAGTCTTAGGATCAATATCCCTGTGAACTTTCCTTCTGGGATACTGAGGCTTGAATCTATTCCACTTCGTTCTGCTCTCCCAAACCAACTTATCAGCAAGCCAACCAACAGCAGTACTGTTCACTGAAGCTCCAGACATAGGGAATCTGCAAATGTCTCTGACCGCCCAGTACGGTAGAGTTAGCAAATCAATGAATCTGTAAAAGTACAGAATTCCTGATTCCCATTTGACAGCTAAGCACTTTAACCTTCCCAAATATGTCCAACCGAGAGCTCTACCCTTGAACTTCTCGTTGTGAAATCTATAAAAACTACCTTGAGCTTCAGGCTTTGGTCGGTTTTCATCCATTTCCTTTAACTTCTTTAAATAAATCTTCAATTCATCAGTCTGACTTGAAGATTGTTGCTTATCAGCACCAAACACTGTTTCAACAAACTCCTCACTTCTTTTCTTAGCTTTCTTTTTAGCTGAAGTGTTAGGTATCTCTGTGAAGTCTGGGAACACCACATCTTCATCATTCTGTCTAAAGTATTGTGGATATTCCTCATGAGTAATATCTTCAATCTCCACTTCATCCATCTCAGGAGTATGTTTATCATCAGAGTGATTTCCAATATCCTTTTCAGGAATATCTGGAATCGACTCATCCATCATAATCTCCTCAATTGACTTCCCTACTCGCTGTGCAAGACCATCCAGAATTTCTTTGGCAACAGCAGCAGGTACTTCACCTTCCTCTAAATCAGGATCATTATACTCCAGCTCATATCTCATATCATCAGTCTGGAAGATCTCAGCAAACCTGCCTGTGAACTCTATAGTCCATTCTCTCTTCCCTAACATATCTCTATACACCTTCTTTGCATCATCATTCAGAGACCTCACCTTTTCATTCTAGAAGATGCTTTCATCTGAGTCTACATTCCCACCTTTCTTTTTCTTCGAGCTAGACTCTCCAGCATCCTTCTGAGGTGTTCTCTTCTCAAATGTGAACTTACTAGTGTCATCTCCCCCATCATCATCATCACTTCCATCACTACCATCATCATCACTGCCTGATCCCCCAGCATCATCATCATCATCATCGTCTTTATCACTTTTCTTACTTTCCTCATCATTACTCTTCTCAGAATCATCATCCTCCTCATCATCCTTTTCTTCTTCATCATCAGAAGGCTCAAAATCAACTTGTTCCCCCTCTTTTTCTTTGTCTTCCTCACCTTCTTTCAACTTCGGTGCTTCATTGTATAAACTGTCAATCAAATCTCTAAGGCGTTTGTTTTCAGCCTTAAGTTCTTTGTTGTCAGCTTTGATGACTCTAATCATACTTCTATTTCTGGAGCACTTAACCTCAAGATCCTTATTATCAGCTTCAAGTTTCTTCACTTTCTGCTCGATCTCATCTTGGTTAGTTTTAGAAGCAACCACAATCTGCAGCATCTTTTCTTCATTCTGCTTAAACTTAGCAATCTCTGCCTACTGAGCTACTATCATTTTCATCATATCATCCATCCGTTTGTTCACCTGCTTCATCACATCATCAGAAACAGTAACTTTCTTCGATTTGGATGGCTTAGCTTCTTTTGCTTTCTGCTTCTGAGGATTCTTAAACATATCTAAAACATTATCCAGTGCAGCATTGAAATCATCAACTGGTAATGGTTCAGCTTCTTTACTCTTCTTCTGTTTCTTGGTAACCGGTGAAGATAGTTTTGATGATGTTCCTGCATCAGGTATCCTTTTTCCTTTCAGCAACTGAGCTATTTCCTTCTCTCTCAACTGTTTAGTGCTAGATTTCTTTGCCATAGTCTTGTGCTTTGGGTTAGGCAAATTCACTACAACAGTTTCACCTATTTCCAACTCATCCAGGTTAATACTCAGACCTCCTTCATCAACATCAACAGACTTCTTCTGAGATACTTCTTCAATTGTCTTGTTAAGAGATTCAGACTCACCAACCATAGTGGCCTTACGTTTGGTGGTCTTAACTCTTTCCTCATCAGAATCCCATTGTTCATCAACCTCTGTCTCCTCTGAATCAACTGAGTCTTCATCAACTAGACTAGTTCCCTTCTTTGCTGTAGTTTTCTTCCTAACAACCTGTTGCTTAGAACTCCCCTGATCTGTCTTTGCTTTGCCCTTCCCTTTGGCTCCAGCATTGACTACCTGCCTCTTCCTTTTAGTGCTTGCGTCAGCGTACACTAAAGGATCATCATTATCAGAATCACTATTGTCATGTCTTGCTTTGTTCTTGCCAGGATCAGTGTAATCCTGACTAGCCAAAGCACCAAAAAGTCTCATGTGAGGTGGCTTTTCATCATCTGGCACACCTTTGTATCCTTTCATTCTCACCAAAGTACGAATGTTCATGTGATCTTGACCTAGGATCATAGTTGGATCCTTCTTCAATTCTGGATACTTATGGTCAAAGATCATCATGAGAAATCTTGGATATAGCATAAACTGTTTCTTCTTCAGACCCTTTAACATCTCAAGCATGTGGTCTAAGATCATACCGGATACATTGAATGGTTTGTTAAGAGTTAACGCAACCATCAATGAACTCAAACTTCTTCTCATTACATCATATCCACCGCTCACACATCCGAATACATGAATAATGACATGTGCAAGATACTTGAACTGCACACTCAACTTTCCTTTATGCATAGATCCATCAGTAATCGGACCCTTGTACTTCATTCTCAAAAAGCAAGCTTTCTGTTCAGTCCATGAAAACTCTCTGGGATCATCACTAACTTCAAACTTAATCTGCAATGCCTCCCTGATGTCTGATTCTGTCAAGAACATCTCCATCCCTTGAATCTTGCTCTTAATGATAGTTTGATTCTCCCAAAAATCATACTTAGCATTCTTGTAGAAATCTTCAACTATATCTCTGTAAATGATTGTTGGTGTAGCTAAAGCATGAACAACTCTGCTTCGCCTCAGAAACTCAACAATCCCAGCAAATTCTTTATTCTTCTCGACATCTCCAAGAAACGCACAGCAATTGTGTGACGGTTCGAATGGCCAACCACGTGGAACAGATGCTTCAGCTTCCTGAATAGGATCTGGTACAATATTTTCCACTGGTGCTACAACGTTTTCGGATTGCTCAGCCATCTGCACATCAAAATCAGAAAAATACGTCAAAATATGAAAACGACAAAAAATGAAAATTTTTAAGATTTTATTTTCCACATTCGCCCCTTTTTCTAAGGTCGAAAGTGGATTTTCAGGTACGAATGTACACAGATTAGTACGAATGTGGAAATATGTTATTTAAAAATCACATTCGTCCATTTAATGCTACATTCGTCCATCCAATTCTACATTCGCCCGATTCAACTAGGTCGAATGTAAAACTGAAAAACCCCAAAATTCAAAATTCTGCCAAGTTTGTTTTTAGGTTCTGATTTTGATTCATTTGCATTCTAATATGGCCGATCAACACTCGTGTACAACCAATTGTTCTTAATTTTCAATTTACATCAGTTTTTAAAGAGGAATTAGGGTTTTAATGTTTCAATCGATCAATCAATGATTAAATCAAGTTATTATCCTAATTCCTTGTACACTCTCCCCCTAAAACTGATGGAGATTGAATGTGTAACAAAAACAAACATTAAAATCCATCCAAACAATCCAGATTATAAACCCTAGGTCGACGAACTAAAAACGACGTTCTGATCTGTTTGCAGCTCCATTACCTGTGAAATAAGGCTTAAAATAATCAGCAAACACTAGGGAACAATAGACACAATCAAGAGAAATCACAGCAACAAGGTCTGGTAATCTTAGAAAATTTTTGAAAAAAATTGTAATGAATGGTCGAACTTGAAGTGGCTTATATATAGGGGTTCACATTCGTCCGTTTACGTGGTCGAAAGTGGGATGAATCCACATTCGCCCCAAATGAATGGCACGAATGTGAATCCTGTACAACCGAAAGTGGATTTTATTTAAAAATCCCACATTCGCCCAAACTTAAACACCCGAATGTGAAGATTTTTCCACATTCGACCCAATTAAGGGGCGAATGTGAAATGGAAAAATCTGAAAATTTTGCCAAATCACGAATTCGATTCTCGTTCAACATTTTTCAATCCGTTAAGTCTCAAAAACTCATATTTTCACTTTTTGAATGATACAAAGCCCAGATGGTTTCATCAAATCTCAGAAATTGACCATCAAACACCGTCGGTTATCTAAACTAAAGCAGAAATGCAAAAAGTTTTGGTTTTTCTGAAATTTTATCAAAAGACACCTAAAATCTTTTTGGATTTTGTATCTTTTTGACAATAAAAGTAAAATGCATCAAAGTAAATGAAAGCAGTAAACAATTTGTGATATCCGGTAAGAGGATCATATCAGTTTTCTGAGAAATCCGATCACAGCGTTGATCTTTTTGTTTAATATTATCATTAGAAACAGTATATGACACGGCAATTGCTGATATTGGGGTCCACGTAAGCTCACATGCAGACTATTACGCAATGCTTTAAAATGATACGAGTTAGGTGTATTCGACTGACACATTGTGGTGTCCACACACACGACATACTCCCGTATCAAGTAATTGCACAAAGCTTCGTCGTAACGCGTGATTATGCCAAAGTTATCCGTTAAAGTTACAAAGTATATAGCACAGAGGTGTACAGGTCAGCAAACAAATGCAGCAGAGTAACATGTGCATATATACTAGGTTGAGGCTGATATCAACTACTGATTTGCATCAGTAAGTCAATACGATGTAATAATGATCTTTGATCAATAAAACATGAAGTTCCTCAATACGGTAACTTTTGGTTTTGGCATTTAAGCTCTTTTAGCAAATATTCTGATGAAACTAAGTCCGTAAATCAATACGACAAAAGTTTAATCAGAATATCCCGGATAACTAAAACATAACGACCCGAAACCTCAGATTTTGGCAATCCTATCAAACGAAATTACGGTACTAAGACCATATGCCCATGAGATGTTCAGCCACGAACGCGTAGTTCGTTATGTTTGTATCACTAATGCATGCAATTTTTAGTCTACGAAGCCTATCAGCACATCACACGTAGTCAACACACGCCTCATTATACTATACAAATCTTTAGCCTATGTCAGATCCCCACTGATGTACTATCATTTCCTCTTTTTATCCTGGAAATCATTTTTGGGTTTTCTAATTTTTAGGTCTTTTTGAATTTTTCAATGTTTTTGGTTTTTCTGATAAAATGACTCCCCCTAAAATAGAGAACATATTTTTGGGTTTTAATTTTTCTGAAAAACAATAAAAACTTTAAAGAAAATTTTAAACGAAAAAGCGATAAAACGAGGTGCTGATTAGTCCTGTTTTTCCTTTATATTGTTGACTTTTAAAAGATATTCAAAGCGGGATCTGTCAAAAGCTTTTGTAAACAAATCTGCACGTTGATTGTCGGTATGGATTTTACCATATCTATCAATTCTTTAGCGTAACAATCACGGATAAAATGGTATTTGATCCGGATATGTTTCGCCTTAGAATGATTACCGGTATCTTTAGTTAATGCGATAGCGGCTTCGTTGTCACAGTGTATAGGGGTTTTAAGAAACTGCAAACCGTAATCCACCATCTGCTGTTGGATCCAGAGCACTTGCGAACAGCAACTCGAGATTGCAATGTACTCGGCTTCACAGGTAGACAGCGCCACGGAAGTCTGCTTCTTGCATTGCCAGGTGACTAACCTGCTCCCTAAAAACTGGCAACCAGCTGTAGTAGATTTGCTATCCTTGTCACAGCCGCCCCAATCTGCATCACTAAAAGCAATGAAATCAAAATCATCATCATTAGGGTACCAAAGTCCTCTCGAGGGACAACCCTTCAGATATCTAAGGATACGCTTGACCGCCGTCAGATGACTTTGTTTCGGCTTCGATTGATAGCGGGCACAGAGACACGTTGCAAACATAATATCTGGTCGAGATGCTGTCAAATACATCAGAGATCCGATGATTGCTCTGTATGTAAATGGGTCCGTCAGCTCCCCCTTAGCGTCCACTCCAATCCCGTGATTGGGTTGAATCGGGGTATCCATTGGCTTGGAATCCTCCATCTGGAACCGGCTCAAGACTTCGGATACGTATTTCGTCTGGTGAATGAAGATCCCCGTGGGTCTTTGGTCTACCTGCAAGCCTAGGAAAAACTGCATCTCCCCCATTGCGCTCATCTCAAACTTTTCCTGCATGACAGTTTCAAACTCCCTGCATAAAAGCTCGTTAGTTGAACCAAATATTATATCATCAACGTAAATCTGCACCAGAAGCAAATCATCCCCTGATTTCTTCGTGAAAAGGGTGCAGTCGACGAGTCCGCGCTTAAATCCCTTTGCCATGAGGTATGTACTTAGCTCCTCGTACCACTGTCTCAGAGCCTGGTGCAAACCATATAAGGCTTTATTCAGCACATGGACCTTATCCCGGTGGATTGGGTCCTCAAAACTTGGTGGCTGCCCGACATAAACCTCTTCTTTGATTTTCCCGTAGAGAATTGCGCTCTTGACGTCCATTTGATAAACTTTAAACTTCTTATAGGAAGCAAACCCAAGAAACATCCGAATCGCTTCAATGCGTGCTACAGGAGCATAGATTTCGTTATAATCAATCCCTTCGATTTGATGGAATCCCTGCACGACCAATCTGGCTTTGTTACGAACTATAACCCCACGATCATCCTTCTTGCACTTAAACACCCATTTAGTGCCAATCTTCTTTCTCCCAGGCGGTAAATCAGTGAGCATCCAAACCCCCAATTTCTGAAATTGTAATAACTCCTCCTGCATTGCTTCAACCCAGGCTTCCTCCAGCAAAGCGTCCTTGTATGTCCTTGGCTCTACCTGCGACACATAACACGCAAACGACCAATCATTTTGACTACCAGATTTTTGTATTTTGGCATATAAAGCTAAAGCACCAAAACTCTCTGGCGAATTAACACTTCGCAGCTGCCCTCTGGTCATCACACTGCTACCAGGATCACCGATAACTTGCTCCAGCGGGTGAATACGATGAATCCGAGATTCCGGATGTTCAGGTACGGTAACTCCCGTCTGAATAGTCAAGTTCTCTACAGTATCCAGATCATGACCCGTGTTAGATGATGAAGCAACATCTGGAGTTGGAGTTGGGTTCACTGGCGGTGTCTCTGGTTCTTCTGCATGCTCAAGAATAACTTCCTCAAATTGTTCTTCTTCAGATTCTGAAGAGTCTAATGAAGTAGAAGCCTCTTGAAACACTTCTTCCTCTTGTACAGGAACATTGGTATCATTAGAAGCTGGTGGGGGGTTCACGGTGATCGGACGCACCAACGATGAAGTCGCCGCGTTTTCACACTCGTAAAGTAATCTGATAACAGCTTCTTCAACCAAGCTATCTAGGTTGAATGATTCAAAGAAATCTTTGTAATCAAACATCCAATCAGGACCCATTCCTTGCACATTCTGAGTATACCGTTGAACTTCTACATTAGCCCAATCCTCCACACGACGAGTTCGCTTGTTGTATACCCGTTTGAGCGGGGTTGCATATCCAACAAAGTATCCCTCTTCAGCTTTAGGACTAAACTTCTCGCTTGGATTCAACATCGTGCATGGTGCCCCAAAAGGTTCTAGATACTCTAAGTTCGGCTTTCGTCGGTGTAACAGTTCATAAGATGTTTTACCAAACTTCTTCACCGTTAAAACCCAATTGAGTGTATAATTTGCTGCATAAATCGCCTCGTTCCAGAAAATTACCGGAAGATTTGAGTCTGCAAGCATTGTTCTAGCCGCTTCAATTAGAGTCCTGTTTTTGCGTTCAGCAACACCGTTCTGTTGTGGGGTGTACGGAGCCGAATATTCATGATGTATTCCTTTGCTTTCACAAAGTTCATCCATCTTGGCGTTTTTGAACTCCGTCCCATTATCACTCCGAATTCTCTTTATCTTCAAATTGTAGATATTCTCCAATCGAGTGAACAGAACTTTCAAGTTGTTAAAAGTGTCACTTTTATTCTGCAAACACATCACCCATGAAAATCTTGAATAGTCGTCAGTGACAACTAAACAATAAAGCTCCCCAAGATGACTTTTGCGCTTGACTGGTCCGAATAAATCCATGTGCAATCGCTCAAGTGGCATCTTTAACAGAGTTAACTTTCTTCACTTTGTAGGACTGTCTGTGTTGCTTCCCCTTCTTACAACTTACACACTTGTCATTCAGATGGAAATGTTTCACGTTTACTCCATCGACAAGTCCATTCTTCACAAGATGATTCATTTTTCTCAGATGAATGTGCCCCATTCTTCGGTGCCACATTATCGATTCCTTTTCGGTCGCCTTGGATAGAAAACATGTTATTTGCCCATGTGATGTCATCGCCTTGGACATATCAAGAATATAAAGGTTGTTGACGCGAGGTGCCTTCAACATTACCCACTCCTTTGGAATTTTGAAGCCCGGTTTGAGAATATAGCAGGATTTGTCATCAAAATGAACAGTGAATTGTTTATCACAGATTTGACTGTCGCTCAACAGATTATAGTCTATCTGCTTCACATACGAAATTCTCTCAAAGCTCACAATCCCATTACTCACGCTCCCTTCCATAGTGATATATCCGCCTTTATTCCCAGCGAATGCAACATACCCACCATTAATATTCTTCACATCGAACAACAACGCAAGATCCCTGGTCATGTGGCCTGAAGCTCCACTATCAACAATCCAAAGACTGCTAATAGGGCCAGCTGAAGCTCCCTGCACACGTTAAGTAAAACAGTTAGTTCTTTCGGGGGACCCAAGCCTGAGTCTTGGGTCTTGGAATATCAGTTTTCAAAGAAACATTTTCAGAAACATTCTCAACAACATTTTGTTTTGGATCAATCTTTTTAGGATTATTCAAAATAGTTTCCTTTTTCTCATTGGATTTTGAAGTAGAGGCACCTGGAGAACCATTTGGTGTCCAAGATTGTTCAGATCTTTTCAAGATACGAATCTGAGATTTTGGGTTCTCAGTTGATTTCTGAACATTATTTGCAAAGGAAACTTTCTTGGTTACCTTATCTGACTTAACAGACTTAGGTCCAACATTTGACTTGACAATAGGTTTTGGTGGAACCCTTTGCCTATCATTTGTTGCGTTCACCACTGGTTTTCTCCATGAATTTTCCATAGCAATCCGATTTCTGCGATCATACTGAAATGGACGATTGTTCCTCGTTTGATAAAAATTGTTTTGATTATAAAACTGTTGTTGTTGAGGAACAACTCGTCAATGTGGTGGAATATAATGATCGATCGGCTTCCTCATGGAATTCCTCACTTCAACTTCGTGCCTCTTATGTCTTACATACGGGCAGTGAGCAAGTAAATGCCCTCTCTCCCCGCATTTAAAGCATGCACGGTATTCTTCAAAAACATTAGGAGCATTCGGTTGAGCAAATGATCGAACAGGATACTGATCATTATACTGTTTGTTCCTCAAACTCTCAGGGAGTGGCCCTTTTGAGTAAGTAGGCTCATGAAAACCGTTTGCTTTGTTTTTGGGTTTAATGAACTCTGTGACATGAACTTTTGGTTCTTGAGGAACATCCAAAAACAATTTCTTTAAAATAGCCGGTGGAATTTCATTTGTTCTCTCATGTTTTGGGAACCAAATGGTGCTTTCTTGCCAAATTTTATCAATTTTAGCATAATTGGCATTTTTAATTGGAAATTCCTCGTCAGAGATGATCTTATCGGATCCTTCCATCCGATAAAATACCTTGACCGGTTTGTCACAAGGTTCATTCTTAACATTTTTCTCAATTTCTTTCTTAATCACATTCTTTTCAGACTTTTGCTCACGATGTGAGTTTGCCATCGGATGCACATGTTGAGATGATGACACTGGTTCATTAGTAATGATGTGATTTTCTTTTGGAATTTCACATGCATCAACATTTTGGAAACTACCAGAGTCATCACTCTCAGAATCTGAATCAACACTCTCAGCTGTAACACCCTCATCATTCAAGCCTAAAATCGGCCTCACATCGGAATGTGGATCACCAATACTCGAGGTATTAGATTCATTTTCCGATGATGAGTCTGATTTTACCGAGCTCTCCGGTGTCACTTGATGACAATTGTGATTTTCAAAAAGCACCGGAGACGGTACAGACTTATAGTTAGTGGTTTGGTCATCAATGATGTGGTCTACAACATAAGCAATGTGCTTATAGCATTCCAACTTCTTATTGACTTTTTCAGCAAAGCACTTAATGGCGGCCATTTCCAATTTAGTGTTCTCAATTTCATTAATATAGTTATTAATTGCAAGTTGTTTTAATGAAAGAGTATTTTTAAGATCGGAAATGTCCTTTTTATATCCATCAAGTACTTTGTTGAAAGCATTTAACTCTTTGCGAGTAGATTGACAGTGGATGATAGCACTATCACGTTGAACGCGAAGTTCCTTGTTTTCATCTGTCAATCTATCACATGTTCCACAATATTTATCACTAGTAACATCAGTGCTAGATTCAGAACTTACAGGTTTAGGAGGATCTGTCATGGCCATCAAAGCAAAATGAGCTTCCTTTCCAGCGAAAAACTTGGAATAATCAATTCTGGTGAAAGCATCATCAGCAATGCACGACTTCCTCGTCTTCAGAAAATCCGCTTCTGCTAGCAACTGGTCAATATCATCATCCAAGGAGGTAACACTCGCTTCTGCATCTGACTCACTGTCTGAATCTGAATAAACTGATTCACACTCCTCAGGAAAATCCGAAACTGTGTCAATCACCACTCCAGAATTTGCCTCCTCAGCTTTAACCTCAACAGGTTCAGTCTCCACTTCCACTTCTACCTCAGATTCATCAACTTCAACCTCAGTTTCTTCTTTCTTATCAACAATCACCGACTCCTCAATATCAATCTGTCGGGCAACACAAGCCACATTACCACCAGTTGTAATCTCCTCAACCCCAATTTGCATTCCCGACCATTCAAACCTTTCATCCTGTTGCATCACCAATGCTTGATTCTGATTTGTATTCTGTTGTGTCTCATTTGGTGTAGTAATTGGTATGACGGTTCGGTTAGTGTTATTTGGTGATTGGTTTTGAGTCTGGTTTGTTGTGTTTGGTTGTCTGTTCTGGTTGTTGTTAGAGGTGTTTTGTCGGTTTTGGTAATTGTTTTGGTTTTGATAGTTGTTGTTACTTTGGTAAGAAACTTGGTTTTGGTTTTGTTGTTGACGGTTTTGGTAGCTAGCATTGAAAGGATTTCTGTTACCTTGTTTCGGTGGCTGGGTGCATTCCCGTTTAAAGTGACCTTTCCCCCCACAATTAAAACACGTCACCTTCTCCTTGTTGAACCCGTAGGTTGTATTTGGAGAGGTTCCCAAATCAGTCCTACCCGTCTTCTCAATAAATTCGTTGCCCTTCTCATAATACTCGCAAAAGCCCACTGAATATCAATCAGTTCCATCTCCTCCTTATCAATCTGTGCATAGTCTTCATTGGTCAAATTATTGTTACCAATTTGACTTGCAACCAACCCGTTATAAGATGAAACCATTGCAGAGACTAATGCAATATGTTGCTGAGCAACTTCAACAGTTACATTGCCCAAGTTAGAAGTCTCCAAAACCACCGGTTGTTGACTGGTTTGAGTCATTGGGTTCATGTATTGTGTTTGTTGAGGTGGTTGTTGTGATTGGCTTGCAGTATAGAATGCTGCTTGTTGCATTGGAGAGAACGGTGAAATGTATGAATTAGTGTATTGTTGTTGTGGTGGTGGTGTGTATGATGGTTGTGAGTAGGATGAGGTTTGTGCGATGTAGTTGATGGTTGGTTTTGGTGGTTCCATAACATTGGAGATACACGCAACATGTGGTGCCACTACTCCTCCTGAACTGGAGTTTCCAACTGGTGCTGAAGTTCCTCCAAAATATAAACTCGGATTCTGAGGAATCTGTGATCTTTTAGCTTTCCTCTTTTCCTCAAGCTCTTTGTTCTCCAGCTTCTGCACAAACTCGTTAATAGTCCAGAATTTGTAAGCATCCTTCTCTTTTAGAACTTCCACATGCTGATCCCAGTAAGGTGGTAGAGCATCTGCAAACTTGTCCACCAAATCTGTCATAGGAATCTGTATACCATAACTAGACAACTCAGTTAGTAAATGACAATATCTAGGAGTTAATTCTTTTAGAGTTTCATTTCCAACATAAGTAAAATTCTCAAACTCCTTTCGTAACTCCTCCATCCTCAACCTTCTCGTCTTCTCATTCTCATCATGCCTATTCTTGAGTACATCCCACAGTTGCTTAGACGTAGTGCATGTTCCAAACTGATGCAGTAAGTCGTTTGTGATCGCCTGAGTCAACTGGGAATAGGCTTTCTTCTCCACAGCAAACTTCTTTTTCTCCTCCTCTGACATGCTCTCCAATGGAACTAGTTCACCGGTATTCTCCAAAATCGGTGCAGTGTACCCTCTAGCAATCATCCTCCATGCCTCTGCACCCTCCACTCCCATGCCTTCCAGATGGATCTTAAACTTTTTCTGCCACTGATTATATTCTTGCATGTCCATGAGCTTAGGTGGCCGATTCCCACTACCTGAAGATAAGTCATTTATTAGTGTGGAAATAGCATTGGTAGTTTGAGTATTTACCACCGCTGCTGCTACACCCCAATAGTCAGGTTGTGGTGCTGGAGGTGCAACACTCTGAGGCATCGAGCTAGTCATCGCTATGTAATTAATCGGTTGCGAAGACTGTGTGCTCGTCTTTTGGGCTGCCACTGTCCATGGGTCCATCACTTGCTGTTGTGGTTGTGTCGTTGCGGGTCTCGGGGTAGTCGGGAAATTCCACATGATGTTCACGAACTTCGAAAATCACAACACTTAGAAAATTTTCCAAATACAGATCTAGGTTCGCCCAAACTTTCTTCTTTCGTCCATTTTTGGTCCACGTTCGTCCAAACAGTACCAAACGAATGTAGAATATCACCAGAATGTGAAATATCAAAAACCTAATTCCACTTTCGTCCAAACTAACTCAGATTCGACCAGTCTAATTCCACATTCGCCCGCCCGACGAATCGAATGTGGAAATGTAAGCCCGAAAGTGAAAACTTCAAACACAAATTTCCAGGTTCGACCAAAAAGTCCATACTTTCGACCAGAAAACTCTCACTTTCGCCCACACTAGGTCAGGTTCGCCCACATCAGTGCACTTTCGCCCATTATACTTTTGAAAAACGGTTACACTTTGAAAAACGGTTATTTTGATCTCTGATTTTCAAAAGTTTAATGATTTGAATGATCTTTATCAGGTTTTGATTCGGAATTGATTTGGAACAACTTTAATTCTTGGAAAACTTGATTTTATCCACAAATTCAACTCTAAATCAATCAAAAACACTCAAAAACCATTTTCAATCAAAAACAGATGTATTTTGACCAAAATTATGTCCAAATCAGCTCTGAGATTATAAAATTTTCAATCAAAAACAGATGTGAGACTCCAGCGGCGGATTGGGTCAAGTTTGCTTCAGGGACTTTTGTAGGACCCGCCCTGACATGGTGTAACTGCGTCACTCAGACACTTGGTCTCGGGGAGGCCAACGCCATGCCTTGGGCAAATTTCGTGCGTAGGTTGAAGGCTGAGTACTGTCCGCGAGAGGAGATCAAGAGGTTGGAACAGGAATACGGGAATCTCAAGATGGTGGGTTCTGAGACTGAGGAGTGCACGATCAGACACAACGAGTTAGCGGTGATGTGTCCAGGTTTATCGACACCAGAGTACCGGAGGATAGAGCAGTACCTTGCAGGTTTCGTGCCAGAGATTGTTGGGTTGGTGGCTGCGAGGGATCCTACTACCATGTCTGAGACTGTGCGGTCGGCTACCAAGATGACCAACTTGAAGATTACTTAGGGTGTCTTGCCTCCTAGAGGCTCTACTGCGAAGGCGTCGGCGGATAACAAGAGGAAGTGGGAGAGTGTTGAGAAGAGTTCAGATGTTGTTCAGCGACAGCCGGCAGCGAAGAAGGCTGAAGCTTCAGGGTCAGCGTCAGATCAGAAACAGGGAGGCTATGCTGGAAAGAGCCCCAAGTGTGGACTGTGTGGGTTTCATCATTATGGTACTTGTGATAGGTTTCGTTGTGAGCGTTGTCAGCAGACGGGGCATCTTGCGAAGGATTGTAGGGTCAAGCTTTCGTCCAGACCAACTCAGACTGCTACTACTACTACCCCTGTTCCACAGGGGAACCAGGGTTGCTACCATTGTGGGGAAGCAGGGCATTTCAAGCGAAACTGCCCAAAGTTGAACCAAGGGGGCTCAGGGACTGCAGGGAAGGATGGAGACAACGAGGGCGGTGGTCAGGCTACTCATGCTCATGCTTATGTTATCGGTGCTAGAGAGAACCAGGACGACCCAGACACTGTTACTCGTACGTATTCTCTCTTATCTTTCGTTACACTTTGGTTTTACCTTTATCCACATCGTTGTGCATTCGTATCTTCGGGTGTTTTCTTTTTTGTTTTGGTCACTGTTTCTCGTTCTTTGGGTCTATGGGGGTCCTTTGGAGATGCTACTTGGACGGTACCGGTGGGTTAGTTATACCGATCATAGTAGTCTCCAGTAGGCCTTCGATCGGGGGGTCTCTTGTCTTATTTTCACATTTGGGGAAGTGGTTTCCCGGTTGTTAGTATCACGTTTTGGTTCACGACCTTCATCTCGTTGCATTTTGGGAAAACGTTACTTCAGCACACACAGAGGTCGACACTCATCACTGTTGAAGCCGAAAGAATCTCGGGACGAGATTCCTTTCAACAGGGGGATGATGTGACGACCCGGAAAAATTTTTCTTCTTATTTGTTTCTCTCTCTTCGACTTCGGGAAATTTTCGGGACGAAAATTCTTTCAACAGGGGGATGATGTGACACCCGACAAACTCCGGTTATTAACTTTTTGAAAACTCAGTAAGTCTACCTTAGCGAGTCGTGCATACATTACACATGACAGGTTCAGTTGAGTCGAGTCGCGTTAAGTACATGTTCAGGGATCAATGATTCGGAGGATCATTGGGGTTTTAACACACACAGGTCTCGAGTCCCGGGAATTAGTGAATGGGTGTAAACGTGTTTGTTTTCATGAATTATGTGTTTATAATCTTTATGTGACTTGTCGCTATGTGTATACGTGTTTATATATGTTAAAACGATGATTACACGCGATTGCATGACATTATAGGTGATTACGCAACACAGGGGGCGATTAGCACCCTAATCGCCTGATAGGGAAGGCGATTAGGAGAGTCTGGGGGCGATTAGGTGGCTAATCGTGTGTTACATATGGTGATTAGGCCCTAATCGCCTTCAGCTGAGGGCGATTGGGAGGCCTAATTGCCTGCACTGCTGCGTAATCGCCTGACGTGTTTTAAATGACTAGAAACGCCTATAAATACCACCCTTGACCTCTAAAACACCATTTGTGCAACCCTAGCCATCCCATAACCTATCCCAACTCACAAACACCCTCTGGAACACGTTTTTGCATCAAAACACACATTTCCAAGCTTTACACATCATTTTCTCATAAATCCAAGGTGTGTTCTTCATTCCCAAACCTTTGTATGATTATGTTTTGTTCCCTAAAGGTCCAGACCTGATTTCTAAACGTTTTTGTCTTTGAAAACCCATTAAAAACAGTTTCTAAATAAACCCTAACCTTTATGCATGTTATATGTGTTATATTCATAAAAGATAGGATTTTTATTGATGGAAAATGATTGTTCTTGTGTTATTGATGTGTTTATAACTTGTATGAGTTAGTATGATGATACCCTAGGAATTTGGAGGTCCATGGTTGTGTGTTGTTGATGTTTGGTATTTTGACCCATTTGAATGGTTTTGAATGATTAAGGATGATATGATGTGTTTTGTTAGTTATATGATGTTAGGGTTTGCTTTAGGATGATGCTAGAACAGTAGGGTATTATCGGACAACGTTGTTACGTGATGAAATCTGGATATTTGCTATTTAGGGTAAGTTTTTGCATGTTGATGTGATGTTTACATGATAAGTATGCTAGTTTGGGAAAACGCTCGCATTCGGGACTGTTAGAATGATGATAATTTAGGGGTTTTGCTTGGAATATGTTTGTTAATGTTTTGTGATTGATATTTGGTGTTTCCACACGTCCCGGATCTGATTTGGAGGGTTAAACGCGCGAAAAATCGGAACAGACCTGCAGGGGGCGATTAGGGATCCTAATCGCCTATGCTGAAGGTGATTAGGAGCCCAATCGCCTATGTTGCATGTCTTATAGCCCCCAATCGCCTATAATACATGTCTTATAGCCCCTAATCACTACTTAAACTCTGAATTGCATGTCTTATAGACCCAGTCGCCTTCATTGCATGTTTTATAGCCCTAATCACTAGTTAAACCCTGAATTGCATGTCTTATGGCCACCCAATCGCCTATAGTGTATGTCTTATAGCCCCTAATCACTAGTTAAACTCTGAATTGCATGTCTTATAGCTCCTAATCACTAATTGACTTTTCCTAATCACTAGTTGACTTTTCCTAATCGCATGTGCTGCTGTTGTAAGTGTATTTTGGCATTTCGAGACCCGATTTGACACCTAGGAACATGCTAGAAACCCCGTAACATGCCTAGTAACATAGTAACACGTGCTCGGACTTATTTGTGCGTTATTTGGACTATCTGTTAGACTTGTTGAACTTTAACACGTGGTAAGTATTGGTTGCATGAATTTTATGTTTTAGCGTATGAGATGAACACGTGGGATGTCGGGTCACCATTGGGATGTCGAGTCTTGTCTCATGTAGTCTGGTTGTCAGTCAAACGCATTTTCAAACATATAATGGTCATGGACTGGACATTAGGAACTAATGAACCCAACGGGTTATTAGTCTAACTTTACACACATCCTATGATAGGTCGCCACTAGTTGGGGCTATCATACACATAACGGTATACTCATAAACGGAAGACGCAACCTAAGTTGAGTTCACGGCCCCACACTTTACTGTTTTCGTTTTCGGGGGAGAAACATGGTCAAACTCTTTTATCACACATTTTCATGTTATACTATGGCTCACATCTTATTACTATACGGTTCATCTAAATTCCCTTAGAAACCACTAACATGGGTATATGGAGGGGAAATGTGGATAGCGCTATTGGGAACTGACAAACCCCACTCGACAGCTGGAGGCCGGGCGGGTGCATATTGTCTCTAAACACACAAGGCCTACCGGGGATGACGGTAGTCCGGAATTAAGGGTTACACAGTTACGCAGTAACAACAAAGTCAGTAGTGGTTTTACCCGTAGTAGTAATCCTACTCAACGCCTAGCTAGCGTTCACATAAGCATAGTAGTAACAGCAACGGTAACGATTTTCAAAGGATTGTTTTAAACGTTTAAATAAAACCTGTGAACTCACCAGCATTATATGTTGACTCTTTTAGCATGTTTTCTCAGGTCGCTAAGGTAGCAGCTATCAGCTAGGCGCACGGAGTCGCACTGGAGTCGTACTCGCGTCTAGGATCATTTATGCATGTCTTTTGATGTTAAACTTTTGAACTCATGTCTTTATTTCCTCATGACTTGTAAGCTTTAAATGCTTCCGCACTTTCAAATGTTGGTTTTAAATCTTATGCATGGTTTTTATTTACGTATGTTTTTACATTTAGACGTCGTTTATTGTGACCGTCGACTTGGATCCTGGTATGTCACACGCCTCGCGGTAGAACTCCGCTTGTGGAAATTTGAGGGTGTGACAGATTGGTATCATAGCCAATGGTTATAGTGAACTAGGACTGCATGTAGAGTCTAGACTATAGCCGAGTCTCACACACTAGACGGTCGCATACATATGAGTCGTGTCTTTTGGTAAACATACTAACGTTGTCGGGGTGTCGGTATCCTTACCACACAGTGTCATATTATCTATCTCATTCTTGGTTATTCCCAGTTTCATTTTATCTCCTCCTTCGGGTTGCAGTCGAAGGAACTTGTTTGTTGATCTTTTGAGTTGGCTATCTCTTTCTAAGATGTGGGTGCCAGGTGACTAGAGGTTCGAGCTCGGGGCACGCCTAGAGGACCATGTAGAGCAATTTATCATTTCGGGTGCACACGAAATCATAAGTTGAAATGCATGGAAGACTTGGTGGATCTCGTGTTGGGATTAATGGTCACATTGGGACCCGATCCTAGACTCTTCATATTTTCTTGGTTTAGCATTAGTGATGGGTCTGAGTGTTTGTTTCTTGTTTTCTCAGAAGATGTCTGGACGCAATGGAGGACGTACTAGGGGACGACATGGAGGCCGCACTGGCGGTGGTAGGGGTGGTGGTAACATCACCATGATGTATGATGAACTCAGTGAGATGATGCAGCAACAGTTGGGCTTTGCACTGGCTGCCTTCCAGGCTGCCCAGCAGACCTTTATGGGTGCTACCGCTCCTCTGGTACAGGCGGGAGTTGCCTACAAACGGTTTAATGATTGTCAGCCCCTCAACTTCCGAGGTACGGAGGGGGCTGTGGAGTTGCTTAGGTGGTTGGAGCAGACTAAGTCGGTGTTTGCTTTATGTGAGACTCCAGCGGCGGATTAGGTCAAGTTTGCTTCGGGGACTTTTGTAGGACCCGCCCTGACATGGTGGAACTGCGTCACTCAGACACTTGGTCTCGGGGAGGCCAACGCCATGCCTTGGGCAGATTTCGTGCGTACGTTGAAGGCTGAGTACTGTCCGCGAGAGGAGATCAAGAGGTTGGAACAGGAATACGGGAATCTCAAGATGGTGGGTTCTGAGATTGAGGAGTACACGATCAGAGACAACGAGTTAGCAGTGATGTGTCCAGGTTTATCGACACAAGAGTACCGGAGGATAGAGCAGTACCTTGCAGGTTTCGTGCCAGAGATTGCTGGGTTGGTGGCTGCGAGGGATCCTACTACCATGTCTGAGGCTGTGCGGTCGGCTACCAAGATGACCAACTTGAAGATTACTGAGGGTGTCTTGCCTCCTAGAGGCTCTACTGCGAAGGCGCCGGCGGATAACAAGAGGAAGTGGGAGAGTGTTGAGAAGAGTTCAGCTGTTGTTCAGCGACAGCCGGCAGCGAAGAAGGCTGAAGCTTCAGGGTCAGCATCAGATCAGAAACAGGGAGGCTATGCTGGAAAGAGCCCCAAGTGTGGACTGTGTGGGTTTCATCATTATAGTACTTGTGATAGGTTTCGTTGTGAGCGTTGTCAGCGGACGGGGCATCTTGCGAAGGATTGTAGGGTCAAGCTTTCGTCCAGACCAACTCAGACTGCTACTACTACTACCCCTGCTCCACAGGGGAACCAGGGTTGCTACCATTGTGGGGAAGCAGGGCATTTCAAGCGAAACTGCCCAAAGTTGAACCAAGGGGGCTCAGGGACTGCAGGGAAGGATGGAGACAACGAGGGCGGTGGTCGGGCTACTCATGCTCATGCTGATGTTATCGGTGCTAGAGAGAACCAGGAGGACCCAGACACTGTTACTCGTAGGTATTCTCTCTTATCTTTCGTTACACTTTGGTTTTACCTTTATCCACATCATTGTGCATTCGTATCTTCGGGTGTTTTCTTTTTTTTTTTTTGTCACTGTTTCTCGTTCTTTGGGTCGATGGGGGTCCTTTGGAGATGCTAATTGGACGGTACCGGTGGGTTAGTTATACCGATGTGATGTTTACATGATAAGTATGCTAATTTGGGAAAACGCTCGCATTCGGGATTGTTAGAATGATGATAATTTAGGGGTTTTGCTTGGAATATGTTTGTTAATGTTTTGTGATTGATATTTGGTGTTTCCACACGTCCCGGATCTGATTTGGAGGGTTAAACGCGCGAAAAATCGGAACAGACCTGCAGGGGGCGATTAGGGATCCTAATCGCCTATGCTGAAGGTGATTAGGAGCCCAATCGCCTATGTTGCATGTCTTATAGCCCCCCAATCGCCTATAATACATGTCTTATAGCCCCTAATCACTACTTAAACTCTGAATTGCATGTCTTATAGCCCCAATCGCCTTCATTGCATGTTTTATAGCCCTAATCACTAGTTAAACCCTGAATTGCATGTCTTATAACCACCCAATCCCCTATAGTGTATGTCTTATAGCCCCTAATCACTAGTTAAACTCTGAATTGCATGTCTTATAGCTCCTAATCACTAGTTGACTTTTCCTAATCGCATGTGCTGCTGTTGTAAGTGTATTTTGGCATTTCGAGACCCGATTTGACACCTAGGAACATGCTAGAAACCCCGTAACATGCCTAGTAACATAGTAACACGTGCTTGGACTTATTTGTGCGTTATTTGGACTATCTGTTAGACTTGTTGAACTTTAACACGTGGTAAGTATTGGTTGCATGAATTTTATGTTTTAGCGTATGAGATGAACACGTGGGATGTCGGGTCACCATTGGGATGTCGAGTCTTGTCTCATGTAGTCTGGTTGTCAGTCAAACGCATTTTCAAACATATAATGGTCATGGACTGGACATTAGGGACTAATGAACCCAACGGGTTATTAGTCTAACTTTACACACATCCTATGATAGGTCGCCACTAGTTGGGGCTATCATACACATAACGGTATACTCATAAACGGAAGACGCAACCTAAGTTGAGTTCACGGCCCCACACTTTACTGTTTTCGTTTTCGGGGGAGAAACATGGTCAAACTCTTTTATCACACATTTTCATGTTATACTATGGCTCACATCTTATTACTATACGGTTCATCTAAATTCCCTTAGAAACCACTAACATGGGTATATGGAGGGGAAATGTGGATAGCGCTATTGGGAACTGACAAACCCCACTCGACGGCTGGAGGCCGGGCGGGTGCATATTGTCTCTAAACACACAGGGCCTACCGGGGATGACGGTAGTCCGGAATTAAGGGTTACACAGTTACGCAGTAACAACAAAGTCAGTAGTGGTTTCACCCATTGTAGTAATCCTACTCAACGCCTAGCTAGCGTTCACATAAGCATAGTAGTAACAGCAACGGTAACGATTTTCAAAGGATTGTTTTAAACGTTTAAATAAAACCTGTGAACTCACCAGCATTATATGTTGACTCTTTTAGCATGTTTTCTCAGGTCGCTAAGGTAGCAGCTGTCAGCTAGGCGCACGGAGTCGCACTGGAGTCGTACTCGCGTCTAGGATCATTTATGCATGTCTTTTGATGTTAAACTTTTGAACTCATGTCTTTATTTCCTCATGACTTGTAAGCTTTAAATGCTTCCGCACTTTCAAATGTTGGTTTTAAATCTTATGCATGGTTTTTATTTACGTATGTTTTTACATTTAGACGTTGTTTATTGTGACCGTTGACTTGGATCCTGGTGTGTCACACGCCTCGCGGTAGAACTCCGCTTGTGGAAATTTGAGGGTGTGACATAATTTCTATACGTTTATATTATTTAAAGAGTTTATAGAACTTCTCAAACATAAATAAACGAATTCTTTAGAAAACGAATAGACGAAATAATAAAGTATAACTTGTACCGAATATCGCGGGAAATTAATTATCTTTCAAAATTATTTCTATAAATATGTTGATATCAAACTTGAAATCTATATATAAATTCCACACAGTACATATATTATATTCATCTCCAAAAATGGCAAACAGATCATACTATCATTTTGCTGAAAAAGAAACAAAGCGTTTTTGACATTTTAATTTATTAGTTTATATAATAGATATGGTTTTTATTATGTATGTTTTAAATGTAAACAACTGTTTATTACTATCTCTCTATTTCTTAAAGAAAATTACTTTAAGTTGTGTTTACTAAATTCAACGTAAGGAAGCCAATTCTGTGCTGTAATTAAAAACTGTTTAGTAACGTCTGCCTCGTAACGTCTGATTCATAAAAAAAAACAGCAGTTAATAACTGAAACCATAAGAACGACCTGAACATAAATTTACAAACGAATCAAACCTCTGTTCAGATGTAAATTAAACTGTCAGTTATACAACAGAATTACAATATGTGACTTATCAAACTACATTGAAATACAAGGAAACATCAAAAAATCTTGTAGCAACCAAACCCTACAGAATGATATTTCTTGTGAACATCATTCGAACAAAGAAGAAACAAAAAACAATGAAAAGGAATATACGACAACACATACATATGGATAAAACACCACAAAACAAAACAGTTTACAAATACAAAAGATAGAAGTCTTCTAATAAAAAAATAGAAAATACAGGAAAAAGACACAAAATAACAATCTTAAAAGGAAAAAAAAAAACAAAACCTAAAAAATAATATGCCTCCTAACCTTTGAAGGGTGGAAAACACATTATTCCACATACACCCATGTCTATTTATTAAGACCATAGAGGTGGACATGCATAAAAATAACATTTTTCTTTGATTGTATGAATCTTCAGAGAAAACAAACTCCAACTTCAAAGACAACCATTTATTGGTAATATATTTTTCTTTTATTGTAAGAATTTTCGAGATGATTGGTGGTAGAAAATTTAAAGGAAATAAGATTATCATAGCGATAAGGAAGATAGATTTGTTTTTTTAATGCTTCAATGAATATAAAGTTGCAAACAGAAATGCCCACTTACTGACCTATATATAGACTGAAGAATTTACTATAATAAAATAATAAAATAATATTGTTAACGTAATCATTAATTTTGCCGCTTTTTAAAATCAGTTGTTTATTCAAACAGTTTTTAACTCAGCGTTTTTCTTTCAAACACTTGTTGTATTAAAGAGCTGCCACTAACAACAATAACAAATTTACATTTTACATATTTCTTTATGAAACACCAATCATCTGTTGGTTTGAACAGTAGACTTTTTAATCAGTTTTATTATACTGAAATTTTAATTTAGACCAATAATAATATTAGTATAAATCACTAATTTAAGTTAAATATTAAATTTAACAAAAATAAACCCAAAATGTAAGTTTTACAAACGAATAAATTACAATATGTGAATGTAACAAAAATTACATAAAAAAACCCTTCTAGCAACCAAATCCTAGACATTGATAGTTCTTCGCAGAATCATCAGAACAAAAGCAAAAACATAAACATTAAACGAAGTACACGATAACATCTACTATTTAAATGTCAAGCACATCTAAAAGCACTAAATATTAAAAAGACCATCTCTTATTTTCTTTTTCGCCAGCAAGAACCATCTTCAAAGTTAAGATCTCTTTGTTCCAATGGAAATATTAAAACCACATATTTACTATAAGAAGACAATCTCTTTGTTAGCCACTCAGAGAAGTGCAGAAGATTATCTGAATGACGAAAAACATGAATTCCAACTTTCATACCAACGGATTGTTGGAAATCTATTTTCCTTTGATTGTAAAAATCTTGAGAAAATTTGTGTAAATACATTGGACAATAACATTATTATGGATATTGGATGAAGAGATGTATGAAGATGAAAGATGAAATATTGGATGTTCCTCGCCTTTTATAGAATAGAAAGAATAGAATAGAATAGAATAGAAAAGAAGAGAATAGAATAGAATAGAATAAATATAAATATACTAAGTATTGGTAAAGTTGCTTTTCAACTTTATGAGTTAGATTTCGAGTAAACATAAAGTTTAAAAATCCTTATATTTAAGTTAATTTATTATTATTTTTTTAATCTATAAAAATATGTACATATTCATTTTTGATAAATAAATATATAACTAAAAAATATAAATTCATTTCGAAATTCGAGTTTCAAGGTAATGATCACTATACAGGTCTTCATCCTAGATGGAAACTTGCAGAATACGACAGTAATTAATGGTAGATGTAAAGCTTTTTTTTATTATTGCAAAACAACTAATGAGGGGTTAGAATGTAGAACGAAACTAAATTTCAAAACTTAAGTCCTTAATTTTATATTTTTCCAATAGATGTAAACATTGGGAGTTCCTCCCCTTTTATAGAATATATAAATAAATATATTCGTAAAGTTGGTTTTCAACTTTATCAGTTACATTTCATAATCGTAATCATTAATTTTTTTTCTTTTTATAACATTTGTTGAAAATAAAAACAGGATTTGTCACTATAAAGTTACATTTTACAAACCTTTTCAACTACATAATTAAAATCTTAATATATTTGTATATTACTTAAAATTTTACATATAAAAAAACTTAACATTACAATAACATTCATAATTTCATATTCTTTATACGACGAATAAACTAACAACTCCTAAATTTATTTTTAAACATTAAGAATTCAATTTTAAGTAAATATAAAGTAAACTTCAAAATCGTAATCATTACTTTTGGCCATTTTTATAACATTTGTTGCAAAGCAAATTTGCTTTTAGTAAAGTTCAAAATCGTAATTATTACTTTTGGGCTTTGTTATAACAACTGTATTGCAAACTTCTGTTTGACATTTTATACCACTTAATAACACTGATCAGATGTTTAATAACTGAGAATATTAAAACGACGGAAAGATAAGTCTACAGAAAAATTAAATACAAAATGCAAGACTTATAAAAGAAGAAATACAAATATCTGTAAAAAACTACTTTAATAACAACGGAATTACAATATATGACTTTACAAAGAACATAAAATTACAAGAAAACATAAAACAACACAACTAAACAACCAAATCCTAGACAATGATCATTCTTGCCATCACCCAAAAATAGGTCTTATGCAAACATCATCGACCAACCTCGTCGTTGTCTGGTGGTTTTCACGTACAAACTGAAACCAATAGCTCATGTGTTGGAGCCTGTTGGTGTACAATCTTTATAAAAACAAAAATTTAAATATCATCCAGTTCCAAAATACCTAACGATAGAAAATAGGAACTGGATCTATATATATAATAATGAAATGATACTTTCCTTTGATTGGAAGAATCATTGGAAAACATCAATTCCAGAGTGTTTATCAACCAAGTATTTGTAAACTATTTTCCTTCGATTGAAAGAATCTTTCGAAAAACTTGTGCATAAAACTTTGAGGGTAATATCATAATGCATTTTGAATGGAGAGATAGAGAGATGTAAATTGAGAATACTGAAAATGAATATTGGAAATTCATCCTCTTTTATAGGCTGAAGTATAGAAAGTATTCGAAAAGTTGGGTTTTCAAGTTTATTAGTTGCATTATCAACAACTATTGAATTTTTAACATATATTAAAATTCAACAAAAGTTAATAATGGCCGATGTACAGATGAACGGTTTGTAAAATACAATTTACAATTTCCATAAGACATATTTTATAGCAACAAAAATTGTACTAAAAATCATCATTGTTAAAAATAGTAATAATTGTATTTATAAACTACTTATTACCTTTTAGATTATTAGTATTATATTACCATTATAGTTAGTAATTACTTAAAATGTCCTAATAATAAACTTTCATATACAAACAAATTCCAAGTTAAAATGAATAAAATATTTGATAACTTGTGAACAGATGTTGACAAACAACTGTGAATCATTATAATAATCCGCTGAAGAATAATATAACCACATTTTTAAATGAGACTTTGTAATGAATATCTAAGGAAATAACTATAAATTTAAATTAAAAATAATTATATTTGTGTTATTATAACTTTAAAAAAAGAAAATATATTTTATAGAAATTAAAATTCTTCAAAAACATCAACATTTATAAAATATGTAATTATAGTTTTGAATAAATAATATTTCCATGAAAAACTTTTTTAAGAAATTATATGTAATATTTACATATAATTCACTTAAATTATTATAAACATCTGTTTGATAATATTTATCAACAACTATTGAATTGTAAACATATATTAAAATTCAACAAAAGTTAATAATTCTGAAATATCTATAAATTTAAATTAAATTAAATCACGGTTTTCAAATTCATAATAATTACAAAGAGTCTGGACATCCCTAAAAGTCTTTAACGGTCAGTGTAGAGATGAAAGATATTTATTGGAAACATAACATAAATTTACAAATTATTATTTTTATATTAATTGACAATTAAAACTATTGTTGTTACAAAATGATTTCCAATCTTTTATTGTAAGTATAACTTTAAATAACGAACATATATTTTGTACCAATAAACATCCTACAAAAATATAATCTTCTATAAAACTTGTAATTATAATTTAATAATGTTTATCAACAATAATTCATAAACATATATTAATACCTTTTATATACAACGTGGATTTATGTATTAAATTATTAATAAGAATATTCTCATTAGTTTCAATTACATGTAGTAATAAACTTCATATTGAAACCTATTCTAAGTTCAAAGGTATGTCTAATTAGACGACTTCAAACATATGTTTTCAAACAACTGTCATCCATTACCGCTGTTGAGCTGAACGATGATGTAACCAGAAATTTAAAACAGACTCTATAAAACTTAACTTGTAATCAATATCTAACGAAATAACTATAATAATTACAAGCAGTCCGCACAGGCCAAAAACTATTTAATGGCCACTGTAGCTATGAAGGATCTAGATGGAAACATAACATGAATTTACACGTTATTATTTTTATATTATATTAATTAAACAATTAAAACTATTGTTCTTACCAATGATTTGAAGTCTTATATTTTAAATGAAACACTTAAAATGAACATATTTTTAAATTAAACCAGACTTTTCAAATTTAAATTAAACCAGACTTTATAATGAATATCTAAGGAAATAACTATAAATTTAAATTAAACCAGTCTTTCAAATTCATAATTACTAAAAGTCGGTGCATCACTAAAAGTCTTTGATGCCCAATTCCCTAAAAGTTTTTGTTCCTATAACTTTAAAAAAAGAAAATATATTTTATTGAAATTAAAATTCTTCAAACACATCAACATTTATAAAATATGTAATTATAGTTTTGAATAGATAATATTTCAATGACAAATTTTTTAAGAAATTATATGAAATATTTACATATAATTCACTTAAATTAGTACAACCATCTGTTTGATAATGTTTATCAACAACTATTGAATTGTAAACATATATTAAAATTCAACAAAAGTTAATAATTCCAAAATAACAATAAATTTAAATTAAATTAAATTACAGTTTCAAATTCATAATAATTAGAAAGAGTCCCAACAGCCCTAAAAGTCTCTAATGACAATACATCAGATTTTACAGACTATACCTATTGTCAAATCATAGCACAGCAGTTTAAATATCTGATAATTAATTAGTTTACGATAAAAATGATCTTTCTTAAAAATAACACTTTCTTACACATTATACTTCAAGTATGCTTGCATTAATTTATGTTTAATTTATCTATTATATAGATTACATTAACAAAAAAAAAATTTATTTAAATATTTAGCTATTACATCAACTTCTACTACATTACCAAAAACATATAAAAACAATAAGATAAAAGACATAACATTCAAAATGAATTTAAAAACTTGAACTTCAAGTCCATAGAAGCCTTAAATGACTTTACAATATAAGAAATTATTTCTAACTGCTCTAGATCACTTTTCATCGCATCGATATAAAAGACTATACCATTGTCATGAATTGTGGATGGTGGCAAACACTTCAATTTCTCAACTACTTTAGCTTTTTTATTAAAAAGAGTTTGAAATACGGTTGAAAGTCTGTCACACCCTCAAATTTCCCACTTACGGAGTTCTACCGCGAGGCATGTGACATACCAGGATCCAAGTCAACGGTCACAATAAACGACAACTATATGTAAAAACATACGTAGAAAAACCATGCATAAATTTAAAACCATCATTTAGAAGTGCGGAAGCATTTAAGTTTTACAAAAGTCAAAAGGAAATAGAAACATAAGTTCAAAAGTTTATCATCCCAAAACATGCATTATGAACCTAGACGCGAGTACGACTCTAGTGCGACTTCGTGCGCCTAGCTAACAGCTGCTACCTTAGCGACCTGAGAAAACATGCTAAAAAGGTCAACATATAATGCTGGTGAGTTCACGGGTTTTATTCAAACGTTTAGTCCAATCCTTGAAAACCGTTACCGTTACCACTATGCTTGTGTGAACGCTATCTAGGCGTTATGTAATATTACTACTACGGGTGAAACCATTGCTGACTGTGTTTTAATGTGTAACCCTTATTTACGGACTACCGTCATCACCGGTAGGCCTTGTGTGTATAGAGACAATATGCACCCGCCCGGCCTCCAACCGTCGAGTGGGGTTTGTCAGTTCCCAATAGCGCTATCCATACCTCCCCGCTACATTCCCGTACTAGTGGTTTCTAAGGGACTTTGATGAACCGTATAGTAATAAGATGTTAGCCATAGTATAACATGAAAATGTGTGATAAAAGAGTTTAAGCATGTTTCTCCCCCGAAAACAAAAACAGTAAAGTGTGGGGCCGTGAACTCACCTTTGGTTGCGTCTTCAGTTAACAAGTAAACCGATATGTGTATGATAGCCCCAACTAGTGGCGACCTATCATAAGATGTGTGTAAAGTTAGACTAATAACCCGTTGGGTTCATTTGTCCCTAAATGTCCAGTCCATGACCATTATATGTTAGAAAATGCGGTTGACTGACAACTAGACTACGTGAAACAAGACTCGACATCCCATTGGTGACCCGACATCCCACGTGTTCATCTTATACAGGATATCATACCATATATGCAAACAGCACTTAACATGTGTTAGAGTCCACCAAATCTAGCATATAGTTCTAATAACGCATAAATAAGTCCGAGCATGTGTTACCAAGTTACTAGGTATGTCACAGGGTTCCTAGCATGTTCCTAGGTGTCAAATCAGGTCTCGGAATGTCAAAATACATTTACAGCAGCAGTACATGCAATTATGAAAAGTCAACTAGCAATTAGGAAAAGTCAACTAGCAATTAGGAAGGGTAATCGCATATAGTATAGGCATTTAGGCTCTAATCGCCTATAGCTATAGGCGATTAGGCCTATTCTAGTACGTTATAGGCGATTAGGCCTATACCACATGCATTTCAGGATCTAACTAGTGATTAAGATCGTAATCACCTTCAGTATAAGCGATTAGGCCCCCAATCGCCTACCCTATAGGCGATTAGGCTCCCAACTGCCTACCTCAGGCGATTAGGATTCCTAATCGCCCCCTGCAGTTCTGTTCCGATTTTTCGCGCGTTTAACCCTCCAAATCAGATCCGAAACATGTGGAAACACCAAATATCAAACCCAAAACATTAATAAACCTATTCCAAGCAAAACCCCTAAATTATCATCATTCTAACAGTCCCGAATGCAAGCGTTTCCGAAAATAGCATATTTAACATGTAAACATCACATCAACATGCAAAGTTTGCCCTAAATGGCAAATATCCAGATTTCATCTCATAACGACGTTGTTCGATAATATCCTACTGTTCTAGCATCATCCTAAAGCAAACCCTAATCTTAAACAATCAACAAAACACATCATAATATCATAGATTCCACATAATCCTTCAAACGGGTCTAAACATCTATTATTAACAATACACAACTATAACCATCCAAACTCCTAGGTTAACATCATAATAACTCATGTAAGCTAGAAACATATCAATAACACAAGAACACTCATATTTCAATAATAAAAATCCTACCTTTATATGAATATAACACATATAACATGCATAGAGGTTTGGGTTTGTTTAGAAACTGTTTTTAATAGGTTTTCAAAGACACAATAGTTTAGAAATCAGGTCTGAACTTTTAGGGAGCAAAAAAAAAACATACAAAGGTTTGGGGATGAAGAACACACCTTAGATTTGTAAGAAAATGATGTGTAAGGCTTTGAAATGTGGGTTTTGATGCAAAAACGTGTTCCAGAGGGTGTTTGTGAGTTGGGAGAGGTTATGGGACGGCTAGGGTTGCACAAATGATGTTTTACAAGTCAAGGGTGGTATTTATAGGCGTTTCTAGTCGTTTAAAACACGTCAGGCGATTACGCAGCAGTATAGGCGATTAGGGCTCCTAATCGCCTTCCCTATTGGCAATTAGTGCTCTAACCGCCTTCCCTATAGGCGATTAGGGCTCTAATCGCCTTCCCAATCCTCCTAATCGCCTACCCTATTGGCGATTAGGCCAATCACCCCCTATCAGCATGCAATTACGCGTAATCACCTCCTATCAGCATGCAATTACGCGTAATCACCTATAATGTCATGCAATTACGCGTAATCACCTTTAATGTCATGCAATTACACGTAATCACCTATAATGTCATGCAATTACGCGTAATCACCTATAATGTCATGCAATTACGCGTAATCACCATCTTCACACATATAAACACGTATTCACATACCGACAAGTCACATAAAGATTATAAACACATAATTCATGAAAATAAAGACGTTCACATTCGTTCACCAATTCCGGGACTCGAGACCTGTGTGTGTTAAAACCCCAATGATACTCCGAATCATTGATCCCTAGACAAGTACTTAACGCGACTCGACTCAACTGACCCTGTCATGTGTAATGTATGCACGACTCGTTAAGGTAGACTTACTGGGTTTTCAAAAGTTACTAACCGGAGTTTGCCGGGTGTCACAAAGTCTGCTTCAAAACATCCTTATATAATGTATCTTGATCATATTGCATAAGAACTTGTCTTATTAAATCGACCTTGAAATCCACTGCGAGTACTACTGCTGAAGATGATAACACCATAACTTGAAAATTTTGCTCAAAAATATTCTCGATTTACAATATGACTATATAGTACAATTTTCAGTAAAAGATCTACATATTTATAAGCCTATTGTTCAAATAACAAACAAAAGTTATCATTTCATATTAATTACGCGGTAGATGAAAAACTATACTTACATGTTCTGACTGTAAAACGTATACACTTTCAATTTAAACGTCACTCCGTAAAGTGTATAATACGTGTACCATACCGTGTTAATAGTTATTTTCTATTCACACTATATATATATATATATATATAAATATATATATACACAAAAACTGTGTATTTTGTCTTAAGCAACACTAACTGTATTTTTTCAAAAATACCATACTGAAAATAATTATACCAATAAAACTCATCATTCAAATTGCATAATTTTACTTACATTATAAGAATAAACAAAACATACAAATCACAAAATACAGCGGAAACACAAGAAACTGCAAAATGCTTACAAAGATACAAAATAGAAGTGCTCTAACAAAAATCTCCGATATCACAGTAAAAAATAACTAATACAAACTAACACACCTCATCTATAAGACAAAAATAAAAATACAAAATACATCTGAAACACCACAAAACAAAACCAAAAGAAGCCAGGCAAAGAAGCCAGACTTCAAAAAAAAAAGAAAAATATACAAATTATACAATAGTATGCCTCTAAGTAGCGGAAAAATTAGAGACATATTATTAATATATAGACCCATCACATTTTAGACAGGCTTCCTTATTATAACAAAACTACTAATACCTTGCTTTGATTGTAAGAATCATGCAGCAACACCAATTCCGACTTCATTATCAACGGGTTATTGCCAATACATTTTTCTTTCAAACCCACAATTTTAGAAAAGACTAAGGGTAGGTAATTTAAATGAAATAACATTATATAATGAAGGTATAGAGGGTTGGTTTGTTTTCAATAGTTCAAGTATTACAAGCTTGCAAACTGAAATGAAGAGTTCCTCGCCTTTTATAGACTGGAAAAAAAGATATATACGTACTACAATTAATCAATAACTACATTTATTATTATTATTACATGACATACTTTTTTAATCAATCACATAAACTTAATCATTAAAAAAATAATAGTAAAACATTTAATAACTTGTCAACAAATGTTCATAAACAACTGTAATCCAATAAAATTATCCACTGAAGGATAATACAATCAAATTTAAAAAACAGACTTCGTAATGAATATCAAACAAAATAACTATGAAGTTAAATTACACCAGTCTTTACAAATTCATAATTAGTAACAGCCGCTACGGTAATAAAAGTCTTTAGTGGACAAAGTACACCTGAACTATCTAGATGAAACCTGGCAGAAAATACACCTGCAATTAATGCTAAATGTACTTATTTGTACTATTATTAAAAAAGAAAAAAAATTCCATTTTTATTAACAATTTCTAATAATATTTTTTTATTGACAATCTATTATGTTTTAAATTATTAATATGAATATTATCATTAGTTTACAACAACTGTGATCAATTATAATTTTCAACTAACTTTTAGGATAATATAACCAGATTTTGAAAACAGAGTTTGTAAATCCTAACTTGTAATTAATATTTAACGAAATCAGTCTTTTCAACTTCATAATTACAAACAATGGAAACAGCCCTAAAAGTCTTTAATCACTGTGGTGGAGATAAAGAATCTAGATGAAAATATTGTAGTTACAAATGATTTGAAGACTTTTATGTCTTATTGGAAGACTTGTAACACATGATTTCAAACAACTGTGATCCAATGCCGCTGTTGAGCTGAAGGATGATCTAACCAGAGTTTTAAAACAAACTCTAAAAATTTAACTTGCAATCAATATCTAACGAAATAACTATAATAATTAAAAACAGTGCGCACAGCCCTAAAACAATGCCGCTATTGTTTTTACCAATGATTTGAAGTCCTATTATTTTTAATGTAACACATAAAGTGAACATATATTTTGTAGCAATAAAAATTCTACAAAACTACCAGCATCTATAAAACGTGGATTTATATTTTTAATGAAGACTTATCATACTTTAAGTAAATAATATTTGTTTGAATACGTTTTTTTTAACAAAACACGTCAAATTTCATCATTGTAAGTAATATTTTATAGAAAGTAAATTGAATATTTGCTTTTTCGGTCAGTGAAGTTATTATAACCATTTTTTTTCATAATATTTATCAATAATAATTGATAAACATATATTAATATTTTTTATTTACAACGTGTAATAATATTTTCCCTTCAAAATGTGTTATGTATTAAATTATTTATAAGAATATTCTCATTAGTTTCAATTACTTTAAGTAAATAATATTTCTTTGAATACGTTTTTTTAACGAAAACTTAAAATTTCATCATTGCAAGTAATATTTTAAAGAAAGTGAAATTAATATTTGCTTTCCGCTCAGTGAAGTTATTATAAACATTTTTTTCATAATGTTTATAAACAATAATTGATAAACATATATTAATATTATTTATTTACAACGTGTAATAATATTTTTTTTTCAAAAGGTGTAATTTTTTAAATTATTAATATGAATATTCTGCTTGATTTCACTCACATAGTAATAAACTTCATATTGAAACCTATTGTAATCATCACAACTACTCTCTTTCCTGCAATAACCATAATCGATCACCTCAGTCCACCATCACCTGACGACCTAGATTCTACCCCTGATGCCACTACCACCTGGTTCTAACCCATAGCCGTAACCCTCTGACATCACCATCACGCATCCCTCGACTTATCGCAATAATAACCACCATCGTCGCCTAACCATAACCCGACTCCATATGTCGCGACAGTAGCAATACCTGTAGATGCGTTTTGCGACTAGTGATTGGATATTAACATATGTTAGAGTGCTGATGGATAGAATGTAGATATTCTGGGCGAATGTAGGCTGAAGTGGGCGAAGGAAGAACAGAAGTGGGCGAAGGTATAATGGAGCTTGACAGAAGAATACATTCGCACCCTGCACATGGGCGAATGTGGAAGAAGTCCACATTCGACCAGTGCATATGGGCGAATGTGCAGGTCCTATAAATAGAAATTGTGATTTTGTAATGTGAAGAGAGTTATTAGTTGTGTGTGTTTTGAGGTCAGGTTCCAGGATAGTTTGAGATAGTGTGTGATTGTTCTAGATTAACCTAAAACTCATTGTAATCAAGTTTATGCAAAAGTTAATCTATGAAAACCTTTGAAAATGACATTGATTGTGTTTTGATTTGAGTTTCTATCAGTTTGTTCAAAGCTAGGGTTTCCGCACCTGGTTTTGTAACTTGTATGATCATATAATCCTGTTTTAAGTCAAAATCTTTCGCTCACAAAGTGGTATCAGAGCATAGAAGATCATACAACAACAAATTTGATAAACTCAGAGCTGATTTGGACCTAATTTTGATCAAATCACATCTGTTTTTGAATGAAAATGGTTTATGAGTGTTTTTGAAAGATTTAGAGTTGATTTTGTGGTTAAAATTCAAAATTCCAAGAATTAAAGTTGTTCCAAATCAATTCCGAATCAAAACCTGATTAAGATCATTCAAATCCACAAACTTTTGAAAATCAGAGATCAAAATAACCGTTTTTCAAAGTGTAACCGTTTTTCAAACCTGAAATGGGCGAACCTGGAACCTGAGTGGTCGAATCTGACAGTTTTTGGGCGAACCTGAGTCTTTTCTGGTTGAACCTAGGTATTTTTGGGCGAACCTGAAAAGTTTTTGTTGAATTTTTCACTTTCGGGTCACAATTTTCACCTTCGATTGATCGGGCGGGCGAACCTGGAATAGAAACGGTCGAACCTAGATCATTTTGGGCGAACGTGGATTTGTGTTAGTGTGTTTTTACATTCTGGTGAGATTTTACCTTCGATAGTTACTGTTTGGGCGAACCTGCATCAGAAGGGTCGAAAGTGAAGAATTTCGGGCGAACCTAGGATTAGTTTTTGGAAAATTTTCTAAGTGTTGAATTTTTCGAAGTTCGTGATCATGTGGAATTTTCCGACTACTCCAGCAATGACACAACCACAACAACAAGTGATGGACCCATGGACGGTGGCAGCACAGAAGACGAGCACACAGTCTTCGCAACCGATTAACTACATGACTTAAAGTGCACCTCCAGCACCACAATCTGACTACTGGGGAGTAGCAGCAGCGGTGGTAAACACTCAAACTACAAATGCTATTTCCACACTGATTAATGATTTGTCTTCAGGTAGCGGGAATCGGCCACCGAAGCTCATGGAGATACAAGAATACAATCAGTGGCAGAAAAAGTTCAAGATACATTTGGAAGGCATGGGAGTGGAGGGTGCAGAGGCATGGAACATGATTGCTAGAGGTTACACAGCACCAGTTTTGGAGAATACAGGTGAACCAGTTCCATTGGAGAGTATGGCTGAGGATGAGAAAAAGAAGTTTGCTGTGGAGAAGAAAGCTTTTTCCCAATTGACACAGGCAATCACAAACGATCTGTTGCATCAGTTTGGGACTTGCACTACATCTAAGCAACTGTGGGATATGCTTAAAAGGAGGCATGATGGTAATGAGAAGACTAGAAATTTAAGAATGGAAGAATTGAGAAAGGAGTTTGAGAATTTTTCTTATATTGGCAATGAAACTTTGAAAGAATTAACTCCTAGATATAGTCATTTGCTATCTGAATTGTCTAGTTATGGAATACAGATTCCTATGACAAAGCAGGTGGATATGTTTGCAGATGCTTTACCACCACACTGGGATCAGCATATGGAAGTTCTCAGGGAGAAGGATGCATACCAATTCTGGTCTATTCAAGAGTTTATAGAGAAGCTGGAAAACAAAGAATTGGAAGAAAAGAGGAAAGCTAGAAGATCACAGATTCCTCAGAATCCCAACTTGTATTTTGGAGGCACTTCAGTTCCAGCTAGTAACTCAAGCTCAGGAGGGCTAGTGGCACCACATGTTGCGTGCATTTCCAATGTTATGGAATCATCAAAACCTACCATCAACAAACATCATCCTTTTCACAACAATCAAACCCACCTCCACAACAACAATACAACAATTCATACATTCCACCATTTTCCCCAATGCAACAAGCTGCTTTCTATACTGCTAGCCAATCTCAACAACCAATGAACCAACCTAATCAACAAACGGTGGTTTTGGAGACTTCTAACTTGGGAAATGTGACGGTTGAAGTTGCTCAGCAACACATTGCACTAGTCTCTGCAATGGTTTCATCTTATAATGGCTTGGTTGCTAGTCAAATTGGAAACAACAACCTAACCAATGAAGACTATGCACAGATTGACAAGGAAGAGATGGAACTAATTGATATTCAGTGGGCGTTTGCGAGCATCATGAGAAGAGCTACAGAGTTTATTGAGAAAACAGGTAGAACAGATTTGGGAACTTCTCCTAACACAACCTACGGGTTCAATAAGGAGAAAGTTACTTGTTAACTATGGAGGAAAAGGTCACTTTAAAAGAGAATGTACCCAGCCACCAAAACAAGGTAATAGAAACCCATTTAATGCAAGCTATCAGAACCGTCAACAACAAAATCAAAACCAAGTTTCTTACCAAAACAACAACAACTACCAAAACCGTCAAAACAACTTTAATAACAACCAAAACAGACAACCAAACACACAAAACCAGACACAAAACCAATCACCTAACAATGCTAACCGAACAGTCATACCAATTACTACACCGAATGAGACACATCAGAACACCAATCAGAATCAAGCATTGGTGACTCAACAAGATGAACGGTTTGATTGGTCGAGTATGCAAATAGGTGTTGAGGAAATTACTACTGGTGGAAATGTGGCTTGTGTTGCTTATCAGGTTGATATTGAAGAGTCAGTGACAGTTGATGAGAAGGTAGAAACTGAGGTTGAAAGTGATGAGTCTGAGGCTGAAATGGATGTAGAGATTGAACCTGTTGAGGTTAAGGCTGAAGAAGCTAATTCTGGATTGGTGATTAATACTGTTTCCGATGTTCCTAAGGAGTGTGAATCGATTTATTCTGATTCAGACAGTGAATCGGATACGGAAGCAAGTGTTACTTCTCTTGATGATGACATTGAGCAGTTGCTAGCAGAAGCAGATTTTCTGATGACAAGGAAGTCGTGCATTGCAGATGATGCTTTCACCAAGATTGACTATTCCAGATTCTTTGCTGGAAAGGAAGCTCATTTCGCATTGATGGCCATGACTGATCCGCCAAAATCTGTAAGTTCTGAGTGTAGCACTGATAATAAAAGTGATAAATATTGTGGTACATGTGATAGATTGACTGAGGAGAACAAACAACTCCGTGTTCAACGTGATAGTGCTATCATGAACAGTCAATCTACTCGCAAAGAGTTGAATGCTTTTAACAAAGTATTAGATGGCTATAAAAAGGACATTTCCGACTTGAAAAATACTTTGTCTCTAAAACATTCCGATGTGAGACCGATTTTAGGCTTCAATGATGAGGGTGTTACTGCTGAGAGTGTAGATTCAGACACTGAGAGTGATGACACTGGTAGTAATCAAACTGTTAATGCATGTGAAATTCCAAAAGAAAATCACATCATTACAAATGAACCAGTTTCACCATCTCAGATTGTGATTCCGATGGCAAATGCTCATCGTGAGAAAAAGTCTGAAAAGAATATTGTTAAGAAAGATCTTGAGAAGAATGTGATAAAGAAAGATCTTGAAAAGAGTGTTAAGAATGAACAGTGTGACAAACCTGTCAAAGTGTTCTATCGGATGGAGGGATCCGATAAGATCATTTCTGACGAGGAATTTCCAATCAAAAATGCTAACTATGCTAAAATCGATAAAATCTGGCAAGAAAGCACCATTTGGTTCCCAAAACATGAGAGAACAAATGACATCCCACCTGCCATTTTAAAGAAATTGTTTTTGGATGTTCCTCAAGAACCAAAGGTCCATATCACAGAGTTCATTCGACCCAAAAACAGAGCTAATGGTTTTCATGAACCCACTTACTCAAAAGGGCCACTCCCTGAGAGTTTGAGGAATCAACAGTATAATGATCAATATCCTGTTAGATCATTTGCTCAACCAAATGCTCCAAATGTTTTTGAAGAGTACCGTGCATGCTTTAAATGTGGGGAATGAGGACATTTACTTGCTCAGTGCCCATATGTAAGGCATAAAAGGCACGAAGTTGAAGTGAGGAATTCCATGAGAAAACCGATTGATCATTATGTTCCACCACATAGGCGAGTTGTTCCTCAACAACAACAATTTTACAATCAAAACAATTTTTACCAAATGAGGAACAATCGTCCAATTCAATATGATCGAAGGAATCGGCTTGCTATGGAACAATCATGGAGGAAGCCTGTGGTGAACGCAACAATTGATAGGCAAAAGGTTCCATTAAAACCGATTGTCAAATCAAATGTTGGACCTAAGTCTGTTAAATCAGATAAGGTAACCAAGAGAGCTACATTTGTTAACAATGTTCAGAAACCGACTGAGAATCCGAAATCTCAGATTCGCATTTTGAAAAGGTCTGAACAATCTTGGACACCCAATGGTACTCCAGGAGCCTCTACTTCAAAGGTTGATGAGAAAAAGAAAAATGTTTTGAACAATCAGATAAAGATTGATCCAAAACAAAAAGTTATTAAAAATGTGTCTGAGAATGTTTCTGTGAAAACTGAAATTCCAAGACCCAAGACTCAGGCTTGGGTCCCCCGAAAGAACTAAATGATTTACTTTTTGTGTGCAGGGAGCTTCAGCTGGCCCTATTAGCAGTCTTTGGATTGTTGATAGTGGAGCTTCAGGCCACATGACAGGGGATCTTGCGTTGCTGTTCGACGTGAAGAACATCAATGGAGGGTATGTCGCATTCGCTGGAAATAAAGGTGGATATATTACGATGGAGGCAAGCGTGAGTAATGGGATAGTGAGCTTCGAGCGGATATCGTATGTGAAACAGATCGATTATAATCTGTTGAGTGTCAGTCAGATTTGTGATAAACAATTTACTGTGCATTTTGATGACAAATCCTGCTATATTCTGAAACCGGGCTTCACAATTCCTAAGGAGTGGATAATGTTGAAGGCACCTCGAGTCAACAATCTCTATATTCTTGATATGTCCAAGGCGATGACATCACAGGGGCAAATTACATGTTTTCTATCAAAAGCGACAGAGAAAGAATCGATAATGTGGCACCGAAGAATGGGGCACATTCATCTGAGAAAAATGAATCAACTTGTGAGAAATGGGCTTGTCGATGGAGTAAACGTGAAACATTTCCATCTGAATGACAAGTGCGTGAGTTGTAAGAAGGGGAAGCAACACAAACAGTCCCACAAAGTGAAGAAAGTTAACTCTGTAGAGATGCCACTTGAGCGATTGCACATGGATCTATTCAGACCGGTCAAGCGCAAAAGTCATCTTGGAGAGCTTTATTGTTTAGTCGTCACTGACGATTACTCAAGATTTTCATGGGTGATGTGTTTGCAGAATAAAAGTGACACCCTTAACAACCTGAAAGTTCTGTTCACTCGATTGGAGAATCTCTACAATGTGAAGATAAAGAGAATTCGGAGTGACAATGGGACGGAGTTCAAAAACGCTAAGATGGATGAACTTTGTGAAAGCAAAGGGATACATCATGAATATTCGGCTCCGTACACCCCACAACAGAACGGTGTTGCTGAACGAAAGAATAGGACTCTAATTGAAGCGGCTAGAACAATGCTTGCTGACTCAAATCTTCCGGTAATGTTCTGGAACGAGGTGATTTATGCAGCGAACTATACACTAAATCGGGTTCTAACAGTGAAGAAGTTTGGTAAAACATCTTATGAGCTGTTACACCGAAGAAAGCCAAACTTAGAGTATCTAGAACCTTTTGGGGCGCCATGCACGATGTTGAATCCAAGCGAGAAGTTTAGTCCTAAAGCTGAGGAGGGATACTTTGTTGGATATGCAACCCCGCTCAAACGGGTATACAACAAGCGAACTCGTCGAGTGGAGGATTGGGCTAACGTGGAAGTTCAACGATATACTCAAAATTTGCAAGGCACGGGTCCTGATTGGATGTTTGATTACAAAGATTTCTTTGAATCATTCAATCTAGATAGCTTGGTTGAAGAAGCTGTTATCAGATTACTTTACGAGTGTGAAAACGCGGCGACTTCACTGTTGGTGCGTCCGATCACCGTGAACCCCCTACCAGCTTCTAATGATACCAATGCTCCTATACAAGAAGAAGAAGTGTTTCAAGAAGCTTCAACTTCATTAGAATCTTCAGAATCTGAAGATGAACAATTTGAAGAAGTCATTCTTGAACATGCAGAAGAACAGGAGGCACCGCCAGTGAACCCAACTCCAACTCCAGATGTTGCTTCATCATCAAATACGGGTCATGATCTGGATGCTGTAGAGAACTTAACTGCTCAGACGAGAGTTACTGTACCTGATTATCCGGAATCTCGGATTCATCGTATTCACCCGCTGGAGCAAGTTATAGGTGATCCTGGAAGCAGTGTTATGACCAGAGGGCAGCTGAGAAGCGTTAACTCGCCAGAGAGTTTTGGTGCTTTAGCGTTATATGCTAAAATTCAACAATCTGGTAGTCAAAATGATTGGTCGTTTGCGTGTTATGTGTCGCAGGTAGAGCCAAGGACATACAAGGACGCTTTGAAGGATGATGCCTGGGTGGAAGCTATGCAGGAGGAGTTATTACAATTCCAGAAATTGGGAGTTTGGACGCTCACGGATTTGCCGCCGGAAAGGAAGAAAATAGGCACTAAATGGGTGTTTAAATGCAAGAAGGATGATCGTGGGGTTATTGTTCCTAACAAAGCCAGATTGGTCGTGCAGGGTTTCCATCAAATCGAAGGGATTGATTATAACGAAATCTATGCACCGGTAGCACGAATTGAAGCTATTCGGATGTTCCTTGCGTTTGCTTCATACAAGAAATTCAAAGTGTATCAAATGGACGTTAAGAGCGCATTTCTGTACGGGAAAGTCAAGGAAGAGGTTTATGTCGGGCAGCCACCAGGCTTTGAGGACCCAATCCACCGGGATAAGGTCTACGTGCTGAACAAAGCTCTATATGGCTTGCACCAGGCTCCGAGACAGTGGTACGAGGAGCTAAGTACATACCTCATCAGCAAAGGATTTAAGCGCGGACTCGTCGACTGCACCCTCTTCACGAAGAAGATGGGAGATGATTTGCTTCTAGTGCAGATTTACGTTGATGATATAATATTTGGTTCAACTAACGAGCTTTTATGCAGGGAGTTCGAAACTGTCATGCAGGAAAAGTTCGAAATGAGCGCAATGGGGGAGATGCAGTTTTTCCTAGGCTTGCAGGTGGACCAAAGACCCGACGGGATCTTCATTCACCAGACGAAATATGTCTCCGACATCTTGAGCCGGTTCCAGATGGAGGACTCCAAGCCAATGGATACCCCGATTCAACCCAATCACGGGATTGGAGTGGACGCTAAGGGGGAGCTGACGGACCCATTTACATACAGAGCAATCATCGGATCTCTGATGCATTTGACGGCGTCTCGACCAGACATTATGTATGCAACGTGTCTCTGTGCCCGTTATCAATCGAAGCCGAAACAAAGTCATTTGACGGCGGTCAAGCGTATCCTTAGATATCTGAAGGGTTGTCCCTCAAAAGGACTTTGGTTCCCTAATGATGATGATTTTGATTTTATTGCTTTTAGTGATGCAGATTAGGGCGGCTGTGACAAAGATAGCAAATCTACTACAGCTGGTTTCCAGTTTTTAGGGAGCAGGTTAATCACCTGGCAATGCAAGAAGCAGACTTCTGTGGCGCTGTCTACCTGTGAAGCCGAGTACATTGCAGCCTCGAGTTGCTGTTTGCAAGTACTCTGGATCCAACAGCAGATGGTGGATTACGGTTTGCAGTTTCTTAAAACCCCTATATACTGTGACAACGAAGCTGCAATCGCATTAACTAAAAATACTGAAAATCATTCTAAAGCGAAACATATCCGGATCAAATATCATTTCATCCATGATTGTTACGCTAAGGAATTGATAGATATGGTCAAAATCCATACTGACTACCAACGTGCAGATTTGTTTACAAAAGCTTTTGACAGATCCCGCTTTGAATATCTTTTAAAAGTAAACAACATAAAGGAAAAACAGGACTAATCGGCACCTCGGTTTATCGCTTTTTAGTTTTAGTTTTTAATATTTTACTAATTGGGAATTTCTCTTTGCTAATTGGGAATTTCTCTTTACTATCGTAATCCTCAAAGAAGTTGATGCTTTCGAGGGGATTGTTTAATCCTCAAAGAAGTTGATGCTTTCGAGTGGATTGTTTCTTTCAAATTTTTCTTTTTATTGTTTTTCAGAAAAATTAAAACCCAAAAATATGTTCTTTATTTTAGGGGGAGCCATTTTATCAGAAAAACCAAAAACATTGAAAAATTTCAAAAAGACCTAAAAATTAGAAAATCAAAAATGATTTCCTGGATAAAAAGAGGAAATGATAGTACATCAGTGGGAATCTGACACAGGCTAAAGAATTGTATAGTATAATGAGGCGTATGTTGACTACGTGTGATATGCTGATAGGCTTCGTAGACTAAATATTGCGTGCATTAGTGATACAAACATAACGAACTACGCGTTCGTGGCTGAACACCTCATGGGCATATGGTCTTAGTACCGTAATTTCGTTTGATAGGATTGCCAAAATCTGAGGTTTCGGGTCGTTATGTTATGGTTATCCGGGATATTCTGATTAAACTTTTGTCGTATTGATTTACCGACCTAGTTTTATCAGAATATTTGCTAAAAGAGCTTAATTGCCAAAACCGAAAGTTACCGAATTGAGGAACTTTATGTTTTAATTGATCAAAGATCAATATTACATCGTATTGATCATCTGATGCAAATCAGTGATTAATATCAACCTCAACCTAGTGTATACGCACATGTTACTCTGCTGCATTCGTTTGCTGACCTGTATACCTCTGTGCTATATACTTTGTAACTTTTACGGATAACTCTGGCATAATCACGCGTTACGACGAAGCTTTGTGCAATTACTTGATACGGGAGTATGTCGTGTGTGTGGGCACCACATCGTGTTAGTCTAATACACCTAACTCGTATCATTTTAAAGCATTGCGTAATTGTCTGCATGTGAGCTTATGTGGACCACAATATCAGCAATTGCCGTGTCACATACTGTTTCTAATGATAATATTAAACAAATAGATCAACGCTGTGATCAGATTTCTCAGAAAACTGATATGATCCTCTTACCGGACATCACAAAATGTTTACTGCTTTCATTTACTTTGCTGCATTTTACTTTGTTGCATTTTACTTTTATTGTCAAAAAGATACAAAATCCAAAAAGATTTTAGGTGTGTTTTGATAAAATTTCAGAAAAATCCAAAATTTTTGCATTTCTGCTTTATTTTTGATAACCGGGGATGCTTGATGGTCAATTTCTGAGATTTGATAACACCATCTGGGCTTTGTATCATTCAAAAAGTGAAAATATGTGTTTTGGAAGCTTAACAGATTGAAAAATGTTGAACGGGATTCGAATTCGTGATTTGGTAAAATTTTCAGATTTTTCCATTTCACATTCGCCCCTTAAATGGGTCGAATGTGGAAAAATCTCTACCTTCGGTTGTTTAAAATGGGCGAATGTGGGTTTGTTTATACAAACTTCACATTCGGGTAAACAGGTTTTACATTCGGCCAATTCATTTTGGACGAATGTGGAATATTCCCACATTCGACCACCAAAACGGTCGAAGGTGGAACATCTATATAAGCTGAACACAGGTTCGATCCTTCAGTTATAATTTTTCAAATTTTTCATTCGATCTGGACACCTTGTTGCTTTGTTGAATTTTTCCTGTGCGTTTGATTCCCTATTACCTACTGATCATTTTGCTACTAAAATCACAGGTAATGACGCCGGAATGAGATCAGAATCATCGTTTCTTTGAACGGACCTAGGGTTTTGAATTTTAGAGACTTCGAGTGTTTGTTTATGTTTAATTTTGATATATATTCACTCCACATCAGTTTTAGGGGGAGATGGTATATCGAATTAGGTTAATAACATCAATAGATGTTTGATTGATCGATTTAAACAATAATAACCCTAATTCTAATTGAAAACTGATGTAGACTGAATTTTAAGAGCAATTGGTTATCCACGAGTCTTAATCGGCCAATGTAGTACACATCCTGATCAAAATCACATGTTAAAAACATGTTTGACAAATTTTTAAATTCTTGGTTTGAACAAACTTCACCTTCGGGTCTACGATTGGGCGAAGGTGGAATATGATTGGACGAATGTACTTTGAAACGGGCGAATGTAATGTTTATTCAAAACTGATTTCACATTCGACCAAAATGTTTTACATTCGAACCATTATTTCTACATTCGACCTTGACAAAACGGGCGAATGTGGAATTCTAAAATCTTAAAATTTTTGAATTTTTGTCGATTTTGTGTTTTGACGTTTGTTTTTGATTTTGATGTTCAGATGGCTGACCAGACTGAAAATGTTGAGATTCCAGTAGAGACTGTTGTCACAGATCCAGTCCCAGAAAATGTTCAGGAAGGAGAATCTTCAAGCAAAAGCAAATGGCCGTTTGAGAAAAACCATAATTGCTGTGCTTATCTGGGAGATGTTGAAAAGAACGTTGAGTTTGCTGATATAATCAAGTTCTTGAAAAGAAGCAGAGTTGTGCATGCTTTGGCAACTCCAACTATTATTTACAAAGATATAGTTGAAGATTTCTACAATAACGCCAAGTATGATTTCTGGGATAATCAGACAATCATAAAGAGCAAGATACAAGACATGGAGATGTTCATTACAGAGTCTGATATCAGAGAAGCACTCCAGATAAAGTTTGAAGTGAGTGAAGATCCAAGAGAACTTTCATGGACCGAACAGAAGGTATGTTTTCTCAGGATGAAGTACAAAGGAGCTATAACTGATGGATCTATGTATAAAGGGAAGTTGAGTGTGCAATTCAAATATTTTGCACATGTCATCATTCATGTGTTTGGCTGTGTTAGTGGAGGATACGATGTCATGAGGAGAAGTTTGAGTTCGTTAATGGTTGCGTTGACTCTCAACAAACCATTCAACGTTTCTGGAATGATACTAGATCACATGCTGGAGATGCTTAAGGGGTTAAAGAAGAAGTATTTCATGTTGTACCCAAGATTCTTGATGATGATCTTTGATCACAAGTATCCTCATTTGAAGAAGGATCCGACACAAATACTTGTTCAAGATCACATGAACATTCGAACGTTGGTGAGAATGAAGGGTTATAAGGGTGTGCCAGACAATGAAAGGCCACCATACAGAAGGTTGTTTGGAGCCTTAGCTAAAGAGGGTTACTCTGATCCTGGAAAGAACACGGCTAGGCATCCTGAAAGTGATTCTGATAATGACGATCCTTTGGTTTATGCTGATGCTAGTACCAAAAGAAAGAGGCAAGTGGTCAATCCCGGAGCCAAAGGGAAGGGTAAGGGAAAGACTGATCAGGGAAGCTCAAAGCAACAGGTGGTTAGGAAGAAAACAACTGCTAAGAAAGGTACTGGTTTGGTGGATGAAGAATCAGTGGATTCAGAAGAAATTGAGGAAGAGGAACAGTGGGATTCTGATGCTGAGAATGTCCGGGCCACCAAACGTAAGGCCACTATGGTTGGTGAGTCTGAATCATTAAACAGATCAATTGTAGAAGCTGAGAAAAGCAAAAAGTCTGTTGGTGCTGAAGATGAAGGTTTAGGTGTGAATATGGATGAGTTGAATGCAGGAGAGACTGTGGTTGTAAACTTGCCCAAGCCGAAGCACAAGACCATAGCTAAGAAGACAAGTACAAAGCAGTTGAGAGAGAAAGAGTTAGCCCAACTCTTGAGAGGTAAAAGAGTACCCGATGCTGGTACGTCATCAAAGTTATCTTCACCGGTCACTAAGAAACAGAAGAAATCTAAAGAGGCAGAAACATTACCAGTTGATGAATTCAATGTAGCACTGGATAATGTACTTGACATGTTTAGAAAGCCTCAGAAAGAAAAGGAAGCTGAAGTTGAGCCATCTAGATCCAAGTCTAAGAAAGTCACTGTGGATGATGATGTTATGAAGCAGGTGAACAAGAAAATGGATGACATGATGAAGATGATAGTGGCTCAGCAAGCTGAAATAGCCAAGTTCAAGCAGAATGAAGAAAAGATGCTTCAGATTGTAGTAGCTTCAAAGTCGAATCAAGATGAGATTGACGAGAAAGTTAAGAAGCTTGAAGCAAAGAACAAGAAGCTTGAGGGTAAGTGTTTGAGGAACAAGAACAGATTTAAAGCTATCAAAGAAGATAACAAAGAACTAAAGGCTGAGAACAAACGCCTTAGTGATTTGATTGATAACTTGTATAATGTTGCACCCAAGTTGAAGGAGGGTGAAGAAGACAAAGAAAAAGAAGAAGAGCAAGTTGACTTTGAACCGTCTGAATCGGACAAAGAAAAAGATGATGATGAGGATGATGAAGAGTCTGAGAAGAGTGATGATGAGGATGATAAGAATGATGATGATGATGATGCAGAAGGGTCTGGGAGTCAGAAGGAAGATGACAGTAGTGATGAGAGTGATGATAATGATGGAGGAGATGATTCGTCGAAGTTTACATTTGAGAAGAGACCACCGAAAAAGAAAGATACTGGAGAATCAAGTTCGAAGAAAAAGAAAGGTGAGAACGTTGATTCAGATGAAAGTATATTCTGGAATGAGAAGGTGAGATCTTTGACTGATGATGCTAAACAAGTGTATAAAGATATGTTGGAAAGAAGAGAATGGACTATAGAGTTCACAGGACGTTTTGCTGAGATATTCCAAACAGATGACATGAGATATGAATTGGAATACAACGATCCTGATCTTGAAGAAGGTGAAGTACCTGCTTCTGTGGCAAAGGAAATTTTGGATGGACTTGCACAGAGAGTAGGGAAAACATTTGAGGAGTTCATTGTAGATGAGTCGATTCCAAATATTCCTGAGAAGGATATTGGAAGTCACTCAGATGATAAAGATACTCCAGAATTTGAAGAAGTGGAAATTGAAGATATAACGCATGAGGAATATCCACAGTACTTCAGACAAACGGATGAAGATGTGATATTTCCTGATTTTACTGAAATACCAAATACTTCAGCGAAGAAGAAGGCTAAGCAAAGAAGTGCAGAGTTTGTAGAGAAAGTGTTTGGTGCTGATAAGCAAGAATCTTCAAATCAATCTGATGAATTGAAGAATTACTTTAAGAAATTGAGAGAAATGGATGAAAACCGACTGAAGCCTGAAGCTCAAGGAAATTTTTATAGATTTCATAATGCTAAGTTTAAAGGCAGAGCTCTCGGGTGGACATATTTGGGTAGGCTGAAGTGTCTAGCTGCCAAATGGGAATCGGGAATCTTGTACTTTTACAGATTCATTGATTTGCTAACTCTACCGTACTGGGCGGTCAGAGATTTATGCAGATTCCCTATGTCGGGTGCTTCAGTTAACAATACACATGTCGGTTGGTGTGCAAACAAGCTGGTTTGGGAAAGTAGAACGAAGTGGAATAGATTCAAGCCACAATATCCCCGAAGGAAAGTTCATAGGGATATTGATCCTAGAACCAAGCTGAAGCGGGTTACTTTGATATATAAGGCACCTGAAGTGATGAGGAAAATACCTTTGATGCCCATGCCACAACATTTCAGTGCTGACTTTATTTTCTGGTATTATGATTGGAGGAAGGCTGAAGCGGTGATAGTGTTGAGAGACGGGAAGGACAAATACAAGCATGTTCATGTATTTGATCCGATGTGGTTGATAAACTGTACTTTCGAAGACATCATCATGCTTTTCTATAATCCAATTCATCACGAGCCAAATGACGCAGATCAAGCAAAGAAATATACTCAAGTGGTTGGAGTGTGCTTTGCATATGATATAAATGCTGGAAGTAATTTGGATGGTAAACTTGGCAAGATGGTGAAGATGGCGAATGTGTCGAAACCGGTTAAGAGAAGGTTAGAGCCTGAAATGACCAAAGAGCAGAAGAAACAGCTCAGAATTATGTTGTTGAACAAAGCCATGGACGAAGACAGAAGACGATCCAATCAATAGTCGAGGGGGAGTTTGTAGATGCGTTTTGCGACTAGTGATTGTTATTAACATATGTTAGAGTGCTGATGGATAGAATGTAGATATTCTGGGCGAATGTAGGCTGGAGTGAGCGAAGGAAGAACATAAGTGGGCGAAGGTATAATGGAGCTTGACAGAAGAATACATTCGCACCCTGCACATGGGCGAATGTGGAAGAAGTCCACATTCGACCAGTGCATATGGGCGAATGTGCAGGTCCTATAAATAGAAATTGTGATTTTGTAATGTGAAGAGAGTTATTAGTTGTGTGTGTTTTGAGGTCAGGTTCCAGGATAGTTTGAGATAGTGTGTGATTGTTCTAGATTAACCTAAAACTCATTGTAATCAAGTTTATGCAAAAGTTAATCTATGAAAACCTTTGAAAATGACTTTGATTGTGTTTTGATTTGAGTTTCTATCAGTTTGTTCAAAGCTAGGGTTTCCGCACCTGGTTTTGTAACTTGTATGATCATATAATCCTGTTTGAAGTCAAAATCTTTCGCTCACAATACCGATGTGTACTAAAAGAGGGGGAATTAATTAGGGGTTTTACCTTCATAACCAGATCTGTCTCAATGGAAACCCGCCATAACAATCAGGGCTACTGTTGTCGTCGTTCCTCTGTTAGCCGGACCGGCCGGTGGCCCTTCCTCCGTCGTGTGCCGTCGCAAGGTGGTTGTGGCTGAACCCTTCCTCTTTGATCTCTCTTTTTCCTCCTCTGATCTCTTTTTATTTTGGTCCAGAGAGAGAGAGAGAGAGAGAGAGATATAGGGGGTGGGGTGGGTGTGGGGTAAGGTTGAATTTTAAATGCCAAATTCGTCCCTGAGGTAAAAAGACAACCATACCCCTGACACTAACGGCATTTTTTAACTGGGTTAGTGAAAAGGACGAATTTGGCAAAAAAAGCCAAACCACAGGTAAGGAATTGCAAAAAAAAAAAACTTTTGTACTGGAGTCGCAAACTGGACCAAACCTCAGGGACGAAAATGGCTGTTAACTCCATTTTTTTTCATAATATTTATCAATAATAATTGATAAACATATATTAATATTTTTTATTTACAATGTGTAATAATATTTTCCCTTCAAAATGTGTTATGTATTAAATTATTTATAAGATATTCTCATTAGTTTCAATTACTTTAAGTAAATAACATTTCTTTGAATACGGTTTTTTAACAAAAACTTATAATTTCATCATTGTAAGTAATATTTTAAAGTAAGTAAATTGAATATTTGTTTTCGCTCAGTGAAGTTATTATAAACATTTTTTCATAATGTTTACAACAATAATTGATAAACATATATTAATATTTTTTTATTTACAACGTGTAATAATATTTTTTATTCAAAAGGTGTAATTTTTTAAATTATTAATATGAATATTCTGCTTGATATATTGAAACCTATTCTAAGTTCAAAGGTTATGTCTTATTGGACGACTTCAAACACATGTTTCGAACAACTGTGATCCAATACCGCTGTTGAGCTGAAAGATGATGTAACCAGAATTTTAAAGCAGACTCCATAAAACTTAAGTTGTACTCAATATCTAACGAAATAAGTATAATAATTACAAACAGTCCGCACAGCCCTAAAACTATTAATGGCCACTCTAGGTATGAAGGATCTAGATGGAAAGATAACATAAATTTTGACATTATTATGTTTATATTAATTAAACAATTATACTATTGTTTTTACCAATGATTTGAAGTCCTAATATTTGTACTCAATATCTAACGAAATAAGTATAATAATTACAAACAGTCCGCACAACCCTAAAACTATTAATGACTACTCTAGGTATAAGGATCTAGATGGAAAGATAACATAAATTTTGACATTATTATTTTTATATTAATTAAACAATTAAACTATTGTTTTTACCAATGATTTGAAGTCCTATAATTTTAAATGTAACACTTAAAATGAACACTTAAAACAGACTCTATAAAACTTAATTTGTACTCAATATCTAACGAAATAAGTATAATAATTACAAACAGTCCGCACAACCCTAAAAATATTAATGGCCACGCTAGGTATGAAGGATCTAGATGGAAAGATAACATAAATTTTGACATTATTATTTTTATATTAATTAAACAATTAAACTATTGTTTTTACCAATGATTTGAAGTCCTATTATTTTCAATGTCACACTTAAAATGAACACTTAAAACAGACTCTATAAAACTTAATTTGTACTCAATATCTAACGAAATAAGTATAATAATTACAAACAGTCCGCACAACCCTAAAACTATTAATGGTCACTCTAGGTATGAAGGATCTAGATGGAAAGATAACATAAATTTTGACATTATTATTTTTATATTAATTAAACAATTAAACTATTGTTTTTACCAATCATTTGAAGTCCTATTATTCTAAATGTAACATTAAAATGAACATATATTTTGTAGCAATAAATATTCTACAAAACTATCCGCATCAATAAAACGTGGTTTATATTTTTAATGAAGACTTATTATACTTTATGTAAATAATATTTCTTTGAATACGTTTTCTAACAAAACACGTCAAATTTCATCATTGTAAGTAATATTTTAAAGAAATTAAATTGAATATTTGCTTTTCCGGTCAGTGAAATTATTATAACCATTTTTTTTCATAATGTTTATCAATAATAATTGATAAACATATATTAATATTTTTTATTTACAACGTGTAATAATATTTTCCTTTCAAAATGTGTTATGTATTAAATTATTTATAAGAATATTCTCATTAGTTTCAATTACCTTAAGTAAATAACATTTCTTTGAATACGTTTTTTTTAACAAAAAACGTAAAATTTCATCATTGTAAGTAATATTTTAAAGAAAGTAAATATAATATTTGCTTTCCGCTTAGTGAAGTTATTATAAACATTTTTTTCATAACGTTTATCAACAATAATTGATAAACATATATTAATATTTTTTATTTACAACGTGTAATAATATTTTTAATTCAAAAGGTGTAATTTTTTAAATTATTAATATAAATATTCTGCTTGATTTCAATCACATAGTAATAAACTTCATATTGAAACCTATTCTAAGTTCAAAGGTTATGTCTTATTGGACGACTTCAAACACATGTTTCAAACAACTGTGATCCAATACCGCTGTTGAGCAGAAGGATGATGTAACCAGAATTTTAAAACAGACTCTATAAAACTTAACTTGTACTTAATATCTAACGAAATAAGTATAATAATTACAAACAGTTCGCACAGCCCTAAAACTAATAATGGCCACTCTAGGTATGAAAGATCTAGATGGAAAGATAGCATAAATTTTGACCTTATTATTTTTATATTAATTAAAGAATTAAACTATTGTTTTTACCAATGATTTGAAGACCTATTATTTTAAATGTAACACTTAAAATGAACATATATTTTGTACCAATAAAAATTCTACAAAACTACCAGCATCTATAAAACGTGGATTTATATTTTTAATGAAGAATTATCATACTTTAAGTAAATAATATTTCTATGAATACGTTTTTTCAACAAAAAACGTCAAATTTCTTCATTGCAAGTAATATTTTAAAGAAATAAATTGAATATTTGCTTTTCCGGTCAGTGAAGTTATTATAACCATTTTTTTTTCATAATGTTTATCAATAATAATTGATAAACATATATTAATATTTTTTATTTACAACGTGTAATAATATTTTCCCTTCAAAATGTGTTATGTATTAAATTATTTATAAGAATATTCTCATTAGTTTCAATTACTTTAAGTAGATAATATTTCTTTGAATACGTTTTTTAACAAAAAACTTAAAATTTTATCATTATGAGTAATATTTTAAAGAAAGTAAATTGAATATTTGCTTTCTGCTCAGTGAAGTTATTATAGACATTTTTTTCATAATGTTTATCAACAATAATTGATAAACATATATTAATATTTTTTATTTACAACGTGTAATAATATTTTTTATTCAAACGGTGTAATTTTTTAAATTATTAATATGAATATTCCGCTGGATTTCAATCACATAGTAATAAACTTCATATTGAAACCTATTCTAAGTTCAAAGGTTATGTCTTGTTGGTCGACTTCAAACACATGTTTTCAAACAACTGTGATCCAATACCTCTGTTGAGCTGAAGGATGATGTAACAAGAATTTTAAAACAGACTCTATAAAACTTAATTTGTACTCTTTCTAGAAAAAGGCTTCCATCTCTCTACTAGAGTACGAGATCAATTCAAAGAAATATCTAACGAAATAAATATAATAATTACAAATAGTCCGCATAACCCTAAAACTATTAATGGCCACTCTAGGTATGAAGGATCTAGATGGAAAGATAACATAAATTTTGACATTATTATTTTTATATTAATTAAACAATTAAACTATTGTTTTTACCAATGATTTGAAGTCCTATTATTTGTACTCAATATCTAACGAAATAAGTATAATAATTACAAACAGTCCGCACAGCCCTAAAACTATTAATGGCCGCTCTAGGTATGAAGGATCTAGATGGAAAGATAACATAAATTTTAACATTATTATTTTTATATTAATTAAACAATTAAACTATTGTTTTTACCAAATCATTTGAAGTCCAATTATTTTAAATGTAACACTTAAAATGAACACTTAAAACAGACTCTATAAAACTTAATTTGTACTCAATATCTAACGAAATAAGTATAATAATTACAAACAGTCCGCACAGCCCTAAAACTATTAATGGCCACTCTAGGTATGAAGGATCTAGATGGAAAGATAACATAAATTTTGACGTTATTATTTTTTTATATTAATTAAACAATTAAACTATTGTTTTTACCAATGATTTGAAGTCCTATTATTTTAAATGTAACACTTAAAATGAACACTTAAAACAGACTCTATAAAACTTAATTTGTACTCAATATCTAACAAATTAAGTATAATAATTACAAACAGTCCGCACAGCCCTAAAACCATTAATGGCCACTCTAGGTATGAAGGATCTATATGGAAAGATAAAATAAATTTTGACATTATTATTTTTATATTAAATAAACAATTAAACTATTGTTTTTACCAATGATTTGAAGTCCTATTATTTTAAATATAACACTTAAAATGAACATATATTTTGTACCAATAAAAATTCTACAAAACTATCAGCATCAATAAAACGTGGATTTATATTTTTAATGAAGACTTTTTATACTTTAAGTAAATAATATTTCTTTGAATACGTTTTCTAACAAAACACGTCAAATTTCATCATTATAAGTAATATTTTAATGAAATTAAATTGAATATTTGCTTTCCGGTCAGTGAAGTTATTATAACCATTTTTTTCTTAATGTTTATCAACAATAATTGATAAACATATCTTAATATTTTTTTATTTACAACGTCTAATAGTATTTTCCCTTCAAAATGTCTTATTGGACGACTTCAAACACATGTTTTCAAACAACTGTGATCAATACCCCTGTTGAACTGAAGCATAATGTAACCAGAATTTTAAAACAGACTCTATAAAACTTAACTTGTAATCAATATCTAACGAAAATAATTACAAACAGTCGGCACGGCCCTCTAAAACTATTTATGTCACACCCTTAAATTTCCACCTGCGGGGTTCTACCGCGAGGCGTGTGACACACCAGGATCCAAGTCAACGGTCACAATAAACAACACTATATGATAAGATACGTAAAATAAAGAACACGAATCCAAACCATTTGAAATAACAGCGGAAGCATTGTTTTACAAAACTAAATCCCAAAAGTTTCCAAACTTGTTTAATAACAAAACCATGAACCTAAACTAGACGTCGTGCAGACGCGTGCGCCTAAGCCCTGAGGTGCTGCTACCTTAGCGACCTGAGAAATCATGTCAAAAACGGGTCAACATATAATGCTGGTGAGTTCACAGGTTTTAAGTTTACAATAAGTTTCCGTGTGTTGAGCGTTGATCACAAAATACCATGTCATAAAATACGTTAAACAAATAAATAAGCGAACAAACAAGCGTTTCCTACTACTACCACGACTGTGATGCTGAAACCATTACTGACAGCGTTGCTTGAGTTGCTGCCCGTGTTTGAGTTGCTTGTGTTGCTAAACTAGAGACAATATGCACCCGCCCGGCTACTAGCTGACGGGTGGGGTTTGTCAGGTCCAATAGATCTATCCACATTTCCCCGTTGTGCTACCCCGCACATTCATGGTTTCCCCCGGGACTCCTTGTTTCGTCGTGTAGTAAACAAAAGTGTTGCAAATCAAGAGTTGTGTTTCAAAAGCGTTGCATTCAAAAGTGTTGCTTTCCAAAAGTGTTACTTCCCAAAAGTGTTTCAAAAGCGTAGCGTGCTTACAACATGTTACTTCCCAAAAACAGTTACGTATTCAAAATGAGTAAAGCGTTTCCAAAAGGAGTTGCATGTTTATACGGAAGCATTGAGTTTGTTAAATTGCGTGGCATGTTTCTCCCCCGAAAGAAAACATATAAAAGAGGGGCCGTGAACTCACCTTGGGTTGCGTTACTTCAAAAGTGATTTAAACCAACAAGCTATGCTAGCCCCGTAAAGCGGCGACCTAACATATGACAGTTACAAGTACTTAGACTAATAACCCGTAGGTTAGTTAGTCCCTAGATGCCCAGACCATAACCAGGTTCGTTTGAAAATGCGTTGACTGTTAAACTGACCAAATGTACAAGACTCGACATCCCATTGGTGACCCGAGACTCCACGTGTTCATCTCATACTCAAACATACACAAATCATGCAACTTAGTCCTTAACATGCGTTAAAGTTCAATGATTCTAACACATAGGTCAAATAACGTACGAACAAGTCCGAACACGTGTTACTATGTTACTAGGCATGTCACGGGGTTCCTATCATGTTCCTAGGTGTCGAATCGGGTTTCGGGATGTTAAAATACACTTATAACAGCATTACACGCGATTAGGAACTTAGCATGCAATTAGGAAAGTCAACACGTGATTAGGGATGGTCAACAGGCAATTACAAGGGCTAATCGCCTCGTATGTTAGGTGATTAGGGCTAATCACATGCATTATAGGCGATTATGGTCATCTGGTATGCAATTCAGGGCTTAACTAGTGATTAGGGTCACAATTGCATGACATGAAGGCAATTAGGATCACAATTGCATGAACTGATGGCAATTATGATGCTAATCGCCTAACATATCACACGAGTAGGCCATTCCTTAGGCGATTATGCCCCTAATCTCCTATAACATAGGCGATTAGGATTGCTAATCGCCTATAGTGCAGCAAATGTGGTTTTTCGCGCGTTTAACCCTCCAAATCAGATCCGAAACGTGTAAAAACACCCAATAATCATCCTAACATATTAACAAACATATTTCAAGCAAAACCCCTAAGTTTTCATCATTCTAACAGTCCCGAATGCGAGCATTTTCCCAAAATAGCAACTTAACATGAAAACATCACATCAACATGCAAGAACTTGCCCTAAATAGCAAATATCCAGATCTAATCACATAACCACATTGTCCGAAAGCATCCTACTGTTCTAGCATCATCCTAGAGCAAACCCTAACATCAAACAATCAACAACACACCTCATAACATCCTAAATCATCCAAAATCCTTCAAACGGGTCAAAACATCAAGTATCAACAATACACGACCAAAACCATTCAAACTCCTAGGACATCATCATGCTAACTTGTAACAGCTATAAACATCATAATAACACAAAAACAACCATGATTAAATCCTAAAAACTCTATCTTTAATCACATATAACACATATAACACATGTAAAGGTGTGGGTTTGTTTAGAAACGGTTTTAAATGGATTTTCAATGACAAAAACCTTTATAAGTCAGGTCTGGACATGTAGGGAGTAAAACACAATCATTTAAAGGTTTGGGTTTGAAGAACACACCTTGTATTTAAGAGTAGATGATGGAATATGCTTGGAAATGGTTGTTTGGGTGTAAAAATGGGTTCCAGAGGGTGTTTGTGGGTTGAGATATGTTATGGGACGGCTAGGGTTGTGTAATTGATGTTTAGGAGGTCAAGGGTGGTATTTATAGGTGTTTTTAGTCGTCAGACATGTTGCAGGCGATTATGAAGTTCTATCAGGCGATTAGGGTGCTAATCGCCTAAAGAAACAAGCTAATCGCCTAAGAAAACAAGCTAATCGCCTAACAGATCAGGCTAATCGCCTAACAGATCAGGCTAATCGCCTAACAGACACAAGCTAATCGCCTGACTGATCAGGCTAATCGCCTATCAGGTCAGGTGTGGTGTATTTGGCGCGTTAAGCTCCGTTTTAACATATGTTAACACATTTTCACGTACCGACAAGTCACATAATGATTATAAACACATAATACATGAAAGTAAACACGTTCACACTCGTCCACCAATCCCCGGGACTCGAGACTTGCGTATGTTAAAACTCTAATGATGTGCGACTCGACTCGACCGACCTTGTTTTGTGTAACGTATGCGCGACTCGCTAAGGTAGACTTACTAAGTTTTCGAAAGTTAGTTACCGGAGATTGCCGGGTGTCACAATTTACAACATATTCAAGGTGCTTCCTGAAATTGAAACTGACGGAGCTAATACATTCAAACAAACTCTGAATATAACATGCCTTTATACACCCATCAGTCTTGAACACATATTTGTTTCTTTAACTGTAAAGAATCTCCAAAAGACTAACCCAGAATATTCAACATATTCAAGGTGCTTCCTGACATACTCTGCTTGGCAACAGAACAGAAAAAAACATTCACGGTTATACTTCAACTACAAACCTGGAAAAAAAAGTAAAAAATTTCAACAAACCCTCCTTATCTGATACAACAGCAGGACCCACAAAAGCGAGAGTAGATGTAGTCGACATCCTCAAAAGATACTAGCATAGTAATGTAAAAGTTTAATTGCAATCTGGAAAGATTCCCGAGTGATTAAAGCTAACGCATGTACCTGTTAACGGTCAAATATTCACAAAAATAATAAATCAAGCATCACTCAAATTAATCAAACAAACATGTTAAACACATAAATATTAACACGAATTAAACGCTAGCATAAATAGCTATAAAAAGGTAAAGACATACCCATCTTGAGTTTGACGCTGCTAATCAACATCCGCTGGTAATCGTATAACGAATATTTTCCTTTGATTGTAAGAATCTAGCAAAGTGGAACATTTTTCAACGTAAATAATCTGGTTGGTGATTAAAGAGACAAAAGATTGAGGATCACTGAAAAATTAAAAGGGATAAATTTAATTCTTATTGATATGATCTCTGTTGAATTACTTTACCTGATAGTCGAATGCTTCAACATTAGCTTGAATGTGAGAGAAGCAGGTGTTACGGTTTAAAAATTATGGGAGAGATTTAATAATTGTCTGAGAGAAAATGAGGGACATGATACCTTTATATAGCTATGTAACGGGGTGTGGAGTTTGAAATTTGAATTTCAGTTTGGAGCTCAAATTTAAAACCACCACCCGTTGAAAAGTCTGTTGATTAAAGAGGGATTGTTACCGCTGCTCAGGCAAGTGGGTACGAAACAACTGTTTTAAAACTCACCAACAGCGGTGCTTCAACGTGGCCCACGTATTATTTGTGAATATTTTAAAGGGGTTTGGGACGTCAGTTTTTGCATCACGCAGGCATTGGTGGCCTATCTCTCCGCTTGACACGTCAGCTTTCTGACGTCACTCACGACTCTCCTATTATTGAAAGTATAGATATTATAATTGAAAGCAATAAATCCCACATGACACTCAAAGAGGACATCTTCCTCTTTGAGTGTGCTATGTGGCAATGACATGTCATTAAAGCTAAAATGGCATGCCATTTGGCATTAAGTGATTTTAGAATTTTTTTTTAAAAAAAATTGATTTTTCTCTCTCATGTTTCCTCCCATAATTTTTAAACGTTAATATCTTTTATATACGAGATTTTCTAAAGAAAAAATTACACCAAATTAACGAGCGTTTTATTATCTTTCCAACGAGTACCGTAGTGCTATATAAAAACGGAGAAAAAAACGACTATGAATTCTATTTTTAACAACTGTTAGTATTAGGGTTGTACATTGTTTTAGGCAATGTTTTAAAAATCGGTTTTTTAATTATACCGGATTTAGCTAAAAAATGGTTTAAACTAAACCTGCTATGCTAGTTAGAAATGAGTATAATGTTTGGCAGAATAGATTGGCACATACCTTGTCACAGACCAACACCGGTTGTTGGAGATCTGTCATGTATGGACCACATAAACCATTAAATGTAAATCTTGAAACTAAGGAACAAATTCCAAAAGAACCAAAAGACTACACTGATGAAGATTTCCTAAAACTTGAGCTTGATGCTAAGGCATTCTCTATGTTGGCAATGGCTCTCCCAAATGATATCTACTCTGGACTTTTACATTGTGAAAGTGCCAAAGAGCTTTGGGACTACAAAAAAGAACAGTTTGGAGGAACCGAAAAGGTGATTGCCAACACCAGAGAAATTCTTGCTCAACAATATGAAACATTTACTCACATTAATGGAGAAACTTTGACACAACAATTTGAAAGATTTTTCTCATTAATCTCTGAGTTAAAATTAAATGGTCAGATCTATACAACAGTATCTATGCTTCATAGATTTTTAAGGTCTTTACCAGAAAAATAGGAAACTTACTCAATAGTCCTTAGATCTGGACGAGATTTTAACTCCCTTACTCTTACAAAATTACATGGGAGATTGTTAACTTTTGAAAGAGAAATAAATCAAAAGAAAAAGTTACAAATTCTGGCAAAACAGCTAATGACTATGCTCCAGGTAGTACAACACTTTTAGGACAAGACTCACCTTCTTGTTCAAATGATTTTGGATCTTTTGACCACATTGACAGAACTACTGGGATCTCATCAGAAAGGTCATATCCAGGTTATGACAATGAAGAAGATAGTCAAACTACTGATAACATGTGCTTTATAATGGATGATTTAAAAGATTTCAGTAGTGATGACTTAGAAGAAATGGACATACTACACCAACTGGCCATGTTAAGCATAAAAACTAATAAATTTTATAAAAGGCCAGGAAGAAAATTTCCATGATTGAACAGTTTGAACAGTTCAACAAAAGTTGGTTTTGACAAATCTAAACTTAGATGTCATAAGTGTCAAAAGTTGGGACACTTTGCTAGAGAGTTTAGAAGCTCTAGCTTTAACCAACCACAGTCTGGAAACCAGTGCAACTCCAGTTATAATAGGAATAATGGAACTTAAGGGAGTGCTCATTTTGTATAGGCACAAGCTCCACAAATCCAATATGTGCCTCAAATACAATATGTTCAAATGCCTGCTCAACAACATGGCCAACAACAAATACCTCCTGTTCCAGCTGCTGAACATCCTCCACAAACTCAACAACCCTTTCAAAAAAGTCTTTTTACATTAGGGTATGTTGATTGGAGCAGTCTTCCCTTTGACACATCTGAATGCAGTCCAGATGCAGACAACAAAGTCTATGACATCAACTGGGGAGAACCTGATAATTGCAGAAAGAATTTTGCCCTAATGGCTTTTGAGGGATGCACCTCTAAATCTTCCTTATCTCAGGTATCAAAAGAATCTTTGTTAAAACTTTGGTCAACTTCTTACAAAGAATCTTTTGCTCTCATAAGTGAGACCAATGTGCATCTACATGGCAAAGCAAATGACTCTGAAAGAAAATACACTAAAATAAAGTATGATTTAGAAAGAAAACATGCTGCAAAATCTAAAGAAATTTCTAAATTAACAAATAATGCTATTGAAACCCAAGAACAGATTAAAATCATGATAGAAGACCTAGGAAATGTCAAAAAAGAGCTTGCTGACACCAATGTTGATTGTGAAAATTTGGTTGAGTCATGTAAAGGTTACCAAATGCTGCTTAACAAACAAACTGCATCAAATATTAAGTTTGGCGTAGGGTACAACCATACTGAAACACCAACTGATCTTACTCCCAAAACTGCTGATGATGGGAGTAGAATAGTTTTAAATCAAACTTCCAATGTGAAAGAATGCACATCCGTTCATTAGAACTTTCTCAAAATTGAAAGTCCTGCAGAAGTTAAAAATGCATACATTAAGTCATCAGTAGTTTCATCTACATCAGGAGTTGAGAACCTGAAAAGTACTGATGACCTAACTCAAATCTCTAAAACTGTCAGTAACTTGCCTTCCACATCTCATGATGAATTTAAAAGGAAGGATAAGGCAAGTGAATGTGAAATTTGTGGTCTATTTAACCACAGAATAGAATTTTGTAGATACAGAAAAGGAAATCAGTATAACAAGAAAATTTTACAACTGGTTGTGGGAAAACAAATCAAACAAGATTTTGAAGAAACCTTTTTATCCCAATAAACAACAACCAAGTAACACCTTTTCTCAGAAAAAGACTAAATCTCAACAAAAGCCTTTTTCTCAAAATTCTTCTTCAATAGTTGGACCTGAATCATCAGCAGTTTCACAAACTGCTGAGATTAAAAATCTCATGAATACGGTAAAACTATTGATTACCAAAGTTGATGGTGGTCCTCAAAAGAACTCCACCATTGTCCTTAATGACAAATCCATTGCCAAAAAGACATAGATTCCCAAAAATGGTCTAAAACAAACTATTCATGTTCTTAAGAGCAAACCCAAAGCCAAACTAGCTTGGGTTCCAAAATCTAACTAATTTGGTATATGGTGCAGAGGGTCTCCAAAGGTTTAAATAGCATCTGGTATGTTGATAGTGGAGGCTCAATGCACATGACAGGATCAGATACCTGATAAGCAATTTTATCAGTCAAAGAGAAGGATTTGTGTCCTTTGGGAACAATGCCAAGGGATATGTGCTAGGACATGGCAATGTATCCTCTGGTAAAATACAGTTTGACAAGGTCAATCTGGTTGAAAACTTGGAGTAAAACTTGCTAAATGTGTCATAAATGTGTGACAAAGGATATTCTTCCTTTTTCACCATAACAGCATGCAAGATCATATCACTAGAAGGCCAAAAGTTGATAGTGAAGATCATTGAAGATCATACTTTGCTGATAGCCAAAAGATGTGGCAATGTCTATGCAGTGGACATTGAAAAAGACAAAGTACTAAACAACACTGCTTGCTTCTTCTCAAGAGCATCAACTTCTGAAACTGGTCTCTGGCATAGGAGACTTGGCCATGTGAACTTTAAACCCATAAATAAAGTCACAAAAATGGGCTTGGTCAGAGGTCTACCTTTGAAGGAATACCAATGTAAAGAACGCTGTGTTTCCTGTCTTAAAGGTAAATAACATAAGTCCTCTTATAAGTCTATTGAAGAATAAAAAACAACTGCTTGTCTTCAACTACTCCATATGGACTTATTTGGACCAGTCAAGATTATGAGCCTTGGTAAGAAGAAATACTGCCTGGTCATCATTGATGACTACTCAAGATTCACATGGGTCTTCTTCTTATATTCCAAGGATGAGGCAGCTGAAATAATCAAGTTCTTCATTCTACAAGTAGAGAAGCAATATTCCCTCTCTGTCAAAGTCATCAGGAGTGACAATGGGACAGAGTTCAGGAACAAATCTCTGGATGAATTCTGTTTTGTCTAAAGGGATTGTTAGACAATTCAGGATTCCCAGAACTCCTGAACAAACTGTTGTGGTAGAAAGAAAGAACAGAACATTAATTGAAGCAGCTAGAACTATGTTAGCTGATTCAGGTCTGCCATTGTATTTTTGGGCTGAAGTAGTCAACACAGCTTGTTATATTCAAAACAGAGTCATTGTCAACAAAAGACATTCAAAAACTGCCCATGAAGTTCTTCATGGCATCAACCCCATTATCTCCTTTTTCAGGGCTTTTGGATGTCAATGTTTCATTCTAAATATCAAAGACTCTATTCCAAAGTTTGCTGCTAAAGTTGATTCAGGTTATTTTCTTGGTTATTCTTCCACTAGAAAAGCCTACAAGGTATTTAACTCCAGAACAAGATTGTTGAAGAAACACTGAATGTCAAGTTTAATGAGTCCAAACACACTCTCATTCGGACCTGAAAAGACTATTACATCATCTAAACCCATTTATTATGGTGATCAATGGTTTTATGATGATAGTCCTCCATCATGGACTCCAAACACAGTCATTAAATCAACTTTCAAACCATCGGAAGTTTTACAAACTTCTACTTCAACAACTGCTGATGAACAAATTCAGCTCCACAGACACCTGAACCACAACATGCAGCTGAACCAGATATTATCAACCTCAGTGGTTTTTTGAAGAAGTTCAAGAGCCATCACCAAGTACAGGGTTACAACAACTGATTGAACACAAGGATCATCCATTTGATCAAATCATCGGTGATATTGATTCAGGGGTACTTACAAGAAACCAGCTTTCCAACTTCTGCTTTTTCTCATCATTCATTTCTTAGTTGGAACCAAAGAAATATCAAGAAGCCCTCAAAGATAACAATTGGGTACAAGCTATGCAAGAAGAATTGCTCCAATTCAAGAAGCAACAGGTTTGGGAAATCTGTCCCTTACCTCAAAACAAGCTACCAATTGGTACAAGATGGGTTTTCAGAAACAAACAAGATGAAGCTGGTATGATTATTAAGAATAAGGCAAGACTGGTAGTACAAGGTTATTCACAAGAAGAAGGAATTGATTATGATGAAACCTTTGCCCTAGTTTCAAGGCTTGAAGCCATAAGGTTATTTTTGGCTTATGCAATTTCCAACAAAATTAAAGTTTTTCAAATGGATGTCAAGAGTGCATTTTTATATGGAAAAATAAAAGAGAAAGTGAATGTTTGTCAGCCACCTGGGTTTGAGGACCCTGCTCATCCTGATTGGGTGTACAAACTGGACAAAGCTCTTTATGGGCTAAAACAGACTTCAAGAGCCTGGTATGAAACACTGTCTAACTTTTTACTCAAAAATCACTTTACAAGAGGCTCTGTTGATAAAACTCTGTTTATAAAACATGTTGGAAATCATGTCTTACTTGTTCAAATTTATGTTGATGACATCATTTTTGGTTCAACAAACACAAAACTGTGTGATGAATTGTGACACCCGGCAAACTCAGGTTAGTAACGTTGACTAAACTAGTAAGTCTACCTTAGCGAGTCATACTTATTACATACTTACCTAGATCAGTCGAGTCGTTACGATGATTCTAGGGAATCATCGGGAGTCGTTACGATGATCCGCGGGATCATCGGGAGTCGGTCCATAACCATGTGTACAAGGATTGGTGATTCGTGGAATCACCGGGTTTAATGCACACACGCAAGTCTCGAGTCCCGGGAATTGGTGAACGGATGTAAATGTGTTAGTTATCATGCATTATGTGTTTATAATCATTACGTGACTTGTCAGTATGTTAATACGTGTTTATATGTGTTAAAATAGTGTTTAACGCGCCAAAAACTCAATCTGGGATGCTATAGGCGATTAGGAACCAGATGGGTGCCTAATCGCCTATACTATAGGCGATTGGGAAGGTTAGTGGGCGATTGGAGCCCCTAATCGCCAATAGACAGGCGATTAGGACTCCTAATCGCCTGTTAACTGCTACTACTCGCCTGTACTGCTGTGCACGGGTCAAAACACCTATAAATACAACCCTTAACTCCCCAAACACCCTTAGTGCAACCCTAACTGATCCTAAGCCACCCACACACCCTAGAACACCTCTGGAACTTGTTTTGCTTCAAAAATCACCATTTCCAAGCTAACACACCTTTCTTTGATAAAATCCAAGGTGTGTTCTTCATCTCTAACCTTTGTAATGTTGTTGTTTTGGTTCCCCAAAAGTCCAGACCTTGTTTTACTAAGTATGTGTCTTTAAAACCTTTGAAAAGAGTTCTAAAACAAGCCTACACCATAATACATGCTATATGTGAAGTTTTTGTGCATATGATGATCTTCTTGGTGATTATAACATGAATATTTCCATAAAATGGTTGTACTTCTGAGATGTAGGAGCTATTAGGATGATTATCTAAGAGTTTGAGTTATTATTTTTGTGTTTTGGTGATGATGTTCATTTTGACCCATTTGCATGATTCTGAAGATCTAAGGTGTTATGTTATGATTTAATGATTTGTTGTTGTTAGGGTTTACATTAGAGAGGTGTTATAACAGAGAGATGTCGATTTGCAAGCTTGTAAGTGATGAAATCTGATTTGTTGCCATTTAAGGAAAGATAAGCTTAGTTAATGAAATATGGTACTTTGCTATTTTTTGAAATAATTGCACATAGAGTGTTAGAACAATGATTAATTGGGGGTTCTTGCTTGGAATGGGTTGGTAAATGGTTTAGGTTTGATATTGGGTGTTTTTGCATGTTTCGGATCTGGTTTGGAGGGTTAAACGCGCGAAAAGGTGTTGCGCAGCTGCAGTAGGCGATTAGGAATCCTAATCGCCTGATGCAGGGGGCGATTAGGCATGTTAAGGGGCGATTAGGCCCCTAATCGCCTGATATGGTAGGCGATTACCACCCCAATCGCCTGTTAACCATCCCCCAATCACCAGTTGACTTTTCCTAATTGCATGCTAAATTCCTAATCGCGTGTACTGCTGCTGTAAGCGTATTTAGGCATCCCGAAGCATGATTTGACACCTAGGAACATGATAGGAACCCCGTGACATGCCGTATGACTTGGTAACACGTGTTCGAACTCAATTGGGCTTTACTTGTGCGTTAAGAAAGGCTAGGTGAACTCTTGCGCGTGCTAAGTGTTTAACTATGCATGTTGCATGATATCTTGCATTTAGCTAACACATGGAATGTCGGGTCACCAATGGGATGTCGAGTCTTGTCTGGCACAGTCGGTTTAACAGTCAAAGGTGTTTTTCAAATGTCTATGGTTATGGTCTGGACATTCGGGGACTAGCTAACCTACGGGTTATTAGTCCGGATACTTATACACGTCTTATGATAGGTCGCCGCTATTTGGGGCTATCATAGCATAATTACTTAGCTATTTTCAAGTAACGCAATCTAAGGTGAGTGTCACAGCCCCGCTTTTACTGTTTTATCTTCAGGGGGAGAAACATGCTACTTACTTATTTATTAAAGGTCATGTTATAATATGGTTACTTAATGTTACTATAAGGCTTTATCGGAATGTCCCAGGGGGAATCCATGAATGTGCGGGAAGCACAACGAGGGAAATGTGGATTGATCTATTGGGCCTCACAAACCCCACCCGACGGCGGGGATGCCGGGCGGGTGCATATTGTCTCTAACTATCGGGTTATCGAGGCATCGGTAACCTAGTCAATCTGGGCTGGATTCATCATTTGGTACATGTTCAGTAATGGGTTCCCAACCGTAGTAGTAAAAACACTTAACGTCTAGCTAACGTTCTTATAACTTAGTAGTAACGGATATGATCTTTGGAACCTATAAAACTCATTTATGAAAGAAAACCTGTGAACTCACCAGTATTATATGTTGACATTTTTGGCGTGTTTTCTCAGGTCGCTAAGGTAGCAGTTACTGGACTAGGCGCACGGAGTCTCGCACAGCGTCTAGGATTTTGAAACGTATTAAACAATGTTTTGCAAACTTTAATATGTCTTTTGGTTGTAAACAAGAAATGCTCCCGCTGCTGGTTTATGGCTCAAAGCATGATATTTTGGTTTAATATATATATGAATGCATGTTTGTTGAATGTTTGTTGTGATCATTGACGGAGATCCTGGTGTGTCACGCGCCTCGCGGTAAAACCCCGCACGTGGAAATTGAGGGTGTGACAGATTGGTATCAGAGCCAACGGTTATAGTAAACTGAGACTGCATGTAAGGTCTAGTCTATAGCCGAGTCGCACACACTAGACGGTCACAAATAGTCGAGTCTTAACATATGGGTAACGTTATAACTTGTTAGGGTGTCGGTGTCATCATCTTCTACGTTACATCATCTGTTTGCTTTTCATCATCCTACTCCTTAATCCATCCTTATCTTGATTCGACGGCGAACGATCTACCTTTGAACTTTCATGGCGGTGGCGTACATTGGGGTGGCTTCAGCATACTCTCGAGATCTGTCCAAGGGTTCGGACATCTCCCTTCTATGCCCCAATAGACGCTCTCGTCCTTATGTCTATTATCTTATACTTGTAATAATTCCATGATTGAGTGTTAGCGCTAGGTGACTTGAACTTCAAGCAAAAAGTACACCTGGAGGACCATGTGGAACAGTTTACCATGTCGGGTGCACACGAGATCATAAACTGTAATGCATGGGAATCCTGGTGGACTTTGTGTTTGGATGGATGGACCTGAGCCGGACCCGGTCTAGGTTATTAAATTCTTAATGGGTTATACCACGGGCAAACCTAAGTCTTTTGTTTCATGTTGTGACAGAAGATGTCGGGAGCTCGTGGGGGACGCGAAGGCGGCCGTGCTGGCGGCCGTGGTGGCGGCGGTGGCCGTGGAAACGTTAACATGGCCCAAGAAGAGTTGGACAATCTGTTGCAGCAGCAAACGAACGTAGCTCTGGCTGCATTCTTACCTGTGTGTCTGTTCCAGGTGGTGGTGCTGTTAATCCCCCTCCAACTCAGTGCTCTTACAAGAAGTTCATGGATTGCAAACCTCACAACTTCGGTGGGACTGAAGGGGCAGTGGGACTGCTCCGATGGCTGGAGATGGTTGAGTCTGTGTTCTCGATGTGCAGTTGCTCGGCGGGTGACCGGGTAAAGTATGCTGCGGCGACCTTTGAGGGTCAAGCCTTGTCCTGGTGGAACTCCACCAAACAAACCATGGGCATCGAGGAAGCCCATGCGATGCCTTGGACAGAATTCATGCAGCTCTTGAAAAACGAGTACTACCCGAGGGATGAGATCCAGAAGCTCGAGCATGAGGTCTGGACTCACAAGATGGTGGGGTCCGAAATTGAAGCTTACACGGCTAGGCACAACGAGCTGGCGGTTTTGTGCCCGGATTTGCACACACCGGAATACTGGAGGATTGAGCACTATATTGGTGGGTTAGTGCCGGATGTTGCAGGGCTGGTGGCCGCGAGCAGCCTCACTGCTTATTCTGAAGTGGTTCGGTCGGCTCACAGGCTGACCAAGATGAAGGTGACTGAAGGAGTCTTGCCTCCCCGAGGCGCTACTGTAATGGCTCCCGAGAGCAACAAACGAAAGTTGGAAGGCGTGAGTAAGGGCTCGAGTTCAGCTCCGCCTCAGCAGGTGAAGAGGTTTGATGTTGGGGGATCGTCGTCTGAGCAAAAACCGGGGGGTTATACTGGGAAACTGCCAAAATGTGACCGGTGTGGTTTCCACCACAATGGTCGCTGTGAGGATAGGAACCGTTGTCACCGATGCCATAAGACTGGGCATCAGGCGAAGGATTGTAGGAGTAACCTTCAGGGTAACCGAGACACACCTGCTACACCTACCCCAGCTCCTCAAACTGCTGCTCCCCAGGGAAACCAGCGTAAACAAGGATCCTATAACTATGGTGAGCTGGGTCACTACAAGCGGGATTGCCCCAAATTGAAGCAGGGCGAGGAAGGGAAGAATGGGTCGGGTAATGGAAACAACGGGGGCGGAGGCAGGAATGCTCGCGCCTTTGTGATTGGTTCGAGCGGGGCTCGACAGGATCCCGACACTGTTACCGGTACGTTTCTTCTTGATAATCGCTATGCTACAGTTTTATTCGACTCTAGTGCCGATAAGAGTTTTATATCTCTTGGATTTAGTCAATTGCTTGATAGGGTACCTACACCTTTAGAGGCTAAGTACTTGATAGAATTGGCCGATGGTAAGAAAGTCGAAGCGACACACGTCCTTAGGGGGTGTCGCCTTGAGTTGTCGGGTTATTCTTTTCCTATTGATCTTATGCCGGTATCTTTGGGTAGCTTTGATGTCGTTGTGGGTATGGATTGGTTGTCCTTGCATCATGCTGAGATCGTCTGTTTCGATAAAGTCATTCGACTTCCTCTTCCGGATGGTGAATTTCTGTTGGTGCATGGTGAGAAGAGCGGGATCCCTTTGAGTATCATTTCGTGCATGAAGGCTTATAAGTATCTTCGTAAGGGGTATTCTGCCATTCTGGCGCTTGTTTCGGTTTTGTCCGAGGAAGAGAAGAAGATTGAAGATATCCCTGTTGTTTGCGATTTTCCCGACGTATTTCCTGAAGAACTACCAGGCCTTCCGCCTTACCGCCAAGTCGAATTCAGTATTGAACTTGCTCCAGGTGCGGCCCTTATTGCTCGAGCCCCATATCGTCTTGCACCTCCAGAGATGCAGGAATTGTCTAACCAGTTGCAGGAACTGTTGGAGAAAGGCTTCATCCGACCTAGTTCATCCCCGTGGGGAGCCCCTGTTTTGTTTGTCAAGAAGAAGGACGGAAGCCTACGTATGTGTATCGACTACCGTGAGCTGAACAAGTTACCATCAAGAACCACTATCCTCTTCCTCGCATCGATGATTTATTTGACCAACTTCAGGGTTCTAGTTTCTACTCGAAAATCGACTTGAGATCGGGGTACCATCAGTTGAGAGTCCAAGAAGCCGATATTCCGAAGACCGCTTTTCGAACTCGTTATGGCCATTTTGAATTCATGGTCATGCCTTTTGGTCTCACCAATGCGCCAGCCATTTTTATGGATTTGATGAACCGTGTTTGTAAGCCCTATCTTGACAAATTCGTGATTGTCTTCATTGATGATATCCTAGTCTATTCCAAGAACGAAGTGGACCACCGGGAACACTTGCGTCTCGTCTTGGAACTCTTGAGGCAGGAACAGTTGTATGCCAAGTTCTCTAAGTGCAGCTTCTGGTTGCGTGAAGTCCAATTCCTTGGCCATGTGGTTAATGCAGAGGGGATACATGTTGATCCAGCTAAGATAGAAGCTATCAAAGACTGGGAAGCACCGAAGACGCCAACTGAGGTGCGGCAATTCCTGGGTCTCGCAGGTTACTATCGTCGTTTTATCGGGGGATTTTCGAAGATCGCCCAACCCCTCACCTCGCTTACCCAGAAGGACAAGAAGTTCAACTGGGGTGATTCGCAAGAGTCGGCATTTCAGATGCTAAAGGCCAAACTCTGTTCTGCTCCTATCTTGTCCTTGCATGAAGGCACGAACGATTTTGAGGTTTATTGTGACGCTTCCATCCAGGGCCTTGGTTGCGTGTTAATGCAACGCGGGAAGGTCATCGCCTACGCTTCTCGTCAACTTAAGGTCCATGAGAAAAACTACCCGACCTATGATTTGGAATTGGGTGCAGTGGTCTTTGCCTTGAAGATCTGGAGGCACTACTTGAACGGTACCAAGTGCACCATTTATACCGATCACAAGAGCCTCCAGCATATCTTTAATCAGAAGGTATTGAACATTCGACAGCGTCGCTGGATCGAGTTTCTTAACGACTACGAGTGTGCCATAAAATACCATCCTGGCTAGGCGAATGTTGTCGCAGATGCCTTGAGCAGGAAGGAATCCTCGTCGTGTTCGAGCTCTTCAGCTCACTATCCACTCTGGTTTACCTGACCAAGTTCGTTCGGCGCAGCAAGAAGCTTTGAAAGAGGAAAACCTTAAGGCTGAAACCATGCATGGTGCTGATAGACACCTTGAGCTCAGGTCCGATGGCCTACATTATTTCACCAAACGTGTTTGGGTTCCGCTATTCGGGGGCTTGCGGGTGCTCGTTCTTAACGAGGCTCACAAGTCTTGATACTCTATTCACCCTGGCTCCGATAAGATGTATCAAGACTTAAAGATACTCTATTGGTGGCCGAACATGAAGGCGGATGTGGCTTCTTATCTAAGCAAGTGCTTGACCTGTGCTAAGGTCAAGGTTGAATATCAGAAGCCGTCCGGCCTTCTGCAACAGTCTGAAATTCCCGAGTGGAAGTTGGAACGGATTACAACGGACTTTGTGACCAAACTACCGAAGTCGCCCAGTGGTTGTGACATGATCTGGGTGATTGTCGACAGGTTGACAAAGTCTGCGCACTTCCTCGCTATCAAGGAAACTGACGGCCTCGAGCGTTTGGCTCGTTTATACCTTAAGGAAGTGGTTTCTCGGCACGGGGTGCCTGTCTCTATTATTTCTGACCGTGACACTCGGTTCGCCTCCAATTTCTGGAGAAAATTGCAGAAGGCTCTGGGTACTCAGCTAGATATGAGCACGGCTTATCATCCGCAAACTGACGGTCAAAGTGAGCGGACGATTCAAACGCTAGAGGACATGCTTCGGGCATGTGTGATCGAATTTGGCAAGGGGTGGGAGAGTCATCTACCACTGGTGGAATTCTCCTACAACAATAGCTACCACTCTAGTATCAAGGCGGCTCCGTTCGAGGCTCTTTACGGACGGAAATGCCGGTCTCCTCTTTGCTGGGCTGAGGTGGGTGAGAGCCAACTCACTGGCCCGGAACTTGTGTACGAGACTTCCGAAAAGATTGTACAGATTCGTAACCGTGTGGCAGCCGCTCGGGAACGTCAAAAGAGCTATGTCGATCGTCGTCGCAAGCCTTTAGAATTTGAGGTTGGCGACAGGGTTTTGTAGAGGATGTGTTCGACACGAAAACAGGATTATATGATCATAAAAGTTACTAAACCAGGTGCGGAAACCCTAGCTTAGAACAAACTGATATAAACTCAATCAAAACACAATCAAAGTCATTTTAAAAGCTTTTCATAGATTAACTCTTCCAAATAATTGCTTACAACTTGATTACAGTTAATCTAGAACACAAAATAACACTCTCAGACCTCTCTGGAACACACCTCAAAAACACACACTCTAAATGACTCCCTTAACATTACAAAATCACAAAATCTATTTATAGCACCTGCACATTCGCCCAGTTTCACTGGTCGAATGTGGCCCTTTTCCACATTCGCCCACATCAGGTGGTCGAATGTGTCTTCCTTCAGTCTTGGTTCCAGATTCGTCCAACTGTCTTCTTCCTTCGCCCATTCTATGTTCACCTTCGCCCATTCTACTCTACCTTCGCCCCTTAACACATGTTATCCTATCTAATCATTAGTCGCAAAAACGCATCAACAAACTCCCCCTCGACTATTGATTAGATCGTTTTCTATCTTCGTCCATGGCTTTGTTCAGCAACTTTATTCTGAGCAAACTCTTTTGTTCTTTCTTCATCTCAGGCTCTAACCTCCTCTTCACAGGCTTTGACACATTAGCCATCTTCACCTTCTTGCCAAGCTTTCCCTCCAAATTACTTCCAGCATTAATGTCATAAGCAAAGCAAACACCAACAACCTGTGTGTATTTCTTTGCTTGATCTGCATCGTTTGGCTCATGATGAATCGGATTATAAAAGAGCATGATGATGTCTTCGAAGGTGCAATTGATCAACCACATAGGATCAAATACATGAACATGCTTGTATTTGTCCTTTCCATCTCTCAACACAATCACCGCTTCTGCCTTCCTCCAATCATAATACCAAAAAATGAAGTCAGCACTGAAGTGTTGAGGCATAGGCATTAAAGGTATCTTTCTCATAACTTCAGGTGCCTTATAAATCAAGGTAACCCGTTTCAACTTGGTTCTGGGATCAATATCCCTGTGAACTTTCCTCCGGGGATATTGTGGTTTAAATCTGTTCCACTTAGTTCTACTTTCCCAAACCAGTTTGTCTGCACACCAACCGACATGTGAGTTATTCACTGAAGCACCCGACATTTGGAATCTGCAAAGATCTCTAACCGCCCAATACGGTAGAGTCAGCAAGTCAATGAATCTGTAAAAGTACAAGATTCCAGATTCCCACTTAGCAGCTAAACACTTCAGCCTGCCTAAGTATGTCCACCCAAGAGCTCTGCCTCTGAACTTCGCATTATGAAACCTGTAGAAGTTTCCTTGAGCTTCAGGCTTCGGTCGGTTTTCATCCATCAGTCTTAATTTCTTCAAATACTCCTTCAATTCATCAGTTTTATTTGAAGATTCTGGCAAATCAGCTCCAAGTACTTTCTCAACAAACTCAGCACTCCTCTTCTTTGCCTTTCTTTTTGCAGACGTATTATGTCTCTCAGTAAAATCAGGAAACACCAAGTCTTCATCAGTTTGTCTGAAGTACTGTGGATATTCCTCATGTGTGATATCCTCTATCTCAACTTCCTCAAATTCAGGGGTGTCTTTATCATCAGAGTGACTTCCAATATCCTTTTCAGGAATATGTGGAATCGACTCATCAACAATGAACTCTTCAAACGTTTTCCCTACCCTCTGTGCAAGCCCATCTAAAATCTCCTTTGCCACAGATGCAGGTACTTCCCCTTCTTCCAAATCAGGATCGTTATATTCCAATTCATATCGCATGTCATCAGTTTGGAATATTTCAGCAAAACGACCTGTGAACTCAATGGTCCATTCTCTTTTCTCTAACATGTCCTTGTATACTTGTTTTGCATCATCAGATAAGGACCTCACCTTCTCATTCCAAAACACAGTCTCATCATCAACATTCTCACTACTCTTCTTTGAACTTGACTCACCCGTGTCTTTCTTCTTCTTTGAAGGTGGTCTTTTCTCAAATGTAAACTTAGAAGTATCATCTCCTCCATCATTATCATCACTACTACTACTATCATCCTCCTTTTGACTTCCCGAACCTTCAGCATCATCATCATCATCATTATTATTATCTCCATCATCACTCTTATCCGATTCTTCATCCTCATCATCCTCATCTTCCTCCTTGTCAGATTCAGATGGTTCAAAGTCAACCTGTTCAACCTCTTTCTCTGTATCTTCCTCACCCTCCTTCAGCTTGGGTGCAATGTTGTACAGATTATCTATCAACTCACTGAGGCGTTTGTTTTCAGCCTTCAATTCTTTATTATCTTCTTTTATAACCTTATATCTGTTCTTGTTTCTCAAACATTTCCCTTCAAGCTTCTTATTCTTAGCTTCTAGCTTCTTTACCTTCTCGTCTATCTCATCTTGATTTGACTTTGAAGCTACAACTATCTGAAGCATTTTCTCTTCATTTTGCTTGAACTTGGCAATCTCAGCTTGCTGAGCCACTAGCATCTTCATCATGTCGTCCATCCTCTTATTCACCTGCTTCATCACTTCATCATCCACAGTGACTTTCTTTGACTTGGACTTTGACTTGGATGGCTCAATCTCAACTTCTTTTCCTTTCTGAGGCTGTGTAAACATGTTAAGAACATTATCCAGTGCAATATTGAATTGATCCACTGGTAATGTTGTAGCCTCCTTAGTCTTTTGCTTCTTAGTGGCTGGTGAAGATTGTTTTGACGAAGTACCAGCATCAGGTAATCTCTTCCCTCTCAAAAGTAAGTTTAATTCTTTCTCTCTCAACTGCTTTGTACTGGTCTTCTTGGCCATGGTTTTGTGTTTAGGCTTGGGCAAGTTTACTACAACAGTTTCACCTTCATTCAACTCATCCAAATTTACAGTCAACCCTTCATCTTCAGCACCTACAGACTGCTTGCTCTTCTTAGCTTCCTCAATTGATCTGTTCAGTGATTCAGACTCACCAACCAAAGTGGCCTTTTGTTTGGTAGTCCGGACATTTTCAGCATCCGAATCCCACTGTTCTTCAGTCTCTGTCTCCTCTGAATCAACAGACTCTTCATCTACCAAACTCGTACCCTTCTTAGCAGTAGATTTCTTCCTCACCACTTGTTGTTTTGAACTCCCTTGATCTGTCTTTCCCTTACCCTTCCCTTTGGCTCCGGGATTGACAACCTGCCTTTTTCTCTTTGTGCTTGCATCAGCATAAACTAATGGATCATCATTATCACTATCACTATCAGGATGCCTCGCTGTATTCTTTCCAGGATCCATGTAATCCTCTCTAGCCAAGGCTCCAAACAATCTCCTGTAAGGTGGTCTCTCATTATCAGGCACACCTTTATAACCTTTCATTCTAACCAAGGTTCTAACATTCATATGATCCATAGCAAGTATCTGTGTCGGATCCTTCTTCAAGTTTGGATATTTGTGATCAAAGATCATCATAAGAAATCTAGGATAAAGCATGAAGTATTTCTTCTTCAATCCTTTCAACATCTCCAGCATATGATCTAAAATCATCCCGGCAACGTTAAATGGTTTATTGAGAGTCAATGCAACCATTAACGAGCTCAAACTCTTCCTCATCACGTCATAACCCCCACTAACACATCCAAATACTAGTATGATGACGTGAGCAAAATACTTGAACTGCACGCTCAGCTTCCCTTTATACATAGAACCATCAGTAATCGGTCCTTTGTATTTCATCCTCAGGAAACAGGCTTTCTGCTCAGTCCATGACAATTCCCTTGGATCCTCACTTGTTTCAAACTGGATCTGGAGAGCTTCTCTGATATCAGCTTCAGTGATAAACATCTCCATACCCTGAATCTTGCTTCTGATGATAGTCTGATTATCAAAGTAATCATATTTGGCGTTGTTGTAAAAGTCTTCAACTATATCCTTGTAGATGATAGTTGGTGTGGCCAAAGCATAAACCACTCTGCATCTCTTCAGAAACTTGATGATTTCTGTAAATTCCACGTTCTTCTCCACATCTCCAAGATACGCACAACAGTTATGAGTCTTCTCAAACGGCCATTTAGTACCGCTTGATGATTCTCCTTCTTGTACAGTCTCTGGAACTGGATCAGTAACTACAGTCTCCACAGGAATCTCAATATTTGCTTGTTCTTCAGCCATCTGAAACATGAAATCAAAAATAAGCGTCAAAACACGAAATCGACATAAACTTGAAAATTTTAGAAGTTTGGAATTCCACATTCGCCCAAAGTGAACTGGTCGAATGTAGGATATTGTGGCCGAAGGTGTAAACTTTTGGTCGAATGTAAAAAGAATTTTGAATAAAAAATTCATTCGCCCGTTTTTAGCTTACCTTCGTCCATTTTATTCCACCTTCGTCCAGTCGATGGACCGAAGGTAAAACCTGTTTTATCCCAAAATTTGAAAAATTTTCAATCATGTTTTTAACCTCTAATTTTGATCCAAACTCATTCTAACATGGCCGATTATCCTTCGTGTACCATCAATTTCCCTTAACATTCATTCTATATCAGTTTTCAATAGAAATTAGGGTTTATTATTTTCATTCGATCAATCAACACTTTAAACAATGTTAAAACCTAATTCCTTTAACCCTCTCCCCCTAAAACTGATGTGGGATGAATGTGTATCAAAAATAAGCATTAACAATCAGTTAAACACCATTAACCCGAAAACCCTAAGTTCGGTTCATAAAACAAACGATTCCGGCTTGAATCCTTGTCCATTACCTGTAAAACTTATATGAAAATGATCAGTAAGATGCAAGGATCAAAAGGCACAAGCAAGAGATTCAAAAGCAACAAGGTCTGGTTATGAAGAAAAATTTTGAAAAAAAATTGAATGACTGGTCGAATCTGCTTTGGAGTATATAAAGAACCCACCTTCGCCCGTTCCATCTGGACGAATGTAAAGATTTTCCACCTTCGCCCCAAGTCAATGGCACGAAGGTAAAACCATTTCACCCGAAAGTAGATTATGGGATAAAAACCACTTTCGCCCAGTTGAAACAACCCGAAGGTAGAAAGAATTCCACATTCGTCCCAATTAAGGGCGAATGTAAAATGGAAATCTTGAAAAATTTTGCCAAATTACAAATTCGAATCCCGTTCAACATTTTCCAATCCGTTAAGCTTCCAAAACACAAATTTTCACTTTTAGAATGATACAAAGCCCAGATGGTGTTGTCAAATCTCAGAAATTGACTATCAAGCATCCCCGGTTATCAAAAATAAAGCAGAAATGCAAAAAATTTTGGATTTTTCTGAAATTTTATCAAAACACACCTAAAATCTTTTTGGATTTTGTATCTTTTTGACATTAAAAGTAAATTGCAACAAAATAAAATGCATCAAAGTAAATGAAAGCAGTAAACATTTTGTGAAATCCGGTCAGAGGATCATATCAGTTTTCTGAGAAATCTGATCACAGCGTTGATCTTTTTGTTTAATATTATCATTAGAAACAGTATGCGATACGGCAATTGCTGATATTGTGGTCCACGTAAGCTCACATGCAGACAATTACGCAATGCTTTAAAATGATACGAGTTAGATGTATTAGACTAACACGATGTGGTGCCCACACACACGACATACTCCCGTATCAAGTAATTGCACAAAGCTTCGTCGTAACGCGTGATTATGCCAGAGTTATCCGTAAAAGTTACAAAGTATATAGCACAGAGGTGTACAGGTCAGCAAATGAATGCAGCAGAGTAACATGTGCGTATACACTAGGTTGAGGCTGATATTAATCACTGATTTGCATCAGATGATCAATACGATGTAATAATGATCTATGATCAATTAAAACATAAAGTTCCTCAATTCGGTAACTTCCGGTTTTGGCAATTAAGCTCTTTTAGCAAATATTCTGATAAAACTAGGTCCGTAAATCAATACGACAAAAGTTTATCAGAATATCCCGGATAACCATAACATAACGACCCGAAACCTCAGATTTTGGCAATCCTATCAAACGAAATTACGGTACTAAGACCATATGCCCATGAGGTGTTCATCCACGAACGCGTAGTTCGTTATGTTTGTATCACTAATGCACGCAATATTTAGTCTACGAAGCCTATCAGCATATCACACGTAATCAACACACGCCTCATAAACTATACAATTCTTTAGCCTGTGTCAGATCCCCACTGATGTACTATCATTTCCTCTGTTTTACCAGGAAATCATTTTTGATTTTCTAATTTTTAGATCTTTTTGAATTTTATAATGTTTTTGGTTTTTCTGATAAAATGGCTCCCCCTAAAATAAAGAACATATTTTTGGTATTTTTGATTTTAATGAAAAACAAAAACAAAAATTTGAAAGAAACAATCCACTCGAAAGCATCAACTTCTTTGAGGATTAAACAATCCTCTCGAAAGCATCAACTTCTTTGAGGATTACGATAGTAAAGAGAAATTCCCAATTAGCAAAGAGAAATTCCCAATTAGCAAAATATAAAAAGTAAAAACTAAAAAGCGATAAACCGAGGTGCCGATTAATCCTGTTTTTCCTTTATATTGTTTACTTTTAAAAGATATTCAAAGCGTGAACGATCAAAAGCTTTAGTAAACAGGTCTGCACGTTGGTAGTCAGTATGAATTTTGATCATATCAATCAATTCCTTAGCGTAACAATCTCGGATAAAATGATATTTGATCCGGATGTGTTTCGCTTTAGAATGATTTTCCGAATTTTTAGTTAATGCAATTGCGGCTTCGTTGTCACAGTAAATAGGAGTTTTTAGAAACTGCAAACCGTAATCCACCATTTGTTGTTGAATCCAGAGTACTTGCGAACAGCAACTCGAGGCTGCAATGTACTCGGCTTCACAGGTAGATTGTGCTACGGAAGTCTGTTTCTTGCATTGCCAGGTGATTAACCTGCTCCCGAAAAACTGGCAACCAGCTGTAGTAGATTTGCTATCTTTGTCACAGCCGCCCCAATCTGCATCACTAAAAGATATGAAATCAAAATTATCATCATTAGGGTACCAAAGTCCTTTTGAGGGACAACCCTTCAGATATCTAAGGATACGCTTGACCGCCGTCAGATGACTTTGTTTCGGCTTCGATTGATAACGGGCACAGAGACACGTTGCATACATAATATCTGGTCGAGACGCCGTCAAATACATCAGAGATCCGATGATTGCTCTGTATGTAAAAGGATCCGTCAGCTCCCCCTTAGCGTCCACTCCAATCCCGTGATTGGGTTGAATCGGGGTATCCATCGGCTTTGAGTCCTCCATCTGGAACCGGCTCAAGATGTCGGAGACATATTTCGTCTGGTGAATGAAGATCCCGTCGGGTCTTTGGTCCACCTGCAAGCCTAGGAAAAACTGCATCTCCCCCATTGCGCTCATTTCGAACTTTTCCTGCATGACAGTTTCGAACTCCCTGCATAAAAGCTCGTTAGTTGAACCAAATATTATATCATCAACATATATCTGCACTAGAAGCAAGTCATCTCCCGTCTTTTTCGTAAAGAGGGTGCAATCGACGAGGCCGCGCTTAAATCCTTTTGTGATGAGGTATGTACTTAGCTCCTCGTACCACTGTCTCGGAGCCTGGTGCAAGCCATAAAGAGCTTTGTTCAACACGTAGACCTTATCCCGGTGGATTGGGATAGCTTCGATTCGTGCTACCGGTGCATAGATTTCATTATAATCAATCCCTTCGATTTGATGGAAACCCTGCACGACCAATCTGGCTTTGTTACGAACAATTACCCCACGATCATCCTTCTTACACTTAAACACCCATTTGGTGCCAATCTTCTTCCTATCCGGCGGCAAATCTGTGAGCGTCCAAACTCCCAATTTCTGGAATTGTAATAACTCCTCCTGCATAGCTTCCACCCAGGCATCATCCTTCAAAGCGTCCTTGTATGTCCTTGGCTCTACCTGCGACACATAACACGCAAACGACCAATCATTTTGACTACCAGATTGTTGAATTTTGGCATATAAAGCTAAGGCACCAAAACTCTCTGGCGAATTAACGCTTTTAAGCTGCCCTCTGGTCATAACACTGCTTCCAGGATCACCGATTACTTGCTCCAGCGGGTGAATTCGATGAATCCGAGATTCCGGATAATCAGGTACTTGCACTCCCGTCTGAACAGTCAAGTTCTCTACAGCATCCAGATCATGACCCGTATTTGATGATGAAGCCACATCAGAAGTTTGAGTTGGGTTCACTGGCGGTGCCTCTGGTTCTTCAGCTTGATCAAGAATAGCTTCTTCAAATTGTTCATCTTCAGATTCTGAAGTGTCTAATGAAGTTGAAGCCTCTTGAAATATTTCTTCTTCTTGTATAGGAGCATTGGTATCATTAGAAGCTGGTAGGGGGTTCACGGTGATCGGACGCACCAACGGTGAAGTTGTTGCATTTTCACACTCGTAAAGTAATCGAATAACAGCTTCTTCAACCAAGCTATCTAGATTGAATGATTCAAAGAAATCTCTGTAATCAAACATCCAATCAGGACCCGTGCCTTGAATATTTTGAGTATATCGTTGAACTTCCACGTTAGCCCAGTCTTCCACACGACGAGTTCGCTTGTTGTATACCCGTTTGAGTGGGGTTGCATATCCAACAAAGTAACCCTCCTCGGCTTTAGGACTAAACTTTTCGCTTGGATTCAACATAGTGCAAGGCGCCCCAAAAGGTTCTAGATACTCTAAGTTCGGCTTTCTTCGGTGTAACAGTTCATAAGATGTTTTACCAAACTTCTTCACTGTTAGAACCCGATTTAATGTGTAATTTGCTGCATAAATCGCCTCGTTCCAGAACATTACTGGAAGATTTGAGTCAGCAAGCATTGTTCTAGCCGCTTCAATTAGAGTCCTATTCTTTCGTTCAGCAACACCGTTCTGTTGAGGGGTGTACGGAGCCGAATATTCATGATGTATCCCTTTGTTTTCACAAAGTTCATCCATCTTGACATTTTTGAACTCCGTCCCATTGTCACTCCGAATTCTCTTTATCTTCACATTGTAGAGATTCTCCAATCGAGTGAACAGAACTTTTAGATTAATAAAAGTGTCGCTTTTATTCTGCAAGCACATCACCCATGAAAATCTTGAGTAATCGTCAGTGACGACTAAACAATAAAGCTCTCCAAGATGACTTTTGCGCTTGACCGGTCCGAAAAGATCCATGTGCAGTCGCTCAAGTGGCATCTCAACAGAGTTAACCTTTTTCACTTTGTGGGACTGTTTGTGTTGCTTCCCCTTTTTACAACTCACACACTTGTCATTCAGATGGAAATGTTTCACGTTTACTCCATCGACAAGTCCATTTCTCACAAGTTGATTCATTTTCTTCAGATGAATGTGCCCCATTCTTCGGTGCCACATTATCGACTCTTTCTCTGTCGCCTTGGACAAAAAGCATGTTATCTGTCCCTGTGATGTCATCGCCTTGGACATATCAAGAATGTATAGATTGTTGACGCGAGGTGCCTTCAACATTATCCACTCTTTAGGAATTGTAAAGCCCGGTTTCAGAATGTAGCAGGATTTGTCATCAAAATGCACAGTAAATTTCTTGTCACAAATTTGACTGACACTCAACAGATTATAGTCTATCTGCTTCACATACGAAATCCGCTCGAAACTCACTATCCCATTGCTCACACTTCCTTCCATTGTGATATATCCACCTTTGTTTCCTGCGAAAGCTACATACCCTCCATTGATGTTCTTTACGTCGAACAGCAACGCAAGATCCCCTGTCATGTGGCCTGAAGCTCCACTATCAACAATCCAAATACTGCTAATAGGGCCAGCTGAAGCTCCCTGCACACAAAAGTAAATCAGTTAGTTCTTTTGGGGGACCCAAGCCTGAGTCTTGGGTCTTTCAACATCAGGTTTCACAGTAACATTGTCACAAACATTTTCAACAACTTTTTGATCAATCTTTTTCTGATTGTTCAAAACAGTTTCCTTTCTCTCATTAACCTTTGAAGTTGAGGCTCCTGGAGTACCATTGGGTGTCCAAGATTGTTCAGTCCTTTTCAGGATACGAATCTGAGACTTTGGGTTCTCAGTCGGTTTCTGAACATTGTTAGCAAATGTAACTTTCTTGGTAACCTTATCTGATTTAACAGACTTAGGTCCAACATTTGATTTCACAATCGGTTTTGGTGGAACCTTTTGCCTATCAACTGTTGTGTTCACCACAGGCTTCCTCCATGAGTGTTCCATAGCAATCCGATTCCTTCTATCATAGTGCATTGGACGAGTGTTCCTCATTTGAAAATTGTTATGATTATAAAATTGTTGTGGTTGTTGAGGAACAACTCTCCTATGTGGTGGCACATAATGATCAATCGGTTTCCTCATGGAATTCCTCACTTCTACCTCGTGCCTCTTGTGCCTTACATATGGGCACTGAGCAAGTAAATGCCCACGTTCCCCACACTTAAAGCACGCACGGTACTCTTCAAAAACATTCGGAGCATTTGGTTGAGCAAATGATCTCACAGGATATTGATCATTGTACTGTTGCTTCCTTAAACTCTCAGGGAGTGGCCCTTTTGAGTAAGTAGGCTCATTAAAACCATTAGCTCTGTTTTTGGGTTTAACAAACTCTGTGACATGGACCTTTGGTTCTTGAGGAACATTCAAATACAACTTCTTTAATAAAGCTGGTGGAATTTCATTTGTCCTCTCATGTTTTGGAAACCAAATAGTACTTTCTTGCCAAATCTTTTCAATTTTAGCATAGTTGGCATTTTTTATTGGAAAGTCCTCGTCAGAGATGATCTTATCGGATCCTTCCATCCGATAGAACACTTTGACAGGTTTGTCACATTGTTCGTTTTTATCATTCCTCTCAAGATCTTTCTTAACCACATTAAGATCTTTCTTCACAACATTCTTCTCAGACTTATTCACATGATGAACACTTCTCATTGGAACAATTTGAGATGATTAAACTGGTTCATTTGTAATGATGTGATTTTCTTTTGGAATTTCACATACATTAACAGTTTGGTTACAACCAGTATCATCACTCTCTGAGTCTGAGTCAACACTTTCAGCAGTAACACCCTCATCATTGATTCCCAAAATCGGTCTAACATCGGAATTTGGATCACCAATACTTGAAGTATTAGATTCATTTTCCGATGCTGAATCAGATTTTACCGAACTCTCCGGTGTCACTTGGTGACAATTATGGTTTTCAAAGAGAACCGGAGATGGTACAGCCCGATAATTGGTTGTTTTATCATCAATAATGTGGTCTACCACATAAGCAATATGTTTATAACTTTCCAACTTTTTGTTTACTTTCTCAGCAAAGCATTTTATGGCTGCCATTTCCAACTTAGTGTTTTCAATTTCATTTATGTAGTTATTGATTGCCAATTGTTTTAAAGACAAAGTGTTTTTCAAGTCGGAAATGTCCTTTTTGTAGCCATCTAATACTTTGTTAAAAGCATTCAACTCTTTGCGAGTAGATTGACTGTTCATGATAGCACTATCACGTTGAACACGGAGTTGTTTAACCTCCTCAGTCAATCTATCACATGTACCACAGTATTTTTCACTTGTATTATCAGTACTACAAGCAGAACTTACAGGTTTTGGCGGATCAGTCATGGCCATTAATGCGAAATGAGCTTCCTTTCCTGCAAAGAATCTGGAATAATCAATCTTTGTGAAAGCATCATCTGCAATGCCCGACTTCCTTGTCATCAGAAAATCTGCTTCTGCAAGCAACTGATCAATATCTTCATCAAGAGAATTAACACTTGCTTCTGTATCCGATTCACTGTCTGAATCAGAATAAATCGATCCACACTCCTCGGGTATATCAGAAACAGTATCAATCACAACTCCAGAATTTGTCTCTTCATTCTCAACCTCAACATTAACCTCAGAATTAACCTTAACAGGTTCAAAATCCCCATCCATCTCAGCCTCAGACTCATCACTATCAACCTCAGTTTCAACCTTCTCTTCCATCGTCGCAGAATCTTCAATATCAACCTGATATGCAACACAAGCCACATTTCCCCCAGTAGTTATTTCCTCAACACCTATCTGAATACTCGACCAGTCAAACCTCTCATCTTGTTGAGTCACCAATGCTTGATTGGTATTCGGTTGTTCATTTGGTGTAGTGATTGGTATGACTGTTCGGTTAGTATTGTTTGGTGTTTGGTTTTGAGTCTGGTTTGGTGTGTTTGGTTGTCTATTTTGGTTGTTATTAAAGTTGTTTTGACGATTTTGGTAGTTGTTGTTGTTGTTTTGGGAAGAAACTTGGTTTTGGTTTTGTTGTTGACGGTTCTGATAGGTGGCATTGAATGGATTTCTATTGCCTTGTTTTGGTGGCTGAGTGCATTCTCTTTTAAAGTGACCTTTACCCCCACAATTAAAACAAGTCACTTTCTCCTTATTGAACCCGTAGGTTGTATTAGGAGAAGTTCCCAAGTCTGTTCTACCTGTCTTCTCAATAAACTCAGTTGCTCTTCGCATTATGCTTGCAAAGGCCCATTGAATATCAATGAGTTCCATCTCCTCCTTGTCAATTTGTGCGTAGTCTTCATTGGTCAAGTTGTTATTACCAATTTGACTAGCAACTAATCCATTGTAGGATGAGACCATTGCAGAGACTAATGCAATGTGTTGCTGAGCAACTTCAACAGTCACATTACCAAGGTTAGATGTCTCCAAAACCACTGTTTGTTGGTTAGGTTGGATCAATGGTTGTGGTTGAGATTGACTTGCAGTGTAAAAAGCTGCTTGTTGCTTTGGGGAGAATGGTGGAATGTAAGAATATTGATATGGAACTTGTGGTTGTGGTTGTGATAAAGATGAAGTTTGTTGATGGTAGTTAATGGTAGGTGATTCTACAACATTGGATATACATGCAACATGTGGTGTAACTAGCCCTCCTGAGCTTGTACTAGCTGGAACTGAAGATCCTCCAAAGTATAAGTTTGGATTCTGAGGAATCTGTGCTCTCCTAGCCTTCCTCTTCTCTTCCAATTCTTTGTTTTCCAGCTTCTCAACGAACTCTTGAAGAGACCAGTATTGATAAGCATCCTTCTCCTTCAGAACATCCACATGCTGATCCCAGTTAGGTGGTAATGCATCTGCAAACTTTTCCACCTGCTTTGCCATAGGAATCTGTATATCATAGCTAGACAATTCAGATATCAAATGATTATATCTAGGAGTTAGTTCTTTCAAAGTTTCATTTCCAACATAAGAAAAGTTCTCAAACTCCTTAATAAGCTCTTCCTTCCTTAAACTTCGAGTCTTCTCATTTCCATCATGCTTCCTTTTAAGCATTTCCCACAGTGCCTTAGAAGTTGTGCAAGTCCCAAATTGATGCAAAAGATCATTTGTGATTGCCTGCGTCAGTTGGGAAAACGCCTTCTTTTCCACAGCAAACTTCTTTTTCTCATCCTCAGCCATGCTCTCCAATGGCACTGGTTCACCTGTGTTCTCCAGAACTGGTGGTGTGTAACCTTTAGCAATCATGTTCCATGCTTCAGCACCTTCCACTCCCATGCCTTCCAAATGTATCTTGAACTTTTTCTGCCACTGATTGTATTCTTGAATCTCCATAAGCTTCGGTGGCCGAGTCCCGCTACCTGAAGACAAATCATTAATCAGTGTGGAAATAGCATTTGTAGTTTGAGTGTTTACCACCGCTGCTGCTACTCCCCAGTAGTCAGACTGTGGTGCTGGAGGTGCACTTTGAGTCACGTAGTTAACCGGTTGCGAAGACTGTGTGCTCGTCTTCTGTGCTGCCACTGTCCATGGGTCCATCACCTGCTGTTGTGGTTGTGTAGTTGCTGGTGTAGGAGTAGTCTGATAACGCCACATGATCACGAACTTCGAGAAATTCAACACTTAGAAAAATTTTCCAAAAACTAGTCTAGGTTCGCCCAAAATGTGATCAGGTTCGTCCCTTTTGGTTTCAGGTTCGCCCAAAAAGTCTCTCCCGAAGGTAAAATCTCACCAGAATGTGAAAATACACTAACACTTTTCTACGTTCGTCCAAAATATCCTAGGTTCGACCGTTTCAGTTTTACGTTCGTCCGCACGATGTCCCGAAGGTAAAAATTGTGACCCGAATGTAAAATGTGCAAATGAAAAACTCTAGGTTCGCCCTAAAATCTCTAGGTTCGCCCAGAAAACCTCCCACCTTCGACCAAAAACTCTCACACTCGTCCACACACTCCAGGTTCGCCCATTTTTAACTTTTTGAAAACGGTTACACTTTGAAAAACGGTTATTTTGATCTCTGATTTTCAAAAGTTTGTGGATTTGAATGATCTTGATTAGGTTTTGCTTCGGAGATGATTTGGAACAACTTTAATACTTGGAATTTTGAATTTTAACCACAAAATCACCTCTAATTCTTTCAAAAACACTCAAAAACCATTTTTTATGCAAAAACAGATGTGAATTGATGAAAATAATGTCCAAATCAGCTCTGAGTTTATCAATTTGTTGTTGTATGATCTTCTATGCTCTGATACCACTTTGTAGAGGATGTGTTCGACACGAAAACAGGATTATATGATCATACAAGTTACTAAACCAGGTGCGGAAACCCTAGCTTAGAACAAACTGATATAAACTCAATCAAAACACAATCAAAGTCATTTTAAAAGCTTTTCATAGATTAACTCTTCCAAATAATTGCTTACAACTTGATTACAGTTAATCTAGAACACAAAATAACACTCTCAGACCTCTCTGGAACACACCTCAAAAACACACACTCTAAATGACTCCTTTAACATTACAAAATCACAAAATCTATTTATAGCACCTGCACATTCGCCAAGTTTCACTGGTCGAATGTGGCCCTTTTCCACATTCGCCCACATCAGGTGGTCGAATGTGTCTTCCTTCAGTCTTGGTTCCAGATTCGTCCAACTGTCTTCTTCCTTCGCCCATTCTATGTTCACCTTCGCCCATTCTACTCTACCTTCGCCCCTTAACACATGTTATCCTATCTAATCATTAGTCGCAAAAACGCATCAACAGGTTTTATTGAAGGTATCTCCGTGGAAGGGCGTTATACGTTTTGGGAAGTGTGGCAAACTGAATCCTCGCTATGTGGGACCGTTCGCAATTCTGGAACGGATTGGACCGGTAGCATACAGGCTTGATCTGCCAGCCAAACTCAGTAACGTTCATGACGTCTTCCATGTCTCAAACCTCAAGAAGTGTCTGGCGGATGAATCTTTGGTTGTTCCCCTCGAAGAGATCAAGGTGGATGATCGTCTGCGTATTGTGGAAGAACACCGGTTGAAATTCTCGATTATAAGATCCGTAGCCTTCGTCGGAGTAAGATCCGCATTGTTAAAGTTCGCTGGAAATCAAACCGTGGACCGGAGTTCACGTGGGAACGGGAGGATCAGATGAAAGCTAAGTATCCTCATTTATTTCCTAAACGCGCTTTCGAATCAAGACATGTCTCTGCTGAAACTGCATGAATCTCGGGTCGAGATTCCTTTCAACAGGGGGATGATGTGGCAACCGGAAAATTTTTCTTCTCTTTTGTCTCTTCCTTTTGGCCTTGGGCAATTTTCGGGACGAAAATTCTTTCAACAGGGGGATGATGTGACACCCGCCAAACTCAGGTTAGTAACGTTGACTAAACTAGTATGTCTACCTTAGCGAGTCATACTTATTACATACTTAACTAGATCAGTCGAGTCGTTACGATGATCTGCGGGATCATCGGGAGTCGGTCCATAACCATGTGTACAAGGATTGGTAGGGCTGCAAACGAATTGAACGAACACGAACAAAGCCTTGTTCGTGTTCGTTTGTTAAGGAAATCACGTGTTCATGAACAGTTCATGAACACATGTCGAACGAGATTTTCTGTTCATGTTCGTTCATTAAGAAAGCACTTGTGTTCATGTTCGTTTGTGTTCGTTTGTTAATTTTGTTCATGAACACACACGAACATTAATGAACACAAACAAGTGTTCAAGAACACAAACGAACACAAAGAAATGTTCATGAACAGAAACAAACACAAACCAACATATATTAACTTCGGAAAAAGATATAAGTCTAATTAACCCAAAATATAACAAAATATTTCAAACATACTTAGTACTCAACATAATATAGGTAAACATAATAAAGTAGGTGTTTCAAAAAACTAAGTTCCCATCAGAGGTGAATGGACGGCGTTGCAGGTGCATGGCGGTGGCCGTCAATGCTGATAGGTAGAAACATATAATGAGCGTAGATACTAAAAGTATGTTTATTGATCTTATATAGTCATATATCTACCTCACATATATTATTTATTTGTGTAAAATAAAAGAAAATAAAAAATTATAAAAATTATACACCCTATTAAACTATCGAACATAAACGAACACGTTACCGAACGTTCACGAACATAAACGAACAAACGCGACCTCTGTTCATGTTCGTTCGTTTAACTAAACGAACAAAAATTTTTGTTCGTGTTCGTTCATTTATTAAACGAACGAACACAAACGAAATTCCCGCCGAACGGTTCATGAACGGTTCGCTGAAAGTTCAGTTCGTTTGTAGCCCTAAGGATTGGTGATTCGTGGAATCACCGGGTTTAACGCACACACGCAAGTCTCGAGTCCCGGGAATTGGTGAACGGATGTAAATGTGTTAGTTATCATGCATTATGTGTTTATAAAAATTACGTGACTTGTCGGTATGTTAATACGTGTTTATATGTGTTAAAATAGTGTTTAACGCACCAAAAACGCAATCTGGGATGCTGTAGGCGATTAGGAACCAGATGGGTGCCTAATCGCCTATACTATAGGCGATTGGGAAGGTTAGTGGGCGATTGGAGCCCCTAATCGCCAATAGACAGGCGATTAGGACTCCTAATCGCCTGTTAACTGCTGCTAATCGCCTGTACTGCTGTGCACGGGTCAAAACACCTATAAATACAACCCTTAACTCCCCAAACACCCTTAGTGCAACCCTAACTGATCCTAAGCCACCCACACACCCTAGAACACCTCTGGCACTTGTTTTGCTTCAAAAATCACCATTTCCAAGCTAACACACCTTTCTTTGATAAAATCCAAGGTCTGTTCTTCATCTCTAACCTTTGTAATGTTGTTGTTTTGGTTCCCCAAAAGTCCAGACCTTGTTTTACTAAGTATGTGTCTTTAAAACCTTTGTAAATAGTTCTAAAACAAGCCTACACCATAATACATGCTATATGTGAAGTTTTTGTGCATATGATGATCTTCTTGGTGATTATAACATGAATACTTCCATAAAATGGTTGTACTTCTAAGATGTAGGAGCTATTAGGATGATTATCTAAGAGTTTTAGTTATTATTTTTGTGTTTTGGTGATGATGTTCATTTTTACCCAATTGCATGATTCTTGAAGATCTAAGGTGTTATGTTATGATTTAATGATTTGTTGTTGTTAGGGTTTGCATTAGAGAGGTGTTATAACAGAGAGATGTTGATTTGCAAGCATGTAAGTGATGAAATCTGATTTGTTGCCATTTAAGGAAAGATAAGCTTAGTTAATGAAACATGGTACTTTGCTATTTTTGGAAATAATTGCACATAGAGTGTTAGAACAGTGATTAATTGGGGGTTCTTGCTTGGAATGGGTTGGTAAATGGTTTAGGTTTGATATTGGGTGTTTTTGCATGTTTCGGATCTAATTTGGAGGGTTAAACGCGCGAAAAGGTGTTGCGCAGCTGCAGTAGGCGATTAGGAATCCTAATCGCCTGATGCAGGGGGCGATTAGGCATGTTAAGGGGCGATTAGGCCCCTAATCGCCTGATATGGTAGGCGATTACCACCCCAATCGCCTGTTAACCATCCCCCAATCACCAGTTGACTTTTCCTAATTGCATGCTAAATTCCTAATCGCGTGTACTGCTGCTGTAAGCGTATTTTGGCATCCCGAAGCATGATTTGACACCTAGGAACATGATAGGAACCCCGTGACATGCCGTATGACTTGGTAACACGTGTTCGAACTCAATTGTTCTTTACTTGTGCGTTAAGAAAGGCTAGGTGAACTCTTGCGCGTGCTAAGTGTTTAACTATACATGTTGCATGATATCTTGCATTTAGCTAACATATGGAATGTCGGGTCACCAATGGGATGTCGAGTCTTGTCTGGCACAGTCGGTTTAACAGTCAAAGGTGTTTTTCAAATGTCTATGGTTATGGTCTGGACATTCGGGGACTAGCTAACCTGCGGGTTATTAGTCTGGATACTTATACACGTCTTATGATAGGTCGCTGCTATTTGGGGCTATCATAGCATAGTTACTTAACTATTTTCAAGTAACGCAATCTAAGGTGAGTGTCACAGCCCCGCTTTTACTGTTTTATCTTCAGGGGGAGAAACATGCTACTTACATATTTATTAAAGGTCATGTTATACTATGGTTACTTTATGTTACTATACGGCTTTTTCGGAAAGTCCCAGGGGGAAACCATGAATGTGCGGGAAGCACAACGAGGGAAATGTGGATAGATCTATTGGGCCTCACAAACCCCACCCGACGGCGGGGATGCCGGGCGGGTGCATATTGTCTCTAACTATCAGGTTATCGAGGCATTGGTAACCCAGTCAATTTGGGCTGGATTCTTTACAACACAGTAAATCATGTTCCACTCCCATGACACCTACCACACAAGTTGAACCAGATGATCAAGGAAAACAGGTTGATCAAACCATGTATAGATGTATGATAGGTTCCCTTTAATACTTAACTGCTTCTAAACCAGATATTATGTTCTCAACTTGTGTCTGTGCTAGATATCAGTCTGCACCAAGGGAATCACACCTAACTGCTGTCAAAAGAATTTTCAGATATGTGAAAGGAACTCCTACACTAGGAGTTTGGAATCCTGCTTCAAGCAATACCAAGTTAACAGCTTTTTCAGATAGTGACTATGCAGGGTGCAAAATGTCAAGAAAATCTACATCTGGTGGTTGTCAATTCTTAGGAAACTGTCTGGTGTCCTGGCAATCAAAGAAACAAACATCTGTGGCAACTTCAACAGCTGAAGCTAAATACATTGCTGCTGCAAGTTGTACATCACAAATTCAATGGCTCCAATATCAACTTCTTGAGTATGGAATCAAACAGACAGTAAATCTGCCATTAGCATCATTCAAAACCCTATCCAGTTTTCAAAGACAAAACATATATAAATTAGATATCATTTCATTAGGGATTGCTATGAAAAAGGCAAGATTGAGGTGAATCATGTCACAACAACTAACCAAATAGCTGATGTATTCACTAAACCCCTTGACACATCAACATTTCAAAAGTTAGTTTCCATGCTTGGAATGCTAAACTTTGAGTAGACTTTGTATGTGTTTCATTTTTCTATACATATTTTACTTTCACTTACCTGTTTACTAACTCTGTATCAAACCTCTGTTGATCAACAAAAAGAGAGAAAAATTATTGATGCACAAAAACATCTGTAAGGGGAAATTTTCTGAAAAGAAAAATATGCTGATTGATAAGAAAATCTTCAAATATTGATTTTAGGGGTATCTTTAAAAAAAAAATCTTCTCAGTAGTTCAAAACTACTGAAGAACGAAATAGGAAACTCCTGATGAACAAGTATTCATCAGAGGTTTTAGACAAAAAGGGCAAAACAGTCTTTTCCTATCTTTCTGTAGATGCGTTTTGCGACTAGTGATTGGATGTTAACATATGTTAAAGATTGCTGAAGGATTGAAGGTGGAATCTGTCTGGTCGAAGGTAAGACAAAGTGGGCGAAGGTGAAGTATTATGGGCGAAGGTGTTTTGGAGCTTGACTGAAAGTGTTCGTTCGTACCCTTAACTGGGCGAATGTGGAAGAAGTCCACATTCGACCACAGTAAAGGGGCGAACGTGCAGGTGTTATAAATAGATTTTGTGTTTATGCAATGTATAGAGAGTTATCAGTTGTGTGTGTGTTTGAGTCAGGTTCCAGGTTAGATTGAGAGTGTCTGTAACTGATCTAGATTAACCTAAAAGTCATTGTAATCAAGTTTATGAACAAGTTAATCTATGAAAACCTTTGAAAATGATATTGATTGTGTTTTGATTTGAGTTTTATCTGCTTGTTCAAAGCTAGGGTTTCCGCACCTGGTTTTGTAACTTGTATGATCAATTAATCCTGTTTTAGTCAAAATCTTTCGCTCACAAAGTGGTATCAGAGCTATACAGATCATACAACAACAAATTTGATAAACTCAGAGCTGATTTGGACCTATTTTTGATCAAAATACATCTGTTTTTGAATGAAAATGGTTTATGAGTGTTTTTGAAAGATTTAGAGTTGATTTTGTGGTTAAAATTCAAAATTCAAAGAATTAAAGTTGTTCCAAATCAATTCCGAATCAAAATCTGATTAAGATCATTCAAATCCACAAACTTTTGAAAATCAGAGATCAAAATAACCGTTTTTCAAAGTGTAACCGTTTTTCAAACCTGAAATGGGCGAACCTGGAACTTAAGTGGTCGAACCTGAGTGTTTTTGGGCGAACCTGAGTAGTTTTTGGTCGAACCTGAGAAAATTTTGGGCGAACTTGAAATTCTTTGTTGAATTTTTCACTTTCGGGTCACATTTTCCACTTCAGATTGATCGGGCGGTCGAATCTAGAATAAAAACGGTCGAACCTAGAAATTTCTGGGCGAAAGTGGAATTGTGTTAGTGTGTTTTACTTTCTGGTGAACATCTACATTCGGGTGAGTTGTTTCTGGGCGAAAGTGAAACAGAAGGGACGAAAGTGAGAGTTAAACGGGCGAACCTAGGATTAAGTGTTGGAAAATTTTCTAAGTGTTGAATTTTTCGAAGTTCATGATCATGTGGAATTTTCCAACTACTCCGAGACCAGCAATGACACAACCACAACAGCAAGTGATGGACCCATGGACGGTGGCAGCACAAAAGACAAGCACACAGTCTTCGCAACCGATTAACTACATGGCTCAAAGTGTCGCACCTCCAGCACCACAACCTGACTACTGGGGAGTAGCAGCAGCGGTGGTAAACACTCAAACTACAAATGCTATTTCCACACTGATTAATGATTTGTCTTCAGGTAGCGGGAATCGGCCACCGAAGCTTATGGAGATACAAGAATATAATCAGTGGCAGAAAAAGTTCAAGATACATTTGGAAGGCATGGGAGTGGAGGGTGCAGAGGCATGGAACATGATTGCTAGAGGTTACACAGCACCAGTTTTGGAGAATACGGGTGAACCAGTTCCATTGGAGAGTATGGCTGAGGATGAGAAAAAGAAGTTTGCTGTGGAGAAGAAAGCTTTTTCCCAATTGACTCAGGCAATTACAAATGATCTGTTGCATCAGTTTGGTACATGCACTACATCTAAGCAACTATGGGAAGCGCTTAAAAGGAGGCATGATGGTAATGAGAAGACTAGAAGTCTAAGGATGGAAGAATTAAGAAAGGAGTTTGAGAATTTTTCTTATATTGGCAATGAAACTTTAAAAGAATTAACTCCTAGATATAGTCATTTGCTAACTGAATTGTCAAGTTATGGTATACAGATTCCTATGACAAAGCAGGTGGATAAGTTTGCAGATGCTTTACCACCACACTGGGATCAGCATGTGGAAGTTCTCAGGGAGAAGGATACATACCAATTCTGGTCCATTCAAGAGTTTATAGAAAAGCTGGAAAACAAAGAATTGGAAGAGAAGAGGAAAGCTAGAAGATCACAGATTCCTCAGAATCCCAACTTATACTTTGGAGGTACTTCAGTTCCAGCTGGTAACTCAAGTTCAGGAGGATTAGTGGCTCCACATGTTGCGTGCATTTCCAATGTTATGGAATCACCAAAACCTACCATCAACTACATGGCACAAACATCATCCTTCTCACAACCATCAAACCCACCACCACAATAACAATACAACAATTCATACATTCCACTATTTTCCCCAATGCAACAAGCAGCTTTCTATACTGCTAGCCAATCTCAACAACCAATGAACCAAGTTACTCAACCTAATCAACAACCAGTGGTTTTGGAGACTTCTAACTTGGGAAATGTGACGGTTGAAGTTGCTCAGCAACACATTGCACTAGTCTCTGCAATGGTTTCATCTTATAATGGATTAGTTGCTAGTCAAATTGGGAACAACATTTTAACCAATGAAGACTATGCACAGATTGACAAGGAAGAGATGGAATTGATCGATATTCAGTGGGCTTTTGCAAGCATTATGAGAAGAGCAACGGAATTTATTGAGAAGACGGGTAGAACAGATTTGGGAACTTCTCCTAACACAACCTACGGGTTTAACAAGGAGAAAGTTACTTGTTTTAACTGTGGAGGAAAAGGTCACTTTAAAAGAGAATGCACCCAGCCACCAAAACAAGGTAATAGAAACCCATTCAATGCAAGCTACCAGAACCGTCAACAACAAAACCAAAACCAAGTTTCTTACCAAAACAATAACAACTACCAAAACCGTCAAAACAATTTTAATAACAACCAAAACAGACAACCAAACACATCAAACCAGACTCAAAACCAATCTCCTAACAACACTAACCGAACTGTTATACCGATCACTACACCTAATGAGACACACCAGAACACCAATCAGAATCAAGCATTGGTGACTCAACAAGATGAAAGGTTTGATTGGTCGGCAATGCAAATAGGTGTTGAGGAAATTACTACTGGTGGCAATGTGGCTTGTGTTGCATATCAGGTTGATATTGAAGAGTCATTGACAGTTGATGAGAAGAAAGAAACTGAGTTTGAAAGTGACGAGTCTGAGGCTGAAATGGATGTGGAGACTGAACCTGTTGAGGTTAAGGCTGAGGAAGCTAACTCTGGAGTGGTGATTGATACTGTTTCTGATGTTCCTGAGGAGTGTGAATCGATTTATTCAGATTCAGACAGTGAATCGGATACAGAAGCAAGTGTTACTTCTCTAGATGATGACATTGATCAGTTGCTAGCAGAAGCTGATTTTCTGATGACGAGGAAGTCGTGCATTGCAGATGATGCTTTCACCAAGATTGACTATTCCAAATTCTTTGCTGGAAAGGAAGCTCATTTCGCTTTGATGGCCATGACTGATCCGCCAAAACCTGTAAGTTCTGAGTGTAGCACTGATAATAAAAGTGATAAATATTGTGGTACATGTGATAGATTGACTGAGGAGAACAAACAACTCCGTGTTCAACCTGATAGTGCTATCATGAACAGTCAATCTACTCGCAAAGAATTGAATGCTTTTAACAAAGTATTAGATGGTTATAAAAAGGACATTTCTGACTTGAAAAACACTTTATCTTTAAAACAATTGGCAATTAACAACTACATAAATGAAATTGAAAATACGCGACTGAGAAAGAATCGATAATGTGGCACCGAAGAATGGGGCACATTCATTTGAGAAAAATGAACCAACTTGTGAGAAATGGGCTTGTCGATGGAGTAAACGTGAAACATTTCCATCTGAATGACAAGTGTGTGAGTTGTAAGAAGGGGAAGCAACACAAACAGTCCCACAAAGTGAAGAAAGTTAACTCTGTAGAGATGCCACTTGAGCGATTGCACATGGATCTATTCGGACCGGTCAAGCGCAAAAGTCATCTTGGGGAGCTTTATTGTTTAGTCGTCACTGATGACTACTCAAGATTTTCATGGGTGATGTGTTTGCAGAATAAAAGTGACACCTTTAACAACTTAAAAGTTCTGTTCACTCGATTGGAGAATCTCTACAATGTGAAGATAAAGAGAATTCGGAGTGATAATGGGACGGAGTTCAAAAACGCCAAGATGGATGAACTTTGTGAAAGCAAAGGGATACATCATGAATATTCGGCTCCGTACACCCCACAACAGAACGGTGTTGCTGAACGAAAGAATAGGACTCTAATTGAAGCGGCTAGAACAATGCTCGCTGACTCAAATCTTCCGGTAATGTTCTGGAACGAGGCGATTTATGCAGCAAATTATACACTCAATCGGGTTCTAACAGTGAAGAAGTTTGGTAAAACATCTTATGAACTGTTACACCGAAGAAAGCCGAACTTAGAGTATCTAGAACCTTTTGGGGCGCCATGCACGATGTTGAATCCAAGCGAGAAGTTTAGTCCTAAAGCTGAGGAGGGATACTTAGTTGGATATGCAACCCCGCTCAAAAGGGTATACAACAAGCGAACTCGTCGGGTGGAGGATTGGGCTAACGTGGAAGTTCAACGCTATACTCAAAATTTGCAAGGCACGGGTCCTGATTGAATGTTTGATTACAAAGATTTCTTTGAATCATTCAATCTAGATAGCTTGGTTGAAGAAGCTGTTATCAGATTACTTTACGAGTGTGAAAATGCAACGACTTCACCATTGGTGCGTCCGATCACCGTAAACCCCCTACCAGCTTCTAATGATACCAATGCTCCTATACAAGAAGAAGATGTGTTTCAAGAGGCTTCAACTTCATTAGACACTTCAGAATCTGAAGATGAACAATTTGAAGAAGTCATTCTTGAACATGCAGAAGAACCAGAGGCACCGCCAGTGAACCCAACTCCAACTCCAGATGTTGCTTCATCATCAAACACGGGTCATGATCTGGATGATGTAGAGAACTTGACTGTTCAGACGGGAGTTACTGTACCTGAATATCCGGAATCTCGGATTCATCGTATTCACCCGCTGGAGCAAGTTATCGGTGTTCCTGGAAGCAGTGTTATGACCAAAGGGCAGCTGAGAAGCGTTAACTCGCCAGAGAGTTTTGGTGCTTTAGCGTTATATGCTAAAATTCAACAATCTGGTAGTCAAAATGATTGGTCGTTTGCGTGTTATGTGTCGCAGGTAGAGCCAAGGACATACAAGGACGCTTTGAAGGATGACGCCTGGGTTGAAGCTATGCAGGAGGAGTTATTACAATTCCAGAAATTGGGAGTTTGGACGCTCACGGATTTGCCACAGGAAAGGAAGAAAATAGGCACTAAATGGGTGTTTAAGTGCAAGAAGGATGATCGTGGGGTTATTGTTCGCAACAAAGCCAGATTGGTCGTGCAGGGTTTCCATCAAATCGAAGGGATTGATTATAACGAAATCTATGCACCGGTAGCACGAATTGAAGCTATTCGGATGTTCCTTGCGTTTGCTTCTTATAAGAAATTCAAAGTCTATCAAATGGACGTCAAGAGCGCATTTCTGTACGGGAAAGTCAAGGAAGAGGTTTATGTCGGGCAGCCACCAGGCTTTGAGAACCCAATCCACCGGGATAAGGTCTACGTGCTGAACAAAGCTCTATATGGCTTGCACCAGGCTCCGAGACAGTGGTACGAGGAGCTAAGTACATACCTCATCACCAAAGGATTTAAGCGCGGACTCGTCGATTGCACCCTCTTCACGAAGAAGACTGGGGATGATTTGCTTCTAGTGCAGATTTACGTTGATGATATAATATTTGGTTCAACTAACGAGCTTTTATGCAGGGAGTTCGAAACTATCATGCAGGAAAAGTTCGAGATGAGCGCAATGGGGGAGATGCAGTTTTTCCTAGGCTTGCAGGTGGACCAAAGACCCGACGGGATCTTCATTCACCAGGCGAAATACGTATCCGACATCTTGAGCCGGTTCCAGATGGAGGACTCCAAGCCGATGGATACCCCGATTCAACCCAATCACGGGATTGGAGTGGACGCTAAGGGGGAGCTGACGGACCCATTTACATACAGAGCAATCATCGGATCTCTGATGTATTTGACGGCGTCTCGACCAGATATTATGTACGCAACGTGTCTCTGTGCTCGCTATCAATCGAAGCCGAAACAAAGTCATCTGATGGCGGTCAAGCGTATCCTTAGATATCTGAAGGGTTGTCCCTCAAAAGGACTTTGGTACCCTAATGATGATAATTTTGATTTCATTTCTTTTAGTGATGCAGATTGGGGCGGCTGTGACAAAGATAGCAAATCTACTACAGCTGGTTGCCAGTTTTTAGGGAGCAGGTTAGTCACCTGGCAATGCAAGAAGCAGACTTCCGTGGCGCTATCTACCTGTGAAGCCGAGTACATTGCAGCCTCGAGTTGCTGTTCGCAAGTGCTCTGGATCCAACAGCAGATGGTGGATTACGGTTTGCAGTTTCTTAAAACCCCTATATACTGTGACAACGAAGCCGCTATCGCATTAACTAAAAATACTGAAAATCATTCTAAAGCTAAACATATCCGGATCAAATATCATTTTATCCGTGATTGTTACGCTAAAGAATTGATAGATATGATCAAAATTCATACTGACTACCAACGTGCAGATTTGTTTACAAAAGCTTTTGACAGATCCCGCTTTGAATATCTTTTAAAAGTAAACAACATAAAGGAAAAACAGGACTAATCGGCACCTCGGTTTATCGCTTTTTAGTTTTTGTTTTTAATATTTTGCTAATTGGGAATTTCTCTTTGCTAATTGGGAATTTCTCTTTACTATCGTAATCCTCAAAGAAGTTGATGCTTTCGAGGGGATTGTTTAATCCTCAAAGAAGTTGATGCTTTCGCGTGGATTGTTTCTTTCAAATTTTTTGTTTTTATTGTTTTTCAGAAAAATTAAAAACCCAAAAATATGTTCTTTATTTTAGGGGGAGCCATTTTATCAGAAAAACCAAAAACATTGAAAAATTCAAAAAGACCTAAAAATTAGAAAACCCAAAATGATTTCCTGGATAAAAAGAGGAAATGATAGTACATCAGTGGGGATCTGACACAGGCTAAAGAATTGTATAGTATAATGAGGCGTGTGTTGACTACGTGTGATATGCTGATAGGCTTCGTAGACTAAATATTGCGTGCATTAGTGATACAAACATAACGAACTACGCGTTCGTGGCTGAACACCTCATGGGCATATGGTCTTAGTACCGTAATTTCGTTTGATAGGATTGCCAAAATCTGAGGTTTCGGGTCGTTATGTTATGGTTATCCGGGATATTCTGATTAAACTTTTGTCGTATTGATTTACGGACCTAGTTTCATCAGAATATTTGCTAAAAGAGCTTAATTGCCAAAACCGGAAGTTACCGAATTGAGGAACTTTATGTTTTAATTGATCAAAGATCATTATTACATCGTATTGATCATCTGATGCGAATCAGTGATTAATATCAGCCTCAACCTAGTGTATACGCACATGTTACTCTGCTGCATTCGTTTGCTGACCTGTACACCTCTGTGCTATATACTTTGTAACTTTTACGGATAACTCTGGCATAATCACGCGTTACGACGAAGCTTTGTGCAATTACTTGATACGGGAGTATGTCGTGTGTGTGGGCACCACATCGTGTTAGTCTAATACACCTAACTCGTATCATTTTAAAGCATTGCGTAATTGTCTGCATGTGAGCTTACGTGGACCACAATATCAGCAATTGCCGTGTCACATACTGTTTCTAATGATAATATTAAACAAATAGATCAACGCTGTGATCAGATTTCTCAGAAAACTGATATGATCCTCTTACCGGACATCACAAAATGTTTACTGCTTTCATTTATTTTGATGCATTTTACTTTGATGCATTTTACTTTTATTGTCAAAAAGATACAAAATCCAAAAAGATTTTAGGTGTGTTTTGATAAAATTTCAGAAAAATCCAAAATTTTTGCATTTCTGCTTTATTTTTGATAACCGGGGATGCTTGATGGTCAATTTCTGAGATTTGATAACACCATCTGGGCTTTGTATCATTCAAAAAGTGAAAATATGAGTTTTGGAAGTTTAACAGATTGAAAAATGTTGAACGGGTTTCGAATTCGTGATTTGGCAAAATTTTCAGATTTTTCCATTTCACATTCGCCCCTTAATTGGGTCGAATGTGGAAAAATCTTTACTTTCGACCGATTACACATTGGACGAATGTGGGCATTTTATAACAAAATTTTACCTTCGGGTGCTAGTTTTACCTTCGGGCCATTAATTTGGGGCGAAGGTGGAATAGACTCACATTCAACCGATAAAACGGGCGAAGGTGGATTGCTTATATAAGCTGCTCACAGGTTCGAACCCTCAGTACATTTTTTTCAAAATTTTTCCTTCGATCTGTCACCTTGTTGCTTTGTTTAATTTTTCTTGTGCGTTTTGTTCCCTGATCCTTACTGATCATCTCCCTATCAAAAACACAGGTAATGGAGCAAGATTGAGACCAGAATCGTCGTTTTTCATACCGTACCTAGGGTTTTAGAAATCAAGGACTTAGGGTGTTTGTTAATGTGTGATTTTGTTTTCATTTCAATCTATATCAGTTTTAGGGGGAGAAGATTAATAGAATTAGGTTAATAACATTGTTTGATTGGTAGATTGATCGAATGAAACCATTTTACCCTAATTCTTCTTTAAAACTGATATAATTTGATTAAATGGAACAATTGATGATTCACGAGTCTTAATCGGCCACTATAGAACATATCCTGATCAAAACCAAGGGTTAAAAACAAAGTTGCAAAATTTTTGAATTTTTGAAGATGAACAATTTCACCTTCGATTCTACGAATGGGCGAAGGTGAAATAGAATGGGCGAATGAAGATCCAAACTGGGCGAATGTGTTTTCTAATCAAAATTTATTCACATTCGACCAGAAAATCACACCTTCGCACTATAATTTCTACATTCGACCTTAACCAAAACGGGCGAATGTGGAATTCAAAAATGTTAAAATTTTCAATTTTGTCGATTTTGTATTTTGACGTATTTCTTTGATTTTGATGTACAGATGGCTGATCAGACTGAAAATATTGAGACTCCAGTTGAGAATGTGGTTACAGATCCAGTTCCAGAGATTGTTCAGGAGGGAGAATCGTCAAGTACAAGCAATTGGCCGTTCGAGAAAACTCATAACTGCTGTGCTTATCTGGGTGATGTAGAAAAGAATGTTGAGTTTGCTGATATCATCAAGTTCTTAAAAAGGAGCAGAGTTGTATATGCGTTAGCTAGTCCGACTATTATCTACAAGGATATAGTTGAGGACTTTTACAAGAATGCGAAGTATGATTTCTGGGATAATCAGACTATTATTAAAAGCAAGATACAAGACATGGAGATGTTTATTACAGAGTCTGATATCAGAGAAGCGCTCCAGATTAAGTTTGAAGTGAGCGAAGATCCAAGAGAACTATCATGGACTGAACAGATGGCATGTTTCCTCCTAATGAAATACAAAGGAGCAATCACTGATGGTTCGATGCACAAAGGAAAGTTGAGCGTGCAGTTTAAATACTTTGCACACGTTATAATCCATGTGTTTGGATGTGTGAGTGGAGGTTATGACGTTATGCGGAGAAGTCTAAGCTCGTTGATGGTTGCGTTGACTCTCAACAAACCATTCAACGTGTCTGGGATCATTCTAGATCATATGCTGGAGATGTTAAAGGGCTTGAAAAAGAAGCAGTTTATGTTATACCCTAGATTCCTTATGATGATATTTGATCACAAGTATCCTAATTTGAGGAAGGATCCTACACAGATACTTGGTCAAGATCACATGAATATACGAACTTTGGTGAGAATGAAAGGCTACAAGGGTGTGCCAGACAATGAAAGGCCACCATACAGGAGATTATTTGGAGGCACTTAGCTAAAAAGGATTACACTGATCCTGGAAAGAACAAGGCTAGGCATCCTGATAGCGATTCTGATAATGATGATCCATTGGTTTATGCTGATGCTAGTACCAAGAGGAAGAGACAAGTGGTGAATCCCGGAGCCAAAGGGAAGGGTAAGGGAAAGACTGATCAAGGGAGCTCTAAGCAACAGGTGGTGAGGAAGAAAACAACTGCGAAGAAGGGTACAGGTTTGGTGGATGAAGAATCTGTTGACTCAGAGGAGACTGAGGAAGAGGAACAATGGGATTCTGATGCTGAGAATGTCAGGGCCACCAAACGTAAGGCCACTATGCTTGGTGAGTCTGAATCTTTGAACAGATCAATTGAAGAAGCTAAGAAGAGTAAGAAGTCTGTTGGTGTTGAAGATGAAGGTTTGAGTATTGACTTAGATGAGTTGGAAGCTGGAGAAACTGTGGTAGTTAACTTGCCAAAGCCAAAGCACAAGTCAATGGCAAAGAAAACTAGTACTAAGCAGTTAAGGGAGAAAGAGTTAGCCCAACTTTTGAAAGGTAAAAGAGTGCCCGATGCTGGTACGTCATCGAAGCTGTCTTCACCGGTCACTAAGAAGCAAAAGAAGTCTAAAGAGGCAGAGACATTACCAGTTGATCAATTCAATGTTGCACTGGATAATGTGCTTGATATGTTTAGAAAGCCTCAGAAAGGAAAGGAAGCTAAAGTTGAGCCATCTAGATCCAAATCTAAAAAGGTCACTGTTGATGATGATGTAATGAAGCAGGTGAACAAGAAAATGGATGACATGATGAAGATGATCGTTGCTCAACAAGCTGAAATAGCCAAGTTCAAGCAAAATGAAGAGAAAATGCTTCAGATTGTGGTAGCTTCTAAGTCAAATCAAGATGAGATTGACGAGAAAGTTAAGAAGCTTGAAGCAAAGAATAAGAAGCTTGAAGGTAAATGTTTGAGGAATAAGAACAGGTTGAAAGCTATAAAAGAAGACAACAAAGAACTAAAGGCTGAGAACAAACGCCTTAGTGATTTGATTGATGATTTGTATAATGTTGCACCCAAGTTGAAAGAGGGTGAAGAAGACAAGGAGAAAGAAGAAGAGCAAGTTGATTTTGAACCGTCTGAATCGGATAAAGAAAAAGATGATGATGAGGATGATGAGGAGTCAGAGAAAAGTGCTGATGAGGATGATAAGAAAGATGATGATGATGATGATGCAGAAGGGTCTGGAAGTCAGAAAGAGGATGATAGTAGTGATGATAGTGATGATAATGATGGAGGAGATGATACATCCAAGTTCACATTTGAAAAGAGATCACCTAAGAAGAAAGATACTGGAGAATCGAGTTCAAAGAAAAAGAAAGGTGAGAACACAGATTCAGATGAAAGTATCTTCTGGAATGAGAAGGTGAGATCTTTGACGGACGATGCGAAGAATGTTTACAGAGAAATGTTGGAAAGAAGAGAATGGACTATTGAGTTCACAGGACGTTTTGCTGAAATATTCCAGACAGATGACATGAGATACGAACTGGAATACAATGATCCTGATCTTGAAGAAGGTGAAGTACCTGCTTCTGTGGCAAAGGAAATTCTTGATGGACTTGCACAGAGAGTAGGGAAAACGTTTGAGGAGTTCATGGTGGATGAGTCGATTCCAGATATTCCTGAAAAGGATATTGGAAGTCACTCAGATGATAAGAATACTCCTGAGTTTGATGAAGTGGAGATTGAAGACATAACTCATGAGGAATATCCACAGTACTTCAGACAGACTGATGAAGATGTGATATTTCCTGACTTTACTGAAATACCAAACACTTCGGCAAAGAAAAAGGCAAAGCAAAGAAGTGCAGAGTTTGTGGAGAAAGTGTTTGGAGCTGATAAGCAAGAAAGTTCAAATCAATCTGATGAATTGAAGAGTTACTTGAAGAAATTGAGAGAAATGGATGAAAACCGACCGAAGCCTGAAGCTCAAGGAAATTTCTATAGATTTCACAATGCTAAGTTTAAAGGCAGAGCTCTCGGGTGGACATATTTAGGCAGGCTGAAGTGTCTAGCTGCTAAATGGGAATCAGGAATTCTATACTTCTATAGATTCATTGATTTGCTAACTCTACCGTACTGGGCGGTCAGAGATTTATGCAGATTCCCTATGTCTGAAGCTTCAGTTAACAATACACATGTCGGTTGGTGTGCAGACAAGCTGGTTTGGGAAAGTAGAACGAGATGGAATAGATTCAAGCCTCAATATCCAAGAAGGAAAGTTCATAGGGATATTGATCCTAAAACCAAGCTGAAAAGGGTTACTTTGATAAATAAAGCACCTGAAGTGATGAGGAAGATACCTTTGATGCCCATGCCACAACATTTCAGTGCTGACTTTATTTTCTGGTATTATGATTGGAGGAAGGCTGAAGCGGTGATAGTGTTAAGACACGGGAAGGACAAATACAAACATGTTCATGTATTTGATCCGATGTGGTTGATAAACTGTACTTTCGAAGACATCATCATGCTTTTCTATAATCCGATTCATCATGAGCCGAATGACGCTGATCAAGCAAAGAAGTATACTCAAGTGGTTGGAGTGTGTTTTGCTTATGATATAAATGCAGGAAGTAATTTGGATAACAAACTTGGCAAAATGGTGAAGATGGCGAATGTGTCGAAACCGGTGAAGAGAAAGTTGGAGCCTGAGATGACCAAAGAGCAGAAGAAACAGCTCAGAATTAAGTTGTTGAACAAGGCAATGGACGAAGACAGAAGACGATCCAATCAATAGTCGAGGGGGAGTTTGTAGATGCGTTTTGCGACTAGTGATTGGATGTTAACATATGTTAAAGATTGCTGAAGGATTGAAGGTGGAATCTGTCTGGTCGAAGGTAAGACAAAGTGGGCGAAGGTGAAGTATTATGGGCGAAGGTGTTTTGGAGCTTGACTGAAAGTGTTCATTCATACCCTTAACTGGGCGAATGTGGAAGAAGTCCACATTCGACCACAGTAAAGGGGCGAACGTGCAGGTGTTATAAATAGATTTTGTGTTTATGCAATGTATAGAGAGTTATCAGTTGTGTGTGTGTTTGAGTCAGGTTCCAGGTTAGATTGAGAGTGTCTGTAACTGATCAAGATTAACCTAAAAGTCATTGTAATCAAGTTTATGAACAAGTTAATCTATGAAAACCTTTGAAAATGATATTGATTGTGTTTTGATTTGAGTTTTATCTGTTTGTTCAAAGCTAGGGTTTCCGCACCTGGTTTTGTAACTTGTATGATCAATTAATCCTGTTTTAGTCAAAATCTTTCGCTCACACATTCTCAGAAGTTTAACCTAAAAGGACTATTAAACTTCTTAAACCCCTCTTTTCATTATTATCGTTTCAAAAACAAAACTTCCCTCTCTCAAAACCCTCTCTGAATCTTTCAATTGTTCTATCAAAAATAATGGCTTTAGTTCTTAAACAGGGAGACAATCAAACAGGCTACATCGAAAAAGATGAAGCCTGGTCCCAATACGATGAAATAATTAATTTGATCGTAAAATCACAATATTACACGACGTTCAGCATTGACCCACCAATCCATACTGACACTCTTAATTAGTTTTGGGCAAACACTGAGACTGTTACCGAAGATGGTAAAGTCCTTTCCTTGAAGACAAAGATCAAAGGGAAAGAAATGGCAATCACACCGGTAACTCTAGGAGAAAGTTTAAGTCTTGATGATGCTGAAGCACCTGATCATATTCCCAGTGGAACAATTCAATCAACCATAATTGAGTGTGGTTACCAAGGTATATTATCACATGCTACCATTTACAAGAAATATTTTGATGCAAAATATAAACTGTTGTTTCATTACATAATCATGTGTTTAAGTCCAAAGACTGGATCTTCTGATCAGATGTCCTCAACAATGCAACGAATTTTTCATTCAATTGTTAATGAAACTAAATTTAGGGCATCTTCATACTTTTTCAAAATGATAAAAAGAAATTTTTGTTGTATCCAAGGTTCGTCATGCAATGTATTATCAAAGAACTTGGACAAGAGGAGCTTGTGGGGGAAACAACTGTTTTAAACCCTTTAACCTCGCAAGCATACTCTAGGCATAACAAACCGACACTTTTGCTAGAGGATGACCAAGGGGAACATGTCACAGTCCTTAATGTCACACCCTCAAATTTCCACATGCGGAGTTCTACCGCGAGGCGTGTGACACACCAGGATCCAAGTCAACGGTCACAATAAACGACGTCTAAATTTAAAAACACACGTGGATAAAAACCATGCATAGGATTTAAAATCAACATTCGAAAGTGCGGAAGCATTTAAGTTTACAAAAGTCAAATGTAACAAAATCATAAGTTTTAAAAGTCAACATCCCAAAACATGCATAAATGATCCTAGACGCGAGTACGACTCCAGTGCGACTCCGTGCGCCTAGATGACAGCTGCTACCTTAGCGACCTGAGAAAACATGCTAAAAACGTCAGTATAAAATACTGGTGAGTTCACAGGTTTTTAAGGAAAATGTTTCACGAGGTTTTGAAAGAACCATCATGTTACTACTGACTGAGGAAAATACTTGTTTGACATTTAGACTCTGAAACGAACCAATCAACGAACTATCGTCTAACACGACCAACGAACTGCCCAATCATGCGCGAACTACCACTCCGTGGTCAACGAACTGTGCATTCACAATTAACGAACTACCGCCACAACGGACAACGAACTATCACAACGTGAGCCACATACACATAGAACATAAAGGAAACGTACAACCAACCCAGCATAACATGATCTTTTACAAAACGAAGTACTAAGCATGTTTCTCCCCCGAAAACGAAAACATTAAAGAGTGGGGCCGTGAAACTCACCTTAGGTTGCGTCTTCCGTTAATGAGTAAACCGTTTATGTGATATTGTAGTCCCAACTAGTGGCGACCTATCATAAGATACGTGTAAAGTTAGACTAATAACCCGTTGGGTTCATTAGTCCCTAATGTCCAGTCCATGACCATTATGTGCTTGAAAAACGCGTTTGAACGACAACCAGACTATGTGAGGCAAGACTCGACATCCCATTGGTGACCCGACATTCCACGTGTTCATCTCATACACCAACATATACAAATCATGCAACCAATACTTAACATGTGCTAAAGTTCAACGAGTCTAACACATAGATCAAATAACGCACAAACAAGTCCAAACACGTGTTACTATGTTACTAGGCATGTTACGGGGTTTCTAGCATGCTCCTAGGTGTCAAATCGGGTTTCAGAATGCTAAATTACTGTTACATTATCATAACTAGTGATTAGGAAAAGTCAACTGGTGATTAGGAAAAGTCAACTGGTGATTGGGAGCTACAAGACATGTTATTCAGAAGTTAACTAGTGATTAGGAGTCATAAGACATGCTATTCAGAAGTTATCTAGTGATTAGGAGTCATAAGACATGCTATCAGAAGTTATCTAGTGATTAGGAGTCATAAGACATGCTATCAGAAGTTATCTAGTGATTAGGAGTCATAAGACATGCTATCAGAAGTTATCTAGTGATTAGGATCACAATTGCATGGTGGGAAGGCGATTAGGCTCCCTAATCGCCTATAGAGCATGTGATTAGGGGCAATCGCCTACAGCTTAGGCGATTGGGAATTCCTAATCGCCTATGTTGTTCTATTCCGCCTTTTTCACGCGTTTAACCCTCCAAATCAGATCCGAAACATGTGTAAATACCCAATATCAATCATAACACATTAACAAACATATTTCAAGTAAAACCCCGAAGTTATCATCATTCTAGCAGTCCCGAATGCGAGCGTTTCCCAAAATAGTAAACTTAACATGTAAACATCACATCATCATGCACAAATTTGCCCTAAATAGCAAATATCCAGATTTCATTACGTAACAACGTTGTCCGATAGTATCCTACTGCTCTAGCATCATCCTAAAGCAAACCCTAACATCATATAATCAAAAATACACCTCATAACATCCTTAATCATTCAAAACTATTCAAATGGGTCAAAATAGCAAACATCAACAATACACAACCATGGACCTCCAAGCTCCTAGGACATCATCATACTAACTCATAACAGCTATAAACACCTTAATAACACAAGAACAATCATGTTTCAATCATAAAAATCCTACCTTTAATCACATATAACACATATAACATGCATAAGGGTTTGGGTTTGTTTAAAAACGGTTTTTAATGGATTTTCAAAGACAAAAACATTTAGAAATCAGGTCTGGACTTTTAGGGAACAAAACATAATCATATAAAGGTTTGGGGATGAAGAACACACCTTGGATTTAGGAGAAAATGATATGTAAAGCTTGGAAATGTGTGTTTTAATGTAAAAACGAGTTCCAGAGGGTGTTTGTGAGTTGGGATGGGTTATGGGACGGCTAGGGTTGCACAAATGGTGTTTTAGATGTCAAGGGTGGTATTTATAGGCGTTTCTAGTCGTTTAAAACACGTCAGGCGATTACGCAGCAGCTACAGGCGATTAGGATTCCTAATCGCCTACCTTATTGGCGATTAGGGATCTAATCGCCTTCCCTATAGGCGATTAGGGCTCTAATCGCCTACCCAAACATCCTAATCGCCTACATATAGGCGATTAGGGCTAATCACCCCCTATCAGCATGCAATTACGCGTAATCACCCCCTATCAGCATGCAATTACGCGTAATCACCTACAATATCATGCAATTACGCGTAATCACCTATAATATCATGCAATTACGCGTAGTCATCATCTTAACACATAAAAACACGTATTCACATACCGACAAATCACATAATGATTATAAACACATAATTCATGAATACAAACACGTTCACACTCGTTCACCAATTTCCGGGACTCGAGACTTGTGTGTGTTAAAACCCCAATGATGCACGACTCGACTCGACTGACCCTGTCATGTGTAACGTATGCACGACTCGCTAAGGTAGACTTACTGAGTTTTCAAAAAGTTAATCACTGGAGTTTTTCGGGTGTCACATCATCCCCCTGTTGAAAGAATTTTCTTCCCGAAAATTTCCCGAAGTCGAAGAGAGAGAGAGCAAATAAGAAGAAAATTTTCCGGGTCGTCACATCATCCCCCTGTTGAAAGGAATCTCTTCCCGAGATTCTTTTGGCTTCAACAGTGATGAGTGTCGACCTCTGTGTGTGCCCAAGTAACGTTTCCCAAAATGCAACGAAATGAAGGTCGTGAACCAAAACGTGATACTAACAACCGGGAAACAACTTCCCCAAATGTGAATACAAGACTAGAGACCCCCCCCCCCCCCCGATCGAAGGCCTACTGGAGACTACTATGATTGGAGACTACTATGATCGGTATGACAAACCCACTGGTACCGTCCAAGTTGCGTCTCCAAAGGACCCCCATCAACCCAAAGCATGAGAAGCAGTGACGAAAACCAAAACACCCGAAGATACGAATGCACAACGATGTGGATAAAGGTAAAACCAAAGTGTAACAAAAGACAAGAGAGAATACGTACGGGTAACAGTGTCTGGGTCCTCCTGGTTCTCTCTAGCACCGATAACAAAGACACGAGCAGTCGGACCACCACCCTCGTTGTTTCCACCGCCACCTGCGGCCCCAGCTCCAGCCTGATTTAGCTTCGGGCAGTTGCGCTTGAGATGTCCCACCTCACCACAGTTATAGCACCCACGATTTCCCTGAGGAACAGGAGCAGGGATGATCGCTTGACCCGGAGCCGTTTGAAGATTGACACTGCAGTTTTTGGCAATATGACCCACCTGCTTGCAACGGTTACAACGAAACTTCTCACAATTTCCGAGATGATGGTACCCGCATTGGTTGCACTCTGGTAGTTTTCCCGTGTACCCGCTCTGCCTCTGACCTGAGGACAATCCCAAGGCTTCAGTCTTCCTTGCCTGCTGACGTGGCGGACCCGAACCCGCGGCCTTTCCAGTACTATCCCACTTCCTCTTGTTATCCCCTGGTGTCTTCACGTCGGAGCCCCTAGGAGGTAGAATACCCTATGTAATCTTCAAGTTGGTCATCTTGGTAGCCGACCGCACAGCCTCAGACATGGTAGTAGGATCCCTCGCAGCCACCAACCCAGCAATCTCTGGCACCAAACCCGCAAGATACTGCTCTATCCTACTGTACTCTGGTGTCGATAAACCTGGACACATCACTGCTAACTCGTTGTGCGTGATCGTGTACTCCTCAACCTCAGAACCCACCATCTTAAGATTCCCGTATTCCTGTTCCAACCTCTTGATCTCCTCTCGCGTGCAGTACTCATCTTTCAACCTACGCACAAAATCCGCCCAAGGCATGGCGCCCCGAGACCAAGTGTCTGAGTGACGCATTTCCACCACGTCAGGGCGGGTCCTACAAAAGTCCCCGAAGCAAACTTCACCCAATCCGCTGCTGGAGTTTCACATAAAGCAAACACCGACTCAGTCTTCTCCAACCACCTGAGCAACTCCACAGCTCCCTCTGTACCTCGGAAGTTGAGGGGCTGACAATCCTTAAACCGTTTGTAGGCAACTCCCGCCTGCACCGGAGGAGCGGTAGCACCCATAAAGGTTTGCTGGGCAGCCTGGAAGGCAGCCAGTGCAACGCCCAGCTGTTGCTGCATCACCTCATTGAGTTCATCATACGTCAGGGTGATGTTACCACCACCACTACCCCCGCCAGTGCGGCCTCCACGTCGTCCCCCAGTACGTCCTCTAGTGCGTCCTGACATCTTCTGAGAAAGTAAGAAACAAACACTCAGACCCATCTCCAACGCTAAACCAAGAGAATATGAAAAGTCTAGGATCGGGTCCAAATGTGACCATTAATCGCAACACGAGATCCACCAAGTCTTCCATGCATTTCAACTTATGATTTCGTGTGCACCTGAAATGATAAATTGCTCTACATGGTCCTCAAGGCACCCAGTACCCACATCTTAGAACGAGATAGCCAACTCAAAAGATCAACAAACAAGTTCCTTCGACTGCAAGCTCGAAGAGGAAGATAAAATGAAACTAGGAATAACCAAGAATGTGATAGATAATATGACACTGTGTGGTAAGGACACCGACACCCCGACAAGGTTAGTATGTTTACCAAAAGAGACGACTCAAATGTATGTGACCGTCTAGTGTGTGAGACTCGGCTATAGTCTAGACTCTACATGCAGTCCTAGTTCACTATAACCATTGGCTCTGATACCAATCTGTCACACCCTCAAATTTCCACATGCGGAGTTCTACCGCGAGGCGTGTGACACACCAGGATCCAAGTCAACGGTCACAATAAACGACGTCTAAATGTAAAAACACACGTGCATAAAAACCATGCATAGTATTTAAAATCAACATTCGAAAGTGCGGAAGCATTTAAGTTTACAAAAGTCAAATGTAACAAAATCATAAGTTTTAAAAGTCAACATCCCAAAACATGCATAAATGATCCTAGACGCGAGTACGACTCCAGTGCAACTCCGTGCGCCTAGATGACAGCTGCTACCTTAGCGACCTGAGAAAACATGCTAAAAACGTCAGTATAAAATACTGGTGAGTTCACATGTTTTTAAGGAAAATGTTTCACAAGCTTTTGAAAGAACCATCATGTTACTACTAACTGAAGAAAATACTTGTTTGATGTTTAGACTCTGAAACGAACCAATCAACGAACTATCGTCTAACACGACCAACGAACTGCCCAATCATGCCCAACGAACTACCACTCCATGGTCAACGAACTGTGCATTCACAATTAACGAACTACCACCACAACGGACAACGAACTATCACAACGTGAGCCACATACACGTAGAACATAAAGGAAACGTACAACCAACCCAGCATAACATGATCTTTTACAAAACGAAGTACTAAGCATGTTTCTCCCCCGAAAACGAAAACCGTAAAGAGTGGGGCCGTGAAACTCACCTTAGGTTGCGTCTTCCGTTAATGAGTAAACCGTTTATGTGATATGATAGTCCCAACTAGTGGCGACCTATCATAAGATATGTGTAAAGTTGGACTAATAACCCGTTGGGTTCATTAGTCCCTAATGTCCAGTCCATGACCATTATGTGTTTGAAAAACGCGTTTGACCGACAACCAGGCTATGTGAGGCAAGACTCGACATCCTATTGGTGACCCGACATTCCACGTGTTCATCTCATACACCAACATATACAAATCATGCAACCAATACTTAACATGTGCTAAAGTTCAACGAGTCTAACACATAGATCAAATAACGCACAAATAAGTCCAAACACGTGTTACTATGTTACTAGGCATGTTACGGGGTTTCTAGCATGCTCCTAGGTGTCAAATCGGGTTTCAGAATGCTAAATTACCGTTACATTATCATAACTAGTGATTAGGAAAAGTCAACTGGTGATTAGGGAAAGTCAACTGGTGATTAGGAGCTATAAGACATGTTATTCAGAAGTTAACTAGTGATTAGGAGTCATAAGACATGCTATTCAGAAGTTATCTAGTGATTAGGAGTCATAAGACATGCTATCAGAAGTTATCTAGTGATTAGGAGTCATAAGACATGCTATCAGAAGTTATCTAGTGATTAGGAGTCATAAGACATGCTATCAGAAGTTATCTAGTGATTAGGATCACAATTGCATGGTGGAAAGGCGATTAGGCTCCCTAATCTCCTATAGATCATGTGATTAGGGGCCAATCGCCTACAGCATAGGCGATTGGGAATTCCTAATCGCCTATGCTGTTCTGTTCCGCCTTTTTCGCGCGTTTAACCCTCCAAATCAGATCCGAAACATGTGTAAACACCCAATATCAATCATAACACATTAACAAACATATTTCAAGCAAAACCCCTATGTTATCATCATTCTAGCAGTCCCGAATGCGAGCGTTTTCCAAAATAGTAAACTTAACATGTAAGCATCACATCATCATGCAAAAACTTGCCCTAAATAGCAAATATCCAGATTTCATCACGTAACAACGTTGTCCGATAGTATCCTACTGCTCTAGCATCATCCTAAAGCAAACCCTAACATCATATAATCAACAATACACCTCATAACATCCTCAATCATTCAAAACTATTCAAATGGGTCAAAATACCAAACATCAACAATACACAACCATGGACCTCCAAACTCCTAGGACATCATCATACTAACTCATAACAGCTATAAACACCTTAATAACACAAGAACAATCATGTTTCAATCATAAAAATCCTACCTTTAATCACATATAACACATATAACATGCATAAGGGTTTGGGTTTGTTTAAAAACGGTTTTTAATGGATTTTCAAAGACAAAAACATTTAGAAATCAGGTCTGGACTTTTAGGGAACAAAACATAATCATATAAAGGTATGGGGATGAAGAACACAGCTTGGATTTAGGAGAAAATGATATGTAAAGCTTGGAAATGTGTGTTTTGTTGTAAAAACGAGTTCCCGAGGGTGTTTGTGAGTTAGGGTGGGTTATGGGACGGCTAGGGTTGCACAAATGGTGTTTTAGAGGTCAAGGGTGGTATTTATAGGCGTTTCTAGTCGTTTAAAACACGTCAGGCGATTACGCAACAGCTACAGGCGATTAGGATTCCTAATCGCCTACCCTATTGGCGATTAGGGCTCTAATCGCCTTCCCTATAGGCGATTAGGGCTCTAATCGCCTACCCAAACATCCTAATCGCCTACCTATACGCGATTAGGGCTAATCACCCCCTATGAGCATGCAATTACGCGTAATCACCCCCTATCAGCATGCAATTACGCGTAATCACCTACAATATCATGCAATTACGCGTAATCACCTATAATATCATGCAATTACGCGTAGTCATCATCTTAACACATAAAAACACGTTTTCACATACCGAAAAATCACATAATGATTATAAACACATAATTCATGAATACAAACACGTTCACACTCGTTCACCAATTTCCGGGACTCGAGACTTGTGTGTGTTAAAACCCCAATGATGCACGACTCGACTCGACTGACCCTGTCATGTGTAACGTATGCACGACTCGCTAAGGTAGACTTACTGAGTTTTCAAAAAGTTAATCACCGGAGTTTGCCGGGTGTCACACCTAAGGAACCAACATCCTCACAACCCAAAACCTAAAAAGCCTAAACAAACCAAACAACAAAAATCCAAACCCACCAACCCCAAAAGAAAAGCAATTCTGGAATTTGAGATGCTTGAAGCTGCTAATGCGCAATGTGCACTTTCAAAAGATGTGACTGAAACTTCCTCTCGGTCTCATTCATCTCACACACCAGAAAGAGCACCCATATCCATTCTATTTTCTAGAAAGAGTTTTAAAAAGAAAAAAATTACCGACCCTGCTTTCAAATCAACTTAACCAACTAAACAAAACCCAACTACTGATCCCATAACTTCTGAAAAAGAAACATCACCTGTAGTTGAGATTGCTAATATTCTCTCTGGGCTGAAACAACACAATCCATCAGCAAATGTCAATCCCCAAGCACCACATAAAACAGGGGATGAAAACATAGAAATGAACATTGATGAGAATGTGATCGGCCCTAACCAAAGAGATGAGGAGGAACCAAGGCCTCTACGCCCATACTTAGAATCCTTTGGTATATTTGAGGCTGCTACTACTCTTATACCATCCAGTGATGGATTGGAGGACAGTAATACCATAGCTAAGACCTCAAATGTGGCAACTACTGATGAAGGCCTTGTGCCTGAAGTAGGAAAACCTCAGTGCCAAGAAAAAGAGGTTCATGATACAACTAGGTTGGGCCTAGCTCATGAGACACCTCCACCTCCTTGGTTTCATGAAGTGGATGAAGCCAAAAAGGGGGAGATGTGAAAGGAACCTGAAGTTGTGTCTCTTGAAGTTTCAAAAAGAGCTAGAGAAGCACAACATCTTAAGGATTCTCAAAAACTAACTACCATGACTAGACAAGAAAAAGCTCTGAAAGAAAGAGCAGAATGGTATGAAAAAGAAGAGGGAAGCCTTAGAGAGAAAGCTGAAAAGTCAACCCAAGGCCATAATGATGCAGCTGCTGAAGACAAGACCAAAAGTACTGAAGACAATCCTTCAGTAGTTGATGCTGCTCAGATCAACACTTCAGTAGTTGACATTTCCTGCACTGAACCAGAACAGTCATCTAATGCAACAGAAACAAATCCTGCTGAAATTCCAAAGCCTGTTCCCACTGCTACAACTGATTTAAATTCCTCTTCTATAACGATAACAGAAGATCAAATAGAAGAAAAAGAATTAACAGAAGATGAAAGAAGAAAAGCAGAAAGAGAGGCAAAGGAACAAGAGGTATGGAAAAGCATAGATGAAAGGGATGACTTGAGCTTTAATGACAAGTTATTAGAATATGAAAAGAAGTTAAATGAGTTAAAAGCACAAGAAAGACTTACTGAGCGAACTCTCCTTGCAGTAGAAGAAGATAAAAGGCAACAGCTAATGATTTATATCAAGCAAAAACACAAAGACAAGGAAATACTCACTTATGGGACTCTCAACTGAAGAACTCACAAGACAAGCACAACTTGTATCAGAAAGGCTAGCCACAGAGAAAGACAGAAAGTTTGAAAGAGCCCAAATGATTCAAGAATTGGTAGACAACAATTTTGGTTCAAAACAACAGATATGTAAGTGGAAAGAAGATGTAATTTATGACACTTACAAAAAGCTCAAGGCTGACAGACTTGCAAATCAAGAAAAGTACAAATCCACACAGCCTGCTACCAATAAAAAGTCAGGGGAAAACACTAAAACAGATTTCAAGATGGTTTTGCTTGAGAAGAACACCATTGTTGAAAATTATTTTACTGTTGAAGAGAAGCCTCTGATAACTCAATATAGGGATCCTGCAACATTTTCTTATCAATTGCAACAGGCCATCAAAGAACAAAAACAGACCAAGGTAGTCACTGAACATCACATGCCTATCTCAAAAGGTGATACACCTGGTACTATTTTAGTTGAAAAGAGAAGGAGATCCAATCTGATCAATTCTGAAAAAGAAAAACCACCAACATCATATCTATATTCAAACCTACAGATTGTACCATAGAAAGACAAATTCTTTAGTTCTAAATCACCAATCAAGAAATGGTTTTTCACCCAAAAGTCCAGTTCCCTGGTTCTAGAAAGACAAGACTGTTTAATAAAAGTCCTTCATAGCTTGACTTAATTGGAAAGATTATTTGATGAAGATCTACTAACCATTCTGGAGATGTTACCAGAACAAGGACTACTTCTAGAAATACAGGTCAGAGAACTCAAACATCAAACAATCAAGGAAATCTGTAGAGTTCTTGACTTAAGGAAGAGAGGATCTTATAAATAAAGATAGACAAAGGTTTTGGCTTCATCAATCCAGGGGGAGATTGTAGGGTCAAAGAGGATTGACAAGCCAGTTTGAACCTTAGTCTTATATCCTCTTAACAATTTGTGAAACTGCTGAAGAAGAAGATATGTAAAGTTCTGAAGAGTAAAAGGATCAGAAGTTCTGAAGATAAACCAGACAGAATATCTGAAGAACGAACTGTTGAAGACAAACTCCTGAAGATCACTCATCCGAAGTTTGTCACTCATCAACACTCTCATTAAGAAGATTCTAACCGCCTTTAATCTTAGCAGTTTAGTATTATATTAGTTAACTTAAAGTCTTTGTTCAAGTTTCAATGCTACAATCTGTTGTAGTATTATCTTACATTATTTTAAGCTTTTGATTACTTAGCTTGTATGTAATCTTTCGGCTATAAATAGAGGGGTTACTCCCACTATTTTAGCAATCGATAATCATCTATCCAAAATTTGAACTTTTTCCTTCAAATTACTTTATAGTTTATCCATTCATATATATCTGAGAATCATCTTTCTTTAACTGTTATATTCATTTACCATTATTGATTCTCATCTTTACTTCCTAGTTCATTGATTGAGGGGGAGTAATAACTCCTATTAAAAGTGACACTTTATCTTGAGCACTTAAATATTCCGCTATGCAATTTACTTTGATACATTTACAACACATAAGTGTTCATGAATAAGAACTGTTAAAAGAGAAACTGATCCAACATAATTCGTGTATGACCAATCATAAGCTAGCTAAGTGAATGATTACTATGCAAACCATGAGTCCCATAACCAAACCTCTTGACTGTTAATTGTGCATCGCGCATTGTGCACTAAAGACAACGTATTCATAGTAGAATACTAACACTCTTTTGTATGCAACCGGTTAGAGCGACTAACCAAGAGTGGGGTGTCAACCCAATAGATCTATTAAAGTGTTCCATGGTTTTTGATAGCTAATGGTTACAGTAAACGTTGTACGAGGACTAGTACTCATGAACCAATATGTCTCATGTTCCATATGGTAGTCACGATAGAATGTACACACACTTGTAAATGACACTAGTATGGATGCATGTATTTCGAGTGTGTTAGCATGTTTTCTTATGGAAATCGTGTATAAATGTTCTAAAAGAGTAATGAAAGTCGAAGATGTACACATAGGTATGTTTTGGATTTAAAAACCAAGTCTTGGTGATTTATTAAGCCACATGTTGTTTATAAATCTTAGGTGTGGCGAGAGTTTTATGTATACATGCTATACACATGCATATATTCGGCCTATGCATAGGTATTCATATACATGTTTGTAATCGGTTCTCATGCTTCTAAACAAGTTAATGCCGATCAAATTACTAAACTATAGGTGTCATGGGGCTGGGTATTGGATGTATGAGGGTCGAAGGGTGGGTGAAACAAGAGGCCTATGGTTTATAAGCATTGCAGATAGTTATAACTTACCTTGAAGTGGGATGGAACCTTGTGACTCTTGAGAGCTTCTAGTTGCTTACCTTGAGTGCTCGTGAGGCTTTGGCTAGGGGAGATCAAGACCCGAATGTTTAGAGGTGAAAAGGGAATGTTTGGTGTGCATTTGAGAGTAAAATGGGGTCCCTTTATATAGGGGTCGGCAAAGTCATGAGCAAAACAAAAGAGGAAAGGCAAAACTCCTTGGATGGTGCATTGATTAAGCATGGTAATCATGTGATAATGAAAGATAGTGACTTGTGGGAGGTTTGTCTTTGGTCTTGGCCAATTGGGATTGGGTGAGGATATAAGGGGAAGGTTGACTTAACAAGGAGTGGGTTATAGGTTTGTCTTAGAGTCCATTTTGAGGTAACTTACAAACATTCCTTGGGTGGCTTCCTTGGTGTCATACGACCGCAAATGAAGGACAAGGGAGTGACTATATCTTAGTGAAAGTGATGTATAAGAGAAGCCTTGTCTTGTCCCTTTCCTTGATGTGTTGGCCGATTGTGGAGGATCACAAAATGGGTTAGTGTTCATTCATGGGGATGTCTTTATAATAGTTTGTCCTATATCTAATTTGGTGTAAGTCTTGGACATGGATTCTTGTCTTTGGCCGATTGATTCATCATCAAAATCATCCATTTATGGCAAGCCATCATGTGTAGGGATGAGGTAGGGTGTTTGGAAGGAGGTTAAGATAGTGTAAGTTAGTTGTTTTGTCCCCTAGTGTGATACATGGATGTAAGATCTTGTGATAGTGACTCTTGAAGGTGTTTGTGTGTTTTGTTTGTTTCGGGAGAAGATGGTTCCAAGAGGATCAAGGCTTTTCTAGTACAAGATAATTACTTGGTTTATGTTATTGATAATGACATAGGCTTGTTTTGGTATAAGTAAGGTAATCTAGTTGTAAGGTACTTGTCTTATGCCCCATTAAATGTGTCGTATATGTGTGTGTGTGTGTGTGCCTATTATATATATAGAGATATGCAAGAATTAGAGGTGTGAGGTAGTCTGGGATGTTAGTGTAATTAATGAAACTTAGAGTAGATTTGTAGGTTTGATTTATACGTATGTGTGTAGGCTTTGTCATGGGTGAATAATATCCCCACATATGTGCATGTCATGTGAGTCTTGTATGTATAACGTACCCTGATTATGCCTGATGATGATATTAACATGTAGTGATTTCCATTAGTTATGAACATGTGTTATTAGGTGTTGTCATATGATAATGTTGGAGATCCACATTCATGTGTTAGTGAGGAGTTATCATGTCTTTGTGAGTAACAACCTCATTGGATGCTTGTTTGGTAATTTTTCTGGGCGTTGTACGCATAAACGATTGGTCTTTGTTGAGTTTTCTTGAGTAACTCATGCTTTACCAGACTAGGTGGTATAATGTGTGAAGAATGTATAAATATGCACATATAATGACGAAATAAATGAAATATGTACGGATGTTGACCTGGTTTGCTGACTGTTCTCACAGCAAGTGTCAAGTGAGAGAAAATTTTGAAAAATTTTCTGGGTGTCACAATTCTGACATGCTCGTCGGTCGGTGAGGTTACTTTATCACCTTACGGTGGCAGTCTACGTTGGCATGGTGTTTTCATAGCCAATCCATTCCGATTACGACTTCAAATTCTCCTATCTTCATGGGCACTAGGTCTATAGGGAATTCCCCTGTTTATAATGATTGCACAACCTTGACACTCGTCACAGACAATAAAATGCTAGTTATCAACTACTTCTACTTCAAGGGGAATAGGTAATTTGGTTAAGATAAACGTTGGATGCCGAATCAGTTCATACAAGACGAACGACTTATTAGCACCCATATTGAATAGAACCTTTGTAGGGATAAAATTTACGAGAAAGGTGCATGCGGCCATGTTCGGGTCCTCTTTAGCCTCCTCTACGTTGATATGGAACGATCTTGCTGGCGACTTGGATGTTTCGTGTGTGGATTCGGATTTACCACCAGATTGTGCTAGTTCCGGGCACTCGTCTTTCTTGGTGCCCCAACTTATACAACTTGAAATACACATCGGCTTTGGTGGGGCAGTTGGCCATGATATGACTCATTTTCTTGCAATTTAGACATGGCTTGTTCTTCATGTAACATTCTCCCTTGTGCCCCTTCCCACAAATTTTGCATAGATTAGGCGTCCCGCCTTTACGATTCCCTTTTTGGAGGATTCCCCAACTTTTTCTTTCTTGCTTGGGCTTTGGTTCAGATCCACTACCGTTCTTTCACCCCTTTGGACTTGCTTTTTGAGCTCCATTTCTCGCTTGCGGGTTGCTTTGATGATGTCGGTCAGAGTTTCGTATTTTGAGGGAGTCATGAATTCCATAAATTCGGCCCCAAGCATGTTATGATAGAATTTTGGCTTGTCTAAAATGATCCCGGTGATCCTATCGATTGTTTCACCTTGATGTCTAAGCCTCGTGAAATCTTCTTTAATCTGATTCACAACCACTTTAGGCTAAGATGTTGAAGGAATGGAACCCTGAATTCCTCCCAAGTCATGGGTCTTAAGGCCTCCGAGCTTAACCCACTTTTCTTCACGTCCCTCTTTGGCTAGTTCTCTCAATTAACCCATGGCATATGCCACACGGTCTCTAGCATCACAATCGGTCCTCTCGAATATGTCTTCCAACTCGAAAATCCATCATTGGCATATCACCGGATTTACTTCCCCTTCATAGTTTCGGGGCTTGCATGCCATGAATTTGTCATATGGACATGATTTCCTGGTTTTGTTTTTTGCTTAGATCTTGGAGAACACTTTCCTTAATCTCATTACACTTCTCTTCGATTATCGAGAGGAGTGTTGTCTAATGTTCGCTCAAGAATCCAGGCATAGTAGTTTGTATGGCCTTTCCAATTTCTTCGGAAACGAGTTTCTTTATTCCTCACCGAGTAACGAGAGTTTGACCACTAGATGTAGAATCGTCAGCCATCATGTACTGAAAAGTTAATCATTGGTTAGAAGCATTTTGATTGGATTTCTTTGTCGTACTAATTGTATTGAATCTGATTGTATTTGCTACTGATGCTATGGTGAATTCCCAATTTCCGGTTTGGTTGAATCTTTGCGTGACATGACCGTGCAATTGGTGCATTCACGGTTCTAAGTGCTCAATGCACCGTCCCCGTGTTTGTTGTCGATTGACTCTAGTTCAATCATGATGTACATCATTTTGACTAAATTACATGACTTTGGACACAACTTCCTTACCAGATTGATGATCAAGCTCGAACCAAATGCCCAACTCGTATAACCTTGGGCTGTGATTACCCCAATCGTAATTATGGCCAATATTCTAATAATATGCATTTAAACATAGTTTTTATCTATTAAAAACCATAAAATCATGTCTAAATTAGTGGAAGTAGGACATAACATCCAAGAGAACCAACTGGTTTAGGTTTAGTTTTACAAACAACTATTTCATTAATTATCCCGAAAACAATAGAAACTTTAAATCCGTGACAACAAAATCTTGTGGAAGGGTTCGAGTTTCATTCATTCGGTCCTTGTTCCTTGATTGATCATCAACCTGCTTTAATTCATTTTACCGATGAGTTTTACACAACATAAGAGCGATTAATAATCGAGTAATCGAATGGAATTGGATTAAAGAACAACAAAACACAAAACTAAAAAAATTTCCCAAGCCCTACCCTAGCCTATGTTCCAACGACGGTAGGCTAAGGTCCATCTTTGCTTCTTCTTTTTTAATCAGACTGTAACCTACGACCTGAGAGCGGCATGTTACGGTTTGCCTCTCCTGACCTTGGACCTTTTGCTGACCGTAGGTTACGGCCTCTAGCCGTAGCCTATGGTCTCGACTTGCTGGAAGACATTTTATCTTGCTTAAAAGCATGGTCATCTTCTATGACCGGTCCGAAATGTAACTAGAGGGCATAACCCTTCGTATTGGCGCTAATTTAGCTTAATCTTGTCAAGGTCAGTTGCAAGAAACCATCCTTATACTAGTTTAACATTCAATTTCCCATAATCAATTTGCTTTAATGTTTGCCCTTCCTGGTGCGTTAAGACTCAATAGGCCAAGACATGAATATAGGAGACCACTATGGCTCCCTACCTTACCATTTACGCTTACCTGGCCTGTTTGCTTGCGCTACATGCACACTAAGATACTAAATCCAACAATGACAGGTTTGATCATCTAGTAATGGCATGATCGGAGTTTATGATTTCTTATTTGGGAAAAACAAACTCCTGTGACTCCCAACTACATTATATGACTTGCCACAAGCATTCGAATTCACGACTAGGCAACGAATGCTCCCTTTCGAGTCACTCTACCATTGCGGCATCGCCTTGTGTCCATGGCCACATGTGGCACTTCTCTTAGTCGCTGAAGAAACACAGATCCTAGATTGTCGGGTTAGCGCCAATCTTGGTAGTGATTCCACAGGGTTTTGATAAAGAATTATATTTGTAAAATGTGGTAGGTCTAAGGACAAGACCAAGGATGTTTAGAGACAACAAGTTAGAAGTGCCGAGCCTCTAAATGTTAGCAAATAAACAAGAGTTGGAAAAGTACGATGTGCTCGTAGTCTTTTCTGTGAAAGTGTTAGTGAATATCGGATGCCAGTAAAAGGAGAAGGTGTCACACCCTCAAATTTCTACCTGCGGAGTTCTACCGCGAGGCGTGTGACACACCAGGATCCAAGTCAACGGTCACAATAAACAACACTATATGAGACATAAGTAAATTCAAATCACAAGTTCAAACCATTTTGACATAACAGCAGAAGCATTGTTTTACAAAACGAAACCCAAAAGTATCCAAACTCGTTCGATAACAAAACCATGAAACCTAAACTAGACGCCGTGCAGACGCGTGCGCCTAAGCCCTGAGATGTTGCTACCTTAGCGACCTGAGAAATCATGCCAAAAACGGGTCAACATATAATGCTGGTGAGTTCACAGGTTTTAAGTTTACAATTAGTTTCCGTATGTTGAGCATTGATCACAAAATACCATGTCATGACATGCATTAAACAAACAAACAAGCGTTTCCTACTACTACCACGACTCTGATGCTGAAACCACTACTGACAGCGTTGCTTGTGTTGCTGCCCGTGTTTGAGTTGCTTGTGTTGCTAAACTAGAGACAATATGCACCCGCCCGGCTCCCAACCGACGGGTGGGGTTTGTCAGGCCCAATAGATCTATCCACATTTCTCCGTTGTGCCCAGCACATTCATGGTTTCCCCCAGGGACTTCCGTGTTTCGTCGTGTAGTCATCAAAAGTGTTGTAAATCAAAGGAGTTGTGTTTCAAAAGCGTTGCATTCCAAAAGTGTTGCTTTCCAAAAATGTTGCATTCCAAAAGTGTTTCAAAAGCGTTGCATGTTTACAACAATTTACTTTCCAAAAGAGTTGTGTGTTCAAAGCGAGTAAAGCGTTTTCAAAAGAGTTACATGTTTATACAAAAGCGTTGAGTTTGTTAAATTGCGTGGCATGTTTCTCCCCCGAAAGAAAACAGATAAAAGAGGGGCCGTGAACTCACCTTAGGTTGCATTAATTCGAAAATGATTTAAATCAACAAGCTATGCTAGCCCCGTAAAGCGGCGATCTAACATATGACAGTTACAAGTACTTAGACTAATAACCCGTAGGTTAGTTAGTCCCTAGATGCCCAGACCATAACCAGGTTCGTTTGAAAATGCGTTGACTGTTAAACTGACCAAATGTACAAGACTCGACATCCCATTGGTGACCCGAGAATCCACGTGTTCGTCTCATACACAAAACATGCAACTTAGTACTTAACATGTGATAAAGTTCAACGAGCCTAACACATAGGTCAAATAACGCACACATAAGTCCAAACACGTGTTACTATGTTACTAGGCATGTCACGGGGTTCCTAGCATGTTCCTAGGCGTCAAATCGGGTTTCAGAATGTCAAAATACACTTATGACAGCAGTACACGCGATTAGGAACTTAGCATGCAATTAGGAAAAGTCAACATGTGATTGGGGATGGTCAACAGGCAATTAGCATTCTAATCGCCTATAATAGCATGCGATTGGTATGCTAATCGCCCCTTAAGGGGGCCTAATCGCCTATAACAGCAGGCGATTGTGATGCTATTCGCCTGCTGCAGCTGCACAATGCAATTTCGCGCGTTTAACCTTCCAGATCAGATCCGAAACATGCGTAAACACCCAATATCAATCCTAACACATTAACAAACATATTTCAAGCAAAACCCCTAAGTTTTCATCATTCTAACAGTCCCGAATGCGAGTGCTTTCCCAAAATAGTAACTTATCAGGTAAACATCACATCAACATGCAAGAACTTGCCTTAGATAGCAAATATCCAGATTTCATCACATAACCACGTTGTCCGATAGTAACCTACTGCTCTAGCATCATCCTAAAGCGAACCCTAACATCAAAAAATCAACAACACACCTCCTAGCATCCTTAATCATTCAAATGGGTCAAAACATCAAACATCAACAATACACAACCAAAACCATTCAAACTCCTAGAACATCATCATACTAACTTGCAACAGCCATAAACACCTTAATAATACAAAAACAATCATGATTCAATCCTAAAAATCCTACCTTTAAACACATATAACACACATAAAGGTTTGGGTTTGTTTAAAAACGGTTTTGAATGGATTTTCAAAGACAAAAACATTTATAAGTCAGGTCTGGACGTTTAGGGAGTAAAATATAATCATTTAAAGGTTTGGGTTTGAAGAACACACCTTGGATTTAAGAGGAAATGATGGGATAAGCTTGGAAATGGTTGTTTTGATGTAAAAACGAGTTCCAGAGAGTGTTTGTGTGTTGGTATGGGTTATGGGACGGCTAGGGTTGCACAAATGGTGTTTTGGAGGTCAAGGGTGGTATTTATAGGCGTTTCTAGTCGTTTAAAACACGTCAGGCGATTGTGCAGCACTTACATGCGATTAGGGCTCCTAATCGCCTGACATTTCATGCGATTAGGGCCTAATCGCCTGATATTTCATGTGATTAGGGCTAATCGCCTGATATTTCATGTGATTAGGGCTAATCGCCTGATATTTCATGTGATTAGGGCTAATCGCCTTATATTTCATGTGATTAGGGCTAATCACCCCCTAAGTCATGCAATTAGGGCTAATCACCCCCTAATATCATGCAATTACGCGTAATCACCTATAATGTCATGCAATTACGTGTAATCACCGTTTTAACGTATGTAAACACGTATACACATACCGATAAGTCACATAATGATTATAAACACATATTACATGAAAACAAACACGTTCACACTCGTTCACCAATTCCCGGGACTCGAGACTTGCGTGTGTTAAAACCCCAATGATGCACGACTCGACTCGACTGACCCTGTCATGTGTAATGTATGTGCGACTCGCTAAGGTAGAGTTACTAAGTTTTCAAAAGTTAGTTACCGGAGTTTGCCGGGTGTCACATCATCCCCCTGTTGAAAGAATTTTCGTCCTGAAAATTTCCCAAAGTCGGAGAGAGAAAACAAATAAGAAAAAAAATTTTCCGGGTCGTCACATCATCCCCCTGTTGAAAGGAATCTCGCCCCGAGATTCTTCCGTCCTCAACAGTGATGGGTGTCGACCTCTGTGTGTGCCCAAGTAACGTTTCCCTAAAATACAACGAGTGAAGGTCATGAATCAAAACGCGACAGCAACAACCGGGAAACCACTTCCCCCAAACGTGAATATGAGACAAAAGAGCCCCGACCGAAGGCCTACTGGAGACTACTATGATCGGTATAACTAACCCACTGGTACTGTCCAAGTAGCATCCCCAAAGGACCCTCATCGACCCCAAAGAATGAGAAACAAGGACCAAACCACAAGGAAAACACCCGAAGGCACGAACGCAGAACAATGCGGATAAAAGTAAAACCAAAGGGTAACAAGAGATAAGAAAGAATACGTACGGGTAACAGTATCAGGATCCTCGTGGTTCTCTCTAGCCCCAATAACATAAGCACGAGCAGCCACACACTGCCCTTATTGTTTCCTCCATTCCTTGCTGTACTTGCCTCCCCCTGATTCAGCTTTGGGCAATTTCGCTTGAAATGCCCTGTTTCACCACAATTCAAGCACTTGATTTCCCCGAGGAGTAGGAGTGGGGATGACTGCTTGAACCTGTCCTGCCTGAATGCTGGCCCTACAATCCTTGGCCAGGTGACCATAGCGATGACAATGATTGCCACGAAACGTATCACAGCCCCCAACATGATGGTACCCGCACTGGTTGCACTTAGGGTTCCTTCCAGTGTATCCACCTTGATTCTGAGCCGACGCTGACCCTGAAGCTTCAGCCTTCTTCGCCGCCGGTTGTCGCTGAACCACCGCTGAACCCTTCTCCACACTTTCCCACTTTCTCTTGTTCTCCGCCGTCGCCTTCACAGAAGAGCCTCTAGGAGGCAAGACACCCTCAGAAATCTTCAAGTTGGTCATCTTAGTAGCCGACCGCACAGCCTCTGACATGGTAGTGGGATCCCTAGCAGACACCAACCCAGCAATCTCTGGCACCAAACCCGCAAGATACTGCTCTATCCTCCTGTACTCTGGCGTCGACAAACCTGGACACATCACCGCTAACTCGTTGTGCCTGATCGTGTACTCCTCAACATCAGAACCCACCATCTTAAGATTCCCATATTCCTATTCCAACCTCTTAATCTCCTCTCGCGGGCAGTACTCATCCTTCAACCTACGCACAAAATTCGCCCAAGGCATGGCGTTGGCCTCCCCGAGACCAAGTGTCTGTGTGATGCAGTTCCACCATGTCAAGGCGGGTCCTACAAAAGTCCCCGAAGCAAGCTTCACCCAATCCACTGCTGGAGTCTCACATAGAGCAAACACCGACTCAGTCTTCTCCAACCATCGAAGCAACTCCACAGCTCCCTCCGTACCCTGGAAGCTGAGAGGCTGACAATCCTTAAACCGCTTGTAGGCAACACCTGCCTGAACCGGAGGAGCAGTAGCACCCATGAAAGTCTGCTGGGCAGCCTGAAAAGAAGCTAGTGCAACGCCCAACTGTTGCTGCATCATCTCATTGAGCTCATCATACGTCAAGGTGATGTTACCACCACCTCTACCCCCACCAGTGCGGCCTCCACGTCATCCCCCAGTACGTCCACCAGTGCGTCCTGACATCTTCTGAGAAAGAACAAGAACAAACACTCAGACCCAACACCAAAGCTAAACCAAGGAACTATGAAAAGTCTAAGATCGGGTTCAAATGTGGCCATAAATCCCAACACGAGATCCACCAAGTCTTCCATGCATTTCAACTTATGATTTTGTGTGCACTTGAAATGATAAATTGCTCTACATGGTCCTCAAGGCGTGCCCCGAGCTCGAACCTCAAGTCACCCGGTACCCACATCTTAGGAAGATATAACCAACTCAAAAGATCAACAAACAAGTTCCCTCGACTGTAACCCGAAGAAGAAGATAAAGTGAAGCTAGGAATAACCATGAAAGAGATAGGTAATGTGACACTGTGTGGTAAGGATACCGACACCCCGACAAGGTTAGTATGTTTACCAAAAGACACGACTCAAATGTATGTGACCGTCTAGTGTGTGAGACTCGGCTATAGTCTAGACTCTACATGCAGTCCTAGTTCACTATAACCATTGGCTCTGATACCAATCTGTCACACCCTCAAATTTCTACCTGCGGAGTTCTACCGCGAGGCGTGTGACACACCAGGATCCAAGTCAACGGTCACAATAAACAACACTATATGAGACATAAGTAAATTCAAAACACAAGCTCAGACCATTTTGACATAACAGCGAAAGCATTGTTTTACAAAACGAAACCCAAAAGTATCCAAACTCGTTCGATAACAAAACCATGAAACCTAAACTAGACGCCGTGCAGACGCGTGCGCCTAAGCCCTGAGATGCTGCTACCTTAGCGACCTGAGAAATCATGCCGAAAACGGGTCAACATATAATGCTGGTGAGTTCACAGGTTTTAAGTTTACAATTAGTTTCCGTGTGTTGAGCATTGATCACAAAATACCATGTCATGAGATGCATTAAACAAACGAACAAGTGTTTCCTACTACTACCACGACTGTGATGCTGAAACCACTACTGACAGCATTGCTTGTGTTGCTGCCCGTGTTTGAGATGCTTGTGTTGCTAAACTAGAGACAATATGCACCCGCCCGGCTCCCAGCCGACGGGTGGGGTTTGTCAGGCCCAATAGATCTATCCACATTTCCCCGTTGTGCCCAGCGCATTCATGGTTTCCCCCAGGGACTTCCGTGTTTCGTCGGGTAGTCATCAAAAGTGTTGTAAATCAAAGGAGTTGTGTTTCAAAAGCGTTGCATTCCGAAAGTGTTGCTTTCCAAAAGTGTTGCATTCCAAAAGTGTTTCAAAAGCGTTGCATGTTTACAACAATTTACTTTGCAAAAGAGTTGTGTGTTCAAAGCGAGTAAAGCGTTTTCAAAAGAGTTACATGTTTATACAAAAGCGTTGAGTTTGTTAAATTGCGTGGCATGTTTCTCCCCCGAAAGAAAACAGATAAAAGAGGGGCCGTGAATTCACCTTAGGTTGCGTTACCTCAAAAATGATTTAAATCAACAAGCTATGCTAGCCCCGTAAAGCGGCGACCTAACATATGATAGTTACAAGTACTTAGACTAATAACCCGTAGGTTAGTTAGTCCCTACATGCCCAGACCATAACCAGGTTCGTTTGAAAATGCGTTGACTGTTAAACTGACCAAATGTACAAGACTCGACATCCCATTGGTGACCCGAGACTCCACGTGTTCGTCTCATACACAAAACATGCAACTTAGTACTTAACATGTGATAAAGTTCAACGAGCCTAACACATAGGTCAAATAACGCACAAATAAGTCCAAACACGTGTTACTATGTTACTAGGCATGTCACGGGGTTCCTAGCATGTTCCTAGGCGTCAAATCGGGTTTCGGAATGTCAGAATACACTTATGACAGCAGTACACGCGATTAGGAACTTAGCATGCAATTAGGAAAAGTCAACATGTGATTGGGGATGGTCAACAGGCAATTAGCATTCTAATCGCCTATAATAGCATGCGATTGGTATGCTAATCGCCCCTTAAGGGGGCCTAATCGCCTATAACAGCAGGCGATTGTGATGTTATTCGCCTGCTGCAGCTGCACAATGTAATTTCGCGCGTTTGACCTTCCAGATCAGATCCGAAGCATGCGTAAACACCCAATATCAATCTAACACATTAACAAACATATTTCAAGCAAAACCCCTAAGTTTTCATCATTCTAACAGTCCCGAATGCGAGTGTTTTCCCAAAATAGTAACTTATCATGTAAACATCATATCAACATGCAAGAACTTGCCCTAAATAGCAAATATCCAGATTTCATCACATAACCACGTTGTCCGATAGTAACCTACTGCTCTAGCATCATCCTAAAGCGAACCCTAACATCAAACAATCAACAACACACCTCCTAGCATCCTTAATTATTCAAAATCATTCAAATGGGTCAAAACATCAAACATCAACAATACACAACCAAAACCATTCAAACTCCTAGAACATCATCATACTAACTTGCAACAGCCATAAACACCTTAATAATACAAAAACAATCATGATTCAATCCTAAAAATCCTACCTTTAAACACATATAACACATATAACACACATAAAGGTTTGGGTTTGTTTAAAAACGGTTTTGAATGGATTTTCAAAGACAAAAACATTTATAAGTCAGGTCTGGACGTTTAGGGAGTAAAATATAATCATTTAAAGGTTTGGGTTTGAAGAACACACCTTGGATTTAAGAGGAAATGATGGGATAAGCTTGGAAATGGTTGTTTTGATGTAAAAACGAGTTCCAGAGAGTGTTTGTGTGTTGGTATGGGTTATGGGACGGCTAGGGTTGCACAAATGGTGTTTTGGAGGTCAAGGGTGGTATTTATAGGCGTTTCTAGTCGTTTAAAACACGTCAGGCGATTGTGCAGCAGTTACATGCGATTAGGGCTCCTAATCGCCTGACATTTCATGCGATTAGGGCCTAATCGCCTGATATTTCATGTGATTAGTGCTAATCGCCTGATATTTCATGTGATTAGGCTAATCGCCTGATATTTCATGTGATTAGGGCTAATCACCCCCTAAGTCATGCAATTAGGGCTAATCACCCCCTAAGTCATGCAATTAGGGCTAATCACCCCCTAATATCATGCAATTACGCGTAATCACCTATAATGTCATGCAATTACTTGTAATCACTGTTTTAACGTATGTAAACACGTATAGACATACCGATAAGTCACATAATGATTATAAACACATATTACATGAAAACAAACACGTTCACACTCGTTCACCAATTCCCGGGACTCGAGACTTGCGTGTGTTAAAACCCTAATGATGCACGACTCGACTCGACTGACCCTGTCATGTGTAATGTATGCGCGACTCGCTAAGGTAGACTTACTAAATTTTCAAAAGTTAGTTACCGGAGTTTGCCGGGTGTCACATCATCCCCCTGTTGAAAGAATTTTCGTCCCGAAAGTTTCCCGAAGTCGGAGAGAGAAAACAAATAAGAAGAAAAATTTTCTGGGTCGTCACAGAAGGATCTCTCCTTTATAGTACCTCGATATACGACTTTCTCAACCCGTCCTCTACCCTTGATGGGGCTCGGCCCAGGTAGAGGTTTCTCTTGGTTTCCAGCCCAAGTCCTCAGGCTCAATGGTGCAAGTGGTTTTGATAAAAAAGAGAGGAAAGGGGAGATGTTACCGTCCTGACATAAATACACGTGGCGTCTGCCTATTGGCTAAAGCAGGGCGGTGGGTAATCATCCCCTTCTAGAAGAAACTGAGACAAGTTGGAGGGTTGCAAAAGTCTTCAGGAAAATATCTTGGCTGGGAGGCTGCCACGTCGTCGTCCTGAGACAAGTGTGTGTCTCGAGGTTGCCCCATAAGGTATCTTGTAATTGTGTTGAGGAAGCTTTGTCTATCTTGCTGAAGAAGCTTCGTTAACGCATCTGTCCCGCTGACGTACAACGGGCGGATAAGTCTGTGTCATCCGTTAGATGGACGCTAGCCTGTGCGTTGACGTAAAACGGGCGGGTGAGTCTACGCCATCTGTCTGATGGGCGTTAGTCACCCCGTTTATGTAAAGCGGGCACATTGTTTTTAGCTTGTGATACGGTATTTGCTGGCGCTTTGGTACCATATCCCTTCAAGTCCCCCAGTCTAGTGCTGCCTTATTGTTTTGAGAAGGGGGTGCTGGACTCGTTTTTGGAGTTTTGAAAGGTTTTTACATGTGTACTTTGCGTTACACCCAGTTGTCACTGGGTTTTCATGTAACAAAGTGTACATGTAAGTTTTATAACATCGTCAACTGGTGCGCGCGGCAGTGATCAAGCTGCAGGCGTATGACGGGATGAGAGATCCAGCGGTATAGGTGCTATGCCTTGATACACGTCTGGAAGGGAAGAAGAAATGTGAAAAAATTCTTCCGTTTCTATAGTGCTGGCGCCAGATTTGGCGTCATGCCTGGTGGCGTAAGTGAAAGTTTGGGATATTTTGAAGTTTCTCAAGTTGGCGCGTGGATGACGCAAGATTAGGCGTCGTACCTTTAAGCGCATTTGAGAAATGAGAAAAATGTTTAATTGGTCATCTTGGCGCAAGTGTGAAGCCAGATTAGGTGTCAGACTGTTGAGCGCATGTGAGAGAAGCATAAGAAAAAGTTTTACCTTTTTGTATTTTATGCTGACGCGAAGCCTAAATAGGCGTTGGTGGTTTGGATCGCTTAATAAAGATGGGATAAAAAGGTGGCTTTTTGTCTGCTTATGCGCCTGCTGAAATGCACTTATTGCGCATAAAATTTTTCTTTTCGAATTCTGTGTGAAATAAATGGCGGGAATGTTGGTCTGTGAGAGAACGTGTCTGACGGTTCATACACTTTTCTCGGAGAACGTGTCTGACACGTGCTATAGTTGGAGAGCTGATAGGTCGCCACGTGTCATTCATCGGTGAAGTGTGAACAGCTGGAGATGGTGAATCTGAACGTGGGTCTACACGTGTCAGTCATCTGTGGTGAGTGACAGCTGTGTGAACATTGCAACCGCCAGGCGAGTGGGTCATGCGCCCCGCATGAAACGACTGTCACGTGGTGCGTCTGACGTGTCGTCTGTCTATTGGACCTCCGCCTGAAAAGCAGTTTTTTGTCATCATGACTTCTATCCCATCGCCATTAATGCGATGGGTATAAATAGGGTTTTCCCACTCCTTTGTTCGATTTATCACTCACAAATTTCCTTCAAATTTTCTTCTTCTTATCTCCGGCTCTCTTTGTAGATTTCTGATCGAAAAAAAAAATTCTAAGTGCGAATTCTTTTTCCGTCTTCTTCATATATATAAGATGTCTGAAGATAAAGCTACGAAGCCCGAGTTGGCAATGGTAGAGGCTCAAATCGGTTGGTGTCGGGATAAGTACAGGTCTCTTCTTGAGAAGTATGAGATTCTCAGGGAGTGAGAGCCTGAGTTTCTGGCAAAGGGGAAAACTCCTACTGATGCCCCTGAAGGGAAGATCTGCTTGTATGAGGCCTTTTTCCAAAAGGCTTGCTTCAGAATTCCAACTAGTCGCTTCTTGGTTGATGTTTTACAGAGGTATGGCGTCCATATAACTCAGATGAGCGTGTTCGGAGTTATGAGGGCCATGCACTACGAGGGGACTTGCCGGGCTATGAGGATGGAGCCAGTGTTTGAGAATTTTAACAGCTTTTACAAACTGGAGGTGAAGGAGAGCGGCTGGATCTCCTTTGTTGAGCGCTCGAAGTCTGTGTTGTTTGTTGTGAAGGGAAGCACTCCGAAAAGCCTTCGTGACTGGAAGAGGTGCTTTTTCTATGTGAGAAAGGAGGTGATTCTGGTGGAGATGGGGTGGCTGACTCTTCGTGCTGTGTAGAAGCTTCCTTCTTTTGAAATTGAGAAGGATTTTCAGCAGTATGACTGGTGTAAGATACTGTTGTCCATGCGCACGGTTGGAGGATTTGGATCACTGTAACGAAGGGATGTTAAGGCTGGTGGGTTTGAGCCATCTAGGCATGAGGGAGGGTATGGATGTGCTTCCTTATGGCGACGGAGGTATGGATTTGGTGGCAGGTAAGTCCTGGTTTATTTGCCTATCCTTCTTGTTTATCTTTGTGATCCTTGAATGATGTGTATTTTTGCTTGTTATGCAGGTGAATGCTTGTTTGATTTTTCGGCACAGAGGGTGTCACGCACCATGTTTAGACCAGTCCCAGAAGGGGAAGTTGCTAGTGTAGAGCTGAAGCGGGTGAACTTTGTTTTCCCTGCGCGGATTGAAGGTGCGCCTGAGAATCCCTTAGCTGTTGGTTTCCAAATTAATCTCGAACCCCTTTCTACGCGTACTGCGCAAGGGGCTGACTGGGTTGTTTTGTCTGACGACGAGTCTAGTGACTCGTCCTCTAACTTAATTCCCTGTTCGCTTCACTCTGTAGGTGGCGGGTCTAGCGGAAATGTGTCTGCGCCACAGGGTGTGAGCGCCCCCAGCAATGGGCTGGGACGGCTGAGGCTTCCAAAGGCAAGGAAAAGGGTAAGTAGTTCCCTGTATTTTTTGAGTTATAGTTCCGCGTGAGTCCTGCTAATCTTGTTTGTTTCTTTTTGTAGAGGGTAGGCGCAAGCGCCGTCGCCTGCTGCTGACAGGGGAGGGTGATGTTGATCAGCCCGCGGTGAAGCAGACTGCCTCGTCTAAGGGTATTGAGATTAGGGAGCCAGCTCCGTCAGGGATGGATCTTGCTCCGCCGCCGATACGTGAGAAGTTTGGGAATAAATCCTTTCGGAAGCTTAGTGGTAAGTAAGGATGACATTGAGCAGTGCTTTTGAATATTCTGTGTTTTTCCTTATAGTTGTTGTTCTCTGTAGGTTCTGTTCCTGCTTCTCTTAAGCAGGTGCAGGAAGAGAGGAAGAAGAAGCTGTTAGAGGATGAGCGTCTGAAGGCTCAGTCTATTGCGGAGCCTGTGCCTGATCCCGAGGCATTGAAAAAGGATGAGGAAGTGATGCGCTACTGAAGCCGCTATTAAAAAGAAAGAAGAGGAAGACGCCCGTGTTAGGGAGGCTGCAATGAAAAGGCAGCGTGAAGAGCATGAGGCCCGTTTGGCGGCCGAGAAAAAATTGAAAGAAGAAGAGGACCAGTGCCAGGCTGAGTTGCTTAAGCAACATGCGGCGATGGTTGCCGTCAAGGCTGAGAAGGGTAAGTTGACGTCTGGTTCTGGTGGTAGGGGGTCGTAGACGGACCCACTAGTTGTTGAACTGGAGGGGGCGAGGCCCCGGCTGAAACGTTGGTGATTGGTGAGCAGGGTGGCGTGACAGAGCCACAAGTAAAAAAAGGTTGAAGGGGCCAAGGCGTCTACTAGTGAGCCTGGCTTTAAGTTGGACACTCCGGTCTATAAGCCTGGATGGCGTATAACCGATAGCTGTCATTTCCTCAGCCCCTATGTCGTTGAGGAGTTCGTTAATTATGCGCTCCCCCCAGCAGAGTGCATCTATCATCGTTCGCAGGACTGCGGTACGTTGTTCTCAGAGTTGTGCATGAACCTAACGCAATTTTGGGTAACTTGTACGCGCTGCGTCGTGGGGAGGATGACTTTCTTGATGAGGTGGGGGCGGTTAAAACTGAATCCAAGCGCCTGGCTAAACTGAAGGGGGTTTTTGAAACTACGAAGCAGAGGTTGGTTGAGCAGGTTCGGCAATTGGAGTCAGACTTGCATCAGAAGGAGGCGGAAGCGGCAGAGAAGTAGAAGGCCTGGGAACAATCTTCTCAGAAAATTAAGAAGGAGCTTGAGCGCCGTCGACTAGCGGTGCAGAAAGCTGAAGTAGATCTGGCTGCGCAGGATAAGATTGTTGCCGCCAAGGACAAAGAACTGGAGGTTTTATCCTCAAAATATGCTGATGTTGCGGGCCAACTGAAGAAGAAGGATGAAGATGTGGTGAGGGATTGCCGCCGTAAGTTTCCGTCTTTCTTTGTTGTTTTGCTTAGTTGACTTTGCGCTGTTGTTTATGTATGTTATATCTTTGTTGCAGGTCTTTGATCGTTGTTGGAACGAGCCGAAGATGGATGAGCAAGTGGTGGAGATTGTGGATGCTGCCCGAACAACGGGCGTTCATAGTGGTTGGTTGGAGGGATACTTGGCTGCCAAGGACGGAGCTCCTATTGATGCTCAACCTTTCCAAGATATAAATACGGAGCAGGCATTGATGGATGAGCTCGAGAAGCTTGAAAAGATGGAGTTTCCTGTGCTCCAAACTGTTAGGCAGTGTATGGCGGATCCTGATCCTATTGCGCATTTTAATCATTGGGTGCAGGAGTCCGATCGTGCAGGGCGCGATCGCGCAGAAAAAGAAGTTGCTGCTGCTGCCAACGCTAATGGTTTAGGTAGTTCGGGGACGGTGCATGAGCCTCCCCAGTAGGTTGGAGTGTTTAAATGTAACCATCTTTTGTATGTTAACATATTTTTTGTGAAAATGAAATATGAACCTTCTTGTGGTGTTTACGCCTGTTGTTGAATGATTGTAGTATAGATCTGGAAGATAAATTGATGTCTGATTTATGAAGGGTAAATTAACTTAATAAATTAGAAGTAAAGTTGGCGTCCATTATGAAGAGTAAATTAACTTCATAAGTTTGGACGAAAAATTTGGCGTCTAAGTTATGAAGGTTAAATTAACTTCATAAGCTATAGCCAAGGTAGTAGTTGCGCTGTGATGGACAAGATGTAGGGTACAGATGTATGTATTCACAAAGCTTAGGGATTTATAAGTAACATATGCGCAACTGCCCTACATTCCATGATCGTGGGACAGGTGTTCCGTCCAACTTTTCTAGTGCATATACTCCTTTTCCAAAGACCTGTTGAACTTTGAAGGGGCCTTCCCATTTGGGCGCTAATTTTCCTGGGCGCTCTGATTGGGAGGCATTGTTGTCTCTTACGACGTAGTCCCCGATGTCAAATGCGCATCTTTTGACCTTTGAGTTGTAGTAGCGCTCGAGCTGTTTTTTGTAATTTGCCTCGCGTATGGCTACCATTTCGCGTCTTTCGTCCAGAAGGTCTAGATTTAGTCTCAATTCCCTATCGTTGTCTGTTTGCTCTGCGTTGAGTACCCGTGGGGATGGAAAGTTAACTTCTGCGGCAATTACACCTTCGGAGCCGTAAGTGAGGCTGAACGAGGTTTCCCCCGTGCTTCTTTTTGTAAGGGTGGATGTGCCCGTAAGACATGCGGCAGTTCATCAACCCAACCTGTTCGCTTTGAACCCATGCACGTCTTGATGCTTTCAACCAGTGATCTGTTGATGCGCTCTACCTCTCCATTTCCTTGAGGGTGGGCGACGGATGTGAAGATTTGGTTGACGCCCATTTGAGTTAACCATGCCTGGATTTTCATATCTATGAACTGAGTTCCGTTGTCAGTGACGATTTCCATGGGTAGGCCGAAGCGGCAGATGATAAATTCCCAAATAAATTTTTTGACGTGTTTGGCGCTGATTGTTGCTAAGGGCTTGGCTTCGACCCATTCTGTAAAGTAGTCGACGACAACTATGAGATATTGTATCTTTCCTGGGGCCATTGAAAATGGGTCGACCAGGTCGATGGCCCTTTTTGAAATGGCCAAGCTGCCATGACTGGGACAAGGTCGTTCTTTGGGCGCAAAGTATTTTGCGCGTGTTATTGGCAATTGAAGCATGTGCGGTAGATTTTGACGCCGTCCTGATGCATTCCTGGCCAGTAGTATCCAGCATTCATGATTTGGGCGGCGACCATTCTTGGTCCAGCGTGGATACCGCATATACCATCATGAATTTCCTTGATAAGGAATGAGGCATTTGTGGAGTCAACGCATCGTAGGAGGGGCCCGAGATAGGAGCGTTAGTATAGGAAACCATTCATGAGTTGATAGTGTTATGACTTCTACTGGATTTTTCTGGCTTTCGTCTTTTTTGGTGGTACGGTGCAGGTTGTTATTTGCTAAGTATGCTTGGATGGGGGTCACCCATGACCCGGCGCCTATTTGTGTTACATTGACCTGTCGAATAGGTACTGATGGTTGATGTAGATGCATTTTGCGACTAGTGATTGGATGTTAACATATGTTAGTTTTGCTGAAGGGTTGAAGGTAAAACAGTAGTGGGCGAAGGTGAGATAATGTGGGCGAAGGTAGAAGGCTTTGGGTGAATGTATAATGGATCCTGACTGAAGCAACACATTCGTACCTTATACTGGGCGAATGTGGAACTCTTCCACATTCGACCACAGCATATGGGCGAATGTGCAGCATCTATAAATAGAAATTGTGTTTTTGTAATGTAGAGAGAGTTTTAGAAAGTGTGTGTTTAGAGGTCAGGTTCCTGGTTTGTTTGAGAGAGTCTGTGTTTGATCTAGATTAACCGTATTGTCATTGTAAACAAGTTTATGAAAAAGTTAATCTATGAAAACCTTTGAAAATGATATTGATTGTGTTTTGATTTGAGTTTTTATCAGTTTGTTCAAAGCTAGGGTTTCCGCACCTGGTTTTGTAACTTGTATGATCAAATAATCCTGTTTTAGTCAAAATCTTTCGCTCACAAAAAGGTATCAGAGCATAGAAGATCATACAACAACAAATTTGATAAACTCAGAGCTGATTTGGACTTATTTTTGATCAAAATACATCTGTTTTTGAATGAAAATGGTTTTTAAGTGTTTTTGATTGATTTGAAGTTGATTTTGTGGTTAAAATTCAAAATTCCAAGAATTAAAGTTGTTCCAAATCAATTCCGAATCAAAACCTGATTAAGATCATTCAAATCCACAAACTTTTGAAAATCAGAGATCAAAATAACCGTTTTTCAAAGTGTAACCATTTTTCAAACCTGAAATGGGCGAACCTGGAATCTAAGTGGTCGAACCTGGACATTTTTGGTCGAACCTGAGTCATTTCTGGTCGAACCTAGGAACTTTTGGGCGAACCTGGAAAGTTTTTGTTGAATATTTCACTTTCGGGTCACATTTTCCACTTCAGAGTGATCGGGCGGGCGAACGTAGATACAAAACGGTCGAACCTGAAATTTTCTGGGCGAACGTGGATTTGTGTTAGTGTGTTTTTACTTTCTGGTGAATATCTACCTTCGAGTGATACTGTTTGGGCGAACCTGCATCAGAAAGGGTCGAAAGTGAGTATATTTGGGCGAACCCAGGACTAGTTTTTGGAAAATTTTCTAAGTGTTGAATTTTTCGAAGTTCGTGATCATGTGGAATTTTCCGACAACTCCGACTCAACCACAACATCAAGTGATGGACCCATGGACGGTGGCAGCACAAAAGACGAGCACACAGTCTTCGCAACCGGTTAATTACATGGCGATGAATAACTCGATGCCTCAAAGCGTAGCACCTCCAGCACCACAATCTGACTACTGGGGAGTAGCAGCAGCGGTGGTAAACACTCAAACTACAAATGCTATTTCCACACTGATTAATGATTTGTCTTCAGGTAGCGGGAATCGGCCACCGAAGCTTATGGAGATACAAGAATACAATCAGTGGCAGAAAAAGTTCAAGATACACTTGGAAGGCATGGGAGTGGAGGGTGAAGAGGCATGGAACATGATTGCTAGAGGTTACACAGCACCAGTCTTGGAGAATACAGGCGAACCAGTTCCATTGGAGAGTATGGCTGAGGATGAGAAAAAGAAGTTTGCTGTGGAGAAGAAAGCTTTTTCCCAATTGACTCAGGCTATTACAAATGATCTGTTGCATCAGTTTGGTACATGCACTACATCTAAGCAACTATGGGAAGCACTTAAAAGGAGGCATGACGGTAATGAGAAGACTAGAAGTCTAAGGATGGAAGAATTGAGAAAGGAATTTGAGAATTTTTCGTATATTGGCAATGAAACTTTAAAAGAATTAACTCCTAGATATAGTCATTTGCTAACTGAATTGTCAAGTTATGGTATACAGATTCCTATGACAAAGCAGGTGGATTAGTTTGTAGATGCTTTACCACCACACTGGGATCAGCATGTGGAAGTTCTCAGGGAGAAGGATGCATACCAATTCTGGTCCATTCAAGAGTTTATAGAGAAGCTGGAAAACAAAGAATTGGAAGAGAAGAGGAAAGCTAGAAGATCACAGATTCCTCAGAATCCCAACTTATATTTTGGAGGCACTTCAGTTCCAGCTGGTAACTCAAGTTCAGGAGGATTAGTGGCTCCACATGTTGCATGTATTTCCAATGTTATGGAATCACCAAAACCTACCATCAACTACCATCAACAAACATCTTTCTCACAACCATCAAACCCACCACCACAACAACAATATAACAATTCATACATTCCACCATTTTCCCCAATGCAACAAGCAGCTTTCTATACTGCTAGCCAGTCTCAACAACCAATGAACCAAGTTACTCAACCTAATCAACAACCGGTGGTTTTGGAGACTTCTAACTTGGGAAATGTGACGGTTGAAGTTGCTCAGCAACACATTGCACTAGTCTCTGCAATGGTTTCAGCAACACATTGCACTAGTCTCACCAACCCACTGAATATCAATCAATTCCATCTCTTCCTTGCCAACTTTTTGTTTACTTTCTCAGCAAAGCATTTGATGGCAGCCATTTCCAACTTGGTATTTTCAATTTCATTGATATAGTTGTTAATTGCGAGTTGTTTTAATGAAAGAAGTGTTTTTCAAGTCGGAAGAAGTGTTTTTCAAGTCGGAAATGTCCTTTTTATAGCCATCTAATACCTTGTTGAAAGCATTCAACTCTTTGCGAGTAGATTGACTGTTCATGATAGCACTATCACGTTGAACACTGTTCTCCTCAGTCAATCTATCACATGTACCACAATATTTATCACTTTTATTATCAGTGCTACACTGAGAACTTACAGGTTTTGGCGGATCAGTCATGGCCATCAAGGCGAAATGAGCTTCCTTTCCAGCAAAGAATCTGGAATAGTCAATCTTGGTGAAAGCATCATCTGCAATGCATGACTTCCTCGTCATCAGAAAATCCGCTTCTGCTAGCAACTGATCAATGTCATCATCTAGAGAAGTAACACTTGCTTCCGTATCCGATTCACTGTCTGAGTCAGAATAAACCGATTCACACTCCTCAGGAACATCGGAAACAGTATTAATCACCACTCCAGAATTAGCTTCCTCATCCTTAACCTCAACAGGTTCAGTCTCCACATCCATTTCAGCCTCAGACTCATCACTTTCACACTCAGTTTCTACCTTCTCATCAACTGTCACTGACTCTTCAATATCAACCTGATAAGCAACACAAGCCACATTTCCACCAGTAGTAATTTCCTCAACACCAATTTGCATACTCGACCAATCAAACCGTTCATCTTGTTGAGTCACCAATGCTTGATTCTGATTGGTGTTCTGATGTGTGTCATTTGGTGTAGTAATTGGTATGACTGTTCGGTTAGCATTGTTAGGTGATTGGTTTTGAATCTGGTTTGGTGTGTTTGGTTGTCTGTTTTGGTTGTTATTAAATTTGTTTTGACGTTTTTGGTAGTTGGTATTGTTTTGGTAAGAAACTTAGTTTTGGTTTTGTTGTTGACGGTTCTGGTAGCTTGCATTGAATGGGTTTCTATTACCTTGTTTTGGTGGCTGGGTGCATTCTCTTTTAAAGTGACCTTTTCCTCCACAATTAAAACAATTAAATTTCTCCTTGTTGAACCCGTAGGTTGTGTTAGGAGAAGTTCCCAAATCAGTTCTACCTGTTTTCTCAATAAACTCTATAGCTCTTCTCATGATGCTCGCAAAAGCCCACTGAATATCAATCAATTCCATCTCTTCCTTGTCAATCTGTGCATAGTCTTCATTGGTTAAATTGTTGTTACCAATTTGACTAGCAACCAACCCATTGTTTTGCTGAGAAAGTAAACAAAAAGTTGGAAAGCTATAAGCAGATTGCTTATGTGGTAGACCACATCATTGATGATCAAACCACTAATTACCGATCTGTGCCATCTCCGGTGCTTTTTGAAAACCATAATTGTCATCAAGTGACACCGGAGAGCTCAGTAAAATCAGACTCATCGTCGGAAAATGAATCAAATACTTCAAGTATTGGTGATCCACATTCCGATGAGAGGCCGATTTTAGGTTTCAATGATGAGGGTGTTACTGCTGAGAGTGTGGATTCAGACTCAGAGAGTGGTGATACTGGTTGTGTTCAAACTGTTAATGCATGTGAAATTTCGAAAGAAAATCACATCATTACAAATGAACCAGTTTCACCATCTCAGATTGTGATTCCGATGGCAAATGCTCATCGTGAGAAAAAGTCTGAAAAGATTGTTGTTAAGAAAGACCTTGAGAAAAAGAATGATAAGAATGAACAGTGTGACAAACCTGTCAAGGTGTTTTATCGGATGGAAGGATCCGATAAGATCATCTCTGACGAGGAATTTCCAATCAAAAATGTTAACTATGCTAAAATTGATAAAATATGGCAAGAAAGCACCATTTGGTTCCCAAAACATGAGAGAACAAATGAGATTCCACCTGCCATTTTAAAGAAATTGTATTTGGATGTTCCTCAAGAACCAAAGGTCCATGTCACAGAGTTCATTCGACCCAAAAACAGAGCTAAGGGTTTTCATGAGCCTGCTTACTCAAAAGGGCCACTCCCTGAGAGTTTGAGGAATCAACAGTACAATGATCAATATCCTGTTAGATCATTTGCTCAACCAAATGCTCCAAATGTTTTTGAAGAGTACCGTGCATGCTTTAAATGTGGGGAACGAGGGCATTTACTTGCTCAGTGTCCATATGTAAGGCATAAAAGGCACGAACTTGAAGTGAGGAATTCCATGAGAAAACCGATTGATCATTATGTTCCACCACACAGACGAGTTGTTCCTCAACAACCACAACAGTTTTATAATCAAAACAACTTTTACCAAATGAGGAACAATCGTCCAATTCAATATGATCGAAGAAATCGGATTGCTATGGAACAATCATGGAGGAAGCCAGTGGTGAACACAACATATGACAGACAAAAGGTTCCACCTAAACCGATTGTCAAGTCAAATGTTGGACCTAAGTCTGTTAAATCAGATAAGGTAACCAAGAAAGTTACATTTGTTAACAATGTTCAGAAACCGACTGAGAACCCTAAATCTCAGATTCGCATTTTGAAAAGATCTGAACAATCTTGGACACCCAATGGTACTCCAGGAGCCTCTACTTCAAAGGTTGATGAGAAAAAGAACAATGTTTTGATCAATCAGAAAAAAATTGATCCAAAACAAAAAGTTGTTGAAAATGTTTCTGAAAATGTTTTTGTAAAAAATGCTATTCCAAGACCCAAGACTCAGGCTTGGGTCCCCCGAAAGAACTAAATGATTTACTTTTTGTGTGCAGGGAGTTTCAGCTGGCCCTATTAGCAGTCTTTGGATTGTTGATAGTGGAGCTTCAGGCCACATGACAGGGGATCTTGCGTTGCTGTTCGACGTGAAGAACATCAATGGAGGGTATGTCGCATTCGCTGGAAATAAAGGTGGATATATTACGATGGAGGGAAGCGTGAGTAATGGGATAGTGAGCTTTGAGCGGATATCGTATGTGAAACAGATCGACTATAATCTGTTGAGGGTCAGTCAGATTTGTGATAAACAATTTACTGTGCATTTTGATGACAAATCCTGCTATATTCTGAAACCGGGCTTCAAAATTCCTAAAGAGTGGATAATGTTGAAGGCACCTCGCGTCAACAATCTCTATATTCTTGATATGTCCAAGGCGATGACATCACAGGGGCAAATTACATGTTTTCTATCTAAGGCGACCGAGAAAGAATCGATAATGTGGCACCGAAGAATGGGGCACATTCATCTGAGGAAAATGAACCAACTAGTGAGAAATGGGCTTGTCGATGGAGTAAATGTGAAACATTTCCATCTGAATGACAAGTGTGTGAGTTGTAAGAAGGGGAAGCAACACAAACAGTCCCACAAAATAAAGAAGGTTAACTCTGTAGAGATGCCACTTGAACGATTGCACATGGATCTATTCGGACCGGTCAAGCGAAAAAGTCATCTTGGAGAGCTTTATTGTTTAGTCGTCACTGACGATTACTCAAGATTTTCATGGGTGATGTGTTTGCAAAATAAAAGTGACACTTTTAACAATCTTCAAGTTCTGTTCACTCGATTGGAGAATCTCTACAATGTGAAGATAAAGAGAATTCGGAGTGATAATGGGATGGAGTTCAAAAACGCTAAGATGGATGAACTTTGTGAAAGCAAAGGGATACATCATGAATATTCGGCTCCGTACACCCCACAACAGAACGGTGTTGCTGAACGAAAGAATAGGACTCTAATTGAAGCGGCTAGAACAATGCTCGCTGACTCAAATCTTCCGGTAATGTTCTGGAACGAGGCGATTTATGCAGCAAATTATACACTAAATCGGGTTCTAACAGTGAAGAAGTTTGGTAAAACATCTTATGAGTTGTTACACCGACGAAAGCCAAACTTAGAGTATCTAGAACCTTTTGGGGCGCCATGCACGATGTTGAATCCAAGCGAGAAGTTTAGTCCTAAAGCTGAGGAGGGATACTTTGTTGGATATACAACCCCGCTCAAACGGGTATACAACAAGCGAACTCGTCGAGTGGAGGATTGGGCTAACGTGGAAGTTCAACGATATACTCAAAATTTGCAAGGCACGGGTCCTGATTGGATGTTTGATTACAAAGATTTCTTTGAATCATTCAATCTAGATAGCTTGGTTGAAGAAGCTGTTATCAGATTACTTTACGAGTGTGAAAACGCGGCGACTTCACCATTGGTGCGTCCGATCACCGTGAACCCCCTACCAGCTTCTAATGATACCAATGCTCCTATCACTTCAGAACATGCAGAAGAACCAGAGGCACTGCCAGTGAACCCAACTCCAACTCCAGATGTTGCTTCATCATCTAACACGGGTCATGATCTGGATGCTGTAGAGAACTTAACTGCTCAGACGGGAGTTACTGTACCTGATTATCCGGAATCTCGGATTCATCGTATTCACCCGCTGGAGCAAGTTATCGGTGATCCTGGAAGCAGTGTTATGACCAGAGGGCAGCTGAGAAGCGTTAACTCGCCAGAGAGTTTTGGTGCTTTAGCGTTATATGCTAAAATTCAACAATCTGGTAGTCAAAATGATTGGTCGTTTGCGTGTTATGTGTCGCATGTAGAGCCAAGGACATACAAGGACGCTTTGAAGGATGATGCCTGGGTTGAAGCTATGCAGGAGGAGTTATTACAATTCCAGAAATTGGGAGTTTGGACGCTCACGGATTTGCCACCGGAAAGGAAGAAAATAGGCACTAAATGGGTGTTTAAGTGCAAGAAGGATGATCGTGGGGTTATTGTTCGTAACAAAGCCAGATTGGTTCTGCAGGGTTTCCATCAAATCGAAGGGATTGATTCTAACGAAATCTATGCACCGGTAGCACGAATTGAAGCTATTCGGATGTTCCTTGCGTTTGCTTCATACAAAAAATTCAAAGTCTATCAAATGGACGTTAAAAGCGCATTTCTGTACGGGAAAGTCAAGGAAGAGGTTTATGTCGGGCAGCCACCAGGCTTTGAGGACCCAATCCACCGGGATAAGGTCTACGTGCTGAACAAAGCTTTATATGGCTTGCACCAGGCTCCGCGATAGTGGTACGAGGAGCTAAGTACATACCTCATCACCAAAGGATTTAAGCGCGGACTCGTCGATTGCACCCTCTTCACGAAGAAGATTGGGGATGACTTGCTTCTAGTGCAGATTTACGTTGATGATATAATATTTGGTTCAACTAACGAGCTTTTATGCAGGGAGTTCGAAACTGTCATGCAGGAAAAGTTCGAGATGAGCGCAATGGGGGAGATGCAGTTTTTCCTAGGCTTGCAGGTGGACCAAAGACCCGACGGGATCTTCATTCACCAGACGAAATATGTTTCCGACATCTTGAGCCGGTTCCAGATGGAGGATTCCAAGCCAATGGATACCCCGATTCAACCCAATCACGGGATTGGAGTGGACGCTAAGGGGGAGCTGACTGACCCATTTACATACAGAGCAATCATCGGATCTCTGATGTATCTAACGGCGTCTCGACCAGATATTATGTACGCAACGTGTCTCTGTGCCCGCTATCAATCGAAGCCGAAACAAAGTCATCTGACGGCAGTCAAGCGTATCCTTCGATATCTGAAGGGTTGTCCCTCAAAAGGACTTTGGTACCCTAATGATGATAATTTTGATTTTATTTCTTTTAGTGATGCAGATTGGGGCGGCTGTGACAAAGATAGCAAATCTACTACAGCTGGTTGCCAGTTTTTAGGGAGCAGGTTAGTCACCTGGCAATGCAAGAAGCAGACTTCCGTGGCGCTATCTACCTGTGAAGCCGAGTACATTGCAGCCTCGAGTTGCTGTTCGCAAGTGCTCTGGATCCAACAGCAGATGGTGGATTACGGTTTGCAGTTTCTTAAAACCCATATATACTGTGACAACGAAACCGCTATCGCATTAACTAAAAATACTGAAAATCATTCTAAAGCTAAATATATCCGGATCAAATATCATTTTATCCGTGATTGTTACGCTAAAGAATTGATAGATATGATCAAAATTCATACTGACTACCATCGTGCAGATTTGTTTACAAAAGCTTTTGACAGATCCCGCTTTGAATATCTTTTAAAAGTAAACAACATAAAGGAAAAACAGGACTAATCGGCACCTCGGTTTATCGCTTTTTAGTTTTAGTTTTTAATATTTTGCTAATTGGGAATTTCTCTTTGCTAATTGGGAATTTCTCTTTACTATCGTAATCTTCAAAGAAGTTGATGCTTTCGAGGGGATTGTTTAATCCTCAAAGAAGTTGATGCTTTCGAGTGGATTTTTTCTTTCAAATTTTTTTGTTTTGTTTTTCAGAAAATTTAAAAACCCAAAAATATGTTCTTTATTTTAGGGGGAGCCTTTTTATCAGAAAAACCAAAAACATTGAAAAATTCAAAAAGACCTAAAAATTAGAAAACCAAAAATGATTTCCTGGATAAAAAGAGGAAATGATAGTACATCAGTGGGGATCTGACACAGGCTAAAGAATTGTATAGTATAATGAGGCGTATGTTGACTATGTGTGATATGCTGATAGGCTTCGTAGACTAAATATTGCGTGCGTTAGTGATACAAACATAACGAACTACGCGTTCGTGGCTGAACACCTCATGGGCATATGGTCTTAGTACCGTAATTTCGTTTGATAGGATTGCCAAAATCTGAGGTTTCGGGTCGTTATGTTATGGTTATCCGGGATATTCTGATTAAACTTTTGTCGTATTGATTTACGGACCTAGTTTCATCAGAATATTTGCTAAAAGAGCTTAATTGCCAAAACCGGAAGTTAGCGAATTGAGCAACTTTGTGTTTTAATTGATCAAAGATCATTATTACATCGTATTGATCATCTGATGCAAATCAGTGATTAATATCAGCCTCAACCTAGTGTATACGCACATGTTACTCTGCTGCATTCATTTGCTGACCTGTACACCTCTGTGCTATATACTTTGTAACTTTTACGGATAACTCTGGCATAATTACGCGTTACGACGAAGCTTTGTGCAATTACTTGATACGGGAGTATGTCGTGTGTGTGGGCACCACATCGTGTTAGTCTAATACACCTAACTCGTATCATTTTAAAGCATTGCGTAATTGTCTGCATGTGAGCTTACGTGGATCACAATATCAGCAATTGCCGTGTCACATAATGTTTCTAATGATAATATTAAACAAAAAGATCAACGCTGTGATCAGATTTCTCAGAAAACTGATATGATCCTCTTACCGGACATCACAAAATGTTTACTGCTTTCATTTTATTTTGATGCATTTTACTTTGTTGCATTTTACTTTTATTGTCAAAAAGATACAAAATCCAAAAAAAAGATTTTAGGTGTGTTTTGATAAAATTTCAGAAAAATCCAAAATTTTTGCATTTCTGCTTTATTTTTGATAACCGGGGATGCTTGATAGTCAATTTCTGAGATTTGGCAACATCATCTGGGCTTTGTAACATTCAAAATGTGAAAATATGAGTTTTGGAAGCTTAACAGATTGAAATATGTTGAACGGGATTCGAATTCGTGATTTGGCAAAATTTTCAGATTTTTCCATTTCACCTTCGCCCCTTAATTGGGTCGAATGAGGAAAAATTTTCACCTGCGGTTGTTTCAAATGGGCGAATGTGGGATTGTTTATACAAAATTCACATTCGGGTAAACATCTTTCACATTCGGGCAATTCGTTTTGGGCGAATGTGGAATATTCCCACATTCGACCACCAAAACGGGCGAAGGTGAACTTCTTATATAAGCTGAACACAGGTTCGAACCCTCATTACATTTTTTCAAAATTTTTCATTCGATCTGTCACCTTGTTGCTTTGATTCCTTGTACTTGTGCGTTTGACTACTTGTGTTTTACTGATCATTTTCATACCAAAAACACAGGTAACGGAGCTATGAACAGGCCACAATCGTCGTTTTTCTAACCGAATCTAGGGTTTTCGATTTCAGGGACTTTGGGTGTTTCTTGTTGATTGTTTTTGTTCGCATTTCAATACACATCAGTTTTAGGGGGAGAATTATAAAGGAATTAGATTATTAACAACGTTTAATGTGTTGATTGATTGAACGAAACATTTGTGACCTAATTTCATATGAAAACTGATGTATATTGATTAATTGGGCAAATTGATGATTCACGAGTCTTGACCGGCCATATTAGTATACATTTTAATCAAAATCAAGTGCTAAAAACAAGATTGATAAATTTTTAAATTTTTAGGGTTTAACAGTTTCTACCTTCGGGTCTAGAAACGGACGAAGGTGGAAGGTTTTGGGCGAGTGTAACTTCAAAACGGGCGAATGTGATTTTAATTCAAAATCTTTTCACATTCGACCAGAAAATATTACATTCGACCCTATGAAAACGGGCGAATGTGGAACCTTAAAAACCTAAAATTTTGAAATTTTGTTGATTTTGTGTTTTGACGTTTGTTTCTGATTTTGATGTACAGATGGCTGAGGAACAAGAAAATATTGAGACTCCAGTAGAGAACGTGGTCACTGATCCAGTTCCAGAGACTGTTCAGGAGGGAGAATCGTCAAGTACAAGCAGCTGGCCGTTCGAGAAAACCCATAATTGTTGTGCTTATCTGGGTGATGTAGAAAAGAACGTCGAGTTTGCTGATATCATAAAGTTTTTGAAAAGAAGCAGAGTGGTATATGCTTTGGCAACTCCAACTATTATCTACAAAGACATCATTGAAGATTTTTACAAGAACGCAAAGTATGATTTCTGGGATAATCAGACTATAATAAAGAGCAAAATACAAGACATGGAGATGTTTATTACAGAGTCTGATATCAGAGAAGCGCTCCAGATAAAGTTTGAAGTGAGCGAAGATCCCAGAGAACTATCATGGACTGAACAGAAAGCATGTTTCCTTAGAATGAAATATAAGGGAGCTATTACTGATGGTTCGATGCACAAAGGAAACTTGAGCGTGCAGTTTAAATACTTTGCCCACGTCATAATTCATGTGTTTGGATGTGTTAGTGGAGGTTATGATGTTATGAGGAGAAGCTTAAGTTCGTTGATGGTTGCGTTGACTCTCAACAAACCATTCAACGTATCTGGGATGATATTTGATCACATGTTGGAGATGTTAAAAGGATTAAAGAATAAGAAGTTCAGGTTATATCCTAGATTCCTGATGATGATATTTGATCACAAGTATCCTGACTTGAAAAAGGATCCTACACAGATACTTGGTCAAGATCATATGAATATTCGAACGTTGGCTAGAATGAAAGGTTACAAGGGTGTGCCAGACAATGAAAGGCCACCATACAGAAAACTATTTGGAGCCTTAGCCAAAGAGGATTACTCTGATCCTGGAAAGAACAAGGCTAGGCATCCTGAGAGCGATTCTGATAATGATGATCCATTGGTTTATGCTGATGCTAGTACCAAGAGGAAGAGACAAGTGGTCAATCCCGGAGCCAAAGGGAAGGGTAAGGGAAAGACTGATCAAGGTAGCTCTAAGCAACAGGTGGTTAGGAAGAAAACAACTGCGAAGAAAGGTACAGGTTTGGTGGATGAAGAATCAGTGGATTCAGAAGAAACTGAGGAAGAGGAACAATGGGCTTCGGATGCTGAGAATGTCAGGGCCACCAAACGTAAGGCCACTATGGTTGGTGAGTCTGAATCTTTAAACAAATCAATTGAGGAAGCTGAGAAAAGAAAGAAGTCGTTGAATGTTGAAGATGAAGGTTTAGGTGTGGATATGGATGAGTTGAATGCAGGAGAGACTGTGGTAGTAAACTTGCCCAAGCCTAAGCACAAGACCATGGCTAAGAAAACAAGTACTAAGCAGTTGAGAGAAAAAGAGTTAGCCCAGCTCTTGAGAGGTAAAAGAGTACCCGATGCTGGTACGTCATCAAAGCTGTCTTCACCGGTCACTAAGAAACAGAAGAAGTCTAAAGAGGCAGAGACATTACCAGTTGATCAATTCAATGTTGCACTGGATAATGTGCTTGATATGTTTAGAAAGCCTCAGAAAGAAAAGGAAGCTGAAGTTGAGCCATCTAGATCCAAATCTAAGAAAGTCACTGTGGATGATGATGTATTGAAGCAGGTGAACAAGAAAATGGATGACATGATGAAGATGATAGTGGCTCAACAAGCTGAAATTGCCAAGTTCAAGCAAAATGAAGAGAAGATGCTTCAAATTGTGGTAGCTTCTAAGTCGAATCAAGATGAGATTGACGAGAAAGTTAAGAAGCTTGAAGCGAAGAATAAAAAGCTTGAGGGTAAGTGTTTGAGGAATAAGAACAGACTGAAAGCTATTAAAGAAGACAACAAAGAACTAAAGGCTGAGAATAAACGCCTTAGTGATTTGATTGATGACTTGTATAATGTTGCACCTAAGTTGAAGGAGGGTGAAGAAGACAAGGAGGATGAAGAAGAGCAAGTTGACTTTGAACCTTCTGAATCGGATAAAGAAAAATATGATGATGAGGACGATGAAGAGTCAGAGAAAAGTGATTATGAGGATGATAAGAATGAAGATGATGATGATGCAGAAGGGTCTGGGAGTCAGAAAGAAGATGATAGTAGTAGTGATGATAATGATGGAGGAGATGATTCGTCAAAGTTCACATTTGAAAAGAGATCACCTAAGAAAAAGAAAGATACTGGAGAATCAAGTTCGAAGAAAAAGAAAGGTGAGAACGTTGATTCAGATGAGAGTATCTTCTGGAATGAGAAGGTGAGATCTTTGACAGATGATGCTAAACAAGTGTATAAAGATATGTTGGAAAGAAGAGAATGGACTATAGAGTTCACAGGACGCTTTGCTGAGATATTCCAAACAGATGACATGAGATACGAATTGGAATACAACGATCCTGATCTTGAAGAAGGTGAAGTACCTGCTTCTGTGGCAAAGGAAATCCTGGATGGACTTGCACAGAGAGTAGGGAAAACATTTGAGGAGTTCATTGTAGATGAGTCGATTCCAGATATTCCTGAGAAGGATATTGGAAGTCACTCAGATGATAAGAATACTCCATAATTTGATGAAGTGGAGATTGAAGATATAACGCATGAGGAATATCCACAGTACTTCAGACAAACGGATGAAAATGTGATATTTCCTGATTTTACTGAGATACCAAACACTTCAGCAAAGAGAAAGGCTAAGCAGAGGAGTGCAGAGTTTGTGGAGAAAGTGTTTGGTGCTGATAAGCAAGAATATTCAAATCAATCTGATGAATTGAAGAGTTATTTGAAGAAATTGAGAGAAATGGATGAAAACCGACCGAAGCCTGAAGCTCAAGGAAATTTCTATAGATTTCACAATGCTAAGTTTAAAGGCTGAGCTCTCGGGTGGACATATTTGGGCAGGCTGAAGTGTCTAGCTGCCAAATGGGAATCGGGAATTCTATACTTCTATAGATTCATTGATTTGCTAACTCTACCGTACTGGGCGGTCAGAGATTTATGCAGATTCCCTATGTCTGGTGCTTCAGTGAACAATACACATGTCGGTTGGTGTGCAGACAAGCTGGTTTGGGAAAGTAGAACGAAATGGAATAGATTCAAGCCACAATATCCCAGAAGGAAAGTTCATAGGGATATTGATCCTAAAACCAAGCTGAAGCGGGTTACTTTGATATACAAGGCACCTGAAGTGATGAGGAAAATACCTTTGATGCCCATGCCACAACATTTCAGTGCTGACTTTATTTTCTGGTATTATGATTGGAGGAAGGCTGAAGCGGTGATAGTGTTGAGAGACGGAAAGGATAAATACAAGCATGTTCATGTATTTGATCCAATGTGGTTGATAAACTGTACTTTCGAAGACATCATCATGCTTTTCTATAATCCGATTCATCATGAGCCGAATGACGCTGATCAAGCAAAGAAATATACTCAAGTAGTTGGAGTTTGCTTTGCATATGATATTAATGCGGGGAGTAATTTGGATAACAAACTTGGCAAGATGGTGAAGATGGCAAATGTGTCAAAACCGGTGAAGAGAAAGTTGGAGCCTGAAATGACCAAAGAGCAGAAGAAACAGCTCAGAATTAAGTTGTTGAACAAAGCCATGGACGAAGACAGAAGACGATCCAATCAATAGTCGAGGGGGAGTTTGTAGATGCATTTTGCGACTAGTGATTGGATGTTAACATATGTTAGTTTTGCTGAAGGGTTGAAGGTAAAACAGAAGTGGGCGAAGGTGAGATAATGTGGGCGAAGGTAGAAGGCTTTGGGCGAAGGTATAATGGATCCTGACTGAAGCAACACATTCGTACCTTATACTGGGCGAATGTGGAACTCTTCCACCTTCGACCACAGCATATGGGCGAATGTGCAGCATCTATTAATAGAAATTGTGTTTTTGTAATGTAGAGAGAGTTTTAGAAAGTGTGTGTTTAGAGGTCAGGTTCCTGGTTTGTTTGAGAGAGTCTGTGTTTGATCTAGATTAACCGTATTGTCATTGTAAACAAGTTTATGAAAAAGTTAATCTATGAAAACCTTTGAAAATGATATTGATTGTGTTTTGATTTGAGTTTTTATCAGTTTGTTCAAAGCTAGGGTTTCCGCACCTGGTTTTGTAACTTGTATGATCAAATAATCCTGTTTTAGTCAAAATCTTTCGCTCACAGTTGATCTAGGGTTTCAATGCGTACTCTTTCGCCATGTGTGGCCAAGCTGTGGATGCCATTTTGCTGAGGGCATCAGCTTCTTTGTTTCCGCGTCGGTTGATATGGGTGACCGTGCAGGTTGTGAATTTTTTATTAGGAGCTTAGCCTGATCGACATAGTGTGCCATAACCGGGTCCTTGGCATCATAGATGCCGTTGATGTGTCCCGCTATGAGCATTGAGTCTGTATGAGCTTTGAGATGTCTCGCGCCCATTTTGTCTGCCAGGCGCAGTCCTGCTAGGAAAGCTTCATACTCTGCCTCATTTTTGGTACTTGGAAATTCTAGGCGCACGGCGTCTGTGAATTCTGTGTTGTCAGGGCTGACGAGCCTGAGGCCTGCTCCGGCGCCTTGGTCATTTGAAGCTCCGTCTGTAAAAAAGGACCAAGTGACGCGTGAATTAGGGATGGGTTTTGGATCTTGTTCGTTTTGACATTCTTCGACGCAATCAGCGGGGATTTCGGCGATGAAGTCCGCTAGATCCTGTCCTTTGATCGCTGGTCTTGGTTTGTACACGATAGTATGTGCGCCAAGTTCGATTGCCCATTTTGCTAGGCGGCCAGATAACTCTGGTTTTGAGAGCACGGTGTTTATGCGGTAGTCTGTTAGGACGTTTATGGGATGCCCTTGAAAGTATTGTCTGAGGCGCCTAGATGCGTGCACCAATGCTAAGACCAGTTTTTCCATTGTGGAGTATCTGGTCTCTGTGTTTACTAACGTGCGGTTGATGTAGTAAATTGGTGTCTGAACATTGTTGCGCTCAACCAGTAGTACCGCACCTATCGCCTTTTGTAACACCCCGAAAATTATGACGTCATTATAAAAGAGATTAGATTTATAAATAATAATTAATTAATATTATGATTGGGCCACTTATAGTGTAGCCCAATAATCGTTACCCGGATTATAACCAAGGCCCAATAAGATTAAGACTCGGGCCGATAAGAAAGTTAGGTGGGCCGAATGTTTGTGGACCCGGATAAGGTTTTGGGCCTATTATTAAAGCCCGATAATAAATAAAGAACCCGAATAGAGTTTGGGCCTATTATTTGAACCCGAAATAAACCAAGAGGACCATGATCTTAATGGACCTTTAGAAGCTTATAACCAAAGTCCAATAAACCTTGTGTTATAAGTAGGAATTTAACCCATTAAGTGATAATTATTAAAGAAAAATGCAAGACCAATCCATTTATATAAAAAAATCGGTCCATCCTCTTTTGTAAAAATAAGAACCGCCAAAATGAGAAGGAATCTCCACCTTAACACCACCTCAATACTCAAACTACATGCATACCCTCCACCTCACCTTCCCTATAACCTAGTATAATTATAGTGTGCATGCATCAAGGATTCTATATATCTATAAAGGAATCTTCGGCCATTTCAATTAAGAAGAAAACCATCAACACTACACTTTTACCACTCAACCTATGAAGGTGCAAGAATATATTATTTGAACCTCAAACCAATCGGCACCTTTAACCCACTCCTTTTGTTATCTTTTTCACCATGCAAAAGCCATTCTATCATTAATAAACCCATCGGCCACCATGATCCAAACACTATCAACCACTCTTTTTAATATACAAATCCATTTACTTGTGTAAGAAATCATTCGGCCCCTATACCCTCAAACCCAAACCATTTATTATTAACCAACTAATATTATTAAACTACATAGCCGATCCATATCTTCATCCGGGTAAGTATTGTGTCTAGAGTTTATAAGGTCGTGTGCCAAGCTGTAATGGCCAGCTTTTAGTCTAGGATTTATGCCTAAGCTGTAATGGCCAGCTATACGTTTATATATAATTGTAGTAACTTGATTTGTGGTGTAACAGGAACAAGAAGGAACTAGTAATACCACCTCTCGTGAAAATAATCAATCCGAAATAACCGAAGTGAGTGCATGTACCCCATATTTTTAAAGTGATTTCGGGGTGAATGCATGTTAGTATTTATGTGTGTTTTGATGAAAAGTATTTATGTGTGTTTTGATGAAATATTGGTTCATGATCATGAAAGAGTTAATAGAATCGGTCGAATAGAAACAACGTAGAATGGATCCATTCGGTATTACCGGGATATATTTTTCTAAACCAAGCAGAGGTTTGGAACCACAATAAGCATTTGTATGGTGCTCCATCGATAAATATACCCCACCTTAGAATGACCGAACCATGCGAAAATTGTTGTATGTTTATTTAAAACGAGTCTAAACGAAACTGGCATCACTCACTAGCTTTGTGGCTAACGTATTTTTAACATGCATTTCAGGTTGATTAAGAAATGGGAACCCGAGCTCAATATGTGGAAGTAAAAGTCTAGTGTCGTTAAATAAAACCCGGCTTTCGGGTCGGATGTGTGCTAGAGGGCTACGGCCCATGTGGTTTTTGTAAGAAATGATGTTAAGTTTTCGAAAGTCTTGTTAATGGGTTAAATGGGCTACGGCCCAAGTGAGTCACGGGCTAGGCCCGAATGTTTGTAATGTTAATGGGCTTCGGCCCAATGTGAGATAAATAAAAGGATGTTTTAAGTAAAATAAAGCACGTTTACACTAGAATTGATTAAATTGGTAATTAGTAAATTGTGTCGTGATTACCAATCCGTAATGACTCGTTAATTTTCGGGTCGTTACAGGTTGGTATCAGAGCTCGGGTTCGGGTATAGCGGGGAATTATAGAACTAACTTAATTCTATTTGTGTAATGATTATGTGTAATAGAATGTCGCGTGTGGAAGAATGGACACTTATAGCCGAAGCACAAGAAGAAATTCCAATGGCATTAGAAGAAGGAGAAATAGCAAGTAATGAAGTAGTAGGAGATAATGATAACTTAGAGTTTCCCGACATTCAAACGATGACAAATGGAATACCGGGACTAGCTTGGGGTGACCATGGGGTGGAATTAAATTTAGGGGGTATGGGCGACATCGGTCCTCTCCCCGAGCCCATTTACTCCTACACCGACCCCATTCAAGCTTTTCCTGAAATACCTTTCTTCGGATCGTCTCCCTACTATTACCCGAGCCCGCCAATTCAAGACTTCATGAGTGCTTCAAGTAATTTATCAATGGAAGGCTCGAGTAACATAAACCCAAGTTTACCACCACTTTTGGGCCTACTTCCCACGGACCCGTACCCAATGGTCCCGGTTCCCACGGCCCAAACCCCTATGGGTCCTTATCCCACGGCCCAAGCCCAACCGGCCCCTCCCGCACCCGCCATTGATCCTTACTTTGAAGCTGTCACGTTTAACCGAAACAATTTTCCAAACTATGACATGGTGCCAAGAAAAATGTATATGGAACTAGTGGAAAATTTTCAGGACATGAAAAAGCAACGTGACAAAGCACTCAACACGGCGGAGGAACTAAGGAAACTAATCAAGAGGTTTGGATTTCAATCCAAACAAGTGTTTGAGGAGACCAAGTATCCCTTAGTTTGAGGAGGTGAAGGGTAAGGAATAGGGAAGGAAGGTGGTAGAAGCTAAATAAAATGGGTTTATGAGTGTGGTAGTAGTATGTTGTGTGTTAAATTAGTAACTTGTGGTAGTGTAAAATGTGGTGATGTTGTGAATGATGGTATGATGTAGTGGTAACATGTAATATGGTAGACATCTAAAAATTTTGGATGTGAAATATATTAAATTTAGATGTTATGATGAATTGTCCGAATCTTGGTAAAGAATTATGATTATTATCAAGAATTATAACGACAAATGAACTATGATATATTATGACGAGTGTAATCTAGTAATTCTATTTGAATACTTTACATTACTAGAAGTTATGTGCCAAATGTTTTTTTTTACAATAGAAATTATTATTATAATTTGGACATGTATAGTAGGATAATATGACATATGAAACGATATAATATTCGAGTGAGAAAAGTACTAATCAAAGTGAAATTTATTATAGAAAATGCCGCGAAGACCCGGGAAAAATAAAGAAAAAGAACCAGTGACCACAAAAAGAAATAATGCCTCTTCGTCAAAACAACCGGTTGTAGACGAACCCGAAACTGAGGAAACCCCGGTAACCCATGAAACGAGTGAGTTGGAGGAAAAAATGAGAAAATTAGTCTTAGAAAGTTTACAAGACTCAATTCCTACCATCTTAAGTATGTTAGAAAAATCACCCGGTTCTAAGACAGTTGAGAAAAATCCCGAAGAAGTTATAGTAAATGTAGAAGATAATGCTGTAAGGCCCCGATTCTGTGATTATAAGACTTTTATGGCCTGTAAGCCAGAATCCTTCGACGGTAGTATAGGGGCTCCTGGAGCCACTCGCTGGCTAGAAGAAATGGAAGCTATATTAGAAATAAGTAATTGTGCCCCTAGAGACCAGGTAAAATTCGCTACTCACTCACTACGAGCTGAAGCGTTAAATTGGTGGAATATGATTCGACAAGTGAGGGGTAGAGAAGTGGTTGCCACCATGACCTGGATAGAATTCCGAACCCTTCTTACTGAAAAATATTGTCCTATGAACGAAATTGAAAAGATTGAAATGGAATTTCTAGGATTAGAAATGAAGGGTTTAGATTGCGCAGGTTATATAAATCGCTTTAATCAACTTGCCCGGCTAGTACCCCACCAGGTTACCCCCGAACCAAAAAGAATTAGAAGATTTATTTGGGGATTAATTCCTCAAGTTCAAGGAATTGTTAGGGGAGCAAAGCCGATTAAGTTTGATACCGCATGTGAGTTAGCCTTAAGCTTGACAGACGATATAGTAAGGCATAGGGAAAAGGATAAAGTACAGGTACGCAGTAAAAGAGGTTGGAATGAAACTTTTAGATCCACAAATTATAATACCTCAGGAAAGAGTCAGGAAAACCCCAGAAATCAAGGAAATCCTGAAAAACGACCCTACCGAGGAAACAATCCTTATTGTTCCCAATGCAAGTACTATCACACAGGCGAATGCAAAAAGCGATGTAACACTTGTGGCCGATTCCACTACGGCGACTGTAGGGGACCCCACTGCCAAAAATGCAAGAAAGTCGGACACCTTGCTGCGGAGTGTAGGTACAATCCTGATCGCCCTCGAGTCTGCTACGAGTGCAAAGAACCTGGTCATTACAAGAACGAATGTCCAAGGCTTAAAAATCAACCCAAGGGAGATCAAGCCAGGGGAAGAGCCTTCGTGATTAATGCAGTCGAAGCACGTGACGAGCCTGATTTGGTCACGGGTATGTTTTATATCAATCAATTACCTGTTTACGTTCTATTCGACACGGGAGCAAATCTTAGTTTTATTTCTAAAAATCTGGTAGAAAAGATAGATGTTCTTCCCGAACCCATGACCCAAACATACGAAATAGAAATAGCTGACGGGAAAATTTTAAAAGCTAACGAAGTTTTTAAGAATTTAGTGTTAACCATGGAAAATCAGGAATTTAAAATAAACCTGATACCAATGAGTCTGGGAGAATTTGATGTTATTATAGGGATGGATTGGTTAGCCACAAACCAAGCTGAAATTGTTTGTAAAGAAAAATTAGTAAAAATTCCTTTACCCAGTCAAGAAATTTTAGTGGTTTATGGAGAGAAACCAAGAGGCACTTTAAATCTAATTTCTAGTGCAAAAATGATGAAGTGTGTAAGAAAAGGACACCAACTCTTCTTGATCCATGTGAATTTAGGAAACGAGGGGAAAGAAGCCGTGATAGATGAAATCAAAATAGTGTCAGAATTTAAGGATGTATTTCCAAATGAACTCCCAGGTTTACCCCCATCTCGACAGGTAGAATTCCAAATTAACCTAATTCCTGGAGCCGCACCAGTTGCTCGAGCCCCATATAGGTTAGCCACTACCGAAATGAAAGAACTTACCATCCAGTTAGAAGAATTGATAGAAAGAGGTTTCATTAGACCAAGTACTTCCCCTTGGGGAGCACCAGTGCTGTTTGTTAAAAAGAAAGATGGGTCTATGAGGATGTGTATAGATTACAGGGAATTAAATAAGTTGACCATCAAAAATAGATACCCATTACCCCGAATAGACGACCTTTTTGATCAGTTAAATGGAGCCAAATACTTTTCAAAAATCGATCTTAGGTCAGGATATCATCAGTTGAAAATAAGGGATGAAGACATTTCAAAAACCGCATTTCGAACTAGGTACGGGCACTATGAATTTCTAGTTATGCCTTTCGGTTTAACAAATGCTCCCGCTGTTTTTATGGATTTAATGAATAGGATTTGCCGACCCTATTTAGACAAATGCGTAATTGTGTTTTTAGATGATATCTTAATCTATTCAAAAACCGAAGTCGAACACGAACAGCATCTAAGGGAAATCTTAGAAACCTTAAGAAAAGAAAAGTTGTATGCTAAGTTTTCAAAATGTGAATTTTGGGTACAAGAGATTAAGTTTCTAGGGCATGTGATAAACGATAAAGGAATTCAGGTAGATCCAACCAAGATAGAAGCAATTCAGAAATGGGAAGCCCCTAGAAACCCAACCGAAATCCAACAATTTTTAGGGCTAGCAGGTTATTATAGAAGGTTCATTGAAAATTTTGCTAGGTTAGCCCTACCACTTACCACATTAACCAGGAAAAATTCTAAGTATGAGTGGAAAGAAAAACAAGAAAAAGCCTTTCAAGAGTTAAAAGAGAAGTTGTGTAAAGCCCCAGTGTTAGTTTTGCCAGAAGAGGGAAAAGCCTTTACCGTGTACTGTGACGCATCCCAGCAGGGATTAGGATGTGTGTTGATGCAGGAAAACCAGGTAGTAGCTTATGCTTCTAGGCAATTAAAGAAACATGAACAGAACTATGTCACGCATGATTTAGAACTAGGAGCTATAATTTTTGCTTTGAAAATCTGGAGACACTATTTATATGGAACCAAGTGTACCGTCTACACTGACCATAAGGGTCTCCAGCACATTTTCGATCAAAAGCTTCTAAATATGCGTCAGAGAAGATGGATAGAAATTTTAAGTGATTACGACTGTGATATCAAATATCACCCGGGAAAAGCAAACATCGTAGCCGATGCTTTAAGTCGAAAAGAAAGACCTTTAAGAGAAAAAGCATTTAAAGTTACCTTAATCAATGAAATTCTAAACCAGCTTCGTGAATGTCAAAGAAAAGCTTTAGAACCCGCCCACTTAAGTGACGAACTGCTGAACAAAGAAGAAGAGAGATTGGTTGAAGGAACTGATGGAGTTTTTAGGTACAATCGGAGGATATGGATACCCAAGTACGGAGAACAAAGAGAGTTAGTTTTAAGGGAAACCCATAATTCTAAATATTCCATCCACCCAGGAAACCATAAAATGTACAAAGACTTAAGAAGGAATTTTTGGTGGCCTGGTATGAAGAAGAGTGTAGCCGAATTCGTAGCCCGGTGTGTTACTTGTTCCAAAGTAAAAGCGGAACACCAAAGACCCAGTGGGTTGTTGATCCAACCCGAAATCCCAGTCTGGAAATGGGATCAAATTACCATGGACTTTGTAACAAAGTTACCAAGGACACAAAGTGGTAATGATGCTATCTGGGTCATTGTCGATAGGTTAACCAAGTCCGCTCATTTCTTACCAATTCAAGAAACCTTTGGAACAGAAAGGTTGGCTAGGATCTATATAAAAGAAATCGTGTCCCGTCATGGTATACCCCTTTCAATTATATCAGATAGAGATAGTCACTTTACTTCCAGATTTTGGAAAACATTTCAAGATGCTCTAGGTTCCCAAGTCAAACTCAGTACCGCATATCACCCTCAAACGGACGGACAAAGTGAAAGAACCATACAAACGTTAGAAGATATGCTGAGAGCATGTGTCCTGGAATTTAGTGGGAGTTGGGATACACACCTACCATTGATAGAATTTTCATATAATAATAGTTACCACGCTTCCATTCAAGCTGCACCCTTTGAAGCATTGTACGGTAGAAGGTGTAGATCTCCGATATGTTGGAACGAAATCGGGGAAAACCAACTCACAGGCCCGGAGATCATTCAAGAAACGACTGATAAGATTGTGCAAATTAAGAAAAGATTGGAAGAAGCAAGGAGTAGGCAGAAAAGTTATGCTGACAACCGAAGACGACCGCTGGCATTCCAAGTAGGAGATTATGTCCTACTAAAAGTATCACCCTGGAAAGGAGTGATAAGATTTCAAAAGAGAGGAAAGCTAAATCCACGCTTTATAGGACCCTATCGAATAAGGGATAAAGTGGGACCAGTAGCTTATCGTTTAGAATTACCTCCTGAGTTAAGCGAAATACACGATGTTTTTCATGTCTCTAATTTAAGAAAATGTATAATAGAAACCCAAACTATCATTCCATTAGACAACGTCAAAGTCAATCCTCAACTTCATTTTACTGAGGAACCAATAGAAATAATGGCTCGACAAGAGAGAAGAATGAGAAGAGGAAAAATCCCTATTGTACAAGTTAAATGGAATGCTAGGCAGGGACCAGAAATTACTTTCGAAAGAGAAGACATGATGAGATCAAATTATCCCCACCTATTCGAAAATCAGGTACCATAGATAAAAATTTCGGGGACGAAATTTCCTAAGGGGGGGAGAGTGTAACACCCCGAAAATTATGACGTCATTATAAAAGAGATTAGATTTATAAATAATAATTAATTAATATTATGATTGGGCCACTTATAGTGTAGCCCAATAATCGTTACCCGGATTATAACCAAGGCCCAATAAGATTAAGACTCGGGCCGATAAGAAAGTTAGGTGGGCCGAATGTTTATGGACCCGGATAAGGTTTTGGGCCTATTATTAAAGCCCGATAATAAATAAAGAACCCGAATAGAGTTTGGGCCTATTATTTGAACCCGAAATAAACCAAGAGGACCATGATCTTAATGGACCTTTTGAAGCTTATAACCAAAGTCCAATAAACCTTGTGTTATAAGTAGGAATTTAACCCATTAAGTGATAATTATTAAAGAAAAATGCAAGACCAATCCATTTATATAAAAAAATCGGTCCATCCTCTTTTGTAAAAATAAGAACCGCCAAAATGAGAAGGAATCTCCACCTTAACACCACCTCAATACTCAAACTACATGCATACCCTCCACCTCACCTTCCCTATAACCTAGTATAATTATAGTGTGCATGCATCAAGGATTCTATATATCTATAAAGGAATCTTCGGCCATTTCAATTAAGAAGAAAACCATCAACACTACACTTTTACCACTCAACCTATGAAGGTGCAAGAATATATTATTTGAACCTCAAACCAATCGGCACCTTTAACCCACTCCTTTTGTTATCTTTTTCACCATGCAAAAGCCATTCTATCATTAATAAACCCATCGGCCACCATGATCCAAACACTATCAACCACTCTTTTTAATATACAAATCCATTTACTTGTGTAAGAAATCATTCGGCACCTATACCCTCAAACCCAAACCATTTATTATTAACCCACTAATATTATTAAACTACATAGCCGATCCATATCTTCATCTGGGTAAGTATTGTGTCTAGAGTTTATAAGGTCGTGTGCCAAGCTGTAATGGCCAGCTTTTAGTCTAGGATTTATGCCTAAGCTGTAATGGCCAGCTATACGTTTATATATAATTGTAGTAACTTGATTTGTGGTGTAACAGGAACAAGAAGGAACTAGTAATACCACCTCTCGTGAAAATAATCAATCCGAAATAACCGAAGTGAGTGCATGTACCCCATATTTTTAAAGTGATTTCGGGGTGAATGCATGTTAGTATTTATGTTTGTTTTGATGAAAAGTATTTATGTGTGTTTTGATGAAATATTGGTTCATGATCATGAAAGAGTTAATAGAATCGGTCGAATAGAAACAACGTAGAATGGATCCATTCGGTATTACCGGGATATATTTTTCTAAACCAAGCAGAGGTTTGGAACCACAATAAGCATTTGTATGGTGCTCCATCGATAAATATACCCCACCTTAGAATGACCGAACCATGCGAAAATTGTTGTATGTTTATTTAAAACGAGTCTAAACGAAACTGGCATCACTCACTAGCTTTGTGGCTAACGTATTTTTAACATGCATTTCAGGTTGATTAAGAAATGGGAACCCGAGCTCAATATGTGGAAGTAAAAGTCTAGTGTCGTTAAATAAAACCCGGCTTTCGGGTCGGATGTGTGCTAGAGGGCTACGGCCCATGTGGTTTTTGTAAGAAATGATGTTAAGTTTTCGAAAGTCTTGTTAATGGGTTAAATGGGCTACGGCCCAAGTGAGTCACGGGCTAGGCCCGAATGTTTGTAATGTTAATGGGCTTCGGCCCAATGTGAGATAAATAAAAGGATGTTTTAAGTAAAATAAAGCACGTTTACACTAGAATTGATTAAATTGGTAATTAGTAAATTGTGTCGTGATTACCAATCCGTAATGACTCGTTAATTTTCGGGTCGTTACACCTTTTCAGAAGCGGATAGGTATAATGTTAGCGGTTCTTCTGGTAGAGGCCCTGTAAGAGTCGGTAAGTAAGTCAAACACTGTTTCATTTCACAAAAAGCCACTTCCGCTTCTGGGGTCCAGCGGAATTGTGTCTTTGTCAGTACATTGCGAAGTGTGTGGACAAAAGGAAAGGATTTTGATGCGTAGTTTGGCAGGAAACGGTTGAGGGCGACTAGGCGGCCCATGAGTGTCTGTACGTCTTTGATGGAGCTGGGTGATGACATGCGCTGGATGGCTTGAACCTTTTCAGGATTGGGCTTGACGCCTCCGTTGGTGACCATGACGCCTAGAAACTTGCCTTCTTCGGCGCCGAAGGAACATTTGCTCGGGTTAAGTTTCATTTTGATTTTGCGCAGCTGTTCAAAGGTGTGCTCTATGTCCAAGAGCATTGTGTCTTCTTCCCGGGTTTTTATGACCAGGTCGTCGACGTATACTTCTAGATTGACGCCGATTTGATTTAAGAAGGCTTGGTCCATTAAGCGCTGGTAGGTTGCGCCTGCGTTCTTGAGGCCAAATGGCATTTTGGTGTAGCAATACACACCCCTGTTGGTTCTAAAAGCGGTTCTGTCTTCATCTTCGTAGGCCATTTGTATTTGGTGGTATCCTCGATAAGCATCGAGAAAACATTTAAATTTGAATGGCGCTAAGGAATCTACCTTGAGCTCGATTTCTGGCAGGAGGTAGTGGTCCTTTGGGCATGCTTTGTTTAGATCCTTGTAGTCGACGCACATGCGCCAGGATCCATTCTTTTTTAGGACCATTACTGGGTTTGCCACCCATGTTTGGTGGTTGCACCGTCGGATGATGCCTGCTTCGAGTAAGTCGTCACTCTGTCCGGACCTAGAGGGCGTTTTTTTTGCGCGACTGGCCGGGCATCTTTGTAAGTGCTAAGACGATGTTCCGCCACATCCCTTGGGACGCCGATCATGTCGGATGACTGCCAGGCGAAGATATCTTTGTTTGCCACTAGCATCTTCTTGAGGTGTATGCGCACTTGGGAGGACAGAGTTGATCCCAAGGTGATCATTTGTTCCGAGAAGGATGGGTTGAGGACCCATTTTTCATTTTCTGTTGCGGCAGGTTTAGACGGTGGTGTTTGTGCCACTAGTTCTGCTGTTATGAGGCATTCTTGGTTGCCTCAGATGTACGCAATCCCCGTTGGTGTTGGAAAACCAATGGTTTGGTGGGGAGTTGATGTGTTGCTGTTGAAATTGGCAAGGCCCTGTCAGCCCAACAAGATGTCATATGACGAGGTGGCTGGGATGACATGGATTGTGCATGTCTCCAAGCGTGAATGAATCCCGTCGTCAAGGGTGACTGTGAAGTCAAACTTGCCTAGGGGGTGGATTACCTCATTGAAGAAACCAACAATGGGTGCGTCAGGCTGAAGACACGCTTTGTCCTCATCATCCAACTATTCGAAGCACTGTTGGTACATGATATCAAAACTACTCCCGATGTCGCACATCATCTTGTATGTGCGATAGTGGTCGAACAGGGCGGTGATGATGAGTGGTGTGGTTGATTTTGCACCTCCCGGTACTGTCCGGAGGACAACTTGGGCTTCTCGCCAGTTGTTGTTGTTTCCAGCGTCTCGTTGTATAGACGTGGTGGCGGCGCTGGCTGGCTGTAGCTTGCGCTTGTTGCGTTGTGTCATGTGACACTGTCATGAGTAAGCGCCGCGGACATGATGTGTTCTGATGTCCTTGATTGGTTTTGGTGGGTCCTCGTTCTTTCGTGCGCCAGCGCGCACGTGTTTGAGGAGGTTAGTCAACTTTCCAAAACGGAGGGCAGCCTCTATCTCCATTTTGAGGCTTTAGCAGTTGTCCGTGTCGTGACCCACGTCTTTGTGGAAGTCTCAATATCTAGTATTGTCGACATTCTTGCGGTTGGCTCCCATGGGTTTTGGGAGTTTGAATGCGACTTCCCCGGTTGACAAGACTTGGGCTAACACCTGGGAAGGTGTTTTTGTCAGGGGTGTCCAGTCTTGGTTTCTTCGGCCACTGTTGCGCTGGTCGCGCGTTTGTTTGTTGCCGATAATATTTCTGGCGTCGCCAGAGGTTGAATATTTTCCTTTGTCAGTGGTGCCGGAGATTTGGCTCCAGACGGATGGTCAGTTGTTCTTGCGATTGCGATTATTGCTTGAGCTCCCGCGTTGGTTTTGTTTTGGTTTTGGTTTTTGGTTTTCTGTTTTCCGGCGTATAGCTTAGCAATTCTGACGACCTCTTCCCAGGACTCGAGGATACCGTCTTTGCCTTGAAGAGTGTTTTGTAGGTTGTCGTCATTGACGTTTGCTAGGAAGGAGATTCTAGTTGCCTCGTCCCCGGTTCTTAGCTGGAGTGCTTCTTTGTTGAACCGCGCGATGAAGTCTTCGAGCGGTTCGGTGTCTCTGCGCATGCAGAGATGAATCTGACTCTTATCGCGTTTGTGGCGACGCTACTGGCTAAAGTGAAGTGAAAATTTGTCGATCAGCTGTTCGTAGTTGTCGATGCTTCCGACGGGAAGATTGTGGAACCATACTCTGGCTGCTCCGGAGAGTGTCTGGGCGAACATGTGGCACCAGACTTGTAAGGTCCACCCGATGACGGCCTCAGCTTGATTAAAAATGCCGAGGATGTTTTGAGACGACAAGTTAGAAGAGCCGATGTAGATGCACGTAATGCGACTAGTGATTGGATCTACAAAGTTAACATATGTTAGGAAGTTGCTGATGGGTTGAATGTGGAAATCTGGGCGAATGTAGAATACAGTGGGCGAAGGTAGAGTGCTTTGGGGCGAAGGTAGAATGGACCTGACATGAAGATACACATTCGTACCCTAGAATGGGCGAATGTGGAAGAATTCCACATTCGACCATTCCTAGTGGGCGAACGTGCAGACACTATATATATAATTTGTGTGTTTTTGAGAAATAGAGAGTTTGAGTTAGAGTGTGTGTTTGAGTCAGGTTGTAGGTGATTTTGAGAAAGTGTTTAAGTGTTCTAGATTAACGTGTGTGTGATTGTAATTGAATATTTGAAAAGGTTAATCTATGAAAAAGCTTTGAAAATGATGTTGATTGTGATTTGATTAGAGTTTTATCAGTTTGTTCGGAACTAGGGTTTCCGCACCTGGTTTTGTGACTTGTATGATCAATTAATCCTGTTTCGTATAAAATCTTTCGCTTACAAAGTGGTATCAGAGCTATACCGATCATACAACAACAGATTTGATAAACTCAGAGCTGATTTGGACCTAATTTTGATCAAAATACATCTGTTTTTTTTAATGAAAATGGTTTTTGAGTGTTTTTGATTGATTTGAAGTTGATTTTGTGGATAAAATCTAAAATTCCAAGAATTAAAGTTGTTCCAAATCAATTCCGAATCAAAACCTGATAAAGATCATTAAAATCCATAAACTTTTGAAAATCAGAGATCAAAATAACCGTTTTTCAAAGTGTAACCGTTTTTCAGACCTGAAATGGGCGAACCTGGACTGTAGTGGGCGAACCTGATTATTTTTGGGCGAACGTGTGTCAATTTTGGTCGAACCTGAGTAGTTTTTGGGCGAACCTGGAAATTGTTGGTTGAATTTTTCACTTTCGGGTAACATTTTCCACATTCGATTCGTCGGGCGGGCGAACGTGGAATTATACTGGTCGAACCTGAGTCATTTCGGGCGAAAGTGGAAAAGGATAATTTCTGATTCTACCTTCGTGTGGTACTGTTTGGACGTGCACACAGTCTTCGCAACCAATCAACTACATCGCGATGACTAGTTCAATGCCTCAAAGTGTGGCACCTCCAGCACCACAACCTGACTACTGGGGAGTAGCAGCAGCGGTGGTAAATACTCAAACCACAAATGCTATTTCCACACTGATTAATGACTTATCTTCAGGTAGCGGGAATCGGCCACCTAAGCTAATGGAAATGCAAGAATACAATCAGTGGCAGAAAAAGTTTAAGATCCACTTGGAAGGCATGGGAGTGGAGGGTGCAGAGGCATGGAGTATGATTGCTCGAGGTTACACACAACCGGTTTTAGAGAACACAGGAGAACCTGTACCATTGGAGAGTATGTCTGAGGAAGAGAAAAAGAAGTTTGCTGTGGAGAAGAAAGCTTATTCCCAGTTGACACAGGCTATCACAAACGATCTACTGCATCAGTTTGGGACATGTACTACATCTAAGCAACTGTGGGATGTGCTTAAGATTAGGCATGATGGGAATGAGAAGACTAGAAGATTGAGGATGGAAGAGTTACGAAAGGAGTTTGAGAACTTTACTTATATTGGCAATGAAACTTTAAAAGAATTAACTCCTAGATATTGTCATTTGCTAACTAAATTGTCTAGTTATGGTATACAGATTCCTATGACAGATTTGGTGGACAAGTTTGCAGATTCTCTACCACCATACTGGGATCAGCATGTGGAAGTTCTCAAGGAGAAGGATGCATATAAGTTCTGGACTATTAATGAGTTCGTGCAGAAACTGGAGAACAAAGAGCTTGAAGAGAAGAGGAAAGCTAAAAGATCACAGATTCCTCAAAATCCTAGCTTATATTTTGGAGGCACTTCAGTTCCAGTTAGCAACTCAAGTTCAGGAGGATTAGTGGCACCACATGTTGCTTGCATTTCCAATGTTATGGAATCACCACAACCTACCATCAACTACATTGCACAAACCTCATCCTACTCACAACCATCATATACACCACCACTACCACAACAACAATACAACAATTCCTACATTTCACCGTTCTCTCCAATGCAGCAAGCAGCTTTCTATACTGCTAGTCAATCTCAACAACCACCTCAACAAACACAATACATGAACCCAATGAACCAAATTACTCAATCTAATCAACAACCAGTGGTTTTGGAGACCTCTAACTTGGGAAATGTGACGGTTGAAGTTGCTCAGCAACACATTGCACTAGTCTCTGCAATGGTTTCATCTTACAATGGATTGGTTGCTAGTCAAATCGGGAATAATAACCTGACTAATGAAGACTATGCACAGATTGATAAAGAAGAGATGGAATTGATTGATATCCAGTGGGCTTTTGCGAGCATTATGAGAAGAGCAACATAATTTATTGAGAAGACGGGTAGAACAGATTTGGGAACTTCTCCTAACACAACCTACGGGTTCAACAAGGAGAAAGTTACTTGTTTTAACTGTGGAGGGAAAGGTCACTTCAAACGGGAATGCACCCAGCCACCAAAACAAGGTAATAGAAACCCTTTCAACGCAAGCTACCAGAACCGTCAACAACAAAACCAAAATCAAGTTTCTTACCAAAATAACAACAACTACCAAAACTGTCAAAACAACTCTAACAACAACCAAAACAGACAACCAAACACACCAAACCAGACTCAAAACCAATCACCTACCAACACTAACCGAACTGTCATACCGATCACTACACCAAATGAGACACAACAGAATACCAATCAGAATCAAGCATTGATGATTCAACAGGATGAACGGTTTGACTGGTCGGGTTTGCAAATAGGTGTTGAGGAGATCACAACTGGTGGAAATGTGGCTTGTGTTGCATGCCAGGTTGATATTGAAGAGTCGGTGACAGTTGATGACAAGAAAGAAACTAAGGTTGAAGTTGATGTGTCTGAGGCTGAAATGGAAATGGAGACTGAACCTGTTGAGGTTAAGGCTGAGGATGCTAATTCTGGAATGGTGATTGACACTGTTTCTGATGTTCCTGAGGAGTGTGAATCGGTTTATTCAGATTCAGACAGTGAATCGGATACAGAAGCAAGTGTTACATCTCTAGATGACGATATTGATCAGTTGCTAGCAGAAGCTGATTTTCTAAAGACGAGGAAGTCGTGCATTGCTGATGATGCTTTCACCAGGATTGATTACTCCAAGTTTTTCGCTGGAAAGGAAGCTCATTTTGCTTTGATGGCCATGACTGATCCGCCAAAACCTGTAAGTTCTGAGTGTAGCACTGATATTACTAGTGATAAATATTGTGGTACGTGTGATAGATTGACAGAGGAGAACAAACAACTCCGTGTTCAACGTGATAGTGCTATCATGAACTGTCAATCTACTCGCAAAGAATTGCATGCTTTCAACAAAGTGTTAGATGGCTATAAAAAGGACATTTCTGACTTGAAAAACACTGTTTCATTAAAACAACTTGCAATTAATAATTACATAAATGAAATTGAAAATACCAAGTTGGAAATGGCAGCCATTAAATGCTTTGCTGAGAAAGTAAACAAAAAGTTAGAAAGTTATAAGCACATTGCTTACGTGGTAGACCACATCATTGATGATCAAACCACTAATTACAAGTCTGTGCCATCTCCGGTGCTTTTTGAAAACCATAATTGTCATCAAGTGACACCGGAGAGCTCAGTAAAATCTGATTCAGCATCGGAAAATGAATCTAATACCTCGAGTATTGGTGATCCACATTCCGATGTGAGGCCGATTTTAGGTTTCAATGATGAGGGTGTTACTGCTGAAAGCGTTGATTCAGACTCAGAGAGTGATGATTCTGGTAATGTTCAAACTGCTAATTCATGTGAAATTCCAAAAGAAAATCACATCATTACCAATGAACCAGTTTCACCATCTTAGCTTGTGCATCCGATGGCAAATGCTCATCGTGAGATAAAGTCTGAAAGAAATGTGGTTAAGAAAGATCTTGAGAAGAATGTTAAGAATGAACTGTGTGACAAACCAGTCAAGGTGTTTTATCGGATGGAAGGATCCGATAAGATCATCTCTGACGAGGAATTTCCAATAAAAAATGCTAACTATGCTAAAATTGATAAAATCTGGCAAGAAAGCACCATTTGGTTCCCAAAACATGAGAGAACAAATGAAATTCCACCTGCCATTTTAAAGAAATTGTATTTGGATGTTCCTCAAGAACCAAAGGTTCATGTCACAGAGTTCATTAGACCCAAAATTAGAGCTAACGGTTTTCATGAGCCTACTTACTCAAAAGGGCCACTCCCTGAGAGTTTGAGGAATCAACAGTATAATGATCAATATCCTGTTAGATCATTTGCTCAACCAAATGCTCCAAAAGTTTTTGAAGAGTACCGTGCATGCTTTAAATGCGGGGAGCGAGGGCATTTACTTGCTCAGTGCCCGTATGTAAGGCATAAAAGGCATGAAGTTGAAGTGAGAAATTCCATGAGGAAACCAATTGATCATTATGTTCCACCACACAGACGAGTTGTTCCTCAACAACAACAGTTTTACAATCAAAACAACTTTTATCAAACGAGGAACAATTGTCCATTTCAATATGATCGAAGAAATCGGATCGTTATGGAACAATCATGGAGGAAACCAGTGGTGAACACAACAAATGATAGGCAAAAGGTTCCACTAAAACCAATTGTCAAGTCAAATGTTGGACCTAAGTCTGTTAAATCAGATAAGGTAACCAAGAAAGTTTTCTTTGCAAACAATGTTCAGAAACCGACTGAGAACCCAAAAACTCAGATTCACATCTTAAAAAGAACTGAACAATCTTGGTCACCCAATGGTTCTCCAGGTGCCTCAACTTCAAAAACAAATGAGAAAAAGGAAAATGTTTTGAACAATCAGAAAAAGATTTATCCAAAACAAATTGTTAATGAGAATGTTTCTTTGAAAGCTGATGTTCAAAGACCCAAGACTCAGGCTTGGGTCCCCCAAAAGAACTAAATGATTTACTTTTTGTGTGCAGAGAGCTTCAGCTGGCCCTATTAGCAGTCTTTGGATTGTTGATAGTGGAGCTTCAGGCCACATGACAGGGGATCTTGCGTTGTTATTCGACGTGAAGAATATCAATGGTGGTTATGTTGCATTCGCGGGAAATAAAGGTGGATATATCACTATGGAGGGGAGCGTGAGTAATGGAATAGTGAGCTTTGAGAGAATATCATATGTAAAGCAGATCGATTATAATCTGTTGAGCGTCAGTCAAATTTGTGATAAACAATTCACTGTGCATTTTGATGACAAATCCTGCTATATTCTCAAACCGGGCTTCCAAATTCCAAAAGAGTGGGTAATGTTGAAGGCTCCTCGCGTCAACAATCTCTATATTCTTGATATGTCCAAGGCGATGACATCACAGGGGCAAATAACATGTTTTCTATCCAAGGCGACTGAGAAAGAATCGATAATGTGGCACCGAAGAATTGGGCACATTCATCTGAGGAAAATGAATCATCTTGTGAAGAATGGGCTTGTCGATGGAGTAAACGTGAAACATTTCCATCTGAATGACAAGTGTGTAAGTTGTAAGAAAGGGAAGCAACACAAACAGTCCCACAAAGTGAAGAAAGTTAACTCTGTTGAGATGCCACTTGAGCGATTGCACATGGATCTATTCGGACCGGTCAAGCGCAAAAGTCATCTTTGAGAGCTTTATTGTTTAGTTGTCAATGACGACTACTCAAGATTTTCATGGGTGATGTGTTTGCTGAATAAAAGTGACACCTTTAACAACCTGAAAGTTCTGTTCACTCGATTAGAGAATGTCTACAATTTGAAGATAAAGAGAATTCGGAGTGATAATGGGACGGAGTTCAAAAATGCCAAGATGGATGAACTTTGTGAAAGCAAAGGGATACATCATGAATATTCGGCTCCGTACACCCCACAACAGAACGGTGTTGCTGAACGAAAGAATAGGACTCTAATTGAAGCGGCTAGAACAATGCTTGCAGATTCAAATCTTCCGGTAATGTTCTGGAACGAGGCGATTTATGCAGCAAACTATACACTCAATCGGGTTCTATCAGTGAAGAAGTTTGGTAAAACATCTTATGAGCTGTTACACCGACGTAAGCCGAACTTAGAGTATCTAGAACCTTTTGGGGCACCATACTTTTTTGGATATGCAACCCCACTCAAACGGGTATACAACAAGCGAACTCGTCGGGTGGAGGATTGGGCTAACGTGGAAGTTCAACGATATACTCAAAATGTGCAAGGAACGGGTCCTGATTGGATGTTTGATTACAAAGATTTCTTTGAATCATTCAATCTAGATAGCTTGGTTGAAGAAGCTGTTATCCGACTACTTTACGAGTGTGAAAACGCGACGACTTCACCGTTGGTACGTCCGATCACCGTGAACCCCCTACCAGCTTCTAATGATACCAATGCTCCTATACAAGAGGAAGAAGTGTTTCAGGAGGCTTCAACTTCATTAGACTCTTCAGAATCTGAAGATGAACATTTTGAAGAAGTCATTTCTGAACATGCAGAAGATCCAGAGGCACCGCCAGTGAACCCAACTCCAACTCCAGATGTTGCTTCATCGTCTAACACGGGTCATGATCTGGATGCTGTAGAGAACTTGACTACTCAGACGGGAGTTATTGTACCTGTACATCCGGAATCTCGGATTCATCGTATTCACACGCTGGAGCAAGTTATCGGTGATCCTGGAAGCAGTGTGATGACTAGAGGGCAGCTGCGAAGTGTTAATACGCCAGAAAGTTTTGGTGCTTTAGCGTTATATGCCAAAATTCAACAATCTGGTAGTCAACATGATTGGTCGTTTGCGTGTTATGTGTCGCAGGTAGATCCAAGGACATACAAGGACGCTTTGAAGGAGGATGCCTGGGTTGAAGCTATGCAGGAGGAGTTATTACAATTCCAGAAATTGGGAGTTTGGACGCTCACGGATTTGCCGCCGGGAAGAAAGAAGATTGGCACTAAATGGGTGTTTAAGTGCAAGAAGGATGGTCGTGGGGTTATTGTTCGTAACAAAGCTAGATTGGTCGTGCAGGGATTCCATCAAATCGAAGGGATTGATTATAACGAAATCTATGCGCCTGTAGCACCAAAGGATTTAAGCGCGGACTCGTCGACTGCACCCTATTCACGAGGAAATCAGGGGATGATTTTCTTCTGGTGCAGATTTACGTTGATGATATAATATTTGGTTCAACTAACAAGCTTTTATGCAGGGAGTTCGAAACTGTCATGCAGGAAAAGTTCAAGATGAGCGCAATGGGGGAGATGCAGTTTTTCCTAGGATTGCAGGTAGACCAAAGACCCACGGGGATCTTCATTCACCAGACGAAATACGTATCCGATATCTTGAGCCGGTTCCAGATGGAGGATTCCAAGCCGATGGATACCCCAATTCAACCCAATCACGGGATTGGAGTGGACGCTAAGGGGGAGCTGACTGACCCATTTACATACAGAGCAATCATCAGATCTCTGATGTATTTGAAGGCGTCTCGACCAGATATTATGTACGCAACGTGTGTCTGTGCCCGCTATCAATCGAAGCCGAAACAAAGTCATCTGACGGCAGTCAAGCGTATCCTTAGATATCTGAAGAGTTGTCCCTCAAAAGGACTTTGGTACCCTAATGATGATGATTTTGATTTTATTGCTTTTAGTGATGCAGATTGGGGCGGCTGTGACAAGGATAGCAAATCCACTACAGCTGGTTGCCAGTTTTTAGGGAGCAGGTTAGTCACCTGGCAATGCAAGAAGCAGACTTCCGTGGCACTGTCTACCTGTGAAGCCGAGTACATTGCAGCCTCGAGTTGCTGTTCGCAAGTGCTCTGGATCCAACAACAGATGGTGGATTACGGTTTGCAGTTTCTTAAAACCCCTATATACTGTGACAGTGAAGCCGCTATCGCATTAACTAAAAATACTGAAAATCATTCTAAAGCAAAACATATCCGGATCAAATACCATTTTATCCGTGATTGTTACGCTAAGGAATTGATAGATATGATCAAAATTCATACTGACTACCAACGTGCAGATTTGTTTACAAAAGCCTTTGACAGATCCCGCTTTGAATATCTTTTAAAAGTAAACAACATAAAGGAAAAACAGGACTAATCGGCACCTCGGTTTATCGCTTTTTAGTTTTAGTTTTTAATTTTTTGCTAATTGGGAATTTCTCTTTGCTAATTGGGAATTTCTTTTTACTATCGTAATCCTCAAAGAAGTTGATGCTTTCGAGTGGATTGTTTCTTTCAAATTTTTATTTTATTGTTTTTCAGAAAAATTAAAAACCCAAAAATATGTTCTTTATTTTAGGGGGAGCCATTTTTATCAGAAAAACCAAAAACATTGGAAAATTCAAAAAGACCTAAAAATTAGAAAATCCAAAATGATTTCCTGGATAAAAAGAGGAAATGATAGTACATCAGTGGGGATCTGACATAGGCTAAAGAATTGAATAAGTATAATGAGGCGTGTGTTGATTACATGTGATATGCTGATAGGCTTCGTAGACTAACTAATTGCGTGCATTTGTGATACAAACATAACGAACTACGCGTTCGTGGCTGAACACCTGATGGGCATATGGTCTTACTACCGTAATTTCGTTTGATAGGATTGCCAAAATCTGAGGTTTCGGGTCGTTATGTTATGGTTATCCGGGATATTCTGATTAAACTTTTGTCGTATTGATTTACGGACCTAGTTTCATCAGAATATTTGCTAAAAGAGCTTAAATGCCAAAAACCAAAGTTACCGAATTGAGGAACTTTATGTTTTAACTGATCAAAGATCATTATTACATCGTATTGACTTACTGATGCAAATCAGTGGTTGATATCAGCCTCAACCTAGTGTATATGCACAAGTTACTCTGCTGCATTCGTTTGCTGACCTGTACACCTCTGTGCTATATACTTTGTAACTTTTACGGATAACTCTGGCATAATCACGCGTTACGACGAAGCTTTGTGCAATTACTTGATACGGGAGTATGTCGTGTGTGTGGGCACCACAATGTGTTAGTCTAATACACCTAACTCGTATCATTTTAAAGCATTGCGTAATAGTCTGCATGTGAGCTTACGTGGACCACAATATCAGAAATTGCCGTGTCACATACTGTTTCTAATGATAATATTAAACAAAAAGATCAACGCTGTGATCAGATTTCTCAGAAAACTGATATGATCCTCTCACCGGATATCACAAAATGTTTACTGCTTTCATTTACTTTGATGCATTTTACTTTTATTGTCAAAAAGATACAAAATCCAAAAAGATTTTAGGTGTGTTTTGATAAAATTTCAGAAAAACCAAAATTTTTGCATTTCTGCTTTATTTTTGATAACCGACGGTTGCTTGATGGTCAATTTATGAGATTTGATAACACCATCTGGGCTTTGTATCATTCAAATAGTGCAAATATGAGTTTTTGAAGTTTAACAGATTGAAAAATGTTGAACAGGATTCGAATTCGTGATTTGGCAAAATTTTCAGATTTTTCCATTTCACATTCGCCCCTTAATTGGGTCGAATGTGGAAAAATCTTCACCTTCGGGCTGTATAAAGTGGACGAATGTGGGATTTATCACACAATTCCACCTTCGGGTGAACCTTTTCACTTTCGGGTCATTAACTTGGACCGAATGTGGAACTCACCCACATTCGACTGTTATAACGGGCGAAGGTGGCATCTCTATATATGCCATTCACAGGTTCGAACCCTCATTCACATTTCTTCAAAATTTTTCTTTCGATCCAAGGACTTGTTGCTTTGATTTCCTTTGCTTGTGCATTTTATTCCCGAGCATTTACTGGTCACTTCTATACTCATTACACAGGTAATGGAGCACAGATACGATCGGAATCGTTGATTTTATAACCGGGCCTAGGGTTTTAAAATTCAGGGTTTTAGGATGATTATTGTTCATTGTTTTTGAATGCATTTCATTTGACATCAGTTTTAGGGGGATAAGAATGAAAGAATTAGGATTATAACATTGTTTAGATGGATAATTGATCGATTGAAACATATTTGACCTAATTCTTCTTGAAAACTGATGTAAACTGAAATTTAAGGACAATTGGTGATACACGAGTCTTGTTCGGCCCTAGTAGAACACATCTCAATCAAAATTAGATGTTTAAAATCAATTTGACAAAATTTTGAAATTTAGGGATTATCAGGTTTCACCTTCGGGTCATTACACGGGCGAAGGTAGAATGAAACGGGCGAATGAAGCTTATACTTGGCGAATGTGTTTTTAAATCAACACTTTTTCACATTCGACCAGAATATTTCACATTCGTACCATGAAATCCTACATTCGACCTATTAAAATGGGTGAATGTGGAATTTGACAAAATCTTAAAATTTTTAAATTTTTGTCGTTTTCATATTTTGACGTATTTTTCTGATTTTGATGTGCAGATGGCTGAGCAAACTGAGAATATTGAGACTCCAGTAGAGAATGTTATTCCAGATCCAGTTCAGGAGGTAGTTCAGGAGGCTGAAGCATCAGTAGCAAACAGTTGGCCATTCGAAAGATCTCATAACTGCTGTGCTTATCTTGGTGACGTGGAGAAGAATACAGAGTTCACCGGGATTATTGAGTTCTTGAAGAGAAGCAGAGTTGTGCATGCTTTGGCTACTCCGACTATCATTTACAGAGATATTGTTGAAGACTTTTACAAGAACGCTAAGTATGACTTCTGGGAGAATCAGACAATCATCAAGAGCAAGATACAAGGAATGGAGATGTTTTTGACTGAGTCTGATATTAGAGAAGCACTTCAGATCAAGTTTGAAGTAAGTGAAGATCCCAGAGAGTTGTCATGGACTGAACAGAAAGCATGTTTCCTGAGGATGAAGTACAAAGGACCGATTACTGATGGTTCTATGCACAAAGGGAAGCTGAGTGTGCAGTTCAAATACTTTGCACATGTCATTATTCACGTGTTTGGATGTGTAAGCGGTGGATATGATGTAATGAGAAGAAGTTTAAGCTCATTGATGGTTGCGTTGACTCTCAACAAACCATTCAATGTGTCTGGGATGATACTGGATCATATGCTTGAGATGCTCAAGGGTTTGAAGAAGAAACAATTCATGTTATACCCAAGATTCCTGATGATGATTTTTGACCACAAATATCCTGATTTGAAGAAGGATCCAACACAGATAATAGGTTAAGATCACATGAACATCCGTACTCTTGTGAGGATGAAACGTTATAAGGGTGTGCCTGATGAAGATAAGCCACCATTCAGAAGATTGTTTGGAGCTCTAGCCAAACAGGATTACACTGGATCCTGGAAAGAATAAGGCTAGACACACTGACAGTGATTCGGACAATGACGATCCTTTAGTGTATGCAGATGCAAGCACGAAGAGAAAGAGACAGGTTGTCAATCCCGGAGCCAAAGGGAAGGGTAAGGGAAAGACAGACCAAGGAAGTTCTAAGCAACAGGTGGTGAGAAAGAAAACAACTGCTAAGAAGGGGACGAGTTTAGTAGATGAAGATTCTATTGATTCGGAGGAAACTGAGATAGATGAACAGTGGGATTCGGATGCAGAAAATGTAAGGACCACCAAACGTAAGGCCACTATGGTTGGTGAGTCTGAATCACTTAACAAGTCAATTGAAGAAGCAGAACAGAGTAAGAAGTCTGTTGATGTTGAAGATGAAGGTTTAGGTGTTGAAATGGATGAATTGAATGCTGGAGAGACTGTTGTAGTGAATTTGCCAAAACCAAAACACAAATCAATGGCTAAGAAGTCAAGCACTAAACAGTTAAGAGAGAAAGAGATTGCCCAGCTGATGAAAGGTAAAAGGATACCCGATGCTGGTACATCATCAAAGCTGTCTTCACCAGTAACAAAGAAGCAGAAAAAGTCAAAAGAGGCTGAAACATTACCAGTTGATCAGTTTAATGTTGCACTGGATAATGTTTTGGATATGTTCAGGAAGCCTCAGAAAGAAAAAGCTAAGGAAGTTGAGCCATCCAAATCCAAGAAAGTCACTGTTGCTGATGATGTGATGAAGCAAGTGAATAAGAAGATGGATGAAATGATGAAGATGATTGTTGCTCAACAAGCTGAGATTGCCAAGTTCAAGCAGAATGAGGAGAAAATGCTTCAGATTGTAGTTGCTTCGAAGTCTAATCAAGATGAGATTGATGAGAAAGTTAAGAAGCTTGAAGCTAAGAATAAGAAGCTTGAGAGGAAATGTTCAAGGAACAAGAACAGGATAAAAGTGATCAAGGAGGATAACAAAGAGCTAAAGGCTGAGAACAAACGCCTTAGTGATTTGATAGACAGTTTGTATAATGTAGCACCCAAGCTGAAAGAAGGAGAAGAGGATAAGGAGAAAGAAGAAGAACAGGTAGACTATGAACCTTTTGATTCTGAGAAAGAGAAAGATGATGATGAGGAAGATGAGGAGTCTGAGAAAAGTGATGATGAGGATAGTAAGAAAGATGATGATGATGATGCTGAAGGGTCTGGGAGTCAGAAAGATGATGATAGTAGTGATAGTAGTGATGATGAAGGAGGAGATGATCCTTCAAAGTTCACATTTGAGAAGAGACCACAAAAGAAGGATGCTGGAGAATCAAGTTCCAAAAAGAAGAAAGGAGAGAATGTAGATTCAGATGAAAGTATCTTTTGGAATGAGAAGGTGAGATCTCTTGGTGATGATGCATAGAAAGTATACAGAGATATGTTAGAAAGAAGAGAATGGACGATAGAGTTCACATGTCGTTTTGCTGAGATATTCCAGACTGATGACATGAGATATGAACTGGAATACAACGATCCTGATCTTGAAGAAGGTGAAGTACCTGCTACTGTGGCTAAGGAAATTCTTGATGGCCTTGCACAGAGAGTAGGGAAATCGTTTGAGGAGTTTGTAATGGATGAGTCGATTCCAAATATTCCTGAAAAGGATATTGGAAATCACTCAGATGATAAGGATACTCCAGAATTTGAAGAAGTGGAGATTGAAGATATAACACATGAGGAATATCCACAGTACTTCAGACAGACTGATGAAGATGTGATATTTCCAGACTTCACAGAAAGACCAAACACTTCAGCGAAGAAGAAAGCAAAGAAAAGAAGTGAAGAATTTGTAGAGAAGGTGTTTGGAGCTGATAAGCAACAATCTTCAAGTCAATCTGATGAATTGAAGAATTACTTGAAGAAGTTGAGGGAAATGGATGAGAACCGACCGAAGCCTGAAGCTCAAGGAAGTTTCTATAGATTCCACAATGCTAAGTTCAAAGGCAGAGCTCTCGGGTGGACTTATTTGGGTAGATTGAAGTATTTAGCTGCTAAATGGGAATCAGGAATTCTGTATTTCTACAGATTCATTGATTTGCTAACTCTACCGTACTGGGCGGTCAGAGATCTATGCAGATTCCCAATGTCTGGAGCTTCAGTGAACAATACACATGTCGGTTGGTGCGCAGACAAGTTGGTATGGGAAAGTAGAACGAAGTGGAATAGGTTCAAGCCTCAATATCCTAGAAGGAAAGTTCATAGGGATATTGATCCTCAAACCAAGCTGAAGAGGGTAACACTGATCTACAAAGCTTCTAAAGTGATGAGAAAGATACCTTTGATGCCTATGCCGCAACATTTCAGTGCTGACTTTATATTTTGGTACTATGATTGGAGAAAGGCTGAAGCTGTGATTGTGTTGAGAGATGGGAAGGACAAATACAAGCATGTTCATGTATTTGATCCGATGTGGTTGATTAATTGCACCTTCGAAGACATCATCATGCTTTTCTACAATCCGATTCATCATGAGGCTAACGATGCTGAACAAGCAAAGAAGTATACTCAAGTTGTAGGAGTTTGTTTTGCGTATGATATAAACTCGGGGAGTAGCTTGGATGCTAAGCTTGGGAAAATGGTGAAGATGGCTAATGTATCGAAACCAGTGAAGAGGAAGTTGGAACCAGAAATGACTAAAGAGCAAAAGAAACAGCTCAGAATTTACTTGTTAAACAAAGCAATGGACGAAGACAGAAAACGATCCAATCAATAGTCGAGGGGGAGTTTGTAGATGCACGTAATGCGACTAGTGATTGGATCTACAAAGTTAACATATGTTAGGAAGTTGCTGATGGGTTGAATGTGGAAATCTGGGCGAATGTAGAATACAGTGGGCGAAGGTAGAGTGCTTTGGGGGGAAGGTAGAATGGACCTGACATGAAGATACACATTCGTACCCTAGAATGGGCGAATGTGGAAGAATTCCACATTCGACCATTCCTAGTGGGCGAACGTGCAGACACTATATATATAATTTGTGTGTTTTTGAGAAATAGAGAGTTTGAGTTAGAGTGTGTGTTTGAGTCAGGTTGTAGGTGATTTTGAGAAAGTGTTTAAGTGTTCTAGATTAACGTGTGTGTGATTGTAATTGAATATTTGAAAAGGTTAATCTATGAAAAAGCTTTGAAAATGATGTTGATTGTGATTTGATTAGAGTTTTATCAGTTTGTTCGGAACTAGGGTTTCCGCACCTGGTTTTGTGACTTGTATGATCAATTAATCCTGTTTCGTATAAAATCTTTCGCTTACAGCCGAGCCTCTAAATGTTAGCAAATAAACAAGAGTTGGAAAAGTACGATGTGCTCGTAGTCTTTTCTGTGAAAGTGTTAGTGAATATCGGATGCTAGTAAAAGGAGAAGGATCTCTCCTTTTATAGTACCTCGATATACGACATTCTCAACCCGTCCTCAACCCTTGATGGGGCCCGTCCCAGGTAGAGGTGTCTCTAGGTTTCCGGCCCAAGTCCTCAGGCCCAATGGTGCAAGTAGTTTTGATAAAAAAGATAGGAAAGGGGAGATGTTACCGTCCTGACGTAAATACACGTGGCGTCCATCAATTGGACGCATGTGGGCGGCGGACGTGTGGCGTCTGCCTATTGGCTAAAGCAGGGCGGTGGGTAATCATCCCCTTCTAGAAGAACCTGAGACAAGTTGGAGGGTTGCAAAAGTCTTCAGGAAAATATCTTGGCTGGGAGGCTGTCACGTCGTCGTCCTTTCTGAATGTCAGGTTATGCGCAGCCATTGATTGGCTGGAAAGTCTGACGGGTTGCCTGCAGCGTCAGGAAGAGTTGCCTGGGGCAGGATTGTGTGTCTCGAGGTTTCCCCATAAGGTATCTTGTAATCGTGTTGAAGAAGCTTTGCCTATCTTGTTGAAGAAGCTTCGTTAAGGCATCTGTCCCGCTGACGTAGAACGGGCGCATAAGTCTACGTCATCCGTTAGATGGACGCTAGCCTGTGCGCTGACGTAAAACGGGCGGGTGAGTCTGCGCCATCTGTCTGATGGGCGCTAGTCACCCCGTTTATGTAAAGCAGGCGCATTGTTTTTAGCTTGTGATATGGTATTTGCTGGCGCTTTGGTACCATATCCCTTCAGTCGCACTTGCCGGCTAGACTGATCCGTACTACCAATTCGCCTGTGATTCAACAATGGGGAACACATGTAATATGTAAAAAATGTAAAGTTTTGGTATGGGCAGGGCAAGACAGATAGAGTTGATCATAAACAATTTTGTATGATTCATGTTAAACACGATTCAATTATTTATATTTCTTTGTTTTGATTGTGAATATTTGATGTTATATTTGTGATGATAATTCCTGATTTGAGTTTTGTTTAGATTTACGTTTATATCATTACTTTAATTTATGTAGTGGTATTCTATTGTAATTATTAGTGGCTAATGTAGGAATAAAATCCATAGGAGACCAATATAATTGAGATGGTAACGTATTAGGCGGTTAGGGGATATAGTAACATTGAAATGGTTTATATTTCTTTGTTCTGGTTGTAGATAATTATGTTATACTTGTGACGACAATTCGTGATTTGAGTTTTGACATTAGAATTGCAACATATTCGTCTGAATTTTAACTTTGAGTTAACATCTTGAATAGTAGCATTAGTGATTAAGTAATATTGTGGAAAACATACACATGAATATTTACTATTTACTATCTAATATCTTAGGTGAGCCCATTTATAACTAATGCATAAAGGTAAATCAATGGCAAGTGCCAAACATTGTTGCAGGGAAAACATAGTTTAACTTGCCATAATCTAGCATATGTTACCAATTGACATACTTCATGTGTATCTTCTTTTTAAGAGCCCGAAACAAAACTCATTTTGGCAGGTCATGTCCCTTCTAAACAAAACTCATAAGCTAAATAAATTGTATTATACATGAAAATGTAGCACCTATAATATTTTGTTTTCTCTTTTAAACAGAATATTCTACCGAAAACAATTCATCACTATGTAAAACACCATTTTTTTAACAACTAGAACACTAAACTTAGTTACAACTTACAAGGTTGGTAGAGATATAGAGTAGGTATTGCTTACAGTCATGCATGTAATCATTACTTAATTCGATGTCATTTATACATGGTCATTAGAAATATAGTACTTAGTGTAGTGGTATTATGTTGTAATTATTAGTGGACAATATAGGAATCAAATCCATAGGAGACGAATATAATTGAGATGGTAGCGTATTAGGCGGTTAGGGGATACGGTAACTGTCGAAATGGTAGTTTTCCTTTGCCACCATATTTTGTTGAGTTTTTCTTACACAAATCATATATTGAAGATTTTATTACGTCATAATAGATTTTTCAACCACGTGACACTCCTAAGATATACACTAGTGGATAATAGATGGGACAATGGCGTGGCTAAACAAATAATTGAAATCTAATTAAACCACTGCAAATTTTGTGAAGATGTAATTTAGTTAGTGCTTATCACATACATGACAATGATGTGACGGTAAGTTTTGCATATTTTAATTTTTCAGACTATATATACGGTTAGGGGTGAGTGTTTCGCGGTTCAGACCCATAAGAATCTTGGACCATACCTATGAGAACCTTGGATGTGAACCTTTTTAAATATATGGGCTAGTTTTCGGTTCTAGATTCATATGAAATATCAATTCCGGTTCAGGTCGATTCCGACCCGACGGTTCTAATATAAGAACCAAAATAAATGTTTTTATTTTAATTAGAATGTATAGAAAGCCTACAATTTATAGAAATGGTCCAATAGATATGTACTATTAACACACAAAAATAAAACAATGCTCTTCTTTCATCTCGTCGCTGTTCTTTTTTACGTGTTATCATAATCGATTTGATGTAATGTTAATTCAATATTAATTAATATTATTTTAAAGAATAACTACGTATGTTTTGTGAAATATTTTCTAATCTTCCCAATGGTTCGATCGATAAGCCTGGACCCGATGATGTTTTTTCTAAAGTAACGGGGAAAGATCAAAATGGTGATGCAGTCATGTATGCTCTGGGTGTTTGTGCTTCTGATGTTTGGGCTGTAACACCAAGTCGTTCAACATGTCGTAGAGAAAACATCCAATTGAAGTCTAAATGTGAAGAACTTACTAGTACTGTGGTCCGGCTACAAGCCCAAGCATCGAAGATTAAAGGGTGTAGGGATGGTCCTAGTGTTCCACCTCTTACATCACCACATTTCCCCATTGCACCCAATGGACCTCCAAGTTTACGGGTATTTTTCTATATAAATCTTTATTATTATTTTTTTGTGAAATGTTACTTGTACTATTATTCCTAGAGTTTGATATATGTTTGTTGAAAACTAAAATCTAGGTGGGAGATGAAGTTGTCCTCAAAAGCATTCTAAACTCTACCGAGATTGTAGCAAGAGGATGGGTGAAAAGCTTGGACCCAAATGAGCTAGTTGGTGATACATAGATTGGACCAGAATGGTATGAGGTAAACGTTCAAGTAGCAATAAAAATAGATGAAAAGTTGGTGAGACCATATGGGTTATTTTCCACAATTCAAGATTGTATTGGTGCATCCATTGCATGGCCTTGTCCTTTCATCTCGGTATGTATTTATTAATCTCGTGATATGAATAATTTTAATAATCTGAAATTTAATGCTTATACATGGATGGTTTATTTATAGGTAGGCCGTCAGGATTGAGGACACATGATGACTCATGATTCTATGCTGCTTGTTTCTTTCATTGCTTTTAATTTCTTTGTCAAATGTTACAAGACTTTATGTTGGATAAGGCTATAACTTATTGAGTAAAGATCCGGTACAAATAGCTTTTTTGGTAAGAACTGTGAGAATCAAAGGAGGGTATTTTTTAAAATTTTTTTTTTTAAAATTTTTTTTCCCCATATTGTTAAACATGTATTATAGTATTGAAAACTAAAAAAAAAAAAAAAAAAAAATTTGGTGTAGAGTAATTACGTGTAGAGTAATTACATAATTACTCTAGTGTAAACTAATGTATTTACCTTAATGACGTAATTACACTAAAAAAAATTTTTTTTTTAATTTTTTTTGTATTATTCATCTAGAAAGAATGTTTAAGCACATGGGAAAAAAAAATTCTAAAAAAAAAAATAAATTTTTTTTACCCCCTTTGATTCTCACAGTTCTTACAAAAAAACTATATGTATTTGATCTTTACTCATAACTTATTTATGTTTAGTGTTTTTATTATGAATATGCTTATTTGAAATATAATAAAGTTTTTTTTTTCTTTCATTAGTTGATGTTATATACAGTATATCAAAAAATTGTGTGTGTGTGTATGTTAAAAAAAACGTAGTAACATATGACTTGTTAGGACTTTGAAATTTTGTCCTATTTAAACTTGTTAGAGCATTGTAAAAGTGTTCGGATATGCTTTTCTTAGGACGCTATATTGTTTGTTCATTGACATATTATGCGACTATAAAATTGGTTTCATAATCTTATTGGAGATATTAGGACCCTTTTTTGGTACTAATGCTCCTATAATGTTACATCATAAGGGTCCTATAAATTAGTTTTTTAGGACTCTTGTATGTGTATTAAAAGATTAAAACTAGGTAAGCACATGTTAAAACCTTGTAAAAGTGTCCTAATATGTTTTATTAGGAGTTTTTTTGGGACATATTATTCGACCATAAAATTGGTTTCATAATCTTATTTGAGATATTAGGACGCTTTTTTGGTACTAATGCTCCTATAATGTTACATCATAAGGGTCCTATAAATTAATTTTTTAGGACTCTTGTATGTGTATTAAAAGATTAAAACTAGGTAAGCACATGTTAAAACCTTGTAAAAGTGTCCTAATATGTTTTATTAGGAGTTTTTTTGGGACATATTATTCGACCATAAAATTGGTTTCATAATCTTATTTGCGATATTAGGACGCTTTTTAAGTTTCAAGACTTATTACGACCCCCTTACATGAAACGTTTTTACCGTTGGTCTTATTAAATGAAAGGTCCTATAAAATAACATTTTAGGACGCTTTTGTGCGTACTAAAAACCCATTTTTGTTGTAGTGTTTACATATATGGATGCGATGTATTACATAATATATTTATTATATTCAAATTTGAAGTAAATATATGTGTATGTTTCTCTAACGTATTTTTATGTAAGTATTTGTGACAAAAATATAAACAAACACACCACTTACTATGGTATTGTTTCTAGATTATGTATAATTGGATATGTTATGAAGTATATATACATGTATCTTTGATTTGTTATGTATACATAATGAATATACATAATGTTTCAAGTGATGAGAATAACAATTATTACTAAAACACAAGCCGAGAAACTAAAAGTAACTTAGAAAAGGAAGCTCATAGACTATTGTTAGAATCAATGGCGGATCTTGAACGTAAAACCTGGTGGGGCTGGGATCAATCTGGTAAGGCCGGACTCAATACCTATAAAAATTTTCAAAAATTTTCGGTAAAATTTACACTACGAAGCGAAAAGGTTGATTGAGTCGGGACCGGGTCGAGCCCGTAGAAGATCTGCCCTTGGTTGGAACCATATAAATGAATTCTTTAACGAACATGGTTAAAGAATAAAAAGATGTAACCCTTTAAAGGCGTATTACATAAAAATATTATGCCACTTAGGTTATAGCCTAGTGGTAAGGGTATACTATTTTGGTGGGTCCATATCGAGTCGGGGGTTCCGACTCTTTGGACAACCCTGTATACGGTAGTTAAAAGTATAAAATAACAAAAAAGGTAAACTGCTAAAATCGTCCTTGTGTTTGGTGAAAAATGTCACTTGCATACAAACTTTTAGTTATTTGTCAAAATCGTACAATGGTTTCAATTATTTGTCATTCTCATCCCTGACACTAACTCCATCCAATTAGCGTAAGTTAAGTTAGGGGCAATTTCGTCCATTTACGTTATAAAGATTTAATTGCCGAGAATCCATAGAATAAAAATACTATATCTAAATATACGGCCAACGTTAGTACGTTGCCTTTGAAATTTTTTATAATATTAAAAATTAGAAAAATTAACATTAATTTTAATACTCTTCCTCCTCCTCAAAAACCCTAAAACAAAACATCCTCACACAAACACATACACACATGCAAAAACAGACAGAGTCTGAGTTTCTCGGTTTTGGTAGGTTATCTTTTAAACCGTGTCTTTTGATTGGATCTAGGTATTCTTTCTCTGATGTTCAAGGGTGAAACCAGACACGCATGCAAAACAGATAGAGTGCGTCTCTGATATTCAAGGGTGAAACCAGACATACAATCAATCATCAATGTATTCTACATTCGGTTTTAGGTTACTCTATTCATTGTTCTTTGTTTCAACAGCCAATTCATAAGCTCTTTCTTGTAGTGGACAATCGTTTGTTTGGTTATTGTTTTAGTTAAATAAAACCATATAAATTTTGACACGAATGTTGGAGTGATTGCTACTCTGTTTTTTGACACAACACTATGATTGTTTGATTTCTCAAGCTTACACCCAAGACTTCTTGGTGGTTGAGTTTAGATAGATATGGTGTTGGGTTGGTCTAGAGCGACGATTTTAGTAGTTTACCCTAACAAAAATATATGTGTCAATAAATGAGATTTAAAAATTACTATTAAGTGCGGTTTAGACTAAGACCTAAAACAAAAGTTTAAAAAGGTCAAAAGTAAAAACATAACGTTGAAGCAACCTTGACCACCATGGCCTACCCAGTTACTTAAACTTGTAAGTTATGCACGTATTTTAACGTCAACCCCACTTTAATATCCGGGACCCCGCCTTATTGGTTATATTTACTGATATACCCTTCTGTGTTTATTGCTATGATGAGAATCGAATAAAAGTATTTTTAGCTTTATCCTCTATTCACAATTGAAAGTATTTACAATACAATAATTTCTGCTGTTCAAAAGTTTTTACAATAATTTCCTTATATTGACAATGCAACAAAATGTGTTAATTTCAAACAAAAAACAGCAACCTAACATATATAATTATTAAACAAACCTTGATGAATATATGTTTTTTTTTAATTGGCGTTTTCCATATTTATTAAAATATGTAGAGTTACAATCTTGCCTGCGTTTGTCAAGGTGTAGAAATGTTTTTTCACATGTGAGAGTATTATGAAAAGTAATACGTAAGTAATGATTTTAAACTAGATAAATTTTAAAATTCCTTAAATAAAAACAAAAAGTTAAAGATATGTATTGGGTTCTGTTTTTGTAACGAATATTTTAGCACCACTTTATTACCTTTATAAATCAGGGGTATTTGTTTTACAAGCATTTTCTTTTAAATCATTTTTTACTCAGAAGATGTGATATGAGGATTCTTAAATATATAAGTGTAAAATTTATGATTTTTTTTAGAAATATGGAAAGGAAATAATGAACTGATAGTTAAATGATTTCAAAAGCTATTAAACCACGTGTAATGAGCAGTATAGAGGCATGAACGAGCTCGATAAGTCTTCATCACTGCCCCTATGGGCGTTATAGGTGTACGAATAGGTATGGTATTTCTAGTATAATGCCCAAACAAGAAAAGAAAAATGAAAAATAACAATTAAAAGGGCATTAAGAGACATTAACCATACACACTTTTGAAGGGACATTATGATGCTGATGTGACGAAAAATACCTCTTAGGAGGCATTAACCATTAAATCTTAAACATCATATAAAACTAGTAGAATACATTTAATAGAATAATTTTTTTTTGAATGGCCAACAAATTTGGAATCACTCACGGAACACTGGAGTATCATCGTGCCACCAATGTTGCCATGCGATCATATTCCACCACCAAGTCACCAATTTAGGAGGAAACTTATAACAATTATGAGAAAACGCCTTTCTGAGATTCAAACCCAGGACCTTATGGTCCCTAAGTCTTATCTCACCATCAAAATGTCGCTGGGCTATAATGCCTTTGGCAGAATAAATTAACATGTAATTTCAAATAGTTGTTTATCTCTATCATCAATCCATTTAATTTATTACTCTTACGGAATAACTTAAACAATGTACGTGGTTCATTCATGTAAGTAAAAAAAATATTTATGAAAAAAAAAAAACCGATTAATTTAGAGTTCAATCGCAAGGAAACACATAACCCATGCATTGAGTTGCGTTATAAGTAGGCCACTCTCGTTCGTTCATATGCTTTAACCAAGTATCCATCATACTACCAATGCACCCTAGCTAGCTAACCCACCACCTCTCACTTTAATGGAGACTAAATCGAGCAGTGCACAACTCATAACTACCAAGAAGTTATGTAACAAGGCCAAAATAGCATTGTACATGTTTAGAAAAGCCTTAGCAAAAACCAAACTCCTTGTTGATCTCCACATCAACCTCAAAGACGGCAAACTTGCGCGCAAAGCCATCACAAGTCTCCTCCTCCACCACCACTATGCGGCGGCTACCACATGTGGTTGCACCTCCAATAACATAGACACGTTGTTTATTTCACCACAAAGACACAAGTTACAAAGCAGTACTGGTGCTTCCAAATGCAAATCCCACCAACACCATGCCAACGACAAACAAGTAGTGATTGAGATGTCGAATGATGGTGGTTCCACCATAGAACCATCGCCATTGGTCTTGGAAGCGCCAACTGCCGTTGGTCGTGAGTTGAGGGCGAATGATGGTGGCTTCACCATAGAACCATCGCCATTGCTCTTGGCAGCGCCAACTGCGGTTGGTCGTGAGTTGAGGGCGAATGAGTTGTCGTTGCGGGAAGATGACGAGTGTCAAGTAGACAAAGCTGCAGAAGAATTCATTAAGAAGTTCTACGAGCAGTTAAAACAACAACATATTACTCTTGTAGAATCTCCATCACCAAACCATTTGTGGGCTCAATGACAAAAGCAGAAGTACGTTGATGGAGGTAATTTTCATGGTTTGAGAAAAGAGAAGAAAAAAAAAATTCAGTTTCCAAATAATATTAATTATGGATGAGTTATGAAGATGTCTTGTAATCTTATCCGTTAACTATACTCTGAAAATGTTAGCAACAGACTCATTATTGTCATTTTATGATGATCACTTGTAAAACACTAACCAAGCTAGGGCTGATGTGTCAAACGTACAATACTAAATCCAAAAATCAATCCATAACATCTATACCTATATACTATATATAAAGCATCTAAGAGGGATGACTGTAAAATTTAAGTAATTACAACCTCTTATGTATGTAGTACAATACTAAATACTATATATAAAGCATCTAAAAGGGATGACCGTAAAATTTAAGTAATTACAACCTCTTATGTATGTAGTACAATACTAAATGAAGTTAGTTAGAGGGCAATACTGTATTTTTACATGAATATTGAATTATCATGAAATTAGAAGGTTTGTTTTGTATGTTTTCTAAAATCTAAGGGTGGATATGAAAATGCAAATTAAATCAGCAGATCATCATCTTCATTGGATCGTTTCCAATTCTCATTCCATAACCAACCAACTTTATTTCCGAAACCGCCGACTATGATTATGAATTGAGGGAGGAATTAAATTCTTTCGTTTTGTAACTGACATTTTTGTGATAAAATGTTCATTAGACAAGAAAGTTTAGCACACACACAAACTCACACGATTCTGAATCACCACCGAATCTCCACCGTCTTTCTAGCCGCCATTGCCGGAATAATGAACCACCGGCCATTGTCTCTATCTATCACAATCACCGAAATCGCCACCGGGACTACTCGTGAACCTGTCAGCTCTCGTCTGGCTCAGGTTCTTGCGATCACTTGAGGTAAGACGTCTGATCTTATTTGTTCTTGTTGTGTCCCGCTTTCCGATCACCATTGATCTGCATAAACAGTCGTCGTGATTATCTGAATCGATACCTTGGCATTTCGTTATCATATCTTTGTATTGCTTGAACCACGGTTCTCACGGGAAACCATGACCCTAAAGCTATATTTTTTTGTCTTAGTATTATGGCATTCACAATATATGTTGTACTGTGCATGACCAAATCGTATTAGACTTAGCCATTGACTACTTAATCTATGTATGCAACACGAATGACGAATGTGTTATGTGTGTGTGTCATCATTGGTTATGAGAGGGCGCTATATTGTGAATGCCATAATTAATATTACAACATTCTTGACTGGATGTTTAAAATCACCACTGCATACAATTCTTGGTTTTGAATATACCAACATTCATATCTACATAAATATGACACAGATGTTATATAACCGCATTAATATGAAACAAACTAAAATAAATGAATATGATCATATCCAGTAGTAGTCCAATACTAATGTCATCCCCATGACATACCACCACAACTATAATGCGTTTATTGGATGTACATATATGATATATCATCATAAATTCCAGACTTCCGGTATATATAAAAAATACTAGATAATTTCCATCACAAATGAATCTCATAATCCTATCATGATAAGTTGATAACTATAGTTGGATTTTTGAAGTATATTCGACAAAAAAAATTCATTCACAAGAAACTAGGTTCAGATATCATTTCAACTTTTCAATCAAAGCTTGTAATACCAACAACATTATTGGAAATTCAGAATCTTGCTATTTTGACCTTTCGAGTCATATTTGGTGTCTTATTCAGTGAATATGAATATAAGCCTTTACAATTTCAAGGGATTAGCATTTACAAAAATCTTGCAACAATGCATCCTAAGAATGCTGAAACCCATAAATAATTTAAAAGTTATTCGTGCTTTCTTTTTCGAGTTCCATGAGATTCCCCTATACACAAATTAAGAACACACATCGAAAAGCTCACACCAGCAGATGTCCACAAAATCACCAGCGATCTTGGCATAAGAGTTGGAAATAAACCTAAACAATAAAACCACCATATAGCAGGATGCAAATAGTTAATGTTTGACGTGCAAGAACACACCCTATCAGCGACGACGCCTTATTTTGCATAGGCAAATCTTTTTCGAGGCTTCATAAAATTTGAGTAACCTTCAGTTTACTTGAATGTTAGTAGGACCTTTTATTCTTTCTCATGCTACCAAGTATTAAAATTCCAAATAAGCTTGAAAAGGCCCACAAAGAGATTTGCCTCTATGAATTATCCTAAATTAAGCCTAACTAATTAGGTTTTGAAGATAAAATCAGTCATACATAACAAAGATGAGTGTATAACATTTATATTATAAGTTTTTTGGAATGTGAAGATTCTTTATTTTTCATTTTTTCGAAGTTATTTATGTAACCAGCCGTTACTCGACCTCGCCTAAATTGGGCGTCGTTATGGCTAAAAAACGAATCGAATCACAGCCTGCACTTCCATAACATCGTTAACCTAAATGTTGTGTTTCCGCCGCATCGCGCGGGCATCCTACTAGTTAAATAAAAAGGATCATAATTACATAATGATCCAGATCTTCCTCTTTTAACGCTCCTCACTAATTCCTTAGTCCAGATTACCTATCAAACAAATAAGACAAATACAACAAAAAAAATTACGGACAAGTGATATGCGCCACACCTAACACCTAACGTGTTTTTCATTTCAATTAAGAGTGCAATTTTGACAGTTTTCTTGTGAATAACACCTTTATTTGTTTACTTTTTCATTATCAGATGCAAAAATCCTTTAAAAAACAAAAGAAGCAAAATATATATGTGCCTAAAACCAAAAATTTTGCAAGAAATCCGTCAAGAGACACACACCTATGCTTGTCCTCACAATTAGTCAAAAAACACAAGGTTATGCCTGATCAAACAAGCCTACGTGTCCAGCCCTCAAGTGAAGGAAGTAAGTACAATGGACCCCACAAACTTGGCTTGGGCTGTGCCTCCTAATTAGACTCACCCCATGCCACTTGTACACAATCAACTCTCTTTCTGTCAAATAAGATAAAAGCTACAAAATGTGAACGGCACGAACCACCTGTTCAACTTACATATAATGGAGAACATTTGCCATTCAATTAACCTCTTGACATCCAATTCCACCCACTCTCAAGCACTATTTACCACCACCACCTACCACCATCCACCATATCATTCTCAATCATGTATTTGCATTTTTGGTATGTGGATCCAAGATTGTAAGAACTCCATTTAATAACAATTCATTCGAGATGTTTAACATATTTATTCATACAAGTTTAATGATGTTCAATATCGTGGTTATTTTTCCTAAATTTCTTGTATGATCGCATGGTGAAGATGAGCCCATAATGGATTTTGATTTATTTGTTATAGACTTTCATTTGGTGTTTGTTAATGACATTAAACTCAATTTAGTTAGCTTTAATCCATCCATTACTTTTTTTGTGTGTTGATTCAAGCATTCGTGTCTTTACGTCTTTATAAAAGCAAGTTATATACATGGAATGACGTTAGAAGTGTGGTTTTGGTTAAGTTATTTCCTTGCGCAAAGAGTTGGTACATTCGATATGAAAGGACTTAGTCTAAATATATTAACATTAATTTGAGGAGATAACATCAAATCAAGGGTTCTTAATGGTTTAAAACCCTTATTAGCAATTTTTATATATTACTTTATCCGGCTTTGTGGGATGGTCTCCCTAATGCTTCTGACCATTCAACTTTTCTCGAATGGTTTTCCATCATTTGAAAGAAGTATTTGACGGAACAAGACATAATCTGGATAAGTTTTTTTATATATTCAAGGTTTCTACAGTTTGATGATAGATATCCTAATTTGATAAAGGATCCTTCTAAAATTAGAAACCAGAATCATATGGATATGTTGATGCTGAATAGATTGATGGCATATAGGGGAAAAAGTGATGATGAAAAGCCACTGATGAGAAGATTGTTTGATCATCAGGTTAATCCTTGTTATCAAGCTCCAGAAAAGATGGTTGGAGACATACAAACAGTGACTCATAGAATGATGCTCCTTTAATTCCAATCTCAAGTAATGAAAATAAGAAAAGAGTTTTGAAGAAGAATGTTGAAAAGCAATCAAGCCGAAAGGCCAAAGAACCTGAAAGCTCTTCTGCATCTTAAAAGAAGAAAGGAAAGAAAACTGTAATGATTGGTGAAGAATCTGATGACTTGATGGGATCAGATGATACAAATGAAGGAAAGACTGATTTAGATATTAAAGTCGATCCTAAGGCCACTAGTGATCGTGCGGATACTACAACATTGAGGGATGAGCTCGTTGTAGCTCAGTTGCAAAGACAGCTAGAGAAAATCCAGACTTCATTCCTGGAGATGATGAATTCTTAGATGCTACAGATCTAGAGGGAACTCCAATTGCTGCTCAATCTCATATGCGTGGACGTTTGATGTCCATGGCTAAAAAGGAAACCAAAAGAGTAAGAAGATAAAAAGATTTTTGACAGTCTAATTAAAAGAACTAGATTTTCTACTACTACAACAACTACAACAACTCTAACAATAGTAAAAACATCTACTCCAGCAACAACACCAACACCAAAACATCTAAAGCATCTCAACAACAACCATCCAATGTGTCAAAGTCTTTAAAAGAGATGTTATCAAGCTTTGACAAGCCATCATCTTCAATACTACCAGAATCAAGCTCACGAGCTACTGCTACAGTCTCACAAGAGGCATTGAATCTAATGTAGCAGCAGTTAGCTAGATTAATGACGACCTTTAACATTCAAAAAGATTTGACTGACAAGAATCAGAAAGAAATCAAAAAGCTGAAAAAGATATGATCAAGATCATTGCAAAGTCAAAAGAAATCAGGATGAGCTTAGCAATGAAGTAACTGAATTGAAACTTGAGAATTCAAAGCTGCAACTAACCAATGTGAACAATGAAAAGCACATTGTTGCAGTGGAGAATAAGAACTCGAGACTGAAGAAGATTGTAGATAAATTGTATGATAAAGTTCCTCAAGTTAAATCAAAAGAACAAGTTGATGAAGATAAAGAGGAATCTGAAGAAGATGATAATTCTTGTAAGACCCGTAGTCATAATTGCCAAAGTTATCGCTATTTAGATTGAAAAGAAACTTAAACGTTATTTTTTCTTTTTTGCAAAAATGTGGATTTACAAAAGTTTCGTTAATTTAACAAGGTTAAGTTTAACTAGAAACCCATATTTACAAAAGTTATAACAACAAGTTTAAAAGTAACCCAAAATATTAAGTTATGGGCATCACAACCATCTATTACAAATTTCCAAATTTCATGATAAGCGGAAGCGTCCAAAGATCAAGTGTTCGGATTCCTCCTTAGCTCGTACTTCCACCCCAAGCAAACGTTTGCTCCTAAGGTTTAAGATTAACCAATAACCCAATAATTGTTAGTATGTATGGGAAGAATATAAAGAATAATAAAAATGATTTTTTTTTATTTTTACATAACCTTTACCCGGGCGGGTGAGAATTCCACCCGGCTGGGTCACCCTTATGTATAAACTACCCTTTTGATTAGAACTTTTACCCAGGCGGGTGAGAGTTCTACCCGAGCGGGTCAACCTGCTATATAAAACTACCCCTTTGATCAGAACTTTTACCCGAGCAGGTCAACCAGCTGTTAGGAAATTTCTTCAAATTCTGCAAGTTTTATACTTAACCAAGCCTTCTCCCCCCTAAAGGCTACGCTTCAATATGCTTGAAGGAAATAACAATCCAGGAAACTTTTGGGTTCTTTTAAAATGTAATTAACAACTTATTACACCCATTCATCATACCTATTAACAAATCAAACATCCCAATTATTTAACCTACAATATGAGTCATAAACTCCCTATACTCGGCACTCAGCATGTTATGGAAATAATTAATCTTTTGTTCTTCTGTCTGGACTAGGTCAACACAGAACTTCATTTTATCGAGAAATATACCGGTGAATTTGTCAATCGATTAACATTTCTGCCTTAGCTGCATAAACTCCTCCTTGATTTTGTTAACCACCATCTTGGGGCTGTGGTGTTTCAATAAAAGAGTTTTAAAATATGCCCATACCATGCTTCTTAGTGCTTGTTCAGTCATCCCGCCTTTTATCACATTCCACCAATCCTTGGCCATGTCCTTCAATTGACCCGTGCCAAAGGCCACATGGTCACTAGGATCACCAATGAACCTTCTCGAAAATGTCTTCTATTTTGGATATCCGTTTTTGGCAATCCACAGGGTTAACGTCTCCTTTATAAGTTGTTGGTTTGCAAGCCATGAACTTATCATACAAACATGCCTTCTTTGCTTTGCTTTTCTCCACTTCTTGAAGAATGCTTTCTCGTATGTCACTACATCTTTCTTCCACCACATTCAGTAGGGTGGTTTGCAGCTTCTCTATAAAGGAAGGTAAGCTATTTTCGAGAGCCTTACCTACCGTTTCAGCAATACTGCTTTTCATCTCATCCCGAGTGAGAGGTGCTTGTGTTTTAGCTTCATTTTCATTTGCCATGTTACTGTAATAAAGTTCCACAATAGAAACATTTCCGTTTTAATTCACTCGCATTTATTCTGCTTAATAACATCTTTTTAGGATTAGATTTTGCGTTTTCAACTTTACTTCTTTAGTTGAGTCTTAGCTCACTTATTCGCCCATTGGCGCATTTATAGGGACTAGTGCCTATGCACTATACCCATAATTTCCATTTACTTTCAGCTTTTGGGTCTAATTATTCTACACCTTCTGAATTGACTAACAATAGATACTTATCTGATGAGGAGATCGAGCTTGGAACCGAACACTTATCTAAAAACCTGTGGCTCTGAATACCACTTGTAGGACCCGTAGTCATAATTACCATAGTTATTGCTATTTAGATCAAAAATTAACTTAAACGTTTTTATTTCTCTTTTACAATAATGTGGATTTACAAAATTTTCGTTAGTTTAACAAGGTTAAGTTTAACTTGAAACCCATGTTTTCTGTAGAGACGTAATTTGACACGAAAACAGGATTATATGATCATACAAGTTACAAAACCAGGTGCGGAAACCCTAGCTTTGAACAAACTGATGTAAACTCAAATCAAAACACAATCAAGGTCATTTTCAATGCTTTTCATAGATTAACTCATTCATAAACTTGATTACAATTCAATTACAGTTAATCTAGATCACACACACACTATCTCAAACCTCTCTGGAACAACACCTGAAAACACACACACCTAATGACTCTCTTAATCTTACAAAATCACAAAATCTATATATAGGCACTGCACGTTCGCCCCTTTCAACTGGTCGAACGTGAGTGATTTCCACATTCGCCCACATGGTGTGGTCGAATGTGTTCTTCAGTCTTGTCCAGTTCCAGATTCGTCCAAACTTGATCTACCTTCGCCCACACTCTTTCACCTTCGCCCAATCTTGTATACATTCGCCCCATCAGCCTTCTTTAACACATGTTAACTATCTAATCACTAGTCGCAAAACGCATCTACAAACTCCCCCTCGACTATTGATTAGATCGTTTTCTGTCCTCGTCCATGGCTTTGTTCAGCAACATAATCCTGAGCTGTTTCTTCTGCTCTTTCGTCATCTCAGGCTCTAACCCTCTCTTCACTGGTTTTGACACGTTCGCCATCTTCACCATCTTACCAAGTTTTCCCTCCAAATTACTACCCGCATTAATGTCATATGCAAAGCAAACACCAACAACTTGTGTGTATTTCTTTGCTTGATCTGCATCGTTCGGCTCATGATGAATCGGATTATAAAAGAGCATGATGATGTCTTCGAAAGTGCAATTTATCAACCACATCGGATCAAATACATGCACATGCTTGTATTTATCCTTACCATCTCTCAACACAATCACTGCTTCTGCTTTTCTCCAATCATAATACCAGAAAATGAAATCAGCACTGAAGTGTTGCGGCATAGGCATCAAAGGTATCTTCCTCATCACTTCAGGTGCCTTATAAATCAAGGTAACCCGTTTCAGCTTGGTTCTGGGATCAATATCCCTGTGAACTTTCCTCCGGGGATATTGTGGTTTGAATCTATTCCATCTCGTTCTGCTTTCCCAAACCAGCTTGTCTGCGCACCAACCGACATGAGAATTATTAACTGAAGCGCCCGACATTTGGAATCTGCACAAGTCTCTAACCGCCCAGTACGGTAGAATCAGCAAGTCAATGAATCTGTAAAAGTACAAGATTCCTGATTCCCACTTGGCAGCTAGACACTTCAGCCTGCCTAAGTATGTCCACCCGAGAGCTCTGCCTCTGAACTTAGCATTATGAAATCTGTAAAAGTTTCCTTGAGCTTCAGGCTTCGGTCGGTTCTCATCCATCAATCTTAACTTCTTCAAATAATTCTTCAATTCATCAGACTTATTTGAAGATTCTGGCATATCAGTTCCAAATACCTTCTCTACAAACTCAGCACTTCTCTTCTTCGCCTTTTTCTTCGCAGACGTATTAGGAATCTCAGTAAAATCAGGAAATACCAAATCTTCATCAGTTTGTCTGAAGTATTGTGGGTATTCCTCATGCGTTATATCTTCTATTTCAACTTCTTCAAACTCAGGGGTGTCTTTATCATCAGAGTGACTTCCAATATCCTTTTCAGGAATATGTGGAATCGACTCATCAACAATAAACTCTTCAAATGTTTTCCCTACCCTCTGTACAAGCCCATCCAAGATCTCCTTTGCCACAGATGCAGGTACTTCCCCTTCTTCCAAATCAGGATCGTTATATTCCAATTCATATCGCATATCATCAGTTTGGAATATTTCAGCAAAACGACCTGTGAACTCAATGGTCCATTCTCTTCTTTCTAACATGTCCTTATAGACTTGTTTAGCATCGTCAGTCAAGGACCTCACCTTCTCATTCCAAAACACAGTCTCATCCGAATCAACATTCTCACCTTTCTTCTTCGAACTAGATTCACCAGTGTCTTTCTTCTTCTTTGAAGGTGGTCTCTTTTCGAATGTAAACTTAGAAGTATCATCTCCTCCATCATTATCATCACTACTACTCTCATCCTCCTTCTGACTTCCCGAACCCTCAGCATCATCATCATCATTATTATCATCATCTCCATCATCACTCTTTTCCGATTCTTCATCCTCATCATCATCCTCCTCTTTATCAGATTCAGACGGTTCAAAATCAACCTGTTCTACTTCCTTTTCTTTGTCTTCCTCACCCTCCTTCAACTTGGGTGCAACATTATACAGGTTATCTATCAGTTCACTAAGGCGTTTGTTCTCAGCCTTCAACTCTTTATTATCTTCTTTAATAGCCTTGTACCTGTTTTTGTTTCTCAAACACTTTCCTTCAAGCTTCTTGTTCTTTGCTTCTAGCTTCTTCACTTTCTCGTCAATCTCATCCTGATTCGACTTAGAAGCTACTACAATCTGAAGCATCTTTTCCTCATTCTGTTTGAACTTGGCTATTTCTGCTTGCTGAGCCACTAACATCTTCATCATATCGTCCATCTTCTTATTCACCTGCTTCATAACTTCATCATCTACAGTGACCTTCTTTGACTTGGACTTTGACTTTGATAGCTCAACTTCAGTTTCTTTTTCTTTCTGAGGCTTTGTAAACATGTTAAGAACATTATCCAGTGCTATATTGAATTGATCCACTGGTAATTTTGTTGCCACTACAGTCTTTTGCTTCTTTGTGGCTGGTGAAGATTGTTTTGATGACGTACCAGCTTCAGGTAATCTCTTCCCTCTCAAAAGTTGGCTCAACTCTTTCTCTCTGAGTTGCTTGGTACTGGTCTTCTTGGCCATGGTTTTGTGTTTAGGCTTGGGCAAGTTCACAACTACAGTTTCACCTTCATTCAACTCGTCCAAATCCACAGTAAACATTTCATCTTCAGCACTAACAGTCTTTTTGCTCTTCTTAGCTTCAGCAATAGATCTGTTCAATGATTCAGACTCACCAACCAAAGTGGCCTTTTGTTTGGTGGTCCGGACATTTTCAGCATCCGAATCCCATTGTTCTTCAACCTCTGTCTCCTCTGAATCTACAGACTCTTCATCCACCAAACTAGTACCTTTCTTTGCAGTAGATTTCTTTCTCACAGCTTGTTGTTTTGAACTTCCCTGATCAGTCTTTCCTTTGCCCTTCCCTTTGGCTCCAGGATTGACTACTTGTCTTTTCCTCTTAGTACTAGCATCAGCATATACTAAGGGATCATCATTGTCACTATCACTATCAGGATGCCTTGCTGTGTTCTTTCCAGGATCATTGTAATCCTCTCTAGCCAAGGCTCCAAACAACCTCCTGTAAGGTGGTCTCTCATTATCAGGCACACCTTTATAACCTTTCATTCTAACCAAGGTTCTAATGTTCATGTGATCCATAGCAAGTATCTGTGTTGAATCCTTCTTCAGGTTTGGATACTTGTGATCAAAAATCATCATCAGGAATCTAGGGTAAAGCATGAACTTCTTAACCTTCAACCCTTTTAGCATCTCCAGCATATGATCCAAAATCATCCCAGCAACATTAAATGGTTTGTTGAGAGTCAACGCAACCATTAACGAGCTCAAACTCTTCCTCATTACGTCATAGCCTCCACTAACGCATCCAAATACATGTATAATGACATGAGCAAAATACTTAAACTGCACGCCCAGTTTCCCTTTGTACATAGAACCATCAGTGATTGGTCCTTTGTATTTCATCCTAAGGAAACAGGCTTTCTGCTCAGTCCATGAGAGTTCTCTTGGATCTTCACTGGTTTCAAACTTGATCTGGAGAGCTTCTCTGATGTCAGCTTCTGTAATAAACATCTCCATTCCTTGAATCTTGCTCTTTATGATCGTCTGATTGTCAAAGTAATCATACTTAGCGTTGTTGTAGAAATCCTCAACTATATCCTTGTAGATAATAGTTGGTGTAGCCAAAGCATAAACTACTCTGCATCTTTTCAGGAACTTGATAATCTCAGCAAACTCTACATTCTTCTCAACGTCTCCCAGATACGCACAACAGTTATGATTCTTCTCAAACGGCCATTTACTGCCGCTTGATGATTCTCCTTCTTGAACAGGTTCTGGGATAGGATCAGGAACAGCAGTCTCAACAGGAATCTCTATATTTTCTTGTTCTTCAGCCATCTGAAACATAAAATCAAAAACAAGCGTCAAAACACAAAATCGTCAAAAATTCAAAATTTTAGGTTTTTGGAATTCCACATTCGCCCAAAATTTCTGGTCGAATGTAGTTCTCTTTTGGTCGAATGTAAAAACTGTTGGCCGAATGTGGAATGTTTTAAGTACAAAATCACATTCGTCCGTTTTTGAGGTACCTTCGTCCATTCAATTCCACATTCGTCCAATCGTTCACCCGAAGGTGGAATTGGTTTATCCCCAAAATTTAAAAATTTGCAAAACATGTTTTTAAACCTTGATTTTGATTCAGACATGGTCTAATATGGCCGACTAAGACTCGCAAACCATCAATTTCCCCTAAATTTCATTCTACATCAGTTTTCAAAAGGAATTAGGGTTCTTATTGTTTCATTCGATCAATCAGTGATTAAACATTGTTTTTATCCTAATTCCTTGTACATTCTCCCCCTAAAACTGATGTGGAGTGAATGTGTATCAAAACTAAACATTAACAATCACTGAAAAATCATAAACCCTAAAACCCTAGGTTCGGTTAAAGAATCAACGATTCCATGCTCAATCCATTGTCATTACCTGTAATTTTTATATGAAAATGATCAGTATAATTCAGGGAACAAATCGCACAATCAGGAAAAACAAAATCAACAAGGTTCTGGTACTGTGAAAAATTTTGAAAAATTATAAGTGAGGGGTCGAATCTGCTATTGGCTTATATATAATGGCTACCTTCGTCCGTTTGGTGGGACGAATGTGGGAATTTTCCACATTCGCCCACAATTGAATGTGCCCGAAGGTGAAACGTGCACCCGGATGTGGAAAACAGGTACCCAACCCACATTCGCCCGTTTAGAAGCAACCCGAAGGTAGAAAATTTTCTACATTCGTCCCATTTAAGGGCGAATGTGAAATAGAAAATTTTAAAATTTTGCCAAATCACAAATTCGAATCCCGTTCAACATTTTTCAATCCGTTAAACTTTCAAAACACAAATTTTCACTTTTTGAATGATACAAAGCCCAGATGGTGTTGTCAAATCTCAGAAATTAACTATCAAGCATCCCCGGTTATCAAAAATAAAGCAGAAATGCAAAAATTTTGAATTTGTCTGAAATTTTATCAAAACACACCTAAAATCTATTTGGATTTTGTATCTTTTTGACAATAAAAGTAAATTGCAACCAAATTAAAATGCATCAAAGTAAATGAAAGCAGTAAACAATTTGTGAAATCCGGTCAGAGGATCATATCAGTTTTCTGAGAAATCTGATCACAGCGTTGATCTATTTGTTTAATATTATCATTAGAAACAGTATGTGACACGGCAATTGCTGATATTGTGGTCCACGTAAGCTCACATGCAGACAATTACGCAATGCTTTAAAATGATACGAGTTAGGTGTATTAGACTAACACGATGTGGTGCCCACACACACGACATACTCCCGTATCAAGTAATTGCACAAAGCTTCATCGTAACGCGTGATTATGCCAGAGTTATCCGTAAAAGTTACAAAGTATATAGCACAGAGGTGTACAGGTCAGCAATTGAATGCAGCAGAGTAACATGTGCGTATACACTAGGTTGAGGCTGATATTAATCACTGATTTGCATCAGATGATCAATACGATGTAATAATGATCTATGATCAATTAAAACATAAAGTTCCTCAATTCGGTAACTTCCGGTTTTGGCAATTAAGCTCTTTTAGCAAATATTCTGATAAAACTAGGTCCGTAAATCAATACGACAAAAGTTTATCACAATATCCCGGATAACCATAACATAACGACCCGAAACCTCAGATTTTGGCAATCCTATCAAACGAAATTTCGGTACTAAGACCATATGCCCATGAGGTGTTCAGCCACGAACGCGTAGTTCGTTATGTTTGTATCACTAATGCACGCAATATTTAGTCTACGAAGCCTATCAACATATCACACGTAGTCAACATACGCCTCATATACTATACATTTCTTTAGCCTGTGTCAGATCCCCACTGATGTACTATCATTTCCTCTGTTTACCAGGAAATCATTTTTGATTTTCTAATTTTTAGGGCTTTTTGAATTTTATAATGTTTTTGGTTTTTCTGATAAAATGGCTCCCCTAAAATAAAGAACATATTTTTGGGATTTTTGATTTTTCTGAAAAACAATAAAAACAAAAATTTGAAAGAAACAATCCACTCGAAAGCATCAACTTCTTTGAGGATTAAACAATCCCCTTGAAAGCATCAACTTCTTTGAGGATTACGATAGTAAAGAGAAATTCCCAATTAGCAAAGAGAAATTCCCAATTAGCAAAATATAAAAACTAAAAACTAAAAAGCAATAAACCGAGGTGCCGATTAGTCCTGTTTTTCCTTAATATTGTTTACTTTTAAAAGATATTCAAAGCGTGAACGATCAAAAGCTTTAGTAAACAGATCTGCACGTTGGTAGTCAGTATGAATTTTGATCATATCGATCAATTCCTTAGCATAACAATCACGGATAAAATGATATTTGATCCGGATATGTTTCGCTTTAGAATGATTTTCCGAATTTTTAGTTAATGCAATTGCTGCTTCGTTGTCACAGTAAATAGGAGTTTTAAGAAACTGCAAACCGTAATCCACCATTTGTTGTTGAATCCAGAGTACTTGCGAACAGCAACTCGAGGCTGCAATGTACTCGGCTTCACAGGTAGATTGTGCTACGGAAGTCTGCTTCTTGCATTGCCAGGTGATTAACCTGCTCCGGAAAAACTGGCAACCAGCTGTAGTAGATTTGCTATCTTTGTCACAGCCGCCCCAATCTGCATCACTAAAAGATATGAAATCAAAATTATCATCATTAGGGTACCAAAGTCCTTTTGAAGGACAACCCTTCAGATATCTAAGGATACGCTTGACCGCCGTCAGATGACTTTGTTTCGGCTTCGATTGATAACGGGCACAGAGACACGTTGCATACATAATATCTGGTCGAGACGCCGTCAAATACATCAGAGATCCGATGATTGCTCTGTATGTAAAAGAGTCTGTCAGCTCCCCCTTAGCGTCCACTCCAATCCCGTGATTGGGTTGAATCGGGGTATCCATCGGCTTTGAGTCCTCCATCTGGAACCTGCTCAAGATGTCGGAGACATATTTCGTCTGGTGAATGAAGATCCCGTCGGGTCTTTGGTCCACCTGTAAGCCTAGGAAAAACTGCATCTCCCCCATTGCGCTCATTTCGAACTTTTCCTGCATGACAGTTTCGAACTCCCTGCATAAAAGCTCGTTAGTTGAACCAAATATTATATCATCTACGTATATCTGCACTAGAAGCAAGTCATCTCCCGTCTTCTTCGTAAAGAGGGTGCAATCGACGAGGCCGCGCTTAAATCCTTTGGTGATGAGGTATGTGCTTAGCTCCTCGTACCACTGTCTCGGAGCCTGGTGCAAGCCATATAAAGCTTTGTTCAACACGTAGACCTTATCCCGGTGGATTGGGTCCTCAAAGCCTGGTGGCTGCCCGACAAACACCTCTTCCTTGACTTTCCCGTACAGAAATGCGCTTTTAACGTCCATTTGATAAACTTTGAATTTCTTGTATGAAGCAAATGCGAGGAACATCCGTATAGCTTCGATTCGTGCTACCGGTGCATAGATTTCGTTATAATCAATCCCTTCGATTTGATGGAAACCCTGCACAACCAATCTGGCTTTGTTACGAACGATAACCCCACGATCATCCTTCTTACACTTAAACACCCATTTGGTGCCAATCTTCTTCCTATCCGGTGGCAAATCCGTGAGCGTCCAAACTCCCAATTTCTGGAATTGTAATAACTCCTCCTGCATAGCTTCCACCCAGGCATCATCCTTCAAAGCGTCCTTGTATGTCCTTGGCTCTACCTGCGACACATAACACGCAAACGACCAATCATTTTGACTACCAGATTGTAGAATTTTGGCATATAAAGCTAAAGCACCAAAACTCTCTGGCGAATTAACGCTTTTAAGCTGCCCTCTGGTCATAACACTGCTGCCAGGATCACCGATAACTTGCTCCAGCGGGTGAATACGATGAATCCGAGATTCCGGATAATCAGGTACTTGCACTCCCGTCTGAACAGTCAAGTTCTCTACAGCATCCAGATCATGACCCGTATTTGATGATGAAGCCACATCTGAAGTTGGAGTTGGGTTCACTGGCGGTGCCTCTGGTTCTTCAGCTTGTTCAAGAATAGCTTCTTCAAATTGTTCATCTTCAGATTCTGAAGTGTCTAATGAAGTTGAAGCCTCTTGAAATACTTCTTCCTCTTGTATAGGAGCATTGGTATCATTAGAAGCTGGTAGGGGGTTCACGGTGATCGGACGCACCAATGGTGAAGTTGTTGCATTTTCACACTCGTAAAGTAATCGAATAACAGCTTCTTCAACCAAGCTATCTAGATTGAATGATTCAAAGAAATCTTTGTAATCAAACATCCAATCAGGACCCGTGCCTTGAATATTTTGAGTATATCGTTGAACTTCCACGTTAGCCCAGTCTTCCACTCGACGAGTTCGCTTGTTGTATACCCGTTTGAGCGGGGTTGCATATCCAACAAAGTAACCCTCCTCGGCTTTAGGACTAAACTTCTCGCTTGGATTCAACATAGTGCATGGCGCCCCAAAAGGTTCTAGATACTCTAAGTTCGGCTTTCTTCGGTGTAACAGCTCATAAGATGTTTTACCAAACTTCTTTACTGTCAGAACCCGATTTAGTGTGTAATTTGCTGCATAAATCGCCTCGTTCCAGAACATTACTGGAAGATTTGAATCAGCAAGCATTGTTCTAGCCGCTTCAATTAGAGTCCTATTCTTTCGTTCAGCAACACCGTTCTGTTGTGGGGTGTATGGAGCCGAATATTCATGATGTATCCCTTTGCTTTCACAAAGTTCATCCATCTTGGCATTTTTGAACTCCGTCCCATTGTCACTCCGAATTCTCTTAATCTTCACATTGTAGAGATTCTCCAATCGAGTGAACAGAACTTTTAGGTTGATAAAGGTGTCACTTTTGTTCTGCAAACACATCACCCATGAAAATCTTGAGTAATCGTCAGTGACGACTAAACAATAAAGCTCTCCAAGATGACTTTTGCGCTTGACCGGTCCGAAAAGATCCATGTGCAGTCGCTCAAGTGGCATCTCAACAGAGTTAACCTTTTCACTTTGTGGGACTGTTTGTGTTGCTTCCCCTTTTTACAACTCACACACTTGTCATTCAGATGGAAATGTTTCACGTTTACTCCATCGACAAGTCCATTTCTCACAAGTTGATTCATTTTCCTCAGATGAATGTGCCCCATTCTTCGGTGCCACATTATCGATTCTTTCTCTGTCGCCTTGGACAAAAAGCATGTTATCTGCCCCTGTGATGTCATCGCCTTGGACATATCAAGAATGTATAGGTTGTTGACGCGAGGTGCCTTCAACATTATCCACTCTTTCGGAATTGTAAAGCCCGGTTTCAGAATATAACAGGATTTGTCATCAAAATGCACAGTAAATTGCTTATCACATATTTGACTGACACTCAACAGATTATAGTCAATCTGCTTCACATACGAAATCCGCTCGAAACTCACTATCCCATTGCTCACACTTCCTTCCATTGTGATATATCCACATTTATTTCCCGCGAAAGCTACATACCCTCCATTGATGTTCTTCACGTCGAACAGCAACGCAAGATCCCCTGTCATGTGGCCTGAAGCTCCACTATCAACAATCCAAAGACTGCTAATAGGGCCAGCTGAAGCTCCCTGCACACAAAAAGTAAATCAGTTAGTTCTTTCGGGGGACCCAAGCCTGAGTCTTGGGTCTTTGAACATCAGGTTTCAAAGTAACATTTTCATAAGCATTTTCAACAACTTTTTGATCAATCTTTTTCTGATTGTTCAAAACAGTTTCCTTTTTCTCATTAGCTCTTGAAGTTGAGGCTCCTGGAGTACCATTGGGTGTCCAAGATTGTTCAGACCTTTTCAGGATACGAATCTGAGACTTTGGGTTCTCAGTCGGTTTCTGAACATTGTTAGCAAATGTAACTCTCTTGGTAACCTTATCTGATTTAACAGACTTAGGTCCAACATTTGATTTGACAATCGGTTTTGGTGGAACCTTTTGCCTATCAACTGTTGCATTCACCACAGGCTTCCTCCATGATTGTTCCATAGCAATCCGATTCCTTCGGTCATAGTGCATTGGACGAGTGTTCCTCATTTGATGAAAATTGTTTTGATTATAAAACGGTTGTGGTTGCTGAGGAACAACTCTCCTATGTGGTGGCACATAATGATCAATCGGTTTCCTCATGGAATTCCTCACCTCCACCTCGTGCCTCTTATGCCTTACATATGGACACTGAGCAAGTAAATGCCCTCGTTCCCCACATTTAAAGCACGCACGGTACTCTTCAAAAACATTCGGAGCATTTGGTTGAGCAAATGATCTAATAGGGTATTGATCATTGTACTGTTGCTTCCTTAAACTCTCAGGGAGTGGCCCTTTTGAGTAAGTAGGCTCATTAAAACCATTAGCTTTGTTTTTGGGTCTAACAAACTCTGTGACATGGACCTTTGGTTCTTGAGGAACATCCAAATATAATTTCTTTAATAAAGCTGGAGGAATCTCATTTGTTCTCTCATGTTTTGGGAACCAAATAGTACTTTCTTGCCAAATTTTGTCAATTTTAGCATAGTTAACATCTTTGATTGGAAAGTCCTCGTCAGAGATGATCTTATCGGATCCCTCCATCCGATAAAACACTTTGACAGGTTTGTCACATTGTTCATTCTTAGCACTCTGTTCAAGATCTTTCTTAACAACATTAAGATCTTTCTTCACAACATTCTTTTCAGACTTCTTTTCACAATGAACATTTTTCATTGGAATCACAATCTGAGATAGTGAGACTGGTTCATTTGTAATGATGTGATTTTCTTTTGGAATCTCACATGCATTAACAGTTTGGTTACAACCAGTATCATCACTCTTAGTGTCTGAATCTACACTCTCAGCAGTAACTCCCTCATCATTGATACCCAAAATCGGTCTAACATCGGAATTTGGATCACCAATACTCGAGGTATTAGATTCATTTTCCGATGCTGAATTAGATTTTACCGAACTCTCCGGTGTCACTTGGTGACAGTTATGGTTTTCAAAGAGAACCGGAGATGGTACAGACCGATAATTGGTGGTTTGATCATCAATGATGTGATCTACCACATAAGCAATATGCTTATAGCTTTCCAGCTTTTTGTTTACTTTCTCAGCAAAGCATTTGATGGCGGCCATTTCCAACTTGGTGTTTTCAATTTCATTGATATAGTTGTTAATTGCTAATTGTTTTAAAGACAAAGTGTTTTTCAAGTCGGAAATGTCCTTTTTGTAGCCATCTAAAACTTTGTTAAAAGCATTCAACTCTTTGCGAGTAGATTGACTGTTCATGATAGCACTATCACGTTGAACACGGAGTTGTTTATTCTCCTCAGTCAATCTATCACATGTACCACAATATTTTTCACTTGTATTATCAGTACTACACTCAGAACTTACAGGTTTTGGCGGATCAGTCATGGCCATCAATGCGAAATGAGCTTCCTTTCCTGCAAAGAATCTGGAATAGTCAATCTTTGTGAAAGCATCATCTGCAATGCACGACTTCCTTGTCATCAGAAAATCCGCTTCTGCTAGCAACTGATCGATGTCTTCATCCAGAGAATTAACACTTGCTTCTGTATCCGATTCACTGTCTGAATCAGAATAAACCGATTCACATTCCTCAGGAATATCAGAAACAGTATCAATCACAACTCCAGAATTTGTCTCTTCAGCTTTAACCTCAACATTAACCTCAGCTTTAACTTTAACAGGTTCAGACTTCACATCCATCTCAGCCTCAGACTCGTCAATTTCAACCTCAGTTTCTACCTTCTCATCCATCATCACTGAATCTTCAATATCAACCTGATATGCAACACAAGCCACATTGCCCCCAGTAGTGATTTCCTCAACACCTATCTGCATACTCGACCAGTCAAACCTCTCATCTTGTTGAGTCACCAATGCTTGATTGGTATTCTGTTGTTGTTCATTTGGTGTAGTTATTGGTATGACTGTTCGGTTAGAATTGTTTGGTGTTTGGTTTTGTGTCTGGTTTGGTGTGTTGGATTGTCTGTTTTGGTTGTTATTAAAGTTGTTTTGACGGTTGTTGTTTTGGTAAGAAACTTGGTTTTGGTTTTGTTGTTGACGGTTCTGATAGCTGGCATTGAATGGGTTCCTATTGCCTTGTTTTGGTGGTTGAGTGCATTCTCGTTTAAAGTGACCTTTCCCTCCACAGTTAAAACAAGTCACTTTCTCCTTATTGAACCCGTAGGTTGTGTTAGGAGAAGTTCCCAAGTCAGTTCTTCCTGTCTTCTCAATAAATTCTGTTGCTCTTCTCATTATGCTTGCAAAGGCCCATTGGATATCAATGAGTTCCATCTCTTCCTTGTCAATTTGTGCGTAGTCTTCATTGGTCAAGTTGTTATTCCTAATTTGACTAGCAACTAATCCATTGTAGGATGAGACCATTGCAGAGACTAATGCAATGTGTTGCTGAGCAACTTCAACTGTCACATTCCCCAAGTTAGATGTTTCTAAAACCACCGGTTGTTGTTGATTAGGTTGGTTCATTGGTTGTTGTTGAGATTGGCTAGCAGTATAGAAAGCTGCTTGTTGCATTGGGGAGAATGGTGGAATGTATGAATGGTTGTATTGTTGTTGTGGTGGTGGTTGTGAAAAGGATGATGTTTGTTGGTGGTAGTTTATGTTAGGTGATTCCATAACATTGGATATACATGCAACATGTGGTGCTACTAGCCCTCCTGAACTTGATGAACTAGCTGGAACTGGAGATCCTCCAAAGTATAAGTTGGGATTCTGAGGAATCTGTGCTCTTCTAGCTTTCCTCTTCTCTTCCAATTCTTTATTTTCCAGCTTCTCAATGAACTCTTGAATAGACCAGTATTGATAAGCATCCTTCTCCTTCAGGACTTCCACATGCTGATCCCAGTTTGGTGGTAATGCATCTGCAAACTTGTCCACCTGTTTTGCCATAGGAATCTGTATACCATAGCTAGACAATTCAGATAACAAATGATTATATCTAGGAGTTAGTTCTTTCAAAGTTTCATTTCCAATATAAGAAAAATTCTCAAACTCCTTTCTAAGTTCTTCCATCCTCAAACTTCTAGTCTTCTCATTCCCATCATGCTTCCTTTTAAGCATTTCCCATAGTGCCTTAGATGTTGTGCAAGTCCCAAACTGATGCAAAAGATCATTTGTGATTGCCTGTGTCAATTGGGAAAACGCCTTCTTTTCCACAGCAAACTTCTTTTTCTCATCCTCAGCCATGCTCTCCAATGGCACTGGTTCACCTGTGTTCTCCAAAACTGGTGGTGTGTAACCTTTAGCAATCATGTTCCATGCTTCAGCACCCTCCACTCCCATGCCTTCCAAATGTATCTTGAACTTTTTCTGCCACTGATTGTATTCTTGAATCTCCATGAGCTTCGGTGGCCGATTCCCGCTACCTGAAGACAAATCATTAATCAGTGTGGAAATAGCATTTGTAGTTTGAGTGTTTACCACCGCTGCTGCTACTCCCCAGTAGTCAGATTGTGGTGCTGGAGGTGCACTCTGAGTCATGTAGTTAACCGGCTGCGAAGACTGTGTGCTCGTCTTCTGTGCTGCCACCGTCCATGGGTCCATCACCTGCTGTTGTGGTTGTGTAGTTGCTGGTGTCGGAGTAGTCGGAAAATTCCACATGATCACGAACTTCGAGAAATTCAACACTTAGAAAATTTTCCAAAAACTAGCTCTAGGTTCGCCCAAAATGGTTTCAGGTTCGTCCCTTTCTGCTGTAGGTTCGCCCAAATATTAACTCCCGAATGTAAAATCTCACCAGAAAGTAAAAACACACTAACACTTTTCACGTTCGCCCAAAACTACTCCAGGTTCGCCCGTTTTGATTCTAGGTTCGTACCCCCGATCACCCGAATGTAGAAAATGATAGCCGAATGTGAAAACTTCAACAAAAATTTTCCAGGTTCGCCCAAAACTAACTAGATTCGCCCAGAAAATTCTCAGGTTCGACCAGAAACTCACACCTTCGACCACTAAGATCCAGGTTCGCCCATTTTCTGTTTTGAAAAACGGTTACACTTTGAAAAACGGTTATTTTGATCTCTGATTTTCAAAAGTTTGTGAATTTGAATGATCTTGATTAGGTTTTGCTTCGGAGATGATTTGGATCAACTTTAATACTTGGAATTTTGAATTTTAACCACAAAATCAACTCTAATTCTTTCAAAAACACTCAAAAACCATTTTTATGCAAAAACAGATGTGAATTGATCAAAATAATGTCCAAATCAGCTCTGAGTTTATCAATTTGTTGTTGTATGATCCTCTATGCTCTGATACCACTTTGTAGAGACGTAATTTGACACGAAAACAGGATTATATGATCATACAAGTTACAAAACCAGGTGCGGAAACCCTAGCTTTGAACAAACTGATGTAAACTCAAATCAAAACACAATCAAGGTCATTTTCAATGCTTTTCATAGATTAACTCATTCATAAACTTGATTACAATTCAATTACAGTTAATCTAGATCACACATACACTATCTCAAACCTCTCTGGAACAACACCTGAAAACACACACACCTAATGACTCTCTTAATCTTACAAAATCACAAAATCTATATATAGGCACTGCACGTTCGCCCCTTTCAACTGGTCGAACGTGAGTGATTTCCACATTCGCCCACATGGTGTGGTCGAATGTGTTCTTCAGTCTTGTCCAGTTCCAGATTCGTCCAAACTTGATCTACCTTCGCCCACACTCTTTCACCTTCGCCCAATCTTGTATACATTCGCCCCATCAGCCTTCTTTAACACATGTTAACTATCTAATCACTAGTCGCAAAACGCATCTACATTTTCAAAAGTTATAACAATAAGTTGAAAAGTAACCCAACATTTTAAGTTATGGGCATGACAACCATCTATTAAAAATTTCCAAATTTCATGATAAATGGAAGCATCAAAAGTTCAAGTGTTCGAATTCCTTCTTAGCTCGTACCTCCATCCCAAGCATTATTCGCTTCAAAGATTTAAGATCAACCAATGACCCAATAATCGTTAGTATGCATGGGTAGAATAGAAAGAATAATAAAAATGAAGTTTTTTTTTTACATAACCTTTACCCGGGCGGGTGAGAATTCCACCCGGCCAGGTCACCTTTATGTATAAACCACCCTTTGGATCAGAACTTTTACCTGGGCGGGTGAGAGTTCTACCCGGGCGGGTCAACTGCTATTTGGAAATTTCTTCTAATTCTGTAGGTTTTATACTTAACCAACCCTCCCCCGGCCCCTAAAGGCTACGCTTCAATATGCTTCAAGGAAATCGCAATCCGGGCAACTTTCGGGTTCTTTGAAAACGTAATTAACAACTTATTACACCCATTCAACATACCTATTAACAAATCAAACATCCCAATGATTCTAACCTACAATATGGATCATTTTAACCAATTCAATTATTGATAACCAACCCAACTAATATTCTCATTGTTATTAACTGCATACTTTCAGCTTTAAGTGACACAGGAGAGTCTTTAACTCAAGCACCATAACACATTTGGCATTCGGCTTTAAGGTATTCCCATGAGTATCATCACTTCATGTGAAACCATTCAATTACTACATGATTGGCATTTTAGGTTCTCATGAAAGCTCTCAGACTTTAAAATCAACCATTCATGACATCCTATCATCAATAACGATCAATCGAGTCATAGACACTATCTTAATCCAACTAAGTAGAGATTGTAAGATTAACTTACCTATATGCGCGCTCTTTCCCAAGATCCCTCTTCGTTCCTTGGTCACTTGAAGACGCCTTATCCTTGCCTACTAGATTACCATTCATTAGATCATTTTCAACATTTTTATGTGCAACAATTATGTACATTTCATGTCACACCCCGCCAAGGCGGATACACGGGAATGCGACCATCGAAAGGTTTTCAAGCACAAGGTTCAAGCAACACAAATTTTTATTAAAGGAGTACCACCATGAGAGATGGATATTGTCATAAATTATTCAACCGACACGACATTGTCTAGAAAATGAGATAATAACCGAAAATCATGGGTTTTAATAAAAAACATCACTGAACTAACAAGATCCACTCCAAGCAGTATCACCCTAGTGCATGCTCAAACCTTTCTCTCAAAACCCTGCCGCTAATTACCTGAAAAACATGCACAAAGATTTGTCAACAATTATGTCGGTGAGTTCACAAGTTTAAATGTTCTAAGTAAAACACTTGTATAATTCATGTATGACCAATCATAAGCTAGCTAAGCAAATGATCACTGTGCAAACCATGAGTCCTGTATCCAAACCTCTTGACTGTTGTGCCTCGTGCATTGTACACCAAAGACAATGTATATATATAGTAGAATACTAACACTCTTTTGTATGTGTCCGGTTAGAGTGACTAACCAAGAGTGGGGGCGTCAACCCAATAGATCTATTAAAGTGTTCCATGGCTTTTGATAGCTAATGGTTACAGTAAATGTAATACGAGGACTAGTGAGCTCATGAACCAAATTGTCTCATGTTCCACATGGCAGTTGTGATAGAATTATCACCCAAATTGTAAGTTGGACTAGGATTATTGCATGTTTATCCTCCGAAAATGTAAAATACTAAAACGGGGCCGTAAAACTCACCTGGTAGAGTTGTACGTGGTCTAGTGAAGTCGAAATATGTAGTAACTATCGTCCGGACAGTAATTGCCCTATGATTATTGAGGACATAGTAAGTCGTGTGTTCTTGATTAACATACAAGTGGGGCACTCATTATTGTGAACCATGTTATTTATTGTAGGTGGTATTTTATGTACGGGAGACATATAGTAGATCACGAAGTAGACGCATATGGGCCCCATGTAGAGTTATGGACCACATTTGTCTCTAATCTACTATCCATGATTGTTTTATTGTAAAAACGAGTGTTTTACCATAAGTTAGGTCTTAAACATGCTCAAATATGAACTAACATGTGTTTTTAGTTGATCTTAACATATGTTAATATTAGATGGCCGATTTCATCACAAAATGTGTTGTTATGTTTGCTTAGCTAGGGACTAAACTAGCTTTATCAAGGTACCCATGGCTCATCATAAAGCATTTGAATTTGTGATCTCATACTAGAAGCCGATCGTATTCTTTGATTGGGAGCATTTATAAATCGAACATGTTTTGATTATTTATAAGTAAAACAAAGTGTCTATCATGGTCATGATCTATGAACTTGGCTAGGCCGATCAATAAAACAATTCAAGGTTCGATTGTCATGATCAAATGCTCGGGTTTGGGTTCACAATAGGGGCGAGTACCAGTGATTAAAGAAGGTTAGTACATACCTTAAGACTTGGTGATTATATGCGAACCTTGGAACCTCTTGATGCTTCCTTTGGGCTCGGCGATTATGGTTTAGAGGGATTAGTAAGTGGCCGAAGCTTGTGAGTGGTTTTGGATGAGTGTTGGTGAAAGTAAAGTGATCATGGAACCCTCCTTATATAGTGGTTCTAGTGGCAAGCTCTAAACATCCTTTGCTAGTTCCATTGATTATTGCTCCGTTTTGGTGTTTCTTATTGACAAAGTGATTAGTGGCTTTCATATGAGTTGGTAGTGAGGTGTAAGTCAGACCATATCCTCCATTTTAGGCAATGATCAAGTGTGGTTAAGTCCTAGCAGTCTATTAGAGGGATATTAAGGTGTAAGAGTGGGTCTTTGTCTTCTTATGTTCATGCATGCCATATAATGCCAAAGTATAAGCTTTTTGATGGTGATAGGGGGGTTTCGGCCGAGGTAATGGATGGAAAGGGATGCGGAGTTTTGTCTTAAGCTAAATAAGGTAGAGTTGGACTTGGTGAATGGTGGGATTAGTGAGACATTAGCTAGATAAGGAATGAAAGGGACACATCATGTTGTTTCCTTCTTGTTTGGCCGATTTCTTTCCCTCAAAAGTGGAATGGAGAGAGTTGTTAAGAAGTATGGCAAGTGTTTTATTTGTTTCCCTATCTAGTATAAGTTTATGAGGTAATGATGATGGAATGGTGGAGATGTCATGCTTGGGAGTTTTCGGCCTAGTCTACATAGGTGTGAGGGATGATAGTGACTAAACATAAGGTATATTTGTCTCATAGTGTTTGACGTTGATGGTTCAAGTTCTTGGGAAGGTGTGTCCATGTTATATTGATGGTGACAAGCAGTGTTGCAAAACTCGGCCGAGTACTCGGCGAGGAATCGCTCCTCGGAGGTGAGCCGCCCCGAGTTTTCCCTACTCGGCCATCCCAACTAGGAATCGGTCCAACTCGGCTTGGAATCGGTTAGAATCGGTCAACTCGGGATGGAATCGGTCAAGTCGGAATCGGTCAACTTGGGATGGAATTGGTCAAATTCGGACGTGGAATCGGCCAACTCAGCCTAAAGCAATCAAATTAGTCCTCTAGTTGATGTTTTTGAGATAGTTTTAGTATTTGGCATACTTTTAAATTATTAAATTTCTATATAAATCACCATGTCCGAGTACTCCCCAAGTACTTTCCGCCTAGGCCGAGTACTCGCAACTCCCCGCCAGCCGAGTTGAGAGCGCCTAGCGATTTTTGCAACCTTGGTGACATGTAATTCATCATGTGTGTATATGATCGGCCGATATAGAAAAAAAGAGATTAAGCAAAATGAGGTAAGGATCTTGTGTTTAAGGTGATGATTTGATGAGATCATGATGCCATCTTTATCTAATGTTTGTAGACTTCCATGAAAGTGATGTACCAAGGTTTTGTTTTATTGGTTTTGGCCAAAATATAGGTGTGTAGATCACCTTGTTTGCTCGTCATTACACTTAGGAATTGGATATGTCGGTTACTATTTTTGTATAAGAGTAAAGGTTTGACAAGAGTTGGTGTGATCTTAGTTATAATCTGCCATGAGTGGAACAAGGGAAAAAAGTTCATCTAGTTAGTTATATTACTAAGCTTATATGTGAGTGTTTATACATATATATCGTGTGTACGTGTGTATAGAGCTAGACTTTGGTTAGGTATAGTCTTGAGGGTATGGACAATAGTTTGCATATAAGTCGAGTGGGATGCTAGCTTGTACTAGTTATAGTCATATACATGCATAGGAATGCAACTTGACTTGTCCGATGAAGATATTAATATGTATTATATTTACAAGTTATGCACACGAGCCATCTATGATAATATTGGCGATTCATAAACATGTGTTAGAGAAGGATTATCATGTGTTAGAATAGGGCAACCCTACTAAAAGGTTTGTTTGGTGTGTTGTCCGGGTGTTGTATGAATAAACAAGTGTTTTTTATCGAGTTTTTGATTAACTCTTGCTTCACTAGACTGGGGGGGGTATAATGCATGCAAAATGTGTAAAGATGCACATGTAATGACAATAGTAAATCAAAAACGTACGGATACAGACCTGGTTTACTGACTGTTGTCACATTCTCCCATTGTTTTGGAATTTTGTCCGCGAAATCGAGTTTTCCTACCAATTTCAGTGGTCTTAAGAAAGAGAGCTGGATACTTTCGTCTCATTTGGTCTTCGCGTTCCCATGTAAATTCGGGACCATGCTTTGCATTTCATCTAACTTTCACAAGGTTAGTGCGATTCCTTCTCAATTTCTGACTTTCCAATCAGTCACCTCAATTGGCTCCTCAATGAAGTGGAGTTGATCATCGATGTGAATTTCTTCGGGAGAAATGATCAAAGACTCATCAGACAAACACTTCTATAGGTTGGATATGTGGAAAGTGTCATGAACACCACTTAGCTCTTCAGGTAACTTGAGCTTGTATGCCACGGGACCAACCATAGAAAGTATTTCGATCGGACCAATGTATCGGGGATGAAGTTTTCCACGTTTGCCAAACCATGGTACTCCCTTCCAGGGTGAGACTATCAAGAGTACCCTATCGCCAACCTGAAATTCAAGTGGTTTGCGACCGCGATCAGTGTAGCTCTTTTGACGATCTCAAGCGGCTTTCAAGCGATCACGGATCTGAAAGATCTTGTCGGTTGTTTCTTGAATGAGCTCGGGGCCAGTCAAATATTTGTCTCCAACTTCTGCCCAACACAAACGGGATCTACACTTACGTCCACACAGGGCTTCGAAAGGTGCAGCCTTGATGCTGGTGTGGTAACTGTTATTGTAAGAGTACTCCACCCATGGTAGATGTGAATCCTAGTTTCCACTGAAATCGATTACACAAGCCCATAGCATGTCCTCCAATGTTTGGATTGTGCGTTCACTCTGGCCATCGGTTTGAGGATGATAAGTTGTGCTCATGTCTAAGCGAGAGCCTAATGCGTCCATCAATGTCTGCCAGAATCGGGAACTAAATCGACTATCTCGGTCGAAAATGATTGTTAACAGGCACACTGTTCCTAGTTACAACCTCTTTGATGTACAGTTTAGCGAGTTTCTCTAGTTTTTAAGTTTCCTTGATTGGAAAGAAATGCGCAGATTTAGTCAACCTGTCAACAATTACCCAAATCGTGTCATGACCACTGGACGTCTTAGGTAGCTTGGTGATGAAATCTATGGAGATCTGTTCCCATTTCAAAACAGTAATTTCCGGTGGTTGAAGTAGACCGGACGGCTTCTGATACTCGGCTTTGACCTTCGAATAGGTAAGTCATCGTCTGACGTACGTGGCGGTTTCACCTTTAAGGTTGGGCCATCAGTAAAAATCTTTCACGTCTTTGTACATCTTGTCAGCTCCGGGATGGACCGAGTGCTTAGACTTGTGGGCCTCTTCAAGAATTAGACACGTAAATCACAAAAATGTGGCACCCAGATCCGATTGGCAAAATATACTACGCCGTCAGACCTTGGTTCCAACAGATTAACCATCTTGAATAAGGACTCATCCTTTAGATTCTCACCTTTCAGAGCATCCTGTTGAGCGTCGCGGATACGGGTAGTGAGATTTTTATGGATGGTCAACCCTAGTGCACGCACGCGCATGATCTTAACTTGTTCCTTCAGGCTCAAGGTGTCAGCCACAACGTTGGCTTTTCCCGGATGGTATTTAATCTCACAGTCGTAGTCGTTCAGCAACTCAACCCATCTACGTTGTCACAAATTCAGATCCTTCTGATTGAAGATGTGTTGCAAGATCTTATGATAAGTTAAAATGGTGCACTTAGTGCCATAAAGGTAGTGCCTCCATATCTTGAGGGCAAAGATCACTGCACCTAACTCGAGGTCATGAGTGGTGTAATTCTTCTCAAGAATTTTGAGTTTTCGGGATGCGTAGGCAGTGACCTTATTCCTTTGCATGAGTACACATCCAAGACCTTGATGAGATGCATCGCAATAAACTACGAAATCATCGGTACCCTCAGGAAGAGAAAGAATCGGAGCACTGACATACGGTCCTTTGAAACCTGGAACGCGTTCTCCTGCTTGATTCCCCAATCGAATTTCTTGTCTTTCTGGGTTAAGACAGTCAATGGCTGGGCTGGGCAATCTTGGAGAAATTTTCAATGAATCGTCGATAGTAACCGGCTAATCCCAGAAATTGTCGCACTTCAGTTGGTGTCTTGGGCGCAGCCCAATCCTTGTTGACTTCAATTTTTGTGGGGTCAACTTGTATACCCTTCTCGTTCACAACATTACCGAGGAAATGAACTTCTCGAATCCAGAACTCGCATTTCGAGAATTTGGCAAACAATTTCTCGTTTTTTAGAAACTCTAGTATCAATCGAAGATGATGTTCATGCTCTTCCTGAGTTCGCGAATAGATCAAGATGTCATCGATAAATACAATTACAAACTTTTCTAAGTAGGGCTTGCAGACTCGACTCATGAGGTCCATGAAAATAGTAGGTGCATTCGTTAACCCAAATGGCATGACTAGGAGTTCGTAATGCCCATAACGAGTTTGGAATGCAGTCTTCGGAATGTCGTCTTCCTGAATCCGCAACTGATGATAACCCGAACGCAGATTGATCTTCGAGTAGTAACTGGAACCCTGCAACTGGTCGAACAGGTCATCGATTCTTGGCAACGGATATTTGTTCTTGATGGTTAGCTTATTCAACTCCTGGTAGTCAATACATATGCGGAAACTGTTGTCTTTCTTCTTCACGAACAGGACAAGTGCTCCCCAAGGAGAGAAACTAGGACAAATGAATCCTTTGTCTAACAATTCTTGTAATTGACTAGAAAACTCTTGCATTTCGGATGACGCCAGGCGATACGTAGTTTGGGCTATAGGGGCAGCACCTGGGACTAGATTAATACGAAACTCGACTTGCCGCGGAGGAGGAAGTCCGGGCAAGTCTTCTGGGAAGACTTCAGGATAGTCTCGTACGACTGGTATGTCCAAAAGTTTCCGATCTTTGGCTTCTATTCAACAACGTGTGCCAGAAAAGTGACACAGCCCTTCCTTAAACACTTCTGCGCTTTAATGCAAGATATGACTCGAAGAGTAGCTCCACCTCAGTCTCCTTGAATCGACAGGCTGCACCATCGGTCAAGTGGATACGAACCAGCTTCTTGTGATAGACAATCTCAGCACGTGCTTGGATAACCCATTGATGCCAATAACAACATCGAAACTACACAACTGAATAGGTAGCAAATCAATGCGAAAAGTACGACCACCGAGTTCTAGAACGCAATCCCTAACAACTTCATTAGATGAAATCAACTTCCCGTTGGCCATCTCTATGCTATAGTGAGTGCCCAACTTAGTTGAGTTTAACCCAAGATGATTCTTAAAGTCGGTCGACACAAAGAAAAAATCGGCGCCTGAGTCAAATAGGACTAATGCAAAATGATTGTTAAGGAGAAACATACCGATAACTGCGTTAGGATCTTCACGTGCTTCGTCAGCTCCCAGCACGAACGCTCGACCGCGAGCTTGATTCTTGAGCTTTGGGCAGTCTTTGCGGAAATGACCGGTAGCTCTGCATTCAAAACACTCATTCTTGGCACAGGGAGTGTTGGTAGCCTTAGCCTTGCAGTTAGCGGTTTGGGGGCCTCGACGATTGCAGTTCTTGCACAACATGCTTTCACAGGTGCCAACATGGTGCTAGTGGCATTTGCTGCAGTAGGGGTGGGGCCCAATGTAATTCTGTTTGGGCTCGTCAATAGTAGTAGTGGCAGCAAAAACTTTCACAATTTCCTGTTGCTTGTGGGGCGAGTTCCTACCCTTCTTGGAGCCAGATCGCTTACCTCCAGAACTCTCTCCCGCATCTACAATCTTCTGATTCAAAGAACGCATACGAACATCATCGTCGGTCAGACTGTGAGCTAGAGTAATAGCAGCTTGGATAGTGGTAGGTGCAGACGCAGTGACCATGCTTCGAATCTTGGGGGACAAACCCCATATGTGCCACTCAACTCTCTTGTATTTCGGTGTGACCATGTGAGGAACTAGTCGAGAGAGCTGATGAAAGTGGGTAGTATAGGCAGTCAATTTAGCATCTACCATGGAAAGATTCCAGAATTTTGCCTCCAGCTTTTGGAGTTCACTCCTAGGACAGTATTTCTCCATGAGTAGCATCTTGAGATCGGCCCAGGTGAGATTGTAAGCCGCATCTCGACCCATGATTTGAACTTGAAGATTCCACCATGTGAGGGCTTCATCTTGGAAAGTGCAAGGAGAGTACTTCACTTTCTGGTCCTCAGAGCAACCGCTGATGTCAAGAACTAACGCAGTCTTTTCGATCCAACGGACAACTCCGACGGCACCCTCGGTACCGCGAAAGTTCCATGGTTTGCAAGCCATGAAAGTTTTTTACGAACATCCTTGAATGGAGTTCTCAACTTCGTTATCCGTTTCGCTTCCCTGTCGGCGACCTATACCTCCAGAGCATCCACTGGAATCAGATCGAGTAGCATTATGTCGAGCGATTGCCTCGGCAATCAATGTAGCTAGCTCGGTGGGAGTGGCTGGCAATGATTCGCCATCAGTTGTTTGCGCATATTGTCGAGTTTTCATAACTTAAAACACACAACAAACATAAGAGGTATATATACATGTAATCATATAACAATCAACACAAGCATGCCTAGTATTTAAGTCACCTCCACCAAACAAAATAAGCAACATAACATGATATTGCAATCCAAACATGAACCCAAAATAACCAAGTTTTAGTACAAAAGATGGGCGGTCGAACCGCAATTAGTTTGGTTTAACATAAACACAACAACATAATCATCATAAATGTCACAACATCAAAATACAACCACAAATAGCCTAAGAAGATAGAGGTGGAAAAGCAGCAGCAAGTGTAACAATCGCCTCCCTCATGCGCTGGTCGATCGCTGCCATCCTCCACTCTAGTGCCTCTAAACGTCTCCCAATCTCTGCCCTCTCCATAACCGCGGACAGTCTCCCCTGTTCAGCCTCGGATAGCTAACTCTCAATCTCTCGAACACGGACTCCCAAGGCCACTAACTGTGCGTCGTGGGATAGAATGACGCCACGCTCGGTATAAAGTGGTCTCCTGGAAGATCCTCCCAACATCATGGCCTCGTGATCGTCCTCCTCATCCCTATGAGCTAAATCGCCTATGAGACTAGTAAGAAAAGGCCGCTTGCGAGCCTGGGAACGTCTCTTCAACCTCTTCGGTGGCTCGGATCTCTGCTCGGACAGCTCCATCGCTAGGGGCTCTGGCATGGGGTCAGTAGGCTGGGTAGGCTTACTAGCATAGGTAGGGTTAGTGGAAAGGGGAAAGATCGGGGCTCAGGCAGGGATAGAAATTACAAGAGCCGGGCGCACCCTCTTACGGGGCGTATACTTAGTTACCGTACATCCCGAAGTGTCAATGCGGAAAGAAGGGGTATGGATGGTCGAGGAGTGAGAAGCAAGAGAAGTCACAGGAGGGTGGGTTTCTGGGGTAGCTAGACACGATGGGCTGTCATCCTCAGCGTCATCGTCAGAAGTACGTCTCATAACAGGGGAGGGTCTACATCCATCTTCGAGTCGTAAATCCATCCACACTCCTCGTGTGGAAAATCAGGAGCCTGATACGGAACGTGGGCTGGCTGTGTATGCGGTAAGTCCTCCTCTCGAGAGTCGTCCACCAGGTAGTCAGACTCAGAATCCGAATGTATGGTGAGGTCTATGGTAATGGCCATGGTCCTGTCACAACATGCATATATACAAATGTAAATAAACATGTATGTAAATGAATGAACTATTGTACTCGTATGTCTTCATGGAGTAGCTTGAGATTTGAGAGGTGCAAGGTGAGATGGCATGGTACTTGGTGAAAACGTTTCGAAAAATGTTGTTAGTTATAGTTGACTCAAAAGAATCTTAGTTCGCTATAATCTTATGCTATGATACCAATCTGTCACACCTCGCCAAGGCGGAAACACAGGAATGCGACCATCGAAAAGTTTTCAAGCACAATGTTCAAGAAACACACATTTTTATTAAAACAGTACCACCATGAGAGATGGATATTGTTATAAATTATTCAACCGACACGACATTTTCTAGAAAATGAGATAATAACTGAAAATCATAGGTTTTAATAAAAAAACATCACAAAACTATCAAGATCCACTCAAAGCGGTACCACCCTAGTGCATGCTCAAAGCTTTCTCTCAAACCCCTGGCGCTCTCCATTAATTACTTGAAAGACATGCACAAAGATTTGTCAACAATGATATTGGTGAGTTCACAGGTTTAAATGTACTAAGTAAAACACTTGTATAATTCTTGTATGACCAATCAAAAGCTAGCTAAGCAAATGATCACTGTGCAAAACCATGATGTAACACCCCAACCGATGGCGGAATCATCGAGGTGTCACGTAGTGACGATTGCTCAATAGCTCATGGTACTAAAATGTAAATTTGATTACATTGAATATAGTTTAATACATTGAAAAGAAATTCAAGTTACAAAAATTCTAAAGCGACAATTCTAACTAAAGTACAATAAAGTCAAAACTTAAATATAAATCCAAAGCATAAAGGAAGCGTCTCAAAATAACCTGAAACATGTACAAAATAATTTTGTCAACACATATAATGTATTGGTGAGCATACCCTGTTTGAATACATATAGTAGAAAATTGTTTAGCAATTCACGTGTTGTATACCATTTGCAATTATGTATTTAAGCAGTATCAGTCAAAACCAACCCTAAGACAAGACAACACTTTGAAAACCATTTTTGAGTATATTGAATCACAAGACAATGACCAAGGTCTCTCAACAGAGTCACAAGGGGTATATACCATAGTACTATTCATTGAAATGCAAGGCCACAACGGTTAATGATTTTGACAGCCATAGATACACACAAATTAACATAAAGCAAACAAACATGAGAATTGCATTTAGTGAAAGAATAACATTTAGTCATAGTGTACATGAATAGCCCCAAAAGAGTAAAACATGAAAAAGGGGAAAGATATACTCACAGTTTGCAAAAGCGATCCAACTTAAGCGGTAGTGAGCTAAGTAATGGGAATTCCGAGGAATTCAACCTATAACGTAATAGAATACTAGTAAGGGAAAAGTCTAAGAGTCTAAGGTAACTAGGGTCTAAGGCATTAGGGTTTGCTAAGTCGATTTGGGGAATTAGAGTTTTGGTAATAAGTCGAATTAATATAACAGTTGTATACCAAAGTTTGTAAATATGGTTTAGGTAATTTAATTATTACCAATTGAATATTTAGATAAAAATATGTTTGAATAATTAAGGCAAAGTAATTTAATTATTTACTTTAACTAAATTAAATAAATATAATAATCATAAATGTATAAATAAATAATTATGCGTTACACCATAAACCAAAAAATAATAACTAAGACCTCAACATAAGACTATCTCTATTTTATAAGAAAAATACTTATAAAACAGATGTTAAATAATATAAATAAATGAATGATTAATTATGTATAATTAAACACAAATAAGACTAAAAATACAAGATAAGATCCAAAAATGATATTTTTATGAACAATAATTTTTTTCTAATGTATAAGAGTGAAAATAATTTTTCCATAATTTTTCTCCATTTATTTATATTAAAAATGAATTTAATGGGTTTAAATCATGTTTAAATGATAAAAAAATAGGAAAATTAATAAAAATAAATGTTTTCTAAACCAATAATTTTTATTTAGGTTCGTGATCCTTAAAAATAATTTTCCAGAAAATTTGAGATTAAAATTGTTAAAAATGAATTTTTAGTGAATTAATTATGATTAAAACAATTTAAATTAATAAAATTACGAAAATTAAATGATTTTCAGAAAGTAAAAGTGTGCTAATTTTGTTTTTGGTGTCAAGATGGTACACCTAAATTTTCATAATTTTTGGATAAAAAATGAATTTATTATGAATATTCTTTGTTTATGTATTTAAATGTATATATAAATAAAAGGAAAAACGATACAAAAAAAAAATAATAGGATCAGGCCCGTAGAGAAAGGGACTCGAACCCGGGTCTGATCTAATACATTACTTGGGTACAACCACTCCACCAACTATACATATATTGATTTCAATCAAAACAAACTTATATTTAACAAATTATTTAGAAGTCATCTTCTTCCCTAAAACTTAACATAAACCCTAACCCTAACCCCAATTTAATAAACCCGAACAAGACACGATTACAGATTAGTGATAAGGGGCTTTCGTAAAGGGGTGGCCGAATAACAAAATGGCACAACGAAATGAGACTTACAAGCGTGTTCATGATCGAAGAAAGAAGCAACAACTTGCGCGACTTTATGAATCGATTTCAAGAGTTCCTGACATGCTATGCCTATTATTTTTGTGGGTTTGTGATAGGAAACGGTGCAGAAATGATTTGGTAACATCAATTTATATTATGGATGATTAACACGAGCGTTTTGAAAACTTCATTAAACCCAAACGGTTTTAACACTTAAATTCGGATTAAACACGTTTTTAACACCCTTAAATGCTTGGAAACTATTGTATTATTAAGGATTGACGTTAAGAGTCCATAAAAACGAGTTAAAAACATCTAATGGGCCAAGATTTATGTCGCCGGAATTTGTGGCCGGAATAATTCCGGTGGCCGGAAAAACGTGAGCATCAGGGAGGGAAACATTGAAATTTCTAAAACTTTCACGTTTTGTCATAAATAGTCCCTCAACCTTAACTAGGTTAGTTATATTATGGATTTGTTAATTTTTCTTTTATAAACTTTAACAAAATTAACAAGATTTTAACATAGAACTTTTATAATCTTTAAAAATGTTTTTGTAACTTACAAATGTTTATAACACATGATTATACGGTTAAAACACGACACGTACGAATACCAAAAGTATATATGCAAGATTTTAAAATGAAAATTAAAAGAAAAATTGATGGGGACTAAAAATGAAACTTCAAAATAGACGAAGGGATAAAATTGATAATTCGTTAAAAGATGAGGTTGGCGGTTGTCACAGTCTCCCCTACTTTAGATAATTTTGTCTCGAAATTTCTTTCAAGTGGAGGTTTCTATGAAACAAAAAGCGTTGTAAAAGCTATGTAGGTTTTAAAAATATATATATATATATATATATATATATCACATCATTTGATAAATTTAGTAATTGTCTAATACCCAAAGTAAAAGTTTCAAGTTACAGTTAACCCAAAGTTAGAAAGTTGAGAGTTTAAATGAGTAAAGTTTGGGAATGTGTAAGGGTGAGGGGCAGAGGTACTAATGAAGCAGTCTCCCCTACTTTTGAAAGGTTTCTGACCGAACTAATTGAAGCGAAGATGATAGCCATTAGTCAACGATCTAATGAAGAGGTAAGTATAAAGTAATGGGTAGGTTCTTGGTTAGACTCCTAGTCCGTTCCCGCAGTATCGTTCGTGCTTATATATAGGGTGTACCGCAGCTAACCCACCACACTACTGATACTTTGGACTCGTACTGATTGTCTACCAATAGCCTAAGTAGAATCACACACCACCCTCATGTACCTGTAAACCCATGATTGCGTTCCGGACCGTAATCATCGAGTTACCTTACATTAGGGTGTTATGCTTTTCCATAACCCTAACATAAATAATACCATAAACAAATGCGTGCAACTCATATGTAATATTTACTATAATGAAATAATGTTCAATCATGACATGGTTAGAGGTCCTTCCCTTCCGGGTTTTTCCTTTAACCGTAATGTGAATAACATGTAAGTATAAGACATGGTTAGAGGTTCTTCCCTTTCGGATTCACCATTAACCGGTAACTCATGTTCACATCGTTGGCTTTAAACACTCATATTGATAACTCTGAGGTTTACAACGTTCCCCTCGGATTAAAGAAATACTCTAACCCGAGTCGTACTTGGGCACTGGCTTAGATCTCATACAAAATTATCAACTAGTATGTTAATTGGCCATGATGATGAACAAAATAATGTAAAGTATAACAGGGTTTTGCTCAAAAACAGGAAAAAAAACATGCATACCAAATATGCGTCAAGTATATAAGTATAGCATAAAACTTCGATTGAAAGAACGGTATAATATAAATCAAGTAAATCGCACCATTTTCACAAAATGAAAGTAAACGAGTTAAATAAGGCTCAAGATCAGTGATGTAAGATTAACTGCTAATAACTAGTGTGAGAATAACCACAAATAACACGCAAGAATAAACACGAATAAAATAATAATGCGAGAATAAGATAATGCGCGGACATAACTATAAGTAAAATAGTAAAATCTAATGCAATTGAGAGTGTGCAGAACAGACGTGTAGTCTACTAGCATGATGGTTTAAATTATATGCACTATATGTTAAGAGACATTTAGCAACATTTAGATAAGTGTATGTCCAATGTTTAGACCAAAAGTTTTGCGACTTAAAGAGTGTAAGTATAAAAGATAAATTATCGTTTATAAAACAAAACGTAGTTTACTCGAACTTTGTGATATAGTCGAAAATATAGTAGTGATGCATGAGAATAAATTTTTAGATTCAAAATCGCTAATCATGAAAAGACTTTGTAAGTACACACTTTCATATGTTTACAAGAAGTCGAGTTGAAAATTGTCATAAGGCATATTATCAGTCGCAAGTTTCTTTTCTCGAAAACCATATAAATCAAATGTGTTTCAAAAGACCAATACTTAAATAGCAAAAATGTTAAAAGTCAATGTATTTAGCATGAATAGACTCCAAATGTAACAAGTTTGAAGTTTCGAAATAATACCAATGCGAAGAGATTGTCTCATAACCTTTATGAAAATATACCGCTTTAAGTTTTTAAAAGAATGATCGTGTCACAGCAACTGATATGGTAAGGTTTGCGAGTAACGTGTAAGTTCCAAATCTTAAGTGTCAGCTGGTAACCTAGCTTCAAAAACCAAGTTCAACGTTGAAAGTCCACTATGCACAATTTCTCGTGCTACGTTGATTGAGTGAATCAGCTCGGTATTTGATAATTTTGGTATAAGTTTATGGGTTGTTTGAAAACATTGGAGAATCTGGTTTGAGTTGGGTTGATTCCCCTGGATAATGTTTGAAAAATGTGGGTAGAACAGGGCGGAGATTGCATATGTCCCGAATGCCTTGATGAATTTTGAGAAGTAGGATTTTTCTTTATTAAAACATTCCTTCAATTTTCATGTTACATCTAATCAAAGTTGAAAATTTTTCATATTTATGTAATGTTTGGAAAAATACGGGTGTTACCCGTTTTGATTGGGTTATTGAAATCTTGAGTTGTCAAAATTTGTTTGCAAAATTTATGCGTTGAAAAACCGTTTGTTTGTAAAAGTCGTTAAGGCATCTCTTTGGACTCATAGCATACTAAATGTTTCAAGACACAAGGTGTGTATAAAATGTGCTAATCTAATGAATAAGTTTCTCTAAAGCTGGGTAATTGGGTTTTATGTTTTTATGAGATGGCAACATATGATCAGTTGCTAAGGTAATTGCTTTAGAGTAGTGTACTGATGTGTGTTGAATAGATAGGCATTTATGATGTTGTGTATATTGTAGGGACATAAGGGAATATTTTAGAGATATACTATGACATTGATCGAGTAAATCTGTAAACATGATGATAATAACAAGATGAGTGAATAAATTTGAAACCACACTCGTGTTTAACTGTGCAACGTTCAAGAATCAAGATGTGATCAATAGTTAAACAATAAACTTAAAAATTTATGCCATAGGAAAATGTTTTTGGACAATAGAAATAATGCTTTATGAAAACCACGAAACATAAAGGAAATAGTGTAAGTTTTAATGCGATAAGATAGTGCATAGAAGTTTTAGTAATGATGATGAAAAGCGAACGATCAATGAGTATATAAAACAACAGGTGATGGAACTTAAAATCCAAATGTTAAACAAAACATAAGAATTAATAACAGAAAACGGAAAAATGCACTAATAGTGATAACTATTAATAGGGAAAAACTCAAAAGAGATAATAACTTCATTATAGAAAATTATGATAAGAGTTCAAACAGCAGATGAAAAAGTATACAAATAATGGAATGTGATCCAGAAAATATTTATAATGAAACTGGTGACTAGCCAAAGAAATTGAAATATTATTAGTGACTTGTGGGGAGTGTACTTAAACCTATGAGTAAATGGTCATCCTTCCCGATTGCACGTACCCCGTCACTGGTAAATTTCAAAACTTTTAGCGAGACTTTAAAACGAGATGTAGAAATAGATCCTTGAGATGTGGATTTCACTCCTAACTCAAAGATGTATTTCAAAATTGAAAACAATTGAGGAATGAAACCAATCACTAAGTTAAGGATATCACTCCCAACTTAGTGGTTAAGTTTCTTTTTGAAGGAAATACTCTTTGAGGTGTGGATGTCACTCCTATCTCAAATATATATTCCTAAGATAAATAACATATAGAGAAGTGAAACTAATCACCAAGGTATGGATGTCACTCCTAACTTGGTGATATCATTTCGTTTGTGAAATACGAGTGCCTTCTTCTCTAAGTAAAATATCGAAAGAATAACGAGAAAGAATCACAGCAAAAATATCTTGAAAGAAAATATAAGAAATAAGAGAAATATACACGAGAGGACTCGTGAAAGTAAGCTTAGTTATAGACTAGGCTAAAAGGCATTCTAATAACCTAATTCCCTATAACCTAGCTCTGATACCAATCTGTAACACCCCAACCGATGGCGGAATCATTGAGGTGTCACGTAGTGACGATTGCTCAATAGCTCATGGTACTAAAATATAAATTTGATTACATTGAATATAGTTTAATACATTGAAAAGAAATTCAAGTTACAAAAATTCTAAAGCGACAATTCTAACTAAAGTACAATAAAGTCAAAACTTAAATATAAATCCAAAGCTTAAAGGAAGTGTCTCAAAATAACCTGAAACATCTACAAAATAATTTTGTCAACACATATAATGTATTGGTGAGCATACCCTGTTTGAATACATATAGTAGAAAACTGTTTAGCAATTCATGTGTTGTATACCATTTGCAATTATGTATTTAAGCAGTATCAGTAAAAACCAACCCTAAGACAAGACAACACTTTGAAAACCATTTTTGAGTATATTGAATCACAAGACAATGACCAAGGTCTCTCAACAGAGTCACTAGGGGTATATACCATAGTACTATTCATTGAAATGCAAGGCCACAACGGTTAATGATTTTGACAGCCATAGATACACACAAATTAACATAAAGCAAACACACGTGAGAATTGCATTTAGTGAAAGAATAACATTTAGTCATAATGTACATGAATAGCCCCAAAAGAGTAAAACATGAAAAAGGGGAAAGATATACTCACAGTTTGCAAAAGCGATCCAACTTAAGCGGTAGTGAGCGAAGTAATGGGAATTCCGAGGAATTCAACCTATAACGTAATAGAATACTAATAAGGGAAAAGTCTAAGAGTCTAAGGTAACTAGGGTCTAAGGCATTAGGGTTTGCTAAGTCGATTTGGGGAATTAGAGTTTTGGTGATAAGTCGAATTAATATAACAGTTGTATACCAAAGTTTGTAAATATGGTTTAGGTAATATAATTATTACCAATTGAATATTTAGATAAAAATATGTTTGAATAATTAAGGCAAAGTAATTTAATTATTTACTTTAACTAAATTAAATAAATATAATAATCATAAATGTATAAATAAATAATTATGCGTTACACCATAAACCAACAAATAATAACTAAGACCTCAACATCAGACTATCTCTATTTTATAAGAAAAATACTTATAAAATAGATGTTAAATAATATAAATAAATGAATGATTAATTATGTATAATTAAACATAAATAAGACTAAAAATACAAGATAAGATCCAAAAATGATATTTTTATGAAAAATAATTCTTTTCTAATGTATAAGAGTGAAAATAATTTTTCCATAATTCTTCTCCATTTATTTATATTAAAAATGAATTTAATGGGTTTAAATCATGTTTAAATGATAAAAAATAGGAAAATTAATAAAAATAAATGTTTTCTAAACCAATAATTTTTATTTAGGTTCGTGATCCTTAAAAATAATTTTTCAGAAAATTTGAGATTAAAATTGTTAAAAATGAATTTTTAATGAATTAATTATGATTAAAACAATTTAAATTAATAAAATTACGAAAATTAAATGATTTTCAGAAAGTAAAAGTGTGTAATTTTCTTTTTGGTGTCAAGATGGTACACCAAAATTTTCATAATTTTTGGATAAAAAATGAATTTATTCTGAATATTCTTTGTTTATGTATTTAAATGTATATATAAAGTAAAAGGAAAAATGATACAAAAAAAAATAATAGGATCAGGCCCGTAGAGAAAGGGACTCGAACCCGGGTCTGATCTAATACATTACTTGGGTACAACCACTCCACCAACTATACATATATTGATTTCAATCAAAACAAAATTATATTTAGCAAATTATTTAGAAGTCATCTTCTTCCCCAAAACTTAACATAAACCCTAACCCTAACCCCAATTTAATAAACCCGAACAAGACACGATTACAGATCAGTGATAAGGGGCTTTCGTAAAGGGGTGGCCGAATAACAAAATGGCACAACGAAATGAGACTTACAAGCGTGTTCATGATCGAAGAAAGAAGCAAGAACTTACGCGACTTTATGAATCGATTTCAAGAGTTCCTGACATGCTATGCCTATTATTTTTGTGGGTTTGTGATAGGAAACGGTGCAGAAATGATTTGGTAACATCAATTTATATTATGGATGATTAACACGAGCGTTTTGAAAACTTCATTAAACCCAAACGGTTATAACACTTAAATTCGGATTAAACACGTTTTTAACACCCTTAAATGCTTGGAAACTATTGTATTATTAAGGATTGACGTTAAGAGTCCATAAAAACGAGTTAAAAACATCTAATGGGCTAAGATTTATATCGCCGGAATTTGTGGCCGGAATAATTCCGGTGGCCGGAAAAACGTGAGCATCAGGGAGGGAAACATTGAAATTTCTAAAACTTTCACGTTTTGTCATAAACAGTCCCTCAACCTTAACTAGGTTAGTTATATTATGGATTTGTTAATTTTCCTTTTATAAACTTTAACAAAATTAACAAGATTTAAACTTAGAACTTTTATATTCTTTAAAAATGTTTTTGTAACTTACAAATGTTTATAACACATGATTATACGGTTAAAACACGACACGTACGAATACCAAAAGTATATATGCAAGATTTTAAAATGAAAATTAAAAGAAAAATTGATGGGGACTAAAAATGAAACTTAAAAATAGACGAAGGGATAAAATTGATAATTCGTTAAAAGATGAGGTTGGCGGTTGTCACACATGAGTCCCGTAACCAAACCTCTTGAATGTTGTGCCTCGTGCTTTATACACCAAAGACAATGTATATATATAGTAGAATACTAACACTCTTTTGTATGTGTCTGGTTAGAGCGACTAACCAATAGTGGGGGTAGATGTAATACGAGGACTAGTGAGCTCATGAACCAAATTTTCTCACGTTCCACATGGCAGTCATGATAGAATTATCACCTATATTGTAAGTTGGACTAGGATTATTGCATGTTTATCCCCCGAAAATGTAAAAATAGTAAAACGGGGCCGTGAAATTCACCTGGTAGAGATGTACGTGGTCTAGTGAAGCCAAAATATGTAGCAACTATCGTCCGGACATTAATTGCCCTATGATTATTGTAGATGCACGTATTGCGACTAGTGATTGGATCTACATGTTAACATATGTTAAAGGTTGCTGATGGATTGAAGGTGAAAACAGACTGGGCGAATGTGAAGAAAAGAGGGCGAAGGTGGAGAGCAAATGGGCGAAGGTAGAATGGAACCTGGCATGAAGAACACATTCACATTCGCCCATTCACAGTGGGCGAATGTGCAGTCATTATAAATAGATTTTGTGTATTTGTGATTTATAGAGAGTTTTCAGTTGTGTGTGTGTTCAGGTTAGGTTCCAGGAGATTTTGAGAAAGTGTTTAAGTGTTCTAGATTAACTAAAGTGTGATTGTAATTGAGTATTTGAACAAGTTAATCTATGAAAAGCTTTGAAAATGATGTTGATTGTGTTTTGATTAGAGTTTTATCTGTTTGTTCAAAGCTAGGGTTTCCACACCTGGTTTTGTGACTTGTATGATCAATTAATCCTGTTTTAGACAAAATCCTTCCCTTACAAAGTGGTATCAGAGCTTTACGGATCATACAACAACAAATTTGATAAACTCAGAGCTGATTTGGACCTAATTTTGATCAAAATACTTCTGTTTTTGAATGAAAATGGTTTTTGAGTGTTTTTGATTGATTTGAAGTTGATTTTGTGGTTAAAATCTAAAATTCCAAGAATTAAAGTTGTTCCAAATCAATTCCGAATCAAAACCTGATTAAGATCATTCAAATTCACAAACTTTTGAAAATCAAAGATCAAAATAACCGTTTTTCAAAGTGTAACCGTTTTTCAAACCTGAAATGGGCGAACCTGGAACATAGTGGGCGAACCTGACTAGTTTTGGGCGAACGTGAGTCGTTTTTGGTCGAACCTGAGTAATTTCTGGGCGAACCTGGAAATTGTTGGTTGAATTTTTCCCTTTCGGGTACAATTTTCCACATTCGATTGATCGAGCGGGCGAACGTGGAAAATTACTTGTCGAACCTGAACCTTTTTGGGCGAAAGTGGAAGTGTATTAGGGTGTTTTACATTCTGGTGAAGTTTTACATTCGGGTGAATACTGTTTGGGCGAACTTGGACCAGAAAGGGATGAAAGTAAGAGTTTTCGGGCGAACCTAGAACTAAGTTTTGGAAAATTTTCTAAGTGTTGGATTTTTCAAAGTTCGTGATCATGTGGAATTTTCCGACTACCCCGAGACCAGCAACGACACAACCACAACAGCAAGTGATGGACCCATGGACAGTGGCAGCACAAAAGACGAGCACACAGTCTTCGCAACCGATTAACTACATGGCGATGACTAGCTCGATGCCTCAAAGTGTGGCACCTCCAGCACCACAACCTGACTACTAGGGAGTAGCAGCAGCGGTGGTAAACACTCAAACCACAAATGCTATTTCCACACTAATAAATGACTTATCTTCAGGTAGCGGGAATCGGCCACCGAAGCTCATGGAGATACAAGAATATAATCAGTGGCAGAACAAGTTCAAGATACACTTGGAAGGCATGGGAGTGGAGGGTGCAGAGGCATGGAGCATGATTCCTAGAGGTTCCACAGCACCAGTTTTGGAGAATACAGGTGAACCAGTTCCATTGGAGAGTATGTCTGAGGAGGAGAAAAAGAAGTTTGCCGTGGAGAAGAAAGCCTTTTCCCAGTTGACTCAGGCAATCATAAACGATCTGTTGCATCAGTTTGGGACATGCACTACATCTAAGCAACTATGGGATATGCTTAAAAGGAGGCATGATGGGAATGAGAAGACTAGAAGTTTAAGGATGGAAGAATTACGAAAGGAGTTTGAGAATTTTTCTTATATTGGCAATGAAACTTTAAAAGAATTAACTCCTAGATATAGTCATTTGCTAACTGAATTGTCAAGTTATGGTATACAGATTCCTATGACAAAGCAGGTGGATAAGTTTGCAGATGCTCTACCACCACACTGGGATCAGCATGTGGAAGTTCTCAGGGAGAAGGATGCATACCAATTCTGGACTATTCAAGAGTTTATAGAGAAGCTGGAAAACAAAGAGATGGAAGAGAAGAGGAAAGCTAGAAGATCACAGATTCCTCAGAATCCTAGCTTATATTTTGGAGGCACTTCAGTTCCAGCTAGTAACTCAAGTTCAGGGGGATTAGTGGCACCACATGTTGCGTGCATTTCCAATGTTATGGAATCACCAAAACCTACCATCAACTACCATCAACAAACATCATCCTACTCACAACCATCAAATCCACAACCACCACCACAACAACAATATAATAATTCCTACATTTCACCATTCTCACCAATGCAACAAGCAGCTTTCTATACTGATAGCCAATCTCAACAACCACCTCACTCAATGAACCAAAGTATTCAACCTAATCAACAACCAGTGGTTTTGGAGACTTCTAACTTGGGAAATGTGACGGTTGAAGTTGCTCAGCAACACATTGCACTAGTCTCTGCAATGGTTTCATCTTACAACGGGTTGGTTGCTAGTCAAATTGGGAACAACAACTTAACCAATGAAGACTATGCACAGATTGATAAAGAAGAGATGGAATTGATTGATATTCAGTGGGCTTTTGCAAGCATCATGAGAAGAGCAACAGAATTTATTGAGAAGACGGGTAGGACTGATTTGGGAACTTCTCCTAACACAACCTACGGGTTCAACAAGGAGAAAGTTACTTGTTTTAACTGTGGAGGGAAAGGTCACTTTAAAAGGGAATGTACCCAGCCACCAAAACAAGGAAATAGAAACCCATTCAATGCAAGCTACCAGAATCGTCAACAACAAAACCAAAACCAAGTTTCATACCAAAATAACAACAACTACCAAAACCGACAGAACAACTCTAACAACAACCAAAACAGACAACCAAACACACCAAACCAGACTCAAAACCAATCACCTAACAACACTAACCGAACAGTCATACCGATTACTACACCTAATGAGACACAACAGAACACCAATCAGAATCAAGCATTGATGATTCAACAGGATGAAAGGTTTGACTGGTCGGGTATGCAAATAGGGGTTGAGGAGATTACAACTGGTGGCAATGTGGCTTGTGTTGCTCGACAGGTTGATATTGAAGAGTCGGCGATAGTTGGTGAGAAGAAAGAAACTGAGGTTGAAGTTGATGTATCTGAAACTGAAGTGGAAGTTGAAAATGAATCTGTTGAGGCTAAGGCTGAGGATGCTAATTCTGGAATAGTGATTGACACTGTTTCTGATGTTCCTGAGGAGTGTGAATCGGTTTATTCAGATTCAGACAGTGAATCAGATACAAAAGCAAGTGTTACATCACTAGATGATGATATTGATCAGTTGCTAGCAAAAGCTGATTTTCTGAAGACGAGGAAGTCGTGCATTGCTGATGATGCTTTCACAAGGATTTACTATTCCAAGTTTTTCGCTGGAAAGGAAGCTCATTTCGATTTGATGGCCATGACTGATCCGCCAAAACCTGTAAGTTCTGAGTGTAGCACTGATGTTACTAGTGATAAGTATTGTGGTACCTGTGATAGATTGACTGAGGAGAACAAACAACTCCGTGTTCAACGTGATAGTGCTATCATGAACAGTCAATCTACTCGCAAAGAGTTGAATGCTTTCAACAAAGTACTAGATGGCTATAAAAAGGACATTTCCGACTTGAAAAATACTCTTTCATTAAAACAACTTGCAATTAATAACTATATTAATGAAATTGAAAACACTAAGTTGGAAATGGCCGCCATTAAGTGTTTTGCTGAGAAAGTAAACAAAAAGTTGGAAAGTTATAAGCACATTGCTTACGTGGTAGACCACATCATTGATGATCAAACCACTAATTACAAGTCTGTGCCATCTCCGGTGCTTTTTGAAAACCATAATTGTCATCAAGTGACACCGGAGAGCTCAGTAAAATCAGACTCATCGTCGGAAAATGAATCTAATACCTCGAATATTGGTGATCCACATTCCGATGTGAGGCCGATTTTAGGTTTCAATGATGAGGGTGTTACTGCTGAAAGTGTTGATTCAGACTCTGAGAGTGATGACTCTGGTAATGCTCAAACTGTTAATGCATGTGAAATTCCAAAAGAAAATCACATCATTACTAATGAACCAGTTTCACCATCTCAGATTGTGATTCCGATGGCAAATGCTCATCGTGAGAAAAAGTCTGAAAAGAATGTGATTAAGAAAGAATTTGAGAAAAAGGATGATAAGAATGAATCGTGTGACAAACCTGTCAATGTGTTTTATCGGATGGAGGGATCCGATAAGATCATCTCTGACGAGGAATTTCCAATCAAAAATGCCAACTATGCTAAAATAGATAAAATCTGGCAAGAAAGCACCATTTGGTTCCCAAAACATGAGAGGACAAATGACATCCCACCTGCTATTTTAAAGAAATTATTTTTGGATGTTCCTCAAGAACCAAAGGTCCATGTCACAGAGTTCATTAGACCCAAAAACAGAGCTAATGGTTTTCATGAGCTTGCTTACTCAAAAGGGCCACTACCTGAGAGTTTGAGGAATCAACAGTACAATGATCAATATCCTGTTAGATCATTTGCTCAACCAAATGTTCCAAATGTTTTTGAAGAATACCGTGCATGTTTTAAATGTGGAGAACGAGGGCATTTACTTGCTCAGTGTCCATATGTAAGGCATAAAAGGCACGAAGTTGAAGTAAGGAATTCCATGAGAAAACCGATTGATCATTATGTTCCACCACACAGACGAGTTGTTCCTCAACAACAACAGTTTTACAATCAAAACAATTTTTATCAAAAGAGGAACAATCGTCCAATTCAATATGATCGAAGAAATCGGATTGCTATGGAACAATCATGGAGAAAGCCAGTGGTGAACACAACAAATGATAGGCAAAAGGTTCCACCTAAACCGATTGTCAAGTCAAATGTTGGACCTAAGTCTGTTAAATCAGATAAGGTAACCAAGAAAGTTTCATTTGCAAACAATGTTCAGAAACCGACTGAGAACCCAAAGTCTCAGATTCGCATATTGAAAAGATCTGAACAATCTTGGACACCCAATGGTTCTCCAGGAGCCTCTACTTCAAAGCCAACTGAGAAAAAGGAAACTGTTTTGAATAATCCTAAAAAGATTGATCCAAAACAAAAAGTTGTTGAAAATGTTTCTGAGAATGTTTCTGTGAAAGCCGATGTTCAAAGACCCAAGACTCAGGCTTGGGTCCCCCGAAAGAACTAAATGATTTACTTTTTGTGTGCAGGGAGCTTCAGCTGGCCCTATTAGCAGTCTTTGGATTGTTGATAGTGGAGCTTCAGGCCACATGACAGGGGATCTCGCATTATTGTTCGATGTGAAGAACATTAATGGTGGATATGTTGCATTCGCGGGGAATAAAGGAGGATATATTACTATGGAGGGGAGCGTGAGTAATGGAATAGTGAGCTTTGAGAGAATATCTTATGTGAAGCAGATTGATTATAATCTGTTGAGCGTCAGTCAAATTTGTGATAAACAATTCACTGTGCATTTTGATGACAAATCCTGCTATATTCTCATACCGGGATTCAAAATTCCTAAGGAGTGGATAATGTTGAAGGCTCCTCGCGTCAACAATCTCTATATTCTTGATATGTCCAAGGCGATGACATCACAGGGGCAAATAACATGCTTTCTATCCAAGGCGACCGAAAAAGAAACGATAATGTGGCACCGAAGAATGGGGCACATTCATCTGAGAAAAATGAACCAACTTGTGAGAAATGGGCTTGTCGATGGAGTAAACGTGAAACATTTCCTTCTGAATGACAAGTGTGTAAGTTGTAAGAAGGGGAAGCAACACAAACAGTCCCACAAAGTGAAGAAAGTTAACTCTGTTGAGATGCCACTTGAGCGATTGCACATGGATCTATTCGGACCAGTCAAGCGTAAAAGTCATCTTGGGGAGCTTTATTGTTTAGTTGTCACTGACGACTACTCAAGATTTTCATGGGTGATGTGTTTGCAGAATAAAAGTGACACCTTTAACAACTTAAAAGTTCTGTTCACTCGATTGGAGAATCTCTACAATGTTAAGATAAAAAGAATTCGGAGTTATAATGGGACGGAGTTCAAAAACGCCAAGATGGATGAACATTGTGAAAGCAAAGGGATACATCATGAATATTCGGCTCCGTACACCCCACAACAGAACTGTGTTGCTGAACGAAAGAATAGGACTCTAATTGAAGCGGCTAGAACAATGCTTGCAGACTCAAATCTTCCGGTAATGTTCTGGAACGAGGCGATTTATGCAGCAAATTATACACTCAATCGGGTTCTATCAGTGAAGAAGTTTGGTAAAACATCTTATGAATTGTTACACCGACGAAAGCCGAACTTAGAGTATCTAGAACCTTTTGGGGCACCATGCACGATGTTGAATCCAAGCGAGAAGTTTAGTCCTAAAGCTGCAGAGGGATACTTTGTTGGATATGCAACCCCGCTCAAACGGGTATACAACAAGCGAACTCGACGGGTGGAGGATTGGGCTAACGTGGAAGTTCAAAGATATACTCAAAATTTGCAAGGCACGGGTCCTGATTGGATGTTTGATTACAAAGACTTCTTTGAATCATTCAATCTAGATAGCTTGGTTGAAGAAGCTGTTATCAGACTACTTTACGAGTGTGAAAACGCGACGACTTCACCGTTGGTGCGTCCGATCACTGTGAACCCCCTACCAGCTTCTAATGATACCAATGCTCCTATACAAGAGGAAGAAGTGTTTCAAGAGGCTTCAACTTCATTAGACTCTTCAGAATCTGAAGATGAACAATTTGAAGAAGTCATTTCTGAACATACAGAAGAACCAGAGGCACCGCCAGTGAACCCAACTCCAACTCCAGATGTTGCTTCATCGTCTAACACGGGTCATGATCTGGATGCTGTAGAGAACTTGACTACTCAGACGGGAGTTACTGTACCTGAATATCCGGAATCTCGGATTCATCGTATTCACCCGCTGGAGCAAGTTATCGGTGATCCTGGAAGCAGTGTGATGACCAGAGGGCAGCTGCGAAGTGTTAACTCGCCAGAAAGTTTTGGTGCTTTAGCGTTATATGCTAAAATTCAACAATCTGGTAGTCAAAATGATTGGTCGTTTGCGTGTTATGTGTCGCAGGAAGAGCCAAGGACATACAAGGACGCTTTGAAGGAGGATGCCTGGGTTGAAGCTATGCAGGAGGAGTTATTACAATTCCAGAAATTGGGAGTTTGGACGCTCACGGATTTGCCGCCAGGAAGGAAGAAGATTGGCACTAAATGGGTGTTTAAGTGCAAGAAGGATGATCGTGGGGTTATTGTTCGTAACAAAGCCAGATTGGTCGTGCAGGGTTTCCATCAAATCGAAGGGATTGATTATAATGAAATCTATGCACCGGTAGCACGAATTGAAGCTATTCGGATGTTCCTTGCGTTTGCTTCATATAAGAAATTCAAAGTCTATCAAATGGACGTCAAGAGCGCATTTCTGAACGGGAAAGTCAAGGAAGAGGTTTATGTCGGGCAGCCACCAGGCTTTGAGGACCCAATCCACCGGGATAAGGTCTACGTGCTGAACAAAGCTTTATATGGCTTGCACCAGGCTCCGAGACAGTGGTACGAGGAGCTAAGTACATACCTCATCACCAAAGGATTTAAGCGCGGACTCGTCGACTGCACCCTATTCATGAGGAAATCAGGGGATGATTTGCTTCTGGTGCAGATTTACGTTGATGATATAATATTTGGTTCAACTAACGAGCTTTTATGCAGGGAGTTCGAAACTGTCATGCAGGAAAAGTTCGAAATGAGCGCAATGGGGGAGATGCAGTTTTTCCTAGGCTTGCAGGTGGACCAAAGACCCAACGGGATCTTCATTCACCAGACGAAATACGTATCCGATATCTTGAGCCGGTTCCAGATGGAGGATTCCAAGCCGATGGATACCCCGATTCAACCCAATCACGGGATTGGAGTGGACGCTAAGGGGGAGCTGACGGACCCATTTACATACAGAGCAATCATCGGATCTCTGATGTATTTTGACGGCGTCTCGACCAGATATTATGTATGCTACGTGTCTCTGTGCCCGCTACCAATCGAAGCCGAAACAAAGTCATCTGACAGCGGTCAAGCGTATCCTTAGATATCTGAAGGGTTGTCCCTCAAAAGGACTTTGGTACCCTAATGATGATGATTTTGATTTTATTTCTTTTAGTGATGCAGATTGGGGTGGCTGTGATAAAGATAGCAAATCTACTACAGCTGGTTGCCAGTTTTTAGGGAGCAGGTTAGTCACCTGGCAATGTAAGAAGCAGACTTCAGTGGCGCTATCTAACTGTGAAGCCGAGTACATTGCAGCCTCGAGTTGCTGTTCGCAAGTGCTCTGGATCCAACAGCAGATGGTGGATTACGGTTTACAGTTTCTTAAAACCCCTATATACTGTGACAACGAAGCCGCTATCGCATTAACTAAAAATACTGAAAATCATTCTAAAGCTAAACATATTCGGATCAAATACCATTTTATCCGTGATTGTTACGCTAAAGAATTGATAGATATGATCAAAATTCATACTGACTACCAACGTGCAGATTTGTTTACAAAAGCTTTTGACAGATCCCGCTTTGAATATCTTTTAAAAGTAAACAACATAAAGGAAAAACAGGACTAATCGGCACCTCGGTTTATCGCTTTTTAGTTTTAGTTTTTAATATTTTGCTAATTGGGAATTTCTCTTTGCTAATTGGGAATTTCTCTTTACTATCGTAATCCTCAAAGAAGTTGATGCTTTCGAGTGGATTGTTTCTTTCTAATTTTTTTATTGTTTTTCAGAAAAATTAAAAACCCAAAAATATGTTCTTTATTTTAGGGGGAGCCATTTTATCAGAAAAACCAAAAACATTGTAAAATTCAAAATACCTAAAAATTAGAAAATCCAAAAATGATTTCCTGGATAAAAAGAGGAAATGATAGTACATCAGTGGGGATCTAACACAGGCTAAAGAATTGTATAGTATATGAGGCGTGTGTTGACTACGTGTGATATGCTGATAGGCTTCGTAGACTAAATATCGCGTGCATTAGTGATACAAACATAACGAACTACGCGTTCGTGGCTGAACACCTCATGGGCATATGGTCTTAGTACCGTAATTTCGTTTGATAGGATTGCCAAAATCTGAGGTTTCGGGTTGTTATGTTATGGTTATCCGGGATATTCTGATTAAACTTTTGTCGTATTTGTAGATGCACGTATTGCGACTAGTGATTGGATCTACAAAGTTAACATGTGTTAAAAAGTGCTGATGGGTTGAAAGTGGAATGCTGATGGGGTGAAGGTGGAAAAAGTGGGCGAACGTGGAAATTACACAGAAAAAGTGGGCGAACGTGGAACAAACTGGGCGAATGTAGAATCAGTTTGGGCGAATGTGGAAAGATTCCACATTCGACCAACACAAAGGGGCGAATGTGGAAAGTATTCCACATTCGACCATTCCAACTGGGCGAACGTGCAGAGCCTATAAATAGGTTTTGTGAGTTTTTGAGAGCAAGAGAGCCCACAACGAGTCATAGAGAGTGTGTGTTTTGTGTGTGTGTTCCTGAGAGGTTAGAGATTGTCTGTTTGAGGTCTAGATTAACTATTATCAGTCTGTAAAGGTTAAATTGAACAAGTTAATCTATGAAAAGCTTTTAAAATGATCTTGATTGTGTTTTGATTGAGTTTACTTCAGTTTGTTCTAAGCTAGGGTTTCCGCACCTGGTTTAGCAACTTGTATGATCGTATAATCCTGTTTTCGTGTCAATTTCTTCCTCTACAAAGTGGTATCAGAGCGTAGAGGATCATACAACAACAAATTGATAAACTCAGAGCTGATTTGGACATAATTTTCATCAATTCACATCTGTTTTCAACTAAAAATGGTTTTTTGTGTGTTTTTGAAACAATTAGAGGTGATTTTGTGGTTAAAATTCAAAATTCCAAGTATTAAAGTTGTTCCAAATCATCTCCGAAGCATAACCTGATTAAGATCAATCAAATCCACAAACTTTTGAAAATCAGAGATCAAAATAACCGTTTTTCAAAAGTGTAACCGTTTTTTAAAGAACAGATATGGGCGAATCTGCAGGTTGTGGGCGAACGTAAGTGTTTTAGGTCGAAGGTGATAGGATTTTCGGGCGAACGTAGAAGTTTTAGGGCGAATCTAGAGTTTTTCACATAGATATTTTACATTCGGGTCACTTTTTCCACTCTCGGGAGATCGTGCGGACGAAGGTAGATCTAAACCGGTCGAACCTAGAACCTTTTGGACGAAGGTAGAAAGTGTTTGTGAGTTTTTACATTCAGGTGAAATTTCACATTCGGGACAGAGTGTTTTGGGCGAACCTATACCAAAAGGGACGAACCTGAAAGCTTCTTGGGCGAACCTAGAACTTGATTTTGGATATTTTACATTCTGGTCAAATTCTACATTCGGGTATACTACTTTGGGCGAAAGTATAAGTATCAGGGGCGAACGTAGAATTTAGGGCCTAAAAATTTCGAAAATTTTCTATCGAACAGAAGAGGATATCAGAGCTTTAATAGAAGCTGATAAAAAGAGACAGAGATTACCGAGACAAAATTCTCAAGATTACTACATGTGGAGATTTTCATTGACACCGAAACCAACTGATGCAATGGTACATGTTAACAAGTGTGTTAACAGAGAAGGTGTTCATAGGAATGTTGCGTGTTTAGTCAAACAAATGAGACATGATGATTCCAGTGAATTGTCAAAGAGTGATTTGAGTTCTGATACGAGTTCAGAACAAAGTAAATCAGAACAGAGTGATACCTCAAATGGTGATGCAAAATCTGATAATGGTAATAAATCAGATGATGAGGTAAGTGCTAGTTGTTCTAATTGTGTCAAGTTGAAATGTGAAATGATGACACTTATTGAGGACAAACAGAAACTAGCAAATGAACTAGAAAATTGTAAAAACCAAATTAAAGTTTTTGAAAAGAATGAAAAAGATTTGTTAAATAAAATTGAAATTTTAAAGAAAGAAATGTTAGAAATGAATAAAAGTGTTTCTAAGAATACTTCCACATCAGAATTGGAAATTACGACACCTTGCGTTGTTAATTCTGATTCTGAAGTGAAACAAGTGCTTGAAAAGAAAACTGAAAATGTTGAAACAACTTCAGAGTCTGAATCTGAAGAAAAACCCATATTCAGTTTTCCTGAAGGAGTTGAAGGATCCTACTTGGTGGAAGGACATGACAAATTGATTTTCAACAAAGATTTTCTAATCGAGAATATCGAACAATCTCTACTTAAATGTATTTTTGTTGATAATATCGATTTGTTAAATCAGTTTAGAAATCAATTTGATCATCTTCATTTTGAACTCAGTCCTAAACAACATGAGAATAAAGAGGATCAAAAGAAAAATTTTGAAAATAAAAAGGGTTCTAAAGTAAAAGAACCAAAACCAAACAAATCGAAAGGAAATGATCAGATGAAAAATTCTTATCAAAAGAATTCAAGAAATTTTTCATCTAGATCATATGACTATTATGATTATTCATATAACTCTCGATTTGATGGTTATTGGGGAGACAACTCACCACAGTATTCTCATCGTTATGTTGAACGGAGAAACTGCTTTGAATGTGGTGAAGTTGGTCATCTTGCTGCTCATTGTCCCTATTGGTATTGGGATGACGGGTATGCATATGATTTTGTTGAATATAGGTCTTGTTATAACTGCGGAGAGTGTGGGCATTTAATTGCTTACTGTCCGTATGTTAAACAGAAAAAGACCGAAGTGAAATTTGCTAGAAATTCAGGCAATGTCAGAAAGCCTGTATCCCCAAAACCAATCAAGAAGCAAAAGGGGAAACAGGTTGTGTATGACAATCGTAACAAAATTGCCTTGAATAAAAAGGGAGATTGTGGACGGGTTGCTGAGGTAAGGGGGAGTTCGAAGGCTAAGCCTAAGAATACCTCTAAACCTGGGTCTTCATCAGTTAAGTCTGAGAAGATTCCAAACAACGTTCAGAAGCAGGTTTCAAATAAGAAATCTGAAAAGTCAAAAAGTAAAACAATTTCAACAAAATCCAAAATAAACTCTGAACGTGTTTGGAAACCCAAAGCACTTTCTAAATCAATAGCAATTTCTACTTCAAATCAATCCATTGAAAAACCAATTGATTTTTCAAAAGGAGAATGGATTGATGTTCCAAGAATTGATGACCTTGGACGACCCATCATTGTGAAGGGATGGGTACCTCTCTCATGCTAATTGTTTAATAAGTGTGCAGATTGTTCCAGACAGACCTATTAGCTGTTCTTTGATAGTTGATAGTGGAGCATCTGTATACAAGCTATTTATTGGAGAGGTGAAGGTCAAGGAAGGGTTATTGAAGAAGGAAAACATGATTTCAACAAAGATGAGAATGTTTGTAGTCTGTTTCCAACCTGTGAAGCCGGAACAAGTTGCAATCTCATGCAATTGCTCACAGGTGTTGGATTTCAATAACAGATACGACAAAATGGTTTGCTAATTGAAAAATCTTAATGAGTCTAGTAATCTGAGAAGAAAATGGTTTTTGAAATTGAATGAGTAAACCGCATCGGATATCATTTTATTTTGTTTTTCTTCAAAAAGTTTAAAAATCCAAAAATATGCTTATTTTGAGATTTTTAGGGGGAGAAAATTCAGAAAAATCAAAATAAAAAAAAATAGAAAATCAAAAATGAGTTTTCCTGGAGAAAAAGAGGAGATGATAGTATGTCAGTGAACTGTCAGACTACTCTAAAAACAAAAATGAATTGATAAACATTGAGTAGCCACTACAATTATATATTGGTAGGCTTGAAATCAAAGTTTAAAGTTCAGCATGGTGATATAAACTTAAAATCAATAACTGATAATCATATGGATCAACGTATCGTTGGCATATGGTCTTAGTACCGAAATTTCGTTTGATAGATTGCCAAAATCAGAGGTTTCGGGTCGTTATATTGAAAGTTATCTGGGGATGGCCTAACTGATCTTTTGCTGTATTAGTTTACAGACCTAGATTCAGTTAGGGTATCTTATTAAAAGATCTTTAATGACAAAATCATAAGTTACCGAACGAGGAACTTAACATGTGTGATGATAATCAAAGATTATCTAATGCATCGTATTAATACTATGATGAAAATCATGTATGATATTAGTCCTCACCCTGGTAGAGTGCACAAGTCGCTTTGAAGCATTAATTTGCTAACCTGTCACCACTGTGCCTCATACCTTGTAACTAACAGATAACTTCAGTATAATCACGCGTTACGATGAAGTTTTGAGCAATTCTTGATACGGGAATGTGTCGCGAGTGCGGGGACCATAGATTACTCAGAAACTAATATTACTATAACGTATCTAAAGTGCTGAGCAATGAATGATGATTTTGAGTTTAAGTGGACAAACATACTGGTAATGGTTGTAGGATACTCAATGACAAAAACAGAAAATTAATCAAAAAGAGTTATGACTGACTGTTTCAATACTGATATGATCCTCTTACCGGAAAATTAACAAAAATATGTTGAATTTACTTTTATGCAATTACATTTGAAAATTCAAAAAGATTTTTGGTGTGTTTTAGCATAAACTTTGAAAAATCAAAAAGTTTTGTTTCAATTTTATTTTCGATAACCGATGTTGGGTTACTGAATGTGAATGCTCAGATACTTAAAGTTTCTGGTATACATTGACAATGTTTTATAGTTCAGGGGAGAACTATTGAGGGTCAAAAGGAATGTGAAGAGTAATTCCGAGATATTTGTCGAGTCTAACGCCGGTTGTAGTTTTTGCAGTTTTTAGTAAATTTTTCTGCAGAATCAAATACAACAGGTGCACTTCTCATGACTAATCGACAAAGAGTGTAACCGAACAAGACCCAACCTGAACATCAAGATCACCAGAACAACAGAAGTTAGTAAAAGGTTAAAGAAATGATGAAGATTGAAGAAATCAAGATTATCGTCCATATTCTTCTCTGAATCAGCAAATGACAAAGCCAAGATTTCTTGAGTCTGTCTGAGATTTCAAAGCTTACTGAGAGATAGACAGGAACTTCGACACAAACGTGCATGAAGATGGAAAGTTTTCAATCAAGACTTGAAACATTGATAACTTTCTGATCTGGTACATCACTAGCTAGGTCCAAGGGGGAGATTGTTAGTGCACTTTTCATGTATGTCCCTAGCTAGTGATCCGGTATAGAATGTCGAAGGTTCAGATAATCAGAGAACGACAAAGTCTTAAACCCAAAGACAATCCAATCAATAGTCGAGGGGGAGTTTGTAGATGCACGTATTGCGACTAGTGATTGGATCTACAAAGTTAACATGTGTTAAAAAGTGCTGATGGGTTGAAAGTGGAATGCTGATGGGGTGAAGGTGGAAAAAGTGGGCGAACGTGGAAATTACACAGAAAAAGTGGGCGAACGTGGAACAAACTGGGCGAATGTAGAATCAGTTTGGGCGAATGTGGAAAGATTCCACATTCGACCAACACAAAGGGGCGAATGTGGAAAGTATTCCACATTCGACCATTCCAACTGGGCGAACGTGCAGAGCCTATAAATAGGTTTTGTGAGTTTTTGAGAGCAAGAGAGCCCACAACGAGTCATAGAGAGTGTGTGTTTTGTGTGTGTGTTCCTGAGAGGTTAGAGATTGTCTGTTTGAGGTCTAGATTAACTATTATCAGTCTGTAAAGGTTAAATTGAACAAGTTAATCTATGAAAAGCTTTTAAAATGATCTTGATTGTGTTTTGATTGAGTTTACTTCAGTTTGTTCTAAGCTAGGGTTTCCGCACCTGGTTTAGCAACTTGTATGATCGTATAATCCTGTTTTCGTGTCAATTTCTTCCTCTACAGTATTGATTTACGGACCTAGTTTCATCAGAATATTTGCTAAAAAGAGCTTAAATGCCAAAACCGGAAGTTACCGAATTGAGGAACTTTATGTTTTATTGATCAAAGATCATTATTACATCGTATTGATCAACTGATGCAAATCAGTGGTTAATATTAGCCTCAACCTAGTGTATATGCACATGTTACTCTGCTGCATTCGTTTGCTGACCTGTACACCTCTGTGCTATATACTTTGTAACTTTTACGGCTAACTCTGGCATAATCACGCGTTACGACAAAGCTTTGTGCAATTACTTGATACGGGAGTATGTCGTGTGTGTGGGCACCACAATGTGTTAGTCTAATACACTTAACTCGTATCATTTTAAAGCATTGCGTAATTTGTCTGCATGTGAGCTTACGTGGACCACAATATTAGCAATTGCCGTGTCACATACTGTTTCTAATGATAATATTAAACAAACAGATCAACGCTTTGATCAGATTTCTCAGAAAACTGATATGATCCTCTTACCAGACATCACAAAATGTTTACTGCTTTCATTTACTTTGATGCATTTTACTTTTATTGTTAAAAAGATACAAAATCCAAAAAGATTTTAGGTGTGTTTTGATAAAATTTCAGAAAACCCAAAATTTTTGCATTTCTGCTTTATTTTTGATAACCGGGGATGCTTGATGGTCAATTTCTGAGATTTGATAACACCATCTGGGCTTTGTATCATTCAAAAAGTGAAAATAAGAGTTTTGGAAGTTTAACAGATTGAAAAATGTGGATCGGGATTCGAATTCGTGATTTGGCAAAATTTTCAGATTTTTCCATTTCACATTCGCCCCTTAATTGGGTCGAATGTGGAAAAATCTTCACCTTTGGTTGTTCAGAATGGGCGAATGTGGGTTTGTTTAAACAAACTTCACATTCGGGTAAACAATATGTACATTCGGCCAATTAACTTTGGGCGAATGTGGATAAATCCCACATTCGACCAAGACAACGGGCGAAGGTGGCTATTATATATAAGCTGTTTCCAGGTTCGAACCTCATTCCAATTTTTTCAAAATTTTTCCTTCGATCCATAGACTTGTTGCTTTGATTCCTTGTTCTTGTGCATTTGATTCCCTACCATTCACTGATCATTTCTAGACTAATTTTACAGGTAATGGAGCTGTTATGAGACCAGACTCGTCGTTTTTGTTACCGGACTTAGGGTTTCAGAATTGAGGGTCTTAGAGTGTTTATTGTTGATTGTTTTTGCTTGTATTTCAATACACATCAGTTTTAGGGGGAGAATCATGAAGGAATTAGAATAATAACAACATTTAGAGTGTTAATTGTTTGAATGAAACAGTTGTGACCTAATTCTAAGGGAAAACTGATGTATATTGATATTTAGGAACAATTGATGGCACACGAGTGTTAATCGGTCATAATGGAATACATTGTAATCAAAATCAAGTGTTAAAAACCAACTTAGAAAATTTTTGAATTTTTAGGGTTTAAAATTTCACCTTCGATCCAAGAAAACGGGTGAAAGTGGAATTAAACGGTCGAATGAAGTCCAAACTGGGCGAATGTGATTTTCAAGCAAAACTTATTCACATTCGACCAGAATGTTTCACATTCGCACCATAAATTCTACATTCGATCCTATGAAAATGGGCGAATGTGGAACTTTAAAATCTTAAAAATTTTTCATTTTTTGTCGTTTTTGTATTTTGACGAATGTTTCTGATTCTGATGTGCAGATGGCTGACCAAACTGAAAATATTGAGACTCCAGTGGAGAATATTGTCACTGATCCAGTTCCAGAGAATGTTCAGGAGGCTGAATCATCAAGTGCAAGCAGTTGGCCGTTCGAAAGATCCCTTAACTGTTGTGCATATCTTGGTGACGTGGAGAAGAATATTGAGTTTGCTGGGATTATAGAGTTCTTGAAGAGAAGCAGAGTTGTACATGCTTTAGCTACTCCGACTATTATCTACAAGGATATAGTTGAAGACTTTTATAAGAACGCGAAGTATGACTTTTGGGATAATCAGACAATCATCAAGAGCAAAATACAAGATATGGAGATGTTTATAACAGAGTCTGATATTAGAGAAGCACTCCAGATAAAGTTTGAAGTGAGCGAAGATCCCAGAGAATTATCCTGGACTGAACAGAAAGCATGTTTCCTAAGGATGAAGTATAAAGGAGCAATTACTGATGGTTCCATGCATAAGGGAAAGCTGAGCGTGCAATTCAAATATTTTGCACATGTCATAATCCATGTGTTTGGATGTGTGAGCGGTGGATATGACGTTATGAGGAGAAGTTTAAGCTCGTTGATGGTTGCGTTAACTCTCAACAAACCATTCAACGTGTCTGGAATGATACTGGATCATATGCTGGAGATGTTAAAGGGTTTGAAGAAAAAGCAATTCATGTTATACCCAAGATTCCTGATGATGATATTTGACCACAAGTATCCTGGTTTGAGAAAGGATCCTACACAGATCATTGGTCAAGACCACATGAACATTCGAACTTTGGTGAGGATGAAAGGATATAAGGGTGTGCCAGACAATGAAAGGCCACCATTCAGAAGATTATTTGGAGCTCTAGCGAAACAGGATTACACTGATCCTGGAAAGAACAAGGCTAGGCATACTGAGAGCGATTCTGATAATGACGATCCATTAGTATATGCAGATGCTAATACTAAGAGGAAGAGACAGGTTGTTAATCCCGGAACCAAACGGAAGGGTAAGGGAAAAACAGACCAAGGAAGTTCGAAGCAACGGGCGGTGAGAAAGAAAACAACTGCAAAGAAGGGAACAGGTTTGGTTGATGAAGAATCTGTTGACTCGGAGGAGACTGAGGTAGATGAACAGTGGGATTCGGATGATGAAAATGTTAGGACCACCAAACGTAAGACCACTATGGTTGGTGAGTCTGAATCACTTAACAAGACGATTGATGAAGCAAAGCAAAGTAAGAAGTCTGTTAATGTTGAAGATGAAGGTTTAGGTGTTGATTTGGATGAACTGAATACTGGAGAAACTGTTGTAGTAAACTTGCCAAAACCAAAGCACAAATCTATGGCAAAGAAATCAAGTACTAAACAGTTGAGGGAAAAGGAGATTGCCCAGCTTATGAAAGGAAAAAGAGTACCCGATGCTGGTACATCATCAAAGCTGTCTTCACCAGTTTCTAAGAAGCAGAAAAAGACACAGGAGGCTGAGAAATTACCAGTTGATCAATTTAACATTGCACTGGATAATGTGTTAGATATGTTCAGGAAGCCTCAAAAGGAAAAAGAAACAGAAGTTGAGCCATCTAAATCCAAGAAAGTCACTGTTGCTGATGACGTGATGAAGCAAGTGAATAAGAAAATGGATGAGATGATGAAGATGATAGTTGCTCAACAAGCTGAGATTGCCAAGTTTAAGCAGAACGAGGAGAAAATGCTTCAGATTGTGGTTGCTTCGAAGTCAAATCAAGATGAGATTGATGAGAAGGTTAAGAAGCTTGAAGCTAAGAATAAGAAGCTTGAGGGAAAATGTTCAAGAAACAAGAACAGGTTAAAAGCAATCAAGGAGGATAACAAAGAGCTAAAGGCTGAGAACAAACGTCTTAGTGATTTGATAGACGATTTGTATAATGTAGCACCCAAGTTGAAAGATGGTGAAGAAGACAAGGAGAAAGAAGAAGAACAGGTTGACTTTGAGCCTTCTGAATCGGATAAAGAAAAAGATGATGATGAGGAAGATGAGGAGTCAGAGAAAAGTGATGATGAGGATAGTAAGAAAGATGATGATGATGATGCAGAAGGGTCTGGGAGTCAGAAAGATGATGATAGTAGTAGTGATAGTGATAATGATGATGGAGGAGATGACACTTCTAAGTTTACTTTCGAGAAGAGAACACCAGAGAAGAAAGATGCTGGAGAATCAAGTTCTAAGAAGAAGAAAGGAGCGAACACTGATTCAGATGAGAGTATCTTTTGGAACGAGAAGGTGAGATCTTTAACTGATGATGCTAAGAAAGTGTACAGAGATATGTTAGAAAGAAGAGAATGGACGATTGAGTTCACAGGTCGTTTTGCTGAGATATTCCAGACAGATGATATGAGATATGAACTGGAATACAACGATCCTGATCTTGAAGAAGGTGAAGTACCTGCTACTGTGGCTAAGGAAATTCTTGATGGACTTGCACAGAGAGTAGGGAAAACATTCGAGGAGTTTGTAGTGGATGAGTCGATTCCAAATATTCCTGAAAAGGATATTGGAAATCACTCAGATGATAAAAATACTCCAGAATTTGATGAAGTGGAAATTGAAGATATAACACATGAGGAATACCCACAGTATTTCAGGCAGAACGATGAAAATGTGGTATTTCCTGACTTCACTGAGATTCCAAACACTTCGTCAAAGAAGAAAGCAAAGAAATAAAGTGCAGAGTTTGTTGAGAAGGTGTTTGGAGATGATATGCAACAATCTTCAAGTCGATCTGATGAGTTGAAGACATATTTGAAGAAGTTGAGAGAAATGGATGAAAACCGACCGAAGTCTGAAGCTCAAGGAAGTTTCTATAGATTCCATAATGCTAAGTTTAAAGGCAAAGCTCTCGGGTGGACATATTTGGGCAGACTGAAGTGTCTAGCTGCCAAATGGGAATCAGGAATTCTGTACTTCTACAGATTCATTGATTTGCTAACTCTACCGTATTGGGCGGTCAGAGATCTGTGCAGATTCCCTATGTCTGGAGCTTCAGTAAACAATACTCATGTCGGTTGGTGTGCAGACAAGTTGGTTTGGGAAAGTAGAACGAAGTGGAATAGATTCAAGCCTCAATATCCCAGAAGGAAAGTTCATAGGGATATTGATCCTAAAACCAAGTTGAAGAGGGTTACTTTGATTTACAAAGCACCTGAAGTGATGAGAAAGATACCTTTGATGCCCATGCCACAACATTTCAGTGCTGACTTTATATTCTAGTATTATGATTGGAGGAAGGCTGAAGCGGTGATAGTTTTGAGAGATGGGAAGGACAAATACAAGCATGTTCATGTATTTGATCCGATGTGGTTGATTAATTGTACATTTGAAGACATCATCATGCTTTTCTACAATCCGATTCATCATGAGCCAAACGATGCTGATCAAGCTAAGAAGTATACTCAGGTGGTAGGAGTTTGTTTTGCATACGATATAAACTCGGGGAGTAACTTGGATAATAAACTTGGCAAAATGGTGAAGATGGCGAATGTATCGAAACCGGTGAAGAGAAAGTTGGAGCCTGAAATGACCAAAGAGCAAAAGAAACAGCTCAGAATTTACTTGTTGAACAAAGCAATGGACGAAGACAGAAAACGATCCAATCAATAGTCAAGGGGGAGTTTGTAGATGCACGTATTGCGACTAGTGATTGGATCTACATGTTAACATATGTTAAAGGTTGCTGATGGATTGAAGGTGAAAACAGACTGGGCGAATGTGAAGAAAAGACGGCGAAGGTGGAGAGCAAATGGGCGAAGGTAGAATGGAACCTGGCATGAAGAACACATTCGAACCCTGTAATGGGCGAATGTGGAAGAAGTCCACATTCGACCATTCACAGTGGGCGAATGTGCAGTCATTATAAATAGATTTTGTGTATTTGTGATTTATAGAGAGTTTTCAGTTGTGTGTGTGTTCAGGTTAGGTTCCAGGAGATTTTGAGAAAGTGTTTAAGTGTTCTAGATTAACTAAAGTGTGATTGTAATTGAGTATTTGAACAAGTTAATCTATGAAAAGCTTTGAAAATGATGTTGATTGTGTTTTGATTAGAGTTTTATCTGTTTGTTCAAAGCTAGGGTTTCCGCACCTGGTTTTGTGACTTGTATGATCAATTAATCCTGTTTTAGACAAAATCCTTCCCTTACAATTATTGAGGACATAGTAAGTCTTGTGTTCTTGTATAACATACAAGTGGGGCACCCATTAATGTGAACCATGTTATTTAATGTGGATGGTATTTTAGGTACGGGAGACTTATAGTAGATCACGAAGTAGACACATATGGGCCTCATGTAGAGTTATGGGCCACATTTGTCTCTAATCTACTATCCATGGTTGTTTTATTGTAAAAGCGAGTGTTTTACCGTAAGTTAGGTCTTAAACATGCTCAAATATGAACTAACATGTGTTTTAGTTGATCTTAACATATGTTAATATTAGATGCCCGATTTCATCACAAAATGTGTATTATGTTTGCTTAACTAGGGAATAAACGAGCTTTATCAAGGTACACACGACTCATCACAAGACATGTGAAAGTGTGATCTCATACTAGAAGCCGATTGTATACTTTGATTAGGAACATTTATAAATCGAACATGTTTTGATTATGTATAAGTAAAACAAAGTGTCTATCATGGTCATGATCTAGGAACTTGGCTAGGGCGATCACTAAAACAATTCAAGGTTCGATTGTCATGATCAAAGGCTTAGGTTTGGGTTCACAATAGGGCCAAGTACTAGTGATTAAATAGGGTTAGTACTTACCTCAAGACTTGGTGATTATATGCGAACCTTGGAACCTCTTGATGCTTCCTTTGGGCTCGGCGGTTATGTTTTAGAGTGGTTAGGAAGTGGCCGAAACTTGTGAGGGGTTTTTGATGAGTGTTGGTGCAAGTAAAGTGATCATGGAACCCTCCTTATATAGTGGTTCTAGTGGCAAGCTCTAAACTTCCTTTCCTAGTTCCATTAATTATTGCTTCATGCCATTTTGGTGTTTCTTATTGACAAAGTGATTAGTGGCTTTCATATGAGTTGACCGTGAGGTGTAAGTTTAACCATATCCTCTATTTTAGGCAATGATCAAGTGTGGTTAAGTCCTAGGAGTCTATAAGACGGATATTAAGGTGTAAGAGTAGGTCTTTGTCTTATTGTGTTCATGCATGCCATATAAGGCCAAAGTGTAAGATTTTTGATGGTGATAGGGGGGTTTTGGCAGAGGTAATGGATGGAATGGGATTTGGAGTTTTGTCGTAAGCTAAATAAGGCAGAGGTGGACTTGGTGAATGGTGGGATTAGTGAGACATTAGCTAGATAAGGAATGAAAGGGACACATCATTTTGTTTCCTTCTTGTTTGGCCGATTTCTTTCCCTCAAAAGTGGAATGGAGAGAGTTGTTAAGAAGTATGGAGAGAGTTGTCCGATTTGTTTGTTTCCCTATCTAGTATAAGTTTATATGGTAATGATGATGGAATGGTGGAGATTTCATGCTTGGGAGTTTTCGGCCAAGTCTACATAGGTGTGAGGGATGATAGTGACTAAACATAAGGTATATTTGTCTCATAGTGTCGGATGTTGATGGTTTAAGTTCTTGGGAAAGTGTGTCCATGTTCTATTGATGGTGAAAAGTAATTCATCATGTGTGTATATGATCGGCCGATACAGACAAAGAGATATTAAGCAAAATGAGGTAAGTATCTTTTGTTTACGGTGATGGTTTGATGAGATCATGATGCCATCTTTATCTAATATTTGTACACTTCCATGAAAGTGATGTACCAAGGTTTTGTTGTATTGGTTTTGGCCGAAATATAGGTGTGTAGATCACCTTGTTTGCTCATGATTACACTTAGGAATTGTATATGGAGGTTACTATTTTTGTATAAGAGTAAATGTTTGAAAAGAGTTGGTGTGATCTTGGTTTAATTGGCCGTGCGTGGGACAAGGGAAACAAGTTCATCTAGTTAGTTATATGACTAAGCTTATGTGTGAGTGTTCATACATATATATCGTGTGTTCGTGTGTATAGAGCTAGACTTCAGTTAGGTATAGTCTTGAGGGTATGGACAATAGTATGCATATAAGTCTAGTGGGATGCTAGCTTGTACTAGTTATAGTCGTATACTTGGATTGGAATGCAACTTGACTTGTCTGATGATGATATTAACATCTATTATGTTTACAAGTTATGCACACGAGCTATATATGATAATATTGGTGATTCATAAACATGTGTTAGAGAAGGATTATCATGTGTTAGAATGGGGCAACCCTACTAAAAGGATTGTTTGGTGCGTTGTCCGGGTGTTGTATGACTAAACAAGTGTTTTGTGTCGAGTTTTTTGATTAACTCTTGCTTCACTAGACTGGGGGGTATAATGCATGCAAAATGTGTAAAGATGCACATGTAATGACAATACTAAATGAAAAACGTACGGATACAGACCTGATTTACTGACTGTTGTCACATTTCATAATCCCATTCATCCGTCACATAAAGCTCAACAAAACCACAATTTCTACAATTTCAGTCTCACTTAGGCATTTAATCAAACATCTTGTGTGCACCTGTATTCTACATGAAATTTCTAAGGTTTTAGGACCCATACCCAAGAAACAATTTCACAACATCAAAGGATATAACAAACATAGTGCAATTCTACTTCAAATTTCAGATTTTTAACAAGCAAAAAGGCTAAATCCTAGCTTAAGTATGATGGGTTTCACCCAATCTCCAAAACCCACCTTTCCCAAACTTTATAGTCACTAAATGGTCATAATACATTACTAATAAAGGGTGATTTTCACAAGGTTATGATCCTACAACCTTATAGAATCATCAACACATTTCAAATTCAACAATAATCACATACCCAAAATCTCATCTATCACATATGAGCACAAAACTAAACCACAAACGAAATTGAACGACATATTATTACTTACTACACTGTAGATTATCTTAATCCAACCACATGCAGCAATTTACTCTTCTAACTTCCTTGATTCAGCCTTGAGGAGTGTTTATGTGAGAAAGGATTGAGGTTAGAGGAGGAGAGTTCTGTACGTTTGTTTTTGTTTTGGGGTTTTTGGACTCTCCTCTACATTATACCCCTTCTTTTGTCCCTTGTCACATAAACCCATCATGTTTTAGATTTTACACTCAGCAATTATCAAGTCACTAGGCTTTTAAGTTTTATACTTTACCCACGTATTATGTTTCACCATCATGCTAGCTAAATTTGTTATCTGTAATCGATAATGATTCAGTTTTATTTGCTAATTTGACATGACTAACTAGTGTATCGTTATTAATATAAAACATTATTCAGCATAAATACCAACTATATAAATTAGGGACGTTCCAATATTAGTTAATATAAGTAACAAATGTAAATTTGGGGCGTTACAATTCCGGTGATGATGAAGGATCGGATGATGATGATGATGGTGTGGATGATAAGGATGGTGAGGGTTGATGGATAGTGATGATGTGGACGACGAGATCAGGATTTATTCATATGAACATCGTGCCAAAAGTGCTGAAGATAAATCATCAGAACAAGGTATATTGGGTGGGATGTCAGAGGTTGACAAATTGAGGATGAAGAGAATGATAAAGCATTGTCGTATACCATTGAAGTTCACATCCAAGTTTCAAGTTCGTTACAAATGACAAGAAGTTGTACTTAGATTATCAAGATCCTAAGCTTGAAGATGGTGAATTAAATGCCGAGATGACAAAAGAAATAGTTGAAGGTGTAGCTCAGTAGGCTGGAATAAGTTTGGAGGAGTTGATTACCCGTATAGAAATTCCAGACCATCCGACAGTTGAACTTGGCAAGCATTCAGATGATGCAGACGTGAATAACTTTGATGAGATCGAGATAGAAGATATTTCTCACGAAGAATCTCCAGAGTAATACAAAATAAATGATAATTCAAATATTTCGTTTGTTGATGAAGCTATTCTAAAAGAATCTGAGAAGCTTGCAACAAAAAAAGAAAAGGTTGTAATTGATAAAGTGTTTGATGAAAATGAGACAGAAAATGTGTATCGACAATCTGTTGCTTTGAAAGATTATCTAAGAAGATTGAATGAAGAAGTGGATAACCGTCCAATTCCTCCAATCCATGCCAAGTTCTATAGATATCATAGCATGATCTTCAATGGACGTGCAATCAATTGGAAGTTCTTTCTGCAATTAAGGTGTGTTGGGGTGAAATAGGAATGTGTAATCCAATACTTCAGCAGATTTCATGATGTAAAGACACTACCTTACTGGCTGTACATGAATTATGTCGTCATCCTTTGATCGGGGCTACTGGATTGTTGGAGTACATGGCTGATAGCATGACTCGTGAAAGTCAGACAAAATGGGAAATGTAAAAGACCAATGTCAAAGCTTGATTGGATCCACATGCGGGAGACAAACAGCCTTGGGGTCCACATGCGGGAGACAAACAGCCTTAGGGTAGGCTGTTTCGCCCTTCTCTTCCTCCTGCTCCTCCTCCTCCTCCGAATCCACCTCAAAGTAGGTCGGGCACAAACAGCCTTGGGGTCCACATTTGGGAGACAAACGGTTAGATGAAGACAAATCATCATTGTTTAAATCTTCATCGCTAGACAAGACAACAAATTCCTGACACGAAGGTGTACAGGCACTAATGGGCGTACTATCCAAATAAACCAAAGAAAGCGCACCTGACTAAGTGGTAAGCTTGGGCGCATAAGGAGTATCCTTAGCGTATCGACGAATATCACGCTTCTAAACCTGGACAACAGTCCTGTCTAGCACATACTCCACACCTGCTTGGAGCGCCCAAAAATCCAATTCCATGTCATCCCTGGGAAACAAAACAGAATAAATAATCACAAGGTCTGTGCATAAAAAACAAGAAAAACATGACACAAAAGGAAGCACAAATAAAATACAAAATGAAGTGGTGCATGACATACCTTGGCCCTTGGAGGTCCGCATAGGATTCTTCCCTAGGCGATCATATTTTCGGCTCATGCACGCCACGAGCGCCACCTCATCAATCGTGCAGATGTCAACTGGGTGACTTATCAACCCCTTGTACCAAGCCTGATCTTCATAATCAATGGGCTTCTATTCTTGGACCTTCAGATCAACGCGCCTCTGAATCATCTTCAAAGGAATCAAACCCACCAAAACCTAGAAGAACTTGGGCTTCCAGTCATGAAAATTCTTGATACTCGCCGAAGCCTGAGGCTTTGGACCATGGCGATGGCGGAAAGAGAACCAACTCTTTAAACCTTTCAAAACATAGAACACATTCAACATATCCATGTGGGGTTCAAACCCCTGAACCCTGTAACAAAACTCGAAAACCAGGAGATGAGACATTCCACCATGATGCAACTGGTTATGTGAATCTGATAATACTCTAGATCAGATGCAAGGAAAGTGGTTATGGGAACCCTATAATTACAGAGAGTAAAATAGGCGACATATAAACCAACTTTACCCGGATGAGGCTTCGTAATAACAGATCCTGGTTCTGGAAGTTTCGGCTCATAGCTAGATTCACAACGTTTCATTTGTGCATGACTACAGTAACTATGTCATCCCGAGTCTAGTAAAGCCCGAACTGTTGCAGAAATTCAATAAATCAACCGTTTACGCATACAACACCCAAAATATCCGAAACAATTGGGATTGAATAATCAAGCCGATCACAAGCTCAATAGAGAGCAACAAAACGTCCAATTATTAAGTATAAACGAAAGAAGACTACAATGTCCAATTGGAACACTATACAAATCCACATAGAAAACGAATGGTTATAAATCCACTTTTATGAATATTCGACGTGTCAAAACATTTAGTTTTACCATTTATCCATTTTAATTATAAACATACACCAATCGGATTTTATATATGTTTAAACTTGTTGGATTACGAGATACATATTATACATACTCATAAATACATATATATGTATGTATAATCGAGACCAAACAAACCTCATATGTATTCATACATACTCATATGAAATATATATAGATATATTAACATGTGTGTGATCAAAGACAACTACCATACACACATAGATGTACATACACAACACATAAACTCTACACACATATATGAAAGTGACAACTTGACAACTAAATCTATATACATAACTACATATATTATATACCTTGAAAGTGACAACACACTCTACCAATCATATGTACACACACACCCATGTGCAAGATTAAACAACAAACTAAATATATATGCCCATGTGCCTATATATATGCGATTGTATGTATGGAAAGACAACTCAAAGACCTACACCTAATGCGTGAAACTAGAGACAAGCAAACCAATGATCAAGTTATTACACTAAAGTAGGCCTTTTCCCTCATTATAAATCTCATTCCTAGAAAGAAGCAACTACCTTAAATGTGTGGTCCAATGATTATAAGCCAACATACCAATCACAAGTCCCTTTCCTTCCTTTTCTTTTTGGCCGAAAGTACACATACACATGTACACCACATGCGCATCTAGAAGAACAAGAAAAGACAAATCCTTAATTCTATGTTAAGTCCCTATCATTAGCATTGCCACAATGGCTCCCAACATGAATGACACCCTCACCCTCAAGCCCACTTCTTTCCTCAGATAGTTTAAGACAACTACACCCTCCTACCTCTTCACAAAATTTGCCGCCCTCATGCACCTATCACCATCACCATTTCACTTTTCCACTCCTCGGCATTTTGCAACAAGAAGACAAATCATGTTTCTTATACCTTTCTAGTAACCTACCCATCCAACTCATGATGTCCTAATGCTTAACCCTTGCCAAAGAAGGAGGAATTGATCATGAAACCAATCGGCCGAAACCCCCTTGAAAGCTACTCATCATGGTGACAAACTCTTTCACTAAATAAGCATACCTACTAATCGATGGACATAAGGAAAATAAGTGTTAAGATTGCCATATAACCCACTATATAAGGAGGATACCACAAGGGATTGAACTCATACCAAACCAAAGCAATCTCACTTCTTTCTTGGCCCCTTACGATCACTAACCTCCACCCACAAAACCTTCCAAACCTTCGGCTAGCATAAGGAGCTCAAGTCGGCTAGAGAGTGCAAGAGCTCGACCAAGCATCCAAGGTTAGTAACCATACTCCCTTTTCATTCAATAATCGGTCCTATATTGTTAACCCACTCGCCTATTTGATCACACACATACACTTAGGATCATACATTGCTTTAATAAGACATAATCAACTTAAAACTACTCAATATGCTTCGATACTTTGCCCAAATGGTTATGATCGGGTCCTAAGTCACAAGGGTAGTCTAAATGTTGATAATGGTCCGAAACAAAGAGTTAAAGATTGATTAACAAAACTATTTTTATGAAACAAAGTTTATCCAATTAATGTTTCGACTAAGTCTTACAAAGGGTGATCTTAGGATCGACCTTGCTAATCAAACCCACGAAATTACATTGCAAACTCTCCATGAGTTTTTGGCAAACCTAGGATCAATCGCCAATGATCCAATCGAGCATTAAATCCAAGGCTTGGGAAGTGCAATGATCCGGCTATGACTAACAAACACATGTTAGGATGAGCCGAAGCATGTGTTAATTCCATTATAAATCAAGGGATACTTAATATACATTATCCACGACACAAACACAAGGGCATGGCTCACTTGCACTAAAGACTAAAGCACACGAACGCCGGGTGAACAACTTGTATGATAAACAACCAAAACGTACAACTTACCGTGCTCTTAACAACTCTAAGGCAACTATTGTTGGACGGTAGCTATCACACCTTGTCAAGTTTCACTAGATCGCACATAACAATATTAGGTGAGTTTCATGGCCCCTTTTTACTGTTTTCAATTTTTTTTGGGGGAAATCATGCTTCTATACAAGTTACTTTCATTTAGAGTGAATTCTAGCATGACTGCAATTGTAAACATGAGACAATTGGTTCATGAGATCTCAACAGTCCTCGTACATACATTACACTGTAACCATTAGCTAAACAGTTAGCCATTGAACACTTGAATAGATCTATTGGGTTGACACCGCCACTTTTGGTTAGTCGCGCTAACCTTCCACATGCAAAAGAGTGCTAGTATTCTACTATATTCACGTTGTCTTTATTGTACAATGCGCGAGGCACTACATGTCATAGGTTTGGTTATGGGCTCATGTTGGTACATAAATCTTGCGCTAGCTAGGCAATGATTGGTCCAACACGGATTCACTAATTGTGTGTGTGTTTTCGTGAGCTTTCTAACGCGAATAATTTACAACAATTCTCTACAACTTATGAGATTCACTAACGAATTTCCAAGAACAACTCCCAGCGAGTCAACAAAACCTGTGAACTCACCAACTTTATGTTGACAAATCTTTCATGCATGTTTTTCAGGTCATAGATTTTCACGAATGGAACTTGGGATTCGAGCATGCGTTACACGACACTATTTTCGCGGGGATTTTTATTTGAACTAGCAAGTATTACAAAGTTTGAGTGTAAAATCCTTAAATTTCAAAAACATCAAATTTCACAAAATTTTAACTTTTGACAAGCTGAAATCAAAACTTATGTTTTATTTAGTTGTTTTCTTGAATCTTGTGCTTGAGAACCTTTCGAGTTAAATCCCGTGTTTCCGCCTTGGCGGGGTGTGACAGATTGGTATCGGAGCCAATGGTTATAGCGAATTAGGATTCTTTGAACCTAAACTATAACTAACGTAAAACTTTTCGAAAACATTTTCCCTGCATGAAAAACATTTTTTCATCACAGCGCATTACACAAGTTCCATTCCATTTGCATTATATTTACAGCATAACTAGCTCTTAGGTGTGTGATCAAAGACAACTAGCATACACACATAGATGTACATACACAACACATAAACTCTACACACATATATGAAAGTGACAACTTGACAACTAAATCTATATACATAACTACATATATTATATACCTTGAAAGTGACAACACACTCTACCAATCATATGTACACACACACCCATGTGCAAGATTAAACAACAAACTAAATATATATGCCCATGTGCCTATATATATGCAATTGTATGTATGGCAAGACAACTCAAAGACCTACACCTAATGCATGAAACTAGAGACAAGCAAACCAATGATCAAGTTATTACACTAAAGTAGGCCTTTTCCTTCATTATAAATCTCATTCCTAGAAAGAAGCAACTACCTTAAATGTGTGGTCCAATGATTATAAGCCAACATACCAATCACAAGTCCCTTTCCTTCCTTTTCTTTTTGGCCGAAAGTACACATACACATGTACACCACATGCGCATCTAGAAGAACAAGAAAAGACAAATCCTTAATTCTATGTTAAGTCCCTATCATTAGCATTGCCACAATGGCTCCCAACATGAATGACACCCTCACCCTCAAGCCCACTTCTTTCCTCATATAGTTTAAGACAACTACACCCTCCTACCTCTTCACAAAATTTGCCGCCCTCATGCACCTATCACCATCACCATTTCACTTTTCCACTCCTCGGCATTTTGCAACAAGAAGACAAATCATGTTTCTTATACCTTTCTAGTAACCTACCAATCCAACTCATGATGTACTAATGCTTAACCCTTGCCAAAGAAGGAGGAATTGATCATGAAACCAATCGGCCGAAGCCCTCTTGAAAGCTACTCATCATGGTGACAAACTCTTTCACTAAATAAACATACCTACTAATCGATGGGCATAAGGAAAATAAGTGTAAAGATTGCCCTATAACCCACTATATAAGGAGGATACCACAAGGGATTGAACTCATACCAAACCAAAGCAATCTCACTTCTTTCTTGGCCCCTTACGATCACTAACCTCCACCCACAAAACCTTCCAAACCTTCAGCTAGCATAAGGAGCTCAAGTCGGCTAGAGAGTGCAAGAGCTCGACCAAGCATCCAAGGTTAGTAACCATACTCCCTTTTCATTCAATAATCGGTCCTATATTGTTCACCCACTCTCTTACTTTATCACACACATACACTTAGGATCATACATTGCTTTAATAAGACATAATCAACTTAAAACTACTCAATATGCTTCGATACTTTGCCCAAATGGTTATGATCGGGTCCTAAGTTACAAGGGTAGTCTAAATGTTAATAATGGTCGGAAACAAAGAGTTAAAGATTGATTAACAAAACTATTTTTATGAAACAAAGTTTATCCAATTAATGTTTCGACTAAGTCTTACAAAGGGTGATCTTAGGATCGACCTTGCTAATCAAACCCACGAAATTACATTGCAAACTCTCCATGAGTTTTTGACAAACCTAGGATCAATCGCCAATGATCCAATCGAGCATTAAATCCAAGGCTTGGGAAGTGCAATGATCCGGCTATGAATAACAAACACATGTTAGGATGAGCCGAAGCATGTGTTAATTCCATTATAAATCAAGGGATACTTAATATACATTATTCACGACACAAACACAATGGCATGGCTCACTTGCACTAAAGACTAAAGCACACGAACGCCGGGTGAACAACTTGTATGATAAACAACCAAAACGTACAACTTACCGTGCTCTTAACAAATCTAAGGCAACTATTGTTGGACGGTAGCTATCACACCTTGTCAAGTTTCACTAGATCGCACATAACAATATTAGGTGAGTTTCACGGCCCCTTTTTACTGTTTTCAATTTTTTTTGGGGGAAATCATGCTTCTATACAAGTTACTTTCATTTAGAGTGAATTCTAGCATGACTGCAATTGTAAACATGAGACAATTGGTTCATGAGATCTCAACAGTCCTCGTACATACATTACACTGTAACCATTAGCTAAACAGTTAGCCATTGAACACTACATGTCAGAGGTTTGGTTATGGGCTCATGTTGGTACATAAATCTTGCGCTAGCTAGGCAATGACTGGTCCAACACGGATTCACTAATTGTGTGTGTGTTTTCGTGAGCTTTCTAACGCGAATAATTTACAACAATTCTCTACAACATACGAGAATCACTAATGAAATTCCATGAACAACTCACAGCGAGTCAACAAAACCTGTGAACTCACCAACTTTATGTTGACAAATCTTTCATGCATGTTTTTCAGGTCATAGATTTTCACGAATGGAGCTTGGGATTCGAGCATGCGTTACACGACACTATTTTCCCGGGGATTTTTATTTGAACTAGCAAGTATTACAAAGTTTGAGTGTAAAATCCTTAGATTTCAAAAACATCATATTTCACAAAATTGTAACTTTTGACAAGCTGAAATCAAAACTTATGTTTTATTTAGTTGTTTTCTTGAATCTTGTGCTTGAGAACCTTTCGAGTTACATCCCGTGTTTCCGCCTTGGCGGGGTGTGACAGATTGGTATCGGAGCCAATGGTTATAGCGAATTAGGATTCTTTGAACCTAAACTATAACTAACGTAAAACTTTTCGAAAACATTTTCCCTGCATGAAAAACATTTTTTCATCACAACGCATTGCACAAGTTCCATTCCATTTGCATTATATTTACAGCATAACTAGCTCTTAGGTGTACGTTTGGATATTGTTGTCACAAAGAGGACGCCCTCGTCCTCAACGCCCAACCCGATACACTCTGAAGATACGGGTGATTGTAGGTCCCCGATCACTGTACCGTCATAATTTATACATGATCGGTCCTCGCAACTTCACCCGAGCTAACTAGTAGAACGACGCCTAACAAAAGAACAACTTGCGTTGATGATTCTACTTACCCGAGGACGAGTGATTGGAGGACTACGCTCTTGATGTTCAAGTTTGTAAGGCCCATAAATTGTGTAGGTTTACGCTTGTCTTTATCAAGCAAGTTTATTATCATTGGGCTTAGTTTAGTTAATGGGCTTGGGTTAGGCCATGTGGGCCAAGGATTTAGTGGACCCTATATAATGTTTTGTTCTACTTCATTTTAGGGTTAGACATAATAGACATTAGAGAATCCTCTCATTTGTAACTCTAGAGCCACCACCTTGTACGAGACAATCCTAGAGATTGTGTGCAAGGTGAAGCAGCAATACAAGGGATTTCATCGTGTTTTAAACTTTTGTTCTTCACATTTAACCTTGTTTTCCGCACTCGATTGTTTGTTTGATACCCGGTAGAGAAGATCTTGGATTTACAATTGGTATCAGAGCCTAAGAAGTCTTTGAAAGGCTCGGTTCGGTATCATTCGAAGATCAAAAGAAGAAGTTTTTGCTGCTGCGTTTGGCCGGTTCAACAGGTTTAAATCTGAATCTCGTTAAATAATTTTATTTTAGTAATCAGTTTTTTGTGTTTTAGTTTTTTACTAGCAGATTTGATTGTGTCGAAAAATCTTCAAGAACACGAAGAATAGTGAAAGATTAGGGTGTTCGATCTAGTTTTGGTGGTTATTAATTGTGTTCGCAAGTTTTTAGGTGTTCAGTTTGAAAGGATAAATCATCTAAAAATAAAGAAAATTTCAAACTGAGCAAAAGAGGTGGTCCCCATTAGCTGTCAATTACACATCTCTTTTAAAACACCTCTGACCGAAAATGTCAACACCATACATCACTTTTGACCGGAAAATACAACCACCAAAACTCAAACCTAACCTATCACTTCAGCCGACAACAAAATTACGAAGGACTCAGGGCAGCCATCGGATTTAACTGAAACAGTTTACACACTCCACTCGAACACCCAACTCCGTTCGAACACTCGAGCTCGAACACCCAACTCCGTTCAAACACTCGAGCTCCAACACACCCGCTCGGACACAACAGAGTTTTCTCGAACACCCATTCACCTCGAATACCCCACCTCGGACACAGATCTGTCACCTCAGACACTTATCTACTCGAACACAAGCAACCACTCGAACACACCTCACACCTCGAACACTCCTCCACCACTCGATCCACCACCCGAACAGCCCATCTCCCACTCGGACACAGCTCTAGCATGGAACACCCAACTCGAATACAGATCTGTCACCTTCAAACCCACCTCAGACACCCGCCACGTCACTTGAACACCCACCACCCACTCGAACACAACAGTGACTCGAGAACTCATCGTGACTCGAGAACTCACCTCTGACTTGAGAACACATCGGGCCCTCGAGAACACACCTCAATTCAGAAACACCCACCTTCTCGAAAGTTTATCAATGGACACCCACCCCCAACTTCTTCAGAAGACACAGACCCGAACATACCACCAACCATCATCAGACACCCACCGATCAAACCTTGTTTTGGATCGTGACCAAGGGACAGAAAATAGTTGTTGTACGGTTATTTTTATTGTGTGTGTGGTGTGTTGTTCATGAGAAAAAGGAAGGAAAAGTTGGTGGTGTTGTTTTTTGTAAAAAAAAGGTTGCAGAGAAAGTCAATTGAGAGAGGGAGAGGGTGACAATCTTACAAAAGAAAAGAAGTGTGCGGAGAATTGTTTGTTTTCTGTTTGTGGTGTTCATCGAAATAAGTGAGGAGTGAAGGTAGACAAAATAAAAGAGAAAGAGATAAAGGTGAAGTATTTTGACAAGGCATGGTCTATTTCAACCCCCCCCCCCCCCCCCCACTTCTATTTTCACCCCCCTGAAAGCGCCTCACTTAGGCCTAAGCGAGGCGCTTTCTTTGCTTTTTAACTACCTCGGTACGAGGTCAGAAAAAGCTGAATTTTGACTCAAAGCGCCTCGCTTAGGCCTAAGCGAGGCGCTTCGGAAAAAAAAATTTATTTTTTTTTGGTCTTTTGAGTTTAGGGTTTAACATTTTTTTTTTTGGTGTTTTGAGTTAGTTTTTTTTTTTTTTTTTTTTTTTTTTGCAGTCAGACGTTTTTCAAAAGAACATTTTTTATGTCAATGGGAGGGTAAACAAAATCGTCGATCCGACTGTTTATTTCTTTCTGCAACAAGGAACAAAATGTCAGCTTTTTCCTGCCACCTATCAATCTCACTGTCCGAACAACTGAATTTTACTTGCTTGCATGAAAAGTATATTTTAATTGTTCGTTTGACAAACATCTGGCTAACCTGTCCAGTTATCAATCTCACTGTCCAACAACTGAATTTTAATTGCTTGCATGAAAAGTATATTTTAATTGTTCGTTTGACAAACGCCTGGCTAACCTGTCCAGTTATCAATCTCACTGTCCAACAACTGAATTTTACTTGCTTGCATGAAAAGTTTATTTTAATTGTTCGTTTTGACAAACGCCTGGCTAATGAAGTTTACTGTAATGATCAGAAACATTCCAAATAACTGTTCAATTTCAGATTTTGTTTAACTATTTTAGCAACTTCCATTGAGAAGTTATCAATCTTACTGTCCAGTTATATTACTCACTGTCCAACAACTGAATTTTACTTGCTTGCATGAAAAAGTTGTTTTTAATTTTTTTGGGAATATATTTTCTGATAAAAAATATAAGGCCTAACTGTAATGATCAGGAACATTCCAAATAACCGTCCAATTTCAGCTTTTATTTAACTCATGCAAGATCCACCAAATCATTTCTTCAAGTTCATTTCACCAAAAAAAGCAAAACTATAAATATCAGGAACATTCCAAAAAACTGTTCAATTTCAGCTTTTGTTTAACTATTTTAGCAACTTCCATAGAGAAGTTATCAATCTCACTTCTCACTGTCCATGTTTACCTTCAACGATCAACGATCAAACGGTAATGAGTAACCTACTAACCTCTATAATAGACTTCATTTATTCTTCTTCATCTTTTTCTACTTGAAGTAGCAGAGTAGTAACCCTTCATCTTCTCTTGTCGGAGAGATATCTATCAACGATGAAAGAGGTATATGTACAATGATGTGATTTGTTTTTAGATAAGGAGGTATATGTACAATGAACTTTTTACGCTAAATAAAACTTACACACAACTTTTTGCCCTAGTGGTGGACTTCTATTGTTTCGGGTTCCCTTTCATCGTTGACAGATATCTCTCTGAGATGATAAAGGTAGATCATGGAATGTTCAACTCAAGAAAACAAAGATGAAACCGATTAATGTTATAGTGGTGTGCTCTACCTTTACGCAGGTTTGCCAGAGGGTCACTATTCATACACACAACTTTTTGCTCTAGTGGTGTGGTCTACCTTTTTGACAAACACCTGGCTAACCTGTCCAGTTATCAATCTCACTGGCTTTAGTCCTTTACACAGGTTTGCCAGAGGGTCACTATTCATACACACAACTTTTTGCTCTAGTGGTGTGGTCTACCTTTTTGACAAACACCTGGCTAACCTGTCCAGTTATCAATCTCACTGGCTTTAGTCCTTTACGCAGGTTTGCCAGAGGGTCACTATTCATACACAACTTTTATGTTCTTTATATATGAATAGTGACCCTCTGGCAAACCCGTGTAAAGGACTATATGTGGCTTTAGACCTTTACGCAGGTTTGCCAGAGGGTCACTATTCATATATAAAAGACATTAATCGGTTTTGTTTAACTATTTTAGTAACTTCCATAGAGAAGTTATCAATCTCACTTCTCACTGTCCAAGTTATCAACGAAGGTTTGCGCGTTAGCGCCGATCCGATTGTTTAAAGTATCAAGACTATGAAATTAGTAAAACAACTGAAAAGGCATAACTATGATGATCAGGAACATTCCAAATAACAGTTCAATTTCAGTTCAAACTTTTCAAACACCTGCAACATCTCAAGAGTCGAGGTCCTCTGAAAAAGACATCGTACAATGATCTGGACTTGCAATATTTGAAAATTATCATTTCTTGACATGCTTGGTAACACCTTGATCTGCAATATTTGAAAACAGGAACATTCCAAATAACAGTTCAATTTCAGTTCAAACTTTTCAAACACCTGCAACATCTCAAGAGTCGAGGTCCTCTGAAAAAGACATCGTACAATGATTTGGACTTGCAATATTTGAAAATTATCATTTCTCGAAAGTAATTAAAAAACACTTAAAAATGAATTAAAAACAATTGTTGCGAGTTAGGTTTAGTCGGAGGACCACTTACAATGATTCATCAAAGTTGTACAAAGCTGGATGTTTTTACTGGAAAACCAAAACGAGCAATAAACGAAGCGAAACGGAGAGATATAATTTTCTTGGCTTGGAAACAACTTAAAAGAAGCAAAAATGAATTAAAATTTTTTTTGGTGATTAACAGATAATTTTAAAGAATTAAAAGAAATTCAAGTTTTTTAAAAAAAAGGCCAAAGCGCCTCGCTTTGGTCAAAGCGAGGAGCTTGTGGTCTAATCAAACTAGTCAAGCGCCTAGCTTTGGCCAAAGCTAGGCACTCAAGCGCCTCGCTTTGACCAAAGCTAGGCGCTTTGGCCTTTTTTTAAAAAACTTGAATTTCTTTTAATTCTTTAAAATTATCTGTTAATCACCAAAAAATAATTTAAATTCATTTTTGCTTCTTTTAAGTTGTTTCCAAGCCAAGAAAATTATATCTCTCCGTTTCGCTTCGTTTATTGCTCGTTTTGGTTTTCCAGTAAAAACATCCAGCTTTGTACAACTTTCATGAATCATTGTAAGTGGTCCTCCGACTATACATTCGATACCCATATTTTTTCAGAACATAATTTTTGCATGTTTAATTGATATGTTTGACTTCCGGACTATATTATAATTGATCGTTGGTGGTTTTCATAGCACCTTGTACATATACCGATAACAACTAACTCAGATCGACTCTCACACTTATGCGTAGATCAAGGAGATTGATGAAGATATCTCTCCGATAACAACTGACTTTTACTTATGGAATCTTTGTACGAAAATTGAAACCATCTCATTCCATGTTCTCCATATCCATACCTTGTTCCAACCACCAATACCAGATTGATGATACTCAATTTCGGTTGATTGTTGAAAACAGAGAGAGATTTAGTTGAAAGTGGATACTGTCAACGATGAAGGCAACCTGAAGCTACATGAACATTTATAGCCTTTCTGTACCTGTGGCCAAAAGAACTAGGCTTCAAACACAACTTTTTGCTCAACGTAAATATTATTGTAATATAACATTCATTGACTAGACCGTAAAATCATCTTCTTGTAATTACTTTTCAAGTTTCTTTATAATCATTGAAGACAACTTTTCAGTTGTTATCCGAGAGATAGCGGTCAACGATGAAGATAACCTGAAAGTGGATACCATGGATCAGAGAGATTTAAGCTAATCAAACTCATATCTCAAGCCGGTGCAAGTTATGTTGTAGCATCATTGATCATCTTCTTGTAATTACTTTCAAGTTTCTTAGAATCATTAAAGACAACTTTTCAGTTGTTATCCGAGAGATAGCGGTCAACGATGAAGACAACCTGATAGTGGATACCATGGATCAGAGAGATTTATGCTAATCAAACTCATATCTCAAGCCGGTGCAAGTTATGTTGTAGCATCTTTGATCATCTTCTTGTAATTACTTTCAAGTTTCTTTATAATCATTGAAGACAACTTTTCAATTGTTATCCGAGAGATAGCGGTCAACGATGAAGACAACTTGTAAGTGGATACCATGGATCAGAGATATTTAAGCTAATCAAACTCATATCTCAAGCCGGTGCAAGTTATGTTGTAGCATCCTTGATCATCTTCTTGTAATTACTTTCAAGTTTCTTAGAATCATTGAAGACAACTTTTCAGTTGTTATCCGAGAGATAGCGGTCAACGATGAAGACAACCTGATACTGGATACCATGGATCAGAGAGATTTAAGCTAATCAAACTCATATCTCAAGCCGGCGCAAGTTATGTTGTAGCATCCTTGATCATCTTCTTGTAATTAATTTCAAGTTTCTTAGAATCATTGAAGACAACTTTTCAGTTGTTATCTGAGAGATAGCGGTCAACGATGAAGACAACCTGAAAGTGGATACCATGGAACAGAGAGATTTAAGCTAATCAAACTCATATCTCAAGCCGGTGCAACACACACCTTCAACCCATTCCTGGTAAACCAAGGGGAAAAATGGCTATATTAAAAAACTTCAAGATTACTGTTTTGTTTTGTGGATCAGACGAGGACTTGCCTGTGTCTTGGAAACACAAGGATGACACACGAAGCTTTAGACTCCAAGCGGATCCCTTGATTGACGCATTTAATGAAATTTAACGCGCATACCGCATTCGGAGTCTGATTGCACCGAATCCAGTCTTCAAGGTGGACTTAAGCACCTGAAAGGGAAGTTGAAATTTTGAATGATGTTCGTCGACTGCACCTTGACATGCCGCATTTAATGAAATTTAACGCGCATACCGCATTCGGAGTCTGATTGCACCGAATCCAGTCTTCAAGGTGGACTTAAGCACCTGAACGGGAAGTTGAAATTTTGAATGATGTTCGTCGACTGCACCTTGACATGCCGCATTTAATGAAATTTAACGCGCATACCGCATTCGGAGTCTGATTGCACCGAATCCAGTCTTCAAGGTGGACTTAAGCTCCTGAACGGGAAGTTGAAATTTTGAATGATGTTCGTCGACTGCACCTTGACATGCTGCATTTAATGAAATTTAACGCGCATACCGCATTCGGAGTCTGATTGCACCGAATCCAGTCTTCAAGGTGGACTTAAGCACCTGAAAGGGAAGTTGAAATTTTGAATGATGTTCGTCGACTGCACCTTGACATGCCGCATTTAATGAAATTTAACGCGCATACCGCATTCGGAGTCTGATTGCACCGAATCCAGTCTTCAAGGTGGACTTAAGCACCTGAACGGGAAGTTGAAATTTTGAATGATGTTCGTCGACTGCACCTTGACATGCCGCATTTAATGAAATTTAACGCGCATACCGCATTCGGAGTCTGATTGCACCGAATCCAGTCTTCAAGGTGGACTTAAGCTCCTGAACGGGAAGTTGAAATTTTGAATGATGTTCGTCGACTGCACCTTGACATGCTGCATTTAATGAAATTTAACGCGCATACCGCATTCGGAGTCTGATTGTACCGAATCCAGTCTTCAAGGTGGACTTAAGCACCTGAATGGGAAGTTGAAATTTTGAATGATGTTCGTCGACTGCACCGAATCTAGTCTTCAAGGTACCATGGATCAGAGAGATTCAAGCTAATTAAAAAACAATTGGAAACACAAAGATGGAAAAACCCACTAAAAAGCCTAAAATTTCGGACCCTAACACACACAAGACGAATGTTGCAACATGAGTTCGACCAAGATGACACACGAAGCTTTAGACTCCAAGCGGATCCCTTGATTTGGTTGGAACAAGGTATCATCAATCTGGTATTAAGCACCTGAACGGGAAGTTGAAATTTTGAAGTTGGTTGATGATGTCAAGTTTAAGTCCTTGACAATGATTAGGGTTATTACTTTGTTTTTTAAATTTTTTTTAACTTTTTATAATTATTAAATTAAAAAAAATAAAAAAACCAACTCAAAATATCAAAACAACTACCAAAATAAATTACCCCCTCGAAGCGCCTCGCTTAGGCCTAAGCGAGGCGCTTCGAATTTAAAAATCAGCTTTTTCTGATCCTCGTACTGACCGTCTCGAATTTAGATCAAAGCGCCTCGCTTAGGCCTAAGCGAGGCGCTTTGAGGGGGTGAAAATAGAAGGTGGGGGTTTAAATAAGAAGAAGTTTTTGCTGCTGCGTTTGGCCGGTTCAACAGGTTTAAATCTGAATCTCGTTAAATAATTTTATTTTAGTAATCAGTTTTTTGTGTTTTAGTTTTTTACTAGCAGATTTGATTGTGTCGAAAAATCTTCAAGAACACAAAGAACAGTGAAAGATTAGGGTGTTCGATCTAGTTTTGGTGGTTATTAATTGTGTTCGCAAGTTTTTAGGTGTTCAGTTTGAAAGGATAAATCATCTAAAAATAAATAAAATTTCAAACTGAGTAAAAGAGGTGGTCCCCATTAGCTGTCAATTACACATCTCCAACCTAACCTATCACTTCAGCCGACAACAAAATTACAAAGGACTCAGGGCAGCCATCGGATTTCTCTGAAACGGTTTGCACACTCCACTCGAACACCCAACTCCGTTCGAACACTCGAGCTAGAACACCCAACTCCGTTCAAACACTCGAGCTCCAACACACCCACTCGGATACAACAGAGTTTTCTCGAACACCCATTCACCTCGAATACCCCACCTCGGACACAGATCTGTCACCTCGGACACTTATCTACTCGAACACAAGCAACCACTCGGACACACCTCACACCTCGAACACTCCTCCACCACTCGATCCACCACCCGAACAGCCCATCACCCACTCGGACACAGCTCTAGCATGGAACACCCAACTCGAATACAGATCCGTCACCTTCAAACCCACCTCAGACACCCGCCACGTCACTTGAACACCCACCACCCACTCGAACACAACAGTGACTCAAGAACTCATCATGACTCGAGAACTCACCTCTGACTCGAGAACACATCGGGCCCTCGAGAACACACCTCAGTTCAGAAACACCCACCTTCTCGAAAGTTTATCAATGGACACCCACCCCCAACTTGCTCAGAAGACACAGACCCGAACATACCACCAACCATCATCGGACACCCACCGATCAAACCTTGTTTTGGATCGTGACCAAGGGACAGAAAATAGTTGTTGTACGGTTATTTTTATTGTGTGTGTGGTGTGTTGTTCATGAGAAAAAGGAAGGAAAAGTTGGTGGTGTTGTTTTTTGTAAAAAAAAAGGTTGCAGAGAAAGTCAATTGAGAGAGGGAGAGGGTGACAACCTTACAAAAGAAAAGAAGTGTGTGGAGAGTTGTTTGTTTTCTGTTTGTGGTGTTCATCGAAATAAGTGAGGAGTGAAGGTAGACAAAATAAAAGAGAAAGACATAAAGGTGAAGTATTTTGACAAATCAAAGTGTCAATAGTCACGTGGGGACTTTTAATTTTTAATATAATAATAATATTATTTGGAGTGCATAAGTTTAATTTGGGGTGCTCGACTTTATTGAACTCGGATTGACCTGTTGACTTGCTTGGACGTCCTGTGTTTGGTCTAAAATTTTTGTGAACGTCTAGATTTTTGGGGGATCAAGCTTCAAGAAAATTCCAAATGTCTTGAGGAATCACAGTTAAGAAATCAAAAATGCCCTCTCAAAGTTGTATCTATAGCACGACGTGCTCATCCGCTCCTACTGCTCCTGCCGTTTCTGCTGCTCCTGCCGCTCAAGCTTTCATGGCACAACTGAATGACCACGTGCCATCAACATCTGAGGTACACACTGAAATTTTAGCTGAATCATGTTGTACTGAACGATGCAGGTTAAAAATTAAAGGTTTTAGAGAAGAAACTCTCTCTGCATTCAAGCAGCTTGAATATGAGAAAATGGCCAGTTGGGATATTAAAAAGAAATTTAATTCCTATAAAGAAATGGTCGAAAAACAAAAACTCGATATCAAACACTTGAATCAGGAGGTGAGCGAACACAAGTGTCGATACTTACACTTCAGACGACTGTCTGATACTTTAACCGCGGAATTGATCGACTTAAAATCTTAATTTCAAAATGCCGATTTTCATTTTAAAAAATTCGATTGTTCTAGTAACAAAGTTGTAGATGAAGAATTTTAACTAAAACGGAATATTATGATCATACAAGTCACAATTCCAAGTACGGAAACCCTAGAATTGAACAAAACAATAATACGCAAATCACAACACGTAAGACACCTTTTCAATCACCATTTTTATAGATAACTTGATCAAAATATGTTTACAATGACCTTACAAGTTAATCTAATTCAACATAAAACACTTTCACTCTAGAGAGAAACCTGACCACAAAACACACACTCTTCAAAACTATTCTAACCAACAAAATGAACAAAACATATATATAGTTGCTGCACATTCGCCCGTTTCTATGGTGCGAATGTGGACAAAGTCCACATTCGCCCAGTTCATAAGTACGAATGTATCTTCTGATCTTCAGCAATCTACCTTCGCCCAGTCAGTATCTTCCTTCGCCCTTTCACACACACATTCGCCCAATCTTATTTACCTTCGCACCTTCAGAAACATCAACTAACACATGTTAAAAGCCTAATCCAATCATTAGTCGCAAAACGTGCATCTACAAACTCCCCCTCGACTATTGATTGGATTGTCTTCGTTCTTCGTCCATTATCTTGTTCATTAGCTAGAGTCTCAGCTGCTTTTTCTGATCTTTCGTCATCTCAGACTCAAGTTTACGTTTCATCGAACGCTTTGGCACATCAGTCATCTTCACCTTCTTACCCAACTTAGTATCCAAGTTGCTTCCAGAGTTTATATCATATGCAAAGCAAACTCCAACAACTTGATGATACTTCTTCGCCTGCTCTGCATCATTGGGATCACTGAATATTGGATTGTAGTAAAGCATGATTATATCCTCAAACGTACAGTTGATAAGCCACATTGGATCAAACACAAAGATCATTTTGTACTTATCCTTTCCATCTCTTAACACAATCACCGCCTCTGCATTTCTCCAATCATAGTACCAGAAGATAAAGTCTGCACTGAAATGTTGTTGCAAAGGCATCAAAGGAATTTTCTTCATCACTTCAGGCGCTTTGTATATCAAAGTAACCCTCTTCTTCCCAGTTCTCGGATCAACATCCCTATGAACCTTCCTCCTAGGGTACTGAGGTTTAAACATGTTCCATTTTGTTCTGCTTTCCCAGACTAACCGATCAGCAAACCAACCAACAGCCGTGTTGTTCACAGAAGCTCCAGCCATCGGGAATCGACAAATGTCTCTAACCGCCCAATACGGTAGAGTTAATAGATCATGAAATCTGTAAAAGTACAAGATTTCTGATTCCCATTTAACTGCTATACACTTCAATCTTCCAAGATATTTCCAACCAAGAGCTCTGCCTTTGAACTTTTGATTGTGATACCTGTAAAATCCACCTTGAGCTTCCGGCTTAGGTCGTTTATCATCAGCTTCTTTCAACTTCTGCAATAACGTCTTCAAATCATCATTCTAATTAGACGGTTTCTGCTGATCATCACCAAATACCTTCTCTACGAACTCCTCACTTCGCTTTTCAGCTTTCTTTTTCGCTTCTCTCTGTCTGAGTTTAGTAAAGTCTGGGAATACCTCATCTTCATTGTTCTCCCTGAAGTATTGTGGATATTCTTCATGAGTAATATCCTCAATTTCAATCTCTTCCATCTCAGGTGTATGCTTATCATCAGAATGATTTCCAATATCCTTTTCAGGAATATTTGGAATCATCTGATCCATCATAATCTCCTCCAGTGTCTTTCCAGCTCGCTGTGCTATACCATCCAAAATCTCTTTTGCAACAGCAGCAGACACTTCACCCTCTTCCAAATCAGGGTCATTATATTCAAGTTCATACCTCATATCTTCCGTTTGAAAGATTTCGGCAAACTTTCCTGTAAACTCTATAGTCCATTCCCTTCTCTCAAGCATCTCTCTATACACATTCTTCGCGTCATCAGACAAAGATCTAACCTTCTCATTCCAAAATATAGTTTAATCCGAATCAACGTTCTCACTACCTTTCTTCTGCTTTGAACTAGACTCTCCAGCATCACTTTTCTTTGACTTTCTCTTCTCAAATGAAAACTTGCTAGTATCGTCTCCCCCATCATTATCACTATCATCACTATTATCATCATCATCTTCACTTCCAGATCCCTCAGCATCATCATCATCCTTATCATTCTTATCACCTTCTTCATCAGAACTTTCCTCTGATTCATCATCGTCTTCATCATCCTCTTTCTCTTCATCAGAAGGCTCAAAATCGACTTGTTCTTCTTCTCTCTCCTTATCCTCTTCTCCCTCCTTTAACTTTGGAGCTTCACCATACAATTTATCTAACAAATCACTCAAACGCTTGTTTTCTTTCTTCAACTCTTTATTGTCAACCTTCACAATCTTAATCATCCTTCTATTTCTGTTGCACTTAACCTCAAGATCTCTATTCTCTTCTTCAAGTTGTTTTACTATCTTCTCGATCTCATCTTGGTTAGCTTTTGATGCAACCACAATCTGGAGCATGTTCTCTTCATTCATCTTAAACTTACTGATTTCAGCCTGTTGTGCAACAATCATCTTCATCATATCATCCATCTTCTTGTTAACCTGTTTCATAACATCATCCGACACAGTAACTTTCGATGCCTTGGATGATTCAACTTCCTTAGCCTTCTCTTTCTCAGGATTCTTAAACATATTCAGCACATTCTCTAAAGCAGTCTCAAAATCAGGAACTGATACTTCTTCAGATTCTTTGCTCTTCTTTTGCTTCTTTGTCACAGGTGAAGATAACTTTGATGATGTACCTGCTTCAGGTATTTTCTTACCTTTCAGCAGCTGTTCGATCTCCTTTTCTCTTAACTTCTTAGTACTAGACTTCTTGGCCATCGACTTATGCTTTGGTTTCTTCAAGTTCACAACCACAGTCGACCCTTCAAAATCGTCAATATCAACACTTAAACCTTCATCAACATCAATCGTCTTTTTCTGTAAAACCTCTTCAATAGTCTTGTTCAATAGTTTAGACTCCCCAACCGCAGTGGCCTTGCATTTGGTAGTCTTAACACGTTCTTCTTCTTAATCCCACTGTTCTTCAACTTCTATCTCTTCTGAGTCAACAGAATCTTCATCAACTAAACTTGTACCTTTCTTAGCAGTCGTCTTCTTTCGAGTAACTTGTTTCTTTGAGGTACCCTGATCAACTTTCGCCTTGCCCTTCCCTTTGGCTCCAGCGTTTACTACTTGCCTCTTCCTTTTAGTGTTTGCATCAGCGTATACTAGAGGATCATCGTTATCTGAGTCACTGTTATCATGCCTTGCTTTGTTCAATCCTGGGTCAGTGTAACCCGGATTAACTAAAGCACCAAACAATCTTCTATGAGGTGGCTTCTAATTATCAGGCTGAAACACCCTAAACCTTTCAAGCGGAAAATACGCAGCGGAAATTCGAACCAGAAAATTTCTTGCTTTATAAAAACATTCTCTTATGTTTGGAACCTATAGCTACAAGATATTATAGGTGTTTCATCTTTTATTGTTTGTTAGTACATCAAATACAACTCATCTTTATTAGTTTACGTGACCGCGATCCCATACAATCCGCATCCGCGCTCGATCTCCAACTATTTCTTGCTTTGAGAGCTAGACTAGACAGCCTGCAACTACCACATAACCACTTCGTTAGTTCATTAAGTGACTTCATGCAAATATTCAAAATATGGAAATAACATCAATAATACTCAATGATCATATCCAAACGCCTTTTTGCAAGTTTGGATCCAGTCTCCGGATCCTATCCTCCAATTTCCATATATTCATGCTTACATACCTGCATCTTTATTACCATCCTCATAACAAAATATTAGTAACACTACAATACACACGCACGTACAATTCTCATGTACAAGTTATCTTGCCCGTCGTACCATTCTTCCTTCGTGTATTCTCTAGGACAAACATGACGTTTCCGAATCTATACTCAATCTACACATAACGACCAACCTTTACATACGAAACACCTTCACACATACCCGGGCATAAGCACCTATGCACACTTTCTGTTACACAATCACCCGACGCGTGATAACTCTACTTACCAAACAGTTTACCATTCGTGTGACCTTGCATAACTATACACTTCAATCTAAATAGCCAAACCCATGATAAATGTAGCCATCTATATACATACACATATATCAATCCGTACATTTTACCATTCATTCTTATGCCATACTTGTTAATCTTGGGTTTGTTTCATGCTTAGTTACCTCACCTCATTTTATCTTTGTTGCCCATTTATCCCAACTACTTTCATTTTTGTATGGTGAACTATACCCATTCACCAACAACATCAATTTGCTTACCTTGTTATAAATTGCCATTTGATACTTGTTCCCATTCTATATTTATACATAAACATACAATTACTAAACCAAGAGTTTGCATCATGAGTCACTTAGCTTTGCCCGTAAGAGTGTTTTCGCCTTATACGCGTTTGAGTTATAGTCCCAAGCTTTTAACCCAGCTCGAGATCATATCCACTTGACCCATTGACTTTTAAGCTTCTTGTACCTAGCTTACTTTCAAGTCAACATGCCATGTTAGAATACTAATTTGGAACTTGCCTATTCAAACATTAGTATTCATTCTACCTCATTCAAACATGACATCAATGCATTCAACAACTAGTTCTATTCAATAAGTCTTTCCATATACTACGCATTCGGCCCGTTAGTGAAAATACTTGCATGAACTAGTTGGTAAGTGTTTTTAGACACTTTTTGAAAGCCACATAATACGCTATTCTTTCCCTACAATCCGTACTCCAAGACTAATACAAGCGTGTACATTCTTACACATTTTCTTATTAAAGATTACATTATAAATGTGCAGCAATTTTCTGCGCAGCTGCTGTTCAAGGTCACTTTTCCCCTTCTAAACCTCAGAATCAGACCTTGACTATCAAATGAAAAATGTGTTTCATTCAAAGACCTTTCCAGACATATAAAGAACATCTCCTAACGATTTTTCTATGATTTTATATGCATTTTTAAAGTTCAGGTCTGCACATAAAATGGTTCCAAATAGCATGCTGTTAAAACGAATTTACTAACTTATCATGCTGTTTTGACCCACTAAATCTCATAACCAGCCTCACATGACTAAATATGAAATGTAATATGCGTAACAAGCTTTTCAACAATATAAGGCTCGTCTTCTAACTCCCAATAACGAATTAGATATGACCTTTACAAGATGACTATCTAAAGCTGTCAAAAGTGAAGAATTTCATACCATTTGACTGAATTCAAGTTTCATGTAGGCATTTTATCAAACACCTTGCAGGCACTACACAACATCAATTTTCTCTAACACTACCAAGTGTTTATAAACCCTTGATTCTTGCTAGATTGACAATTATCAACATCAAACTTCTAAATTAATCATGCATTTAGTATAACAAGTAGTTAAACACTACAAGAACAACAAAACATGACCAATTTCACACATCTTGGTGTATACACTAATTTCTCAACAAAACTCATTACACCAACAAGAATATAACTCATACCTTGTCTTAGATGAATAGATAAGGCTTAAAACCCAAAGAATCAAGCCTCAAATACTACAATTTGGTGGAGAATCGCATCAATTTGTGAAGATGATGAACTAGGTTACTCCTTTCCTTCTTCCCTTGTTAATGTCAACATAAAACACACAAAAATGTGTGTTTTGATCTTAAAATGCAGATTTTTTGTTATGTTAGGCTAGTTGTCAACTATAGTCCCTCATGTTTACCCCAAAGCCTTTTGTTATAAAAAAAAAACTCAACTAACCAAGTTAGTTTCTAGTGTTATTTCTCCATTATATAGATAATAACATTCACTAGGTTATTTCCATATTAGAACATACCCCACATTCTTATTGTCTAACTCCCGTTTTATTATTTTGCTAATCGTGCCTAGTGGTGTAACTAGGCAAAAATGGATTTTTGGGGCTTTACACAGGCACACCTTTGTAACCCTTCATCCTCACAAGTGTTCTAATGTTCATATGATCTTGACCCAAAATCATTGTTGGATCCTTCCTCAAATCAGGATACTTGTTGTTGAAGATCATCATGAGAAACCTTGGATATAACATAAACTTCTTGTTCTTTAAACCCTTCAACATCTCGAGCATATGATCCAAAATCATTCCAGAACACATTAAATGGTTTGTTGAGAGTCAACGCAACCATTAATGAACTTAGACTTTTCCTCATTACGTCATACCCACCGCTAACACAACCAAACACATGAATGATCACGTGTGCAAAATACTTAAACTGCACACTGAGCTTTCCTTTGTGCATCGCTCCATCTGTGATCGGACCTTTATACTTCATCCTAAGAAAGCAAGCCCTCTGCTCGGTCCACGACAACACTCTGGGATCAGTACTAACTTCAAACTTAATCTTCAACGCCTCTCTGATGTCATCTTCTGTTATGAACATCTTCATCCCTTGAATATTGCTTTGAATAACAGTTTGATCTTCCCAGAAATCGTATCTAGCATTCTTATAAAAATCCTCCACAATGTCTTTATAGATAATGGCTGGTGTAGCTAGAGCATGAATAATTCGGCTTCGTCTTAAAAAGTCCACAATTCCAGAAAATTCAGTATTCTTCAGCACGTCGCCAACATATGCACAACAGTTATGCGATGGTTCGAACGACCAAGCTTGTGGAACATTCTCTGCTTCTGGAACTGGATCTGGTACAACATTCTCCACTGGTAATTCAACATTCTCGGGTTGTTCAGGCATCTGCAAATCAAAAATCAGAAAATACGTCAAAACACAAAAACGACAAATTTTAAAAATTTTAGGTTTTGAAAGAATTCCACATTCGCCCACTTTTAATGGTCGAATGTGAGATTAAATGGTTCGAAAGTAGAACAGTAGGTTCGAATGTGGAAATAGATGAGATAAAAATCACATTCGCCCTTTTAAATTCACCTTCGTCCTCAGTTTTCTACATTCGCCCGTTTAAATTTGGACGAATGTGAAACTGGTTTTCCCTAAAATTTGAAAATCTGTAAACTTGTGTTTAAACTTCTGATTTTGATTCATTTGTACCCTAAAATGGCCGACTAAACCTATTATACCATCAATTGATATTAACATTCAATTTTTATTGGTTTTCATAAGGAATTAGGGTTTAGAACCCACGAATCAATCGATTAACATCATAAACGACGAAATAACCTAATTCCTGTTAACCTCTCCCCCTAAAACTAATAACAATTGAATCCTCATCAACAATTTGGATTAAAACAGCCTAAATTGTTCCAGTTGAATAAAACTAGGGTTCAAAACATAGAAACCCAATTCTGATCTTATCCCATGTCCATTACCTGTTAAAATTAGGTTAAAACAATCAGTAATGAGCAGGGAACAATATTAGAAGGCAAAAGAAATCAGGGCAACAAGTGGAAACTTAGCACCCGAAAGTGAAAATTATAGTGTAAAGCCACTTTCGCCCAAACTAAAATGCACGAATGTGAAAATTTTTCCACATTCGACCCATTTAAGGGGGCGAATGTGAAATGGAAAAATTTGAAAAATTTGCCAAATCACGAATTCGAATCCCGTTCAATATTTTTCAACCCGTTAAGTCTCAAACACTCATAAAATCATTTTAGAATGATACAAAGCCCAGATGGTTTCATCAAATCTCAGAAATTTACTATCAAACACCGTCGGTTGTCTAAAAATAAAGCAGAAATGCAAAACTTTTTAGTTTTTCTGAAATTTATATCAAAACACACCTAAAATCTTTTTGAGTTTTTTATCTTTTTGACAATGAAACTAAAATGCATCAAAGTAAATAAAGCAGTAAACATTTTGTGATGTCCGGTAAGAGGATCATATCAGTTGTTTGAGAAATCTGATCACAGCGTTGATCTTTTTGTTTATATATTATCATTAGAAGCAGTATGTGACACGGTAACTGCTGATATTGTGGTCCACATAAGCTCACATGCAGACTATTACGCAATGCTTTAAAATGATACGATTTAGGTGTATTATACTAACACGTTGTGGTTCCCACACACACGACATACTCTCGTATCAAGAAATTGCACAAAGCTTCCTCGTAACGCGTGATTATGCCATAGTTATCCGTTGAAGTTACAAGATATATAGCACAGAGGTGTACATGTCAGCAAACGAATGCAGCAGAGTAACATGTGCATATATACCAGGTTGAGGCTGATATCAACTACTGATTTGCACCAGTATATTGATACGATGTAATTATGATCTTTGATCAGTAAAAACATGAAGTTCCTTAATTCGGTAACTTTCGGTTTTGGCATTTAAGCTCTTTTTAGCAAATATTCTGATGAAACTAGGTCCGTAAATTAATACGACAAAAGTTTAATCAGAATATCCCGGATAACAATAACATAACGACCCGAAACCTCAGATTTTGGCAATCATATCAAACGAAATTACGGTACTAAGACCATATGCCCATGAGGTGTTCAGCCACGAACGCGTAGTTCGTTATGTTTGTATCACTAATGCACGCAATTTTTAGTCTACGAAGCCTATCAGCATATCACACGTAATCAATACACGCCTCATATTACTATACATATCTTTAGCCTGTGTCAGATCCCCACTGATGTACTATCATTTCCTCTTTTTATCCTGGAAATCATTTTTGGTTTTTCTAATTTTTATGACTTTTTGAATTTTTCAATGTTTTTGGTTTTTCTGATAAAAACGACTCCCCCTAAAATATAAAACATATTTTTGGGTTTTTGAAGATAAAAACGACTCCCCCTTTAAAGAAAAATTTAAAACTAAAAAGCGATAAACTGAGGTGCTGATTAGTCCTGTTTTTCTTTTATGTTATTAACATTTAAAAGATACTCAAATCGGGATCTGTCAAAAGCTTTCGTGAACAAATCTGCACGTTGATAGTCAGTATGGATTTTGACCATATCTATCAATTCTTTAGTGTAACAATCACGGATAAAATGGTATTTAATCCGGATACGTTTCGCCTTAGAATGATTGCCCGTATCTTTCGGGCTTCATTATCACAGTGTATAGGGGTTTTAAGAAACTGCAAACCGTAATCCACCATCTGCTGTTGGATCCAGAGCACTTGCGAACAACAACTCGAGGCTGCAATGTACTCGGCTTCACAGGTAGACAGCGCGACCGAGGTCTGCTTCTTATATTGCCAGGTGACTAACCTGCTCCCTAAAAACTGGCATCCAGCTGTCGTGGATTTGCTATCCTTGTCATAGCCACCCCAATCTACATCACTAAAAGCGATAAAATCAAAATCATCATCATTAGGGTACCAAAGTCCTCTCGAGGGACAACCCTTCAGATATCTAAGGATACGCTTGACCGCCGTCAGATGACTTTGTTTCGGCTTCGACTGATAACGAGCGCAGAGACATGTTGCGAACATAATGTCTGGCCGAGATGCGGTAAGATACATCAGAGATCCGATGATTGCTCTGTATGTAAACGGGTCCGTCAGCTCCCCCTTAGCGTCAACTCCAATCCCGTGATTGGGTTGAATCGGGGTATCCATCGGCTTGGAATCCTCCATCTGGAACTGGCTCAAGACTTCGGATACGTATTTCGTCTGGTGAATGAAGATCCCCGTTGGTCTTTGATCCACCTGCAAGCCGAGGAAAAACTGCATCTCCCCCATCGCACTCATTTCGAGCTTTTCCTGCATGACAATTTCAAACTCCCTGCACAAAAGTTCGTTAGTTGAGCCAAAAATTATATCATCAACATATATCTGAACTAGAAGCAAATCATCTCCTGTTTTCTTCGTGAACAGGGTGCAATCGACGAGTCCGCGCTTAAATCCCTCATGAGGTACGTACTCAGCTCCTCGTACCACTGGCATGGAGCCTGGTGTAGACCATACAATGCTTTGTTCAATACGTAAACCTTATCCCGGTGGATAGGGTCCTCAAAGCCCGGTGGTTGCCCGACGTAAACCTCCTCTTTGACTTTCCCGTACAGAAATGCACTTTTGACGTCCATCTGATACACCTTAAACTTCTTGTAGGAGGCAAACGCTAGAAACATTCGAATTGCCTCTATGCGTGCCACAGGTGCATATATTTCATTGTAATCAATCCCCTCGATTTGATGAAAGCCTTGTACGACCAATCTGGCTTTGTTTCGTACAATCACTCCTCGATCATCTTTCTTACACTTAAACACCCATTTGGTGCCGATCTTCTTCCGTCCTGGAGGTAAATCAGTGAGCGTCCAGACTCCCAACTTCTGAAATTGTGACAACTCCTCCTGCATCGCTTCAACCCAGGCGTCATCCAAAAGAGCTTCTTTATATGTCCGCGGCTCGACATGCGAAACATAACATGCAAACGACCAATCATTCTGACTACCAGATTTTTGTATTTTTGCATATAAAGCTAAAGCACCAAAACTTTCTGGTGAATTGACACTTCTCAGCTGTCCTCTCGTCATCACACTGCTTCCAGGGTCACCAATAACTTGCTCCAGCGGGTGAATACGATGAATCCGAGATTCCGGATGTTCAGGTACAGTAACTCCCGTCTGAATAGTCAAGTTTTCAACTGCATCCAGATCATGACCCGTGTTAGACGATGAAGCAACATCTGGATTTGGGTTCACTGGCGGTGCCACTGGCTCTGTTGCATTTTCAAGAATAACTTCTTCAAATTCTCCATCATCTTCCGATTCTGAAGTATCTAAAGTTGTGGAAGCCTCTTGAAACACTTCTTCCTCCGGTACAGGAACATTGGTATCATTAGAAGTTGTTGGAGGAGTTACGGTGATCGGACGCACCAACGGTGAAGTCGCTGCGTTTTCACACTCGTAAAGTAATCGAATAACAGCCTCTTCAACCAAGTTATCTAGATTGAATGATTCAAAGAAATCTTTGTAATCAAACATCCAATCAGGACCAATCCCTTGCACATTCTGAGTATACCGTTGAACTTCTACGTTAGCCCAATCCTCCACCTGATGAGTTTTCTTGTTGTATACCCGTTTGAGCGGGGTTGCATATCCAACAAAGTATCCTCTTCAGCTTTCGGACTAAACTTCTCGCTTGGATTCAACATAGTGCATGGTGCCCCAAAAGGTTCTAGATACTCCAAGTTCGGCTTTCTTCGATGTAACAGCTCATAAGAAGTTTTGCCAAACTTCTTCACCGTTAAAACCCGATTAAGTGTATAATTTGCTGCATAAATCGCCTCATTCCAGAACATTACTGGAAGATTCGAGTCTGCAAGCATTGTTCTAGCCGCTTCAATTAGAGTCCTGTTTTTACGTTCAGCAACACCGTTCTGTTGTGGGGTATACGGAGCCGAGTATTCATGATGAATTCGTTTGTTTGCACAAAGATCATCCATCTTGTCATTTTTGAACTCCGTCCCATTATCACTCCTAATTCTCTTGATCTTGAGATTGTAGATATTCTCTAATCGAGTGAACAGAACTTTTAGATTATCAAAGGTGTCACTTTTATGCTGCAAACACATCACCCATGAAAATCTTGAGTAGTCGTCAGTGACAACTAAACAATAAAGCTCTCCAAGATGACTTTTGCGTTTGACAGGTCCGAATAGGTCCATGTGCAATCGCTCAAGTGGCATCTCAACAGAGTTAACTTTCTTCACTTTGTGGGACTGTCTGTGTTGCTTTCCCTTCTTACAGCTCACGCACTTGTCATTCAAATGGAAATGCTTCACATTCACGCCATCGACAAGTTTATTCTTCACTAGATGATTCATTTTCCTCAAATGAATGTGCCCCATTCTTCGGTGCCACATTATCGATTCCTTCTCGGTCCCTTTTGATAGAAAACATGTTACTTGCCCCTGGGTTGTCAATGCCTTGTACATATCAAGAATATAAAGATTGTTGACGCGAGGTGCCTTTAACATAACCCACTCTTTTGGAATTTCGAAGCCCGGTTTGAGGATGTAGCAAGATTTGTCATCAAAATAAACAGTGAATTGTTTGTCACAGATTTGACTGACGCTCAACAGATTATAGTCTATCTGCTTCACATACGATATCCTCTCAAAGCTCACAATCCCATTACTCACACTTCCTTCCATCGTGATATATCCTCCCTTATTTCCAGCAAATGCAACGTACCCTCCGTTTATGTTCTTCACATCAAACAATAAAGCTAAATCCCCGGTCATGTGGCCTGAAGCTCCACTATCAACAATCCAAAGACTACTAATAGGGCTTGCTAAAGCTCTCTGCACACATCAAGTAACACAGTTAGTTCTTTCGGGGGACCCAAGCCTGAGTGGTCTTGGGTCTTTGAATAACATTGTTCAAAGAATCATTCACTTCATCAGTTTGTTTTGGATCAATCTTTTTAGGATCATTCAAAACATTTTCAACTTTTTCATTTGACTTTGAAGTTGAGGCTCCCGGAGTACCGTTTGGTGTCCAAGACTGTTCCGAACGTTTCAAGATACGAATCTGAGATTTTGGGGTCTCAGTCGTTTTCTGAACATTGTTCGCAAATGAAACCTTCTTGGGTACCTTCTCTGATTTAACAGATTTAGGTCCAACATTTGACTTGACAATAGGTTTTTGTGGAACCCTTTGCCTATCATTTGTTGTGTTCACCACTGGTTTTCTCCACGGTTTTTCCATAGCAATCCGGATACGACGATCATACTGAAATGGACGATCATTCCTCTTTTGATAAAAGTTGTTTTGATTATAAAATTGTTGTTGTTGAGGAACAAAACGCCTTTGTTGTGGATAGTAATGATTATCAACCGGTTTCCTCATGGATTGCCTCACTTCAACTTCGTGCCTCTTGTGCCTTACATACGGGCAGTAAGCAAGTAAATGCCCTCTCTCCCCGCATTTAAAGTATGCACGGTATTCCTCAAAAACATTGGGAGCATTCGGTTGAGCAAATGTTCTGACAGGATATTGATCTTTATACTGTCTGTGCCTTACACTCTCAGGAAGTGGACCTTTCGAGTAGGCTGGCTCATGAAAACCGTTTGCTTTGTTTTTGGGTTTAATGAATTGGGTGACATGAACCTTTGGTTCTTTCGGAACATCCAAATACAACTTCTTTAAAATTTCCGGTGGAATTTCATTTGTTCTCTCATGTTTTGGAAACCAAATAGTGCTTTCTTGCCAAATTTTATCAATTTTAGAATAGTTAGCAATCTTAATTGGATATTCCTCGTCAGAGATGATCTTATCGGATCCTTCCATCCGATAAAACACCTTGACAGGTTTGTCACTCATTTCTTTCTTAACTTCTTTCTTTTCCGGCTTTTTCTCACGATGTGCGTTAGCCATCGGATGCACATGCTGAGACAATGACACTGATTCAGTAGTAATGATGTGATTTTCTTTTGGAATATCACACGCATTAACACTTTTGTCACTCTTAGTATCACTCTCAGAGTCTGAATCAGCATTTTCAACTGTTACCCCTTCATCGTTCAAACCTAAAATCGGCCTCACATCGGAATGAGGATCACCAACACTTGAGGTATTGGATTCATTTTCCGATGATGAGTCTGATTTTACTGAGCTCTCCGGTGTCACTTGATGACAATTATGGTTTTCAAAAAGCACCGGAGATGGCACAGACGTATAATTTGTGGTTTGATCATCAATGATGTGATCAACAACATAAGCAATATGCTTATAACATTCCAATTTCTTATTGACCTTTTCAGCAAAACACTTAATGGTGGCCATTTCCAACTTAGTGTTCTCAATTTCATTAATATAGTTGTTAATTGCTAATTGTTTTAATGAAAGAGTTTTCTTAAGGTCGGAAATGTCCTTTTTATACCCATCAAGTACTTTGTTAAAAGCAATCAATTCTTTGCGAGCAGACTGACAGTTGATTATAGCACTATCACGTTGAACGCGAAGTTCTTTGTTTTCATCAGTCAATCTGTCACAAGTTCCACAGTACTTATCACTTGTAACATCAGTGCTAGATTCAGAACTTACCTGTTTAGGAGGATCTGTCATGGCCATCAAAGCAAAATGAGCTTCCTTCCGAGCGAAAAACTTTGAATAATTGATTCTGGTGAAAGCGTCATCTATTATGCATGACTTCCTCGTCTTCAGAAAATCTGCTTCTGCCAGCAACTAATCAATCTCGTCATCCAAAGATGTAACACTAGCCTCTGAGTCTGATTCACTGTCTGAATCTGAATAAACTGACTCACACTCCTCAGGAACATCAGAAACTGTGTCAATCACCACTCCTGAACTTGCTTCCTCAGCCTGAACTTCAACAGTCTCAGTCTCCACATTCATCTCATCAACAGATTCATCAACTTCACTCTCAGTTTCTTCAGTTTTATCAACTATTACCGACTCCTCAATATCAACCTGTCGGGCAACACAAGCAACATTCCCACCAGTAGTTATCTCCTCAACACAAATTTGCATCCCAGACCAGTCAAACCTTTCATCCTACTGGATCACCAAAGCTTGATTCTGATTTGTATTCTGTGGCTGCTCATTTGGTGTAGTGATTGGTATAACTGTGTTTGTGTTATTTGGTGAGTGGTTTTGATTCTGGTTGGTTGTGTTTGGTTGTTGTTTGAGGTGTTTTGTCGGTTTTGGTAATTGTTTTGGTTTTGATAGTTGTTACCTTGGAAAGAAACTTGGTTTTGGTTTTGTTGTTGACGGTTCTGGTAGTTTGAGTTGAATGGGTTTCTGTTACCTTGCTTAGGTGGCTGAGTGCATTCTCTTTTAAAGTGACCCTTGCCTCCACAGTTAAAGCATGTAACTTTCTCCTTGTTGAAACCATAGGTTGTGTTCGGAGAAGTTCCCAAATCAGTCCTCCCGATCTTTTCAATAAACTCGGTTGCCCTTCTCATAATACTCGCAAAAGCCCACTGGATGTCAATCAGCTCCATCTCCTCTTTTGTCGATTTATGCATAGTCTTCATTGGTCAAGTTGTTATTCCCAATTTGACTTGCAACTAAACCGTTATATGATGAAACCATTGCTGAGACTAAAGCAATATGTTGCTGAGCAACTTCCACAGTCACATTACCCAAATTGGATGTCTCCAATACCACCGGTTGCTGATTGGTTTGGTTCACTTGATTCATGTATTGTGGTTGTTGAGGTGGTTGTTGTGGTTGGCTAGCAGTATAGAATGCTGCTTGCTGCATCGGAGAGAATGGTGAAATGTAAGAATTTGTGTATTGTTGTGGTGGTGGTGTATATGATGGTTGTGAATAGGATGAGGTTTGTGCTAGGTAGTTGATGGGTTGTTTCGGTGGTTCCATGACACTTGAAATACAGGCTATGTGAGGTGCCACTGTACCACCAGCACTCGAGTTTCCCATTGTTGCTGAAGTACCACCATAATATAACTCTGGGTTCTGAGGAATCTGAGATCTTTTGGCTTTCCTCTTCTCCTCGAGTTCATTATTCTCCAGCTTCTGAACAAACTCGTTGATAGTCCAATATTTGTAAGCATCCTTCTCTTTGAGAACCTCGACATGTTGATCCCAGTACGGTGGTAATGCATCTGCAAACTTGTCGACCAGATTTGTCATAGGGATCTGTATATCATAACTAGACAATTCAGTTAGTAAATGACAATATCTAGGAGTCAACTCTTTTAATGTCTCGTTCCTGACATAAGTAAAGTTCTCAAATTCTTTTCTCAACTCCTCCATCCTCAACCTTCTCGTCTTTTCATTACCATCATGACGATTCTTTAGCACATCCCATAACTGCTTCGACGTAGTGCACGATCCAAACTGATGTAGCAAATCGTTTGTGATCGCCTGAGTCAACTGGGAGTATGCTTTCTTTTCCACAGCAAATTTCTTCTTCTCCTCGTCTGACAAACTCTCCAAAGGAACAGGATCACCGGTGTTCTCCAGAATTGGTGCAACATAACCTTTTGCTATCATCTGCCACGCCTCTGTACCTTCCAACCCCATGCCTTCCAGATGAATCTTGAATTTCTTCTACCACTGGTAATACTCGTGCATCTCCATTAGCTTGGGTGGCCGATTCCCGCTACCTGAAGATAAGTCATTTATTAGTGTGGAAATAGCATTGGTAGTTTGAGTGTTTACCACCGCAGCTGCTACTCCCCAATAGTCTGTCACAGGTTGTGGTGGTGAAGGTGCAACACTCTGAGGCATCGAGCTAGTCATCGCTAAGTAATTGATCGGTTGCGAAGACTGAGTGCTCGATTTCTGGGCTGCCACTGTCCATGGATCCATCGTCACTTGCTGTTGTTGTTGTGTCGTTGCTGGTCTCGGTGTAGTTGGAAAATTCCACATGATATTCACGAACTTCGAAATTCATGAAACTTAGAAAATTTTCCAAACACACTTCTACTTTCGCCCTTCTGGAATCTACTTTCGTCCAAAATGTCTACTTTCGCCCACTATTGTTGACCCGAATGTAGAACAGTAACCAGAATGTAGAATATCCTAAATCCCTTTCCACTTTCGTCCAAAAGATATCACTTTCGTTCACTCCAGTTCCACATTCGCCCGCCCGATAAACCGAATGTGGAATCTTAGACCCGAATGTGAAAAAAATCAGCACAACAACCTAGGTTCGACCTGAATAATGCTACGTTCGTCCAAAAACAAGTCAGGTTCGCCCTAAACTGGTCCAGGTTCGCCCACTCTCTCTAGATTCGCCCAAAACATCTTTGAAAAACGGTTACACTTTGAAAAACGGTTATTTTGATCTGAGATTTTCAAAAGTTTGTGGATTTTGATGTTCTTAATCAGGTTATGATTCGGAATTGATTTGGAACAACTTTAATTCTTGGAAAACTTGATTTTAACCACGAATTCAAATCAAAAACCTTCAAAATCAATCAAAAACCATGTTCATTCAAAAACAGATGAAATTTGATCAAAATTAAGTCCAAATCAGCTCTGATATTATCAATTTTGTTGTTGTATGATCCGTATAGCTTTGATACCACTTTCTAGATGAAGAATTTTAACTAAAACAGAATATTATGATCATACAAGTCACAATTCCAGGTGCGAAAACCCTAAAATTGAACAAAACGATAATACGCAAATCACAACACGTAAGACACCTTTTCAATCACCATTTTTATAGATAACTTGATCAAAATATGTTTACAATGACCTTACAAGTTAATCTAATTCAACATAAAACACTTTCACTCTAGAGAGAAACCTGACCACAAAACACACACTCTTCAAAACTATTGTAACCAACAAAATGAACAAAACATATATATAGTTGCTGCACATTCGCACGTTTCTATGGTGCGAATGTGGACAAAGTCCACATTTGCCCAGTTCATAAGTACGAATGTATTTTCTGATCTTCAGCAATCTACCTTCGCCCAGTCAGTATCTTCCTTCGCCCTTTCACTCACACATTCGCCCAATCTTATTGACCTTCGCACCTTCAGAAACATCAACTAACACTTGTTAAAAGCCTAATCCAATCATTAGTCGCAAAACGTGCATCTACAAAAGTTGAAAAAATGATCAAAACTCAGATAAAGTTTAGACCAAAGGTAGTGAGAAATAAAGGTCTGGGGTTTGTGGAAATTTCACCACCCTTTAAAGAAAATTATTCCTCAATCCCCATGTCGGATGAAGAATTGTTGGCTCTGCCTGTTAACGGATACGGTCCTCCAATAGAAGAGCCAACTAGTCGACCATCTAGGGATCAAGTTGAAATCTCCAAACTTGAATCGGCACCCATCCGAATCTCTAAACCTAAGAACCGACCAACTAAGCAAGAGCAAGCCCCATCAAAAACCTTTGTCAAGTCTCAAGATGCTTCAAAGCAGACTAAGACATTAAACTTTGAGAAAAATAAAGAAACTGACAGAGTTTTTGATGTGAAAAGAGATGAATTCCAAGTTCCCAATGACTCAGCTGAATAAAATAAACTGTTGAGGGAAACTGTTTTAGACACTGAATCGAAAGGTCAATCAGACTCAAATGTGCCCATTGAGTTTGATTTCATAAATAAAATCAATAAATGTTTTGGAAAGTACAAGGCACAATTGGCCGCTGAATCAGCTGCCCGATCAACTTCTGAAAGTGACTCCAAATGCGGATCACCTGAAACAATTGAATCTGAGAAATCAGAAACAGTTGCATCTAGTGAATCTAGCTGTGAGTCCTCAAGAGCAGATGAGTGAACAGGGGATTCAGTAGATCCACCACAAGTTTCTAAATCAAGTGGCTCGACTGAATCAGCCGTCACACCCCCGACTGAGCCAAAATCTGTTGAATCTGTGTGCTCAAGGCCAGTCGAGACTAAACAAGAATGTGAGGATCCCTCATCCAAGACTGTTGGCATGGGTGTGGTAAAGCCAATAGTCCCTGATTTTAAATGTATGAATGTTACTAATGCTTCTACCTCATGTACAGCTAAAGTTAAGGTAGAGGTTAAGGTTGAGGGGGGTGATATTGCTTGATCTGAAACAGCTAATGTTTGTTCGAAAACATCAAAATTATCTGCTAATGCTGTACCATATGTGAAAAAGACCGTTTCTGAGCTATCTGTTAATGGCACAACCGATAAATACGTGCCACCAAGTAGAAAAACTACCCGTGCTAACTCTTCTGAACAGGTTCCTGAAATTAGACAGAAAGCTCAAAAACAGTCAACATCACAAGGACAATCTTGTTCACACGAGTGTTCAAGATGTTCTAAGCAGAGTAGAAACTTTAAGAAGTCTGGAAACAAATCATCCAACATATCCCATCACTCACATCCCTCAGTGGGATCAAACAGACCGAGATTGGGTCCTTATGCTAAGAAGCAAACATGTTACTCTTGTGGAAGACCCGATCACATAGCAAGAAACTGTGCACATTGTCCTTATGTGCCTTATTACAGACAAAATCAGTGGGTGTTACCTAGGGATAACTATTACTCCAAGCCAATGAAGGTTGAGAGACCTAAGGCAAGGAAGAATGGGATTCCCAAAGTTAAACCTGGATGGAAACTGGAATGCTGCCAAAAACAAGCGACATGTTGTTAAACCACAGAAATCAAAACAACCTGAAAAACAGAAAGCTGCTACTCCGAAAGTATCAAAACCGCTTGTTAAGCCTAAACAAGCCTGGAAAACAAAGGCGGCAGCAACACCTGGTCTAAATGAGAAGAAGGACATGTGCTTGAGGGAAGTGTCCTACGTTGACGCTTCAGGAGTGCCCAACACCGCATAACCTGGGTACCAATGTTCAACTAATCTCCTTTCTTAGTGCAGGGACATCCAAGGAGGATTGTCGATGACCACTGGTATGTTGATAATGGTTATTCCACGCACATGAAAGGTGACATCTCTCTGTTATACATTTATTTTAAATTCTTAAACAGTGAGTATGTTTCCTTTGAAGGAGAAAATGGAGGTAAAATCAACAAGTGAGGTACGCTCAAAACCTAATGCATTGAATTTTGAAAGTAATTGGTCTTTAATTCGAGAATGGTTTTAGAAAAAACACCATAAGATTTTTCTTAGTTTTAGTCATGTAAATTTGTTCTTTAAAATTTCAATTTTAAGCACAAATTTAGGGGGATATATCCTCAAAACACTAAGAAAAATACAAAAACAATAGAAAATTCCAAAAATGAGAATTTCATGGTGCGAAAAAAGAAGAAATGAGAGTACATCAGCTGTTGAGTTGTCACACTCTAAAATCGAAAAGAAAACTAAAATAAGTGTGATTGTAGCTCCATTATATGATGTACTGGCAGGCAAACCACACAACGAACTCAGTCCAAAATTAATGCTAAAGATAAAGGACTGTGTAATTTGTGGGGAACACATCATCGGCGTATGATCTTATGGTCTTAAATCTTGCGTTGATAGATTGCCAAAATCTGAGATTTCAGGTCTTTAAATTGTTGATACATCTGGGGATGTCCTTGATGCCCTTCTGCTGCATCCAGGTATATGCTGACCCAGGCACCGCCAGGACGTCTTAAAAGAGCAATAAGGAAATGCCAAAACCCAAATTCTCAAAGAGAATTCAAGCTAAAGGCATAAATCAAAAGCCTAAAGCCATGATCATACCGAAAAATTGGTATTTGCCCTAACCCTGGTCGAGAGTTCATTGGTTTCTCTGTTGCATCCAGATATATGCAGACCTGATCACCGATGATATTGACCTTGTAATTCATATAGATGTCAACAATATACTCACCTTTTGTGAAGAAGCTTTGTGCATACCTTGATCGCGAGAGTATGTCATGATGTGGGACACACAGTTACTTCAGTATAACACACGTTAAGAAAATAAGAAAAATAAAGGACTTGAAGACGTGTGTGTATGTTTGTTTAAGTGGATAAACGATGTTGGTAATCGTCTTGGACTGCTTTCTGGCACTTTAATAAGGTTATCAGAACGAATTTACTAACGGTGTGTTCTAGTTTTACGAAGCTGATATGATCTTCTTGCACATGATTCTCACAAAAAGATGCATTTTAAATAGTTTGAGGTTATTTTTGTTTGTTTTCTTTTATAAAAATTAACCATTCTTGAGGATTTGACCGATTCTCGAACAAAATTCAGGTTTTTAAAAATTTAAAATGGAAGTACACTGATGTACTTGGTGTTCATATGTATTCCGGACCCTCTGTTGCATAAATTTTTTGCTGACAAAATTCTAAGAATTTGCAGAATTTATTCAAATCAAGAAACAAGGGTTGATGAAGAATGAAAGACTTTGAGTTGCTGACAAGCATGAATCAGCACACTGAGAAGATGTACCTGAGTCAGAAGAACCTGGAGTTAATCATCTTTTGACAATGAAAGTACAACTGAAGAAGTACCTGTGAAGTTGCTTGAAGGAGAAGATTGACAAAGAAAAGAGCTTCTGAGAATCCTCCTCTCACGTTCTCTTTTAGCAAGATGTTCAAGCAAAAGCTGATAATGATGAAGCTGTGAAGCCACCTCCAAGAGAAGATAAACGAACCTAAGATTGGAATATCAAGATCTGAAGATTCTTCCTACTAAGCCATGATAAAGACAGCATAAACCTAGGGGGTATTATAAGGCCCATAAATTGTGTAGGTTTACGCTTGTCTTTATCAAGCAAGTTTATTATCATTGGGCATAGTTTAGTTAATGGGCTTGGGTTAGGCCATGTGGGCTAAGGCTTTAGTGGACCCTATATAATGTTTTGTTCTAGTTCATTTTAGGGTTAGACATAATAGACATTAGACAATCCTCTCATTTGTAACTCTAGAGCCACCACCTTGTACCAAACAATCCTAGAGATTGTGTGCAAGGTGAAGCAGCAATACAAGGGATTTCATCGTGTTTTAATCTTTTATTCTTCACATTCAATCTTGTTTTCCGCACTCGATTGTTTGTTTGATACCCGGTAGAGAAGATACTGGACTTACAAAGATGGAACGCCTGATTAATCTTCTAATGAAGGAAAGAGCCTTAATGGACTTTTTCCTAGTCAATTCATTCTATACAACTCTTGTCACCCTGTTCAGAAGCTCGAAATTAGAGAACACTTGGGGAACCATGCAGGGCAAATTATTATTACGGGTGCACACATAATCGTAATTTGCGGTGCATGAGTATCTTGGTGAACACTACGTTTCGAGTCGATGATCGCGGTCCATACCGAGTTTTCCTAAATTCGTTATGTGGAACTTGCGCTCCACATCAACCGCATGTTGAATAGGGAATTTCTTGATAAACACCCTATGATGTGTAACTCTTCCATGATCGTAGAAGTTCCTAGCGTTCGCTTCTATCATTTGAGTCGAACAAGGCGCGACGTCTATGCAAACAAAATTGTCCCGCACCATGTTAGGCTCTAACTTTCCAAAATCCCAGTTCTCATATCAATTTCAAGGTGCCTACACACTCAATTCCATTCGTTGGAGTGATGACGTAAGGCACATCTGTTGTTATCCATTTGCATTTGTAAATATAAGAGCTACCTTGTAGCGCTTTAGTCATTCCATGACTCCGTAATTTCCTCCCACCCGATGCCCACGAGAATTATTATTAACCTTGTTTGAGATTCTGAAACTCGTATGCTTGTGATACGCACACATATAGGATGCTGCCGTGGAAGGTTTCAATTCTGGAAGCCAATTTTGTTTTTCTAGACTTCCGCCTAATCATCCAAAGTGGTGTTTTGTAAAACCTCCCCTTATAAGTGTATCCCTCATCATCTTGCACGACTAAAGTATCCCAAGTTTTGCAGACACACCTTATAGTCGTTGGGACTCCAACCGGATAGCTGGATATCTTAAGCGGTCTTGCCATTTCTCCCCTGACTTATCCTCTCCTTTGTCGATTGATACTTCAAACCTGCCTTTCAAGTTTCAATTATTGGCCGCATACACTACATAGAACTCAGTTTCTCCGTTAACTCAATCTGAGCTATGTGCAATCCTCGGTGATCCTCTATTAACATAAAACTAATTTCCAAAACCTATCCTTTTGCCCTTCCTATCCATTCGGCCTTTTGGTCATAAACTCGCCCAACATTGGATTCATACAAGAAACCATTTCCCCTTACTTGTGGAATGCCATAAGTGCAAATCACGTAACAAAGGGCCAGACATTTTTTGGACACATAATATTGGTTAACAAAAAGCCTTTTTATATGACCGAATCAAATTGAGTGTATTCAGTACCAACCCTCGAGTTAAAACTTCTTCTTTTTTTCTCTATGAAAGATCACTTACCATAAGGTCGTACACTTTAAGTGTCTAGAGCTGGAAACTCAAAATGTTAGTAAAGATGTGTGTCGTTGAATGCACAAGCTTTAAACTCTATACACGTCATTTTAGAAAAGAAGTCGTTGCCGAACGTTTTACCACAAATTACGTTTTCTAGAATACTAGTATGGTTCATTTCCAAAATTTCATTATACCACTCGATAATATGATTAAAATTTTTTGTACAAAATGGTAGGTGAAGATTTACAACGATTTTGAATCGTGAAAATTTACTTGTAGATAATCACCAAAGATGGAACCATCTAAAGGTTTATGTACATCGCCTCATGCCACTTTAGACCCTTGCAAAGTGCCTGCTCATCATCACGAAACATTGTAACTACTCATTTCTTTTATATTTCCACGTCATCCCTTCTTGACCGACCAACGCTTGTCCAACCCCTACATAATGTCTCCCGTACGCTTTTGTTGTTTCCTTGAACACCATAGATTGAAGCAAGTTACACTTGACTAATCTCCCAACGATTTTAATAACAAGCGACGCATTAGTTGCTTATGATAATCGATATAACAACATAACCTCATAACCTCTATATTCACTCTCCACGATGATACAATATGGTTAACCGTGCTTGTGAGCAGATGCCCCCTATCAGCCTATTAGTAAATACGTGCATGAGTGGACTGCTCTTGCTCAATACAAAGGACTGGGTTGTCCTTGATACACTTCTAAGGGACAGAAGGTCCTTGTCATCCCTCAACTGTGCATTAACATCCCAACAACTATCCATACTATAACCAGTTGCTAATAGACCCCCCCCCTCTTCAAAGGAACACATGTCAGTTGTAGAGCCGACATTTTGGTATTAACAAAATGAACATTTCAGGGGATGAACTCCATACGATTCCTTGCTCGATCACTGATGTCTGATTGAAATCTTCATGCAATTCTAAGTCAGACTCCCATCAAGTTCTAGTCCCTCCTCATTCCCTTAACCTTCTTAATGGATGCAAACATTGCAGGCGTCCATGCTCCAGTGTCTTCAAGCACTTACTTATAACATTGTTTCTTTGTTTCTGACAAAACTACCTGATACCCTAAGTGATCCTTTTACTGATGTTTTTCTGAGCCATGACACAATCCACATATGTCTCCATCTCACTCCCGCATTCTACTAGATGACGTCCGGGAAACCGTATACATTCAACAGATTTCTGTGATTAAATATTCTATAAATCTATCACGCAAAATCCTGAGTTCATACTTCAACCAATAACCCTTGAATCCCAAGCAAACACCATCCAGACCTGTTCTAGTGTCTATCACCTATGAACCGGTATAACGCTCGACACATGAAAGGCGTAGCACCCATAACTCTCGTTGATTTGTCATTCATTGACAGAGCTCACACTCTGTATTTTCTCATTTCCTATGCATATTGATTTTCGTACCTCACTGGGAACCCACTCGATTTCTTTATTGTGATGCAACCTCGCTCGAAACAGGTTGACCCCCAGGGGAAACGACTACTAGTGGTCGTAACAACTAGTGTTACCCCCTCACCAATCACAACTAAGTATTAGAAGAGGCATTGTACTTTCTTGAAATTGGACCCAATTGCTATCGGGCTATCGAATTTCCAAGCTAGAATGAAAGTTTGAATCTAAAATTCATTCGCTTAAATCGTTTACCTTCGTGCTTCTCCTTGCCCAAATCCCAAACCATATCATCGGTTGGTGAGATCAACAGTTGGAACGTACCTAAGCTGTAGCAAAATGCAAATCTTCATCGTAACTATCAAAAGACAAACGACCTCTACGATTTCTACTTACTAATAAAGTCGTCGCACTATCGTGAAATTTTCAAATGCAAAGAAATCCAATTACAGATTACTTAAACCAAATTTCAAGGACGAAATTCCTTCAACAGGGGGAGAATGTGACAGCCGACAATTTTCCAGGACAATATCCGTACGCTTAGCAAGATTCAGAACGTTTCAATTGCGCATTATTACAGTAACTATGTCATCCCGAGTCTAGTAAAGCTCAAACTGTTGCAGAAATTCAATAGATCAACCGTCTACGCATACAACACCCGAAATATCCAAAACAATTAGCATTGAACAATTAAGCCGATTACAAGCTCAACAGAGAGCAACAAAACGTCCAATTATTAAGTACAAACGAAACAAGACTACAATGTCCAATTGGAACACTATACAATTCCACATAGAAAACGAATGGTTATAAATCCACTTTTATGAATATTCGACGTGTCAAAACATTTAGTTTAACCATTGATCCATCTATACTATATTAATAAGCATATAGGAAGGGCAGAAATGGTCATTTGTCACATGTACAACACTTGAAAGCATGTTGTACAAGGATCAATGCATAAAAACTCTTAAACTTTTAAAGAGTGCAAGTTATGATGCATCATGTACAAGCCTTCAATACACAAATGTATTCCAAAAAAAAAACCCGGATACATTTCATTCCAACAAAGCAGATATGAATCTAGGGTTTCAAACCCCTCATTCCATTCATCCGCCTCCATCATCTCTCTCTCTCTCTCTCTCTCTCTCTCTCTTCAGGAGATTCTAATTTAGAGTTTTGTATTTGAAGAACCAGCTCTCCAATCATCATGTTAAGCATAAGAAGCAACTCTCTAATGGTGGTTCTTTGTTCTGCCAATAAAACGTTGGGGAATATAGGGTAACATGGAAGTGGTGATCTGGATGGGGTTTGCGGGTCTATAGGGGTTCATTTCTTGCAGATCTTCACCATATCTTTGTAGATCGAGGGCTTGGAAGGGTGCAACTCGAAGCACTGACCATCACCTCTGATATCATGGCATATCAGTATGTATACAACTTAAAATCCTACCAGTATTATGTCTAAATATCACTTGTCTAAATAGTTTTAATACTCAGGCTGTTTTGAACTGGTTAGGGGCTTCTATGAACTGCAGATTCGACTCTCTCTATCTCCCTCTGTCTCTCTCAGTGGAAACTCATTTGGAAATTAAGAGATTGTGACCTGCACGATTTTTTCGTCTGTTGGATCAAAAATATGGTATGGAATTTTTTTATCTAGGGTTTCTTTTTGTATGTTGATCTGGGATGTAAAAATGTTTTTCAAACTGTTAATTTTTAAAACAAAGGTTCTTAGAGATATTAAAGCAATGGATTTCTGATGAAATTTAAACTAGGGGTGAGCATATGTGTGGAACCGGACCGAACCGGTCATAACCGACCCAAAACCCGAAAAGGTGTGTTAATAAGAACCGAGGATATGACCAGAAGTTTCATTTTGGGTATTGGGTAAACTCGGTCTTGACAATTCGGGTATTGATGGAAGACCGAAACCGATGAAGAAGGATCAAATCTCATCAATTTTTTTTCAAGTTAAACAAAAATCCAGCTCACTGTGAAAAAAAAAAGAGACAAAAGAAGTCATGAACCAGTAATTTCAAACCACTGCATAATATATTTACAAAGTACACATGTATAATCTCAAAGAACATAGGAATGTTTAATTTGCAAATTGCAGAGAAGACTTATGGTGTTTCGTTGATAACTCTACTACTGGATAAGATAAACAGAAATCCAGATTGCTATTGCTGCACGTTTTTATTCACATTGTTTTCTGTTTTAACAACTTCGGTCTGGTTGTCATAAATTTGGTTAACCTATGTACAGACCACTGTGATTACGATGGATGTTCCTTTCCAGCCAAAGGCTATGGTAAGATCCCATCTCCTTAAATCATTTGATGTCTATATGGGTGAAGGTGTGACAGTCCGGTTTCATGATTCTCAAGTTATCTTTAACATCGTGGCCATGGTTATGCGCCTGGTGGTGACCCAGGCGCAGCGCGACCAGGGTTAATGTTAGTTTGCCAGAACATACTGCTGCAAATGATTTGTATTTCTTATGTTATTATTGCACTAGCTATAACACTGCACAGGGTTCTGATGTTATCTTTGGCACCGTTTTGCTTTTATAGTCCAAAAGCGCACCGTTTTCGACTTAGGGTGATGTATCATTAGGCAACTAATCCTTGGTACCTGTGTAAAATCAGCTTATGCGACTGTTTATCACAGTTTAGTGAGTTTAGTGACTAATATTTTAAAATTTATTATTGGTGAGGAGTTGTGTTGAGCAGCATATTGGGAGTACAGAAGCTGTGCATTGGGGAAGCTAATTGTCATGGGGTAAATCTTTTTCTTCTTACATATTTGCTTTAAATGAGATAATTTGGGCCATTATTTATACCATCAGTTATATTATGAAGAAAGTTCTTAGAATGATCGTTTGAAAGATGATTGAATCAAGGAATATTGGATTTGAATAATCCCAACCATCAGCAATTGGCCGCCATCAGTCTCAACTAACGAAATATGTGCTAGATGACCCACCTTTTAACATATTGGCTACCAACGGACTATGTCTAAAAAATATTTTCCATTTATGTAATCAGTCATTATTTTGTTAGTCATAGTCTGTTGGTGGCCAATATACTAAAAAGTGTGTCCGCGAGCACACATTTTGTTAGTTATGACCGGTGACGGCCAATTGCTAATGGTTGATATTATTTAAATCCAATATTTGAATCAATTTTTATAATAAAACAAGCCGTTACATATTGATTTTTTTCAACCGGTCAACGGGTTAAAACAATGATTAAAAAGTACTAAGAACACATTTGGGTGAGCAATTTGTTATGGTAAAATAATACAAACTACGAATATACCTTTTCGTCGCATTTGTATGCTTCACTCTTTATAAAACCAAGTTGGATTGACCTGTTTGGAGCCAAGTCAAAGTTTATTTCTCTTAGTATTTGTCTCAGGCCCGGTGTTTGGGAATCTGTCAGTCAATGTGAATGCCCTGGAGGTTGAGGAATTAAGTGTTCCTGATTATCTTCACTTAAAAGAAGAATTGGTTGATGGTAAGTACCAACAGAAGTAAATTTTATTTTAATTAATTATGCAGCAACAACAATAGCGGTTAATAAAATTTTGGTTTTTATTGGTAAGTACCGTTAGAAGAACTCCGGTTACTTGCTCCGGTCATAATTAGTGAGCTTGAAGAAGAAATTATCATCCGAAAATAAAGTTCTATATTTATATGTATGGGGTCTGTACGCCGTGGCCAATAAATTAGGGGATTCGGGATATGTTTTTATTTCGCAATATGTCAAACTAATGGATTCCAGATACTTTTTTTTAAAGTTTTTTACAAGTGACATAAATTCCATACATCTTTTGTTTTAGTTTTTTGTTACTTTGAATAACACATATTACGTTTATAAAAACTGACAGAAGAACACTTGTAAGCAGGCCAAATCTGATCCCAGCTTTGTGTAGGGACTAAATTGCTTTAATAATCGGTCCTATATTGTTCACCCACTCGCCTATTTGATCACACACATACACTTAGGATCATACATTGCTTTAATAAGACATAATCAACTTAAAACTCATCAATATGCTTCGATACCTTGCCCAAATGGTTATGATCGGGTCCTAAGTCACAAGGGTAGTCTAAATGTTGATAATGGTTCGAAACAAAGAGTTAAAGATTGATTAACAAAACTATTTTTATGAAACGAAGTTTATCCAAATAATGTTTCGACTAAGTCTTACAAACGGTGATCTTAGGATCGACCTTGCTAATCATACCCACGAAATTACATTGCAAACTCTCCATGAGTTTTTGACAAGCCTAGTATCAATCGCGAATGATCCAATCGAGCATTAAATCCAAGGCTTGGGAAGTGCAATGATTCGGCTATGACTAATAAACACATGTTATGATGAGCCAAAGCATGTGTTAATTCCATTATAATTCAAGGGATACTTAATATACATTATCCACGACACAAACACAAGGGCATGGCTCATTTGCACTAAAGACTAAAGCACATGAACGCCGAGTGAACAACTTGTATGATAAACAACCAAAATGTACAACTTACCGTGCTCTTAAGAACTCTAGGGCAACTATTGTTGGACGGTAACTATCACACCTTGTTAAGTTTCACTAGACCGCACATGACAATATCAGGTGAGTTTCATGGCCCCTTTTTACTGTTTTCATAGTTTTTTTTTGGGGGGGGGGGGGGACATGCATCTATACAAGTTACTTTCATTTAGAGTGAATTCTAGCATGACTGCAATTGTAAACATGAGACAATTGTTTCATGAGATCTCAATAGTCATCATACATACATTACACTGTAACCATGCAAAAGAGTGCTAGTATTCTATCATATTCACGTTGTCTTTATTGTATAATGCGCGAGGCACTACATGTTAGAGGTTTGGTTCTGGGCTCATGTTGGTACATAAATCTTGCCCTAGCTAGGCAATGATTGGTCAAACACGGATTCACTAATTGTGTGTGTGTTTTCCCGAACTTTCTAACGCGAATAATTTACAAAAATTCTCAACAATTTATGAGAATCACTAACGAATTTCCAAGAACAACTCACAGCGAGTCAACAAAACCTGTGAACTCACCAACTTTATGTTGACAAATCTTTCATGCATGTTTTTCAGGTCATAGATTTTCACGAATGGAACTTGGGATTCGAGCATGCGTTACAAGACACTATTTTCGCGGGGATTTTTATTTGAACTAGCAAGTATTACAAAGTTTGAGTGTAAAATCCTTAGATTTCAAAAACAGCAAATTTCACGAAATTGTAACTTTTGACAAGCTGAAATCAAAACTTATGTTTTATTTAGATGTTTCCTTGAATCTTGTGCTTGAACACCTTTCGTGTTACGTCTCGTGTTTTCGCCTTGGCGGGTTGTGACACCTGAGCGCCCAAACAGTCACATTAATTACAGACAAGTGCTCCAACGCCAGCCACACGAGCATGCGCCAAAAGCGAAAGAACTAAAACTTCAACAATATGCATCCTCTCACATGAAAAAAGAACAAAAACAAGAAGACCCATTAAGTCCAGCATCCCGAATGCAAAGCATACAACACACTTATTGGGGAGACTTGAAGAGATATGTACCCATTTGGCGCACAGTCCCACATCATACATCAGAATGGAATAATTAAATAGATCATTCTAGAAGGCCTTGTGCGCCACCTAGGACGTGCCAAGTAATGGAGAGACAATGAAATGGACATCAAGCTAATCAAAGGAGAGGATTCCGTGCTCCATGATCTCCTGGAAGGTGCAAAAGACAACAAGGACACTCAAGAAGGACATCCAGCCAATGGCAGAGCGACAGAGCTGTACTCCTTAACGGTTGTCAATCGTGTGGTGTGACACATGACAATTTTCTAGATAATTAACCGTAGTTATGTAAAGTTAAATGTATGTTTATAAATATATTGGAAGTTAATAAAGTGAAATTTTAAGTCTAAGAAGGCTGATTTGATATGATTATTATAACTAGTTATGTTATAATTACAAATTTGTCACATAGCGATTTAACGCGCGAAAGTGAACGTTGGTGATGACCCGGTTAATATTTAAACTCCAAAACTTAATTTATACGCTTGAAATAATATTTTTAATAATTTTACATAAGAAATATATTCATTATATGTTAAAACTGAATATTTTGAATTTTAGTCGCAATGTGCGGTATGGCGCGAAATGCGCGTATATAATAGAAAAACTAGATGTTTTGCACCGAATAGCACCTAATATTAACTCGACTAGTAGAATATTATGTTTTAGATTAAAAATAATGTTTGTGTTGTGTGTCAGGTATTTAAAATTATTAGAAGCATGTACCGTGTTATCTAGTATAATACCTGCTAATTTCCATCTAATACCCACTAAATATTATATTATAATAATTAAACAACTCATCTAACCTATGTGCATGTGTGTGTCATGTATGGTGTGCCAACACACCTACACAAGCCCATTCATCTAACCTAAGAGGCTAATGATTGCACCTTTAGGAACACACTCCATCTCTTGAACTTCATCACTAACAAAATAATTCAACTTCCTTTCTAAAAACCGGCGCCACCCACCTCTCTCCCTACTCACTCTCTCTCTCTTTTTTTTCCTTTAACACACAAAAACCTTTAATCTTCTAAGTCATGGTCCATGGAGTTTAAACCTTGAATTCACAAATATTATCAAGGATTTTGAAACGTTTCTTCATCTATCATCCATTTTATTCTCATTTCTAAGGTAAAAACACAAACTCTTGTTCATCTATTTCAAATCTTACTTCATTTTAAACTTGGATGGTTCACACAAATCTTAAAATGTAAATTGTTTATCAAATGTAAAGTGTTTATCAAATGGCTTTTCACACAAATCTGAAATTTTTAGATGGTTCATACAAATCTGAAATGGATAAGTGCTTGTGTGTCGTGTGTGTGCCATGTGTGTGTAGTATGTGTCGTGGGGGGGTGTGTGTGTTGTATGTTTTGTTTTGATTTTGATTTTCATTTTGGACTTGCATGTCTAATCTAGCATATAAGAATGATGATTCATGTAACAATATGATAATGTTTTAGTTTAAAAATGAAAAACAAAATGTTTTTATGTATATATGTATGTGTTGTGAGTGTGTGTGTGTGTATATGGATGTATTGAATAAAAATCATCTATATCATTGAATATTTAAACGGAGCTATCATTCCACCAACAAAAATGATTACATCAAATTCGTCACCCAGGCACATTTAGCGAGTAGCTACCTGGGTCGACCCAACAGAACAAACAAAGTAAAATAGACAATTACAACCCATTACAAACCCAAAAATTACAACCCCAACCAATTGCTTACATTCCACCATATCGCTCTTGCCCACACACAACTCGTAAAAATATGACTCGCAGTTTCCAGCTCAAGCCCACATCGCTTACATAAACCATCTCCAACCTAGACACCTCTAAAAGAAAGCGCAACCGCAGTAGGAATTCCATTCTTTAAAACTCTCCAAATAAAGCTCATTACTTTCGGAGTAAGGAGCCTCCACCAATTGAGCTTCTGACAAGCTGTGCTCCCCAAGTTTGGTGAACCAAATCCACCGTAACCAGTTTGACAGAAAATTCCTTCGCTGCACCAGACGATGTCCATTTCCAGCAATCTGCCTCTGAGTTTGGCTTCTGTTTATTGACCAGCAGCCATAACCTGTTCATTTCCTCCCACTCCAAAGGAGATGTCAGAAGCCTACTCCATGGAGTATCTGATGGCGTGTGGATTAAAGGTTTTTATTAGTTCAATTAACTTTTATTCCAAAGGAAACAAGCCCCTGACAAATGCGCCAAAAACTTTATTCAAAAGAGTTTAAGTCAAAACTTTAAGTTCAAACACTTTTCAAGTTTTAAATTTATAAAATAAAATGATAGTTGCGAATTATTATAAACCCACACAATAGGCAAGTGTACCTATCGAGTGTAGTATAGACTTCCAGCAAGTACCATTTATCAAACCCAAAGACACGGATTAATAGTATTTACTTAGTGGTGTGTACAAGGGCGCACTTATGCTTAACATGGAGTTGCAACAACATTCTCCGGAGGTGACTGTTTTCATAAAACGAGTCGTGTTCTTGTTGTTAAATTGAGGGTCTCCGACCTGGTAAGCTCACCTCTAAACAATGAGGGACAGACTACTCAAGACTGTGCATGCCCAACCCCGAAGAATCCACCTACCGGTGGCCGGAGCATGACCGAATGTAAGTGCATTATTTATGTATGTCCCCAGCTAGTGATCCAGGTACTGAATGTCGAAGGTTTAGATAATCAGAAAATGACCAAGACTTTAGCTTGAAGATCCATTCGACCAGTCGAAAGGTCGAATGGAGTTCATCATGGGTCGAACGAAGATTGAATGATAGAAGAAGGATTCATTCGAACCCTGAAAGTGTCGAATGAACCCATTCGACCTCTACATGGGTCGAATGAAAAGGCTATATATAGGGGAAAAGTTAGTTATTTTTTAAGAAGTTGGTCATTTGAGCTTTTCCCCAGTTTGTGTGATTCTTTGTATTAGGTCTATGTTTTTCATCTGTAATATCTGATAATCGATCTAATACACGAGTAAAGTTATGGAAATTGCTCGGTAATTCATATTTTGTTTCATCACGATCTTTACTGATCATTTCTTACTCGGTTTGCACAACCGGAGTGGATTCCGCACCCTACGGTTGGTATTCGTGAGATCACGTTTCGTGTTTATGATCCTAAAACGAATTGACAAGTAGTATCAGAGCGTAGGCTCGATTTCACGATTGCAAATTGGTATGAGTTGATGAAAACAGATTAAAATTCTGGTTTAAAAGATCAAAAGCCTAGAAATTTTGAAGCTTTTCATAAAAACATGGTTTTTGATTAAATTGGAGTTGAATTCGATGTTGTTTTCAAAAATTATTTCACAAAAACTTGTCTGAAATCAATTCCGAACAAAACCTATCAAATTTCATTACATTTAGTGAAAATTTTTCAAAACCAGATCTGATTCCTATGTTCATGAGGTTGAAGATGATGAACATACCTGAAAAGGTCGAATGAGAGCATCGAAAGGTTGAATCAAGAGTATTTTAAGTCGAACCAAGTAAATTTTAGGTCGAACCAACTTCATTTAGTTCGAACCAAGGGTGTTTTAGGTCGAATCAGATTTTTTAGTGAGTGTTGTTTTTCATTCGACCAGCTCTAGTTCATTGGACCTTATGTGAGGTCGAACGAAGATCACATCAGGATGAACCAAGTCTCTGTTTTTCATAGATTTTCATTCTTGAGGTCGAGTCAATTCTGATGTTCATTCGACCCTTTTGAAAGGTCGAATAGGACTGTATTTTTGTTGGTTCGAACGCACGACTATTTGGATAATATTTTTTGTATTTTAGGTCGAATCAGATTTTTTAGTGAGTGTTGTTTTTCATTCGACCAACTCTAGTTCATTCGACCTTATGTGAGGTCGAACGAAGATCACATCAGGATGAAGCAAGTCTATGTTTTTCATAGATTTTCATTCTTGAGGTCGAATCAATTCTGATGTTCATTCGACCCTTTTGAAAGGTCGAATAGGACTGTATTTTTGTTGGTTTGAACCCACGACTATTTGGATAATATTTTTCGTATTTTAAGGTGTAAAAATTTCATTGTTGAAAACTGAAAAATCCATGTGATTATTTTATGTCAAGAAGTGATGATCAAATAAAAGCTGCAATACAACAATCACAAAGACAAAAACCTCAACTTGATCCATGGGGACAAGTCATTGTACCTAAAATTCAACAGTCTGTTGCACGACCCATTGTTGATTATTAGGGAAACATAATAGCTACAACTGTGCAACCAACTGATAAAATGGTTAATGTGAATGAGTGTGTTAACAAAGAAGGTGTTAAAGTGATGTTGTGTGTCTTGTCAAACAAATGAGAAATGATGATTTAAGTGAATTTCCAAAGAGTGATTTAAGTTCTGATATGAGTTCAGAACAGAGTTAATCAAGACAAAGTGATACATCAAATGTTGATGCAAAATCTGAAAAAGGTAATAATGCAGATGCTGAGGTAAATTCAAAATCTAAATGTGCTAACTGTTCTGAGTGTGTCAAATTAAAAAATGAAGTGATGAAACTTTTTGAGGACAAACAGAACTTAGCAAATGAACTTGAAAGATATAAAATTGAAAGTAAAATTTTTGTAAATAATGAAAAGCATTTTATGCATCAAATTGAATCTTTTAAGAAAGAGATTTTAGAACTTCATGAAACTATTTCAAAGAATAATTTCACGTCAGAGTTAGATGTCACAACGTCTTGTGTTGTTGATCTTGAGTCTGAGGTGAAATCAGTGTTTGAAGAGAAAACTGAAAATGTGGTAGTCACTTCAAAATCTGAATCTGAAGAGAAACTCATATTCAAGTTTCCTGAAGGAGTTGAAGGATCATATATGTTGGTAGGACATGACAAATTGATTTTCATTTTTCAACAAAGATTTTCCAATTTATAATATCAAACAATCATTACATAAAAGTATCTTTGTCGATAATAATGATTTAATAAATCAAATTAGAAATCAATTTGGTCATCTTCATTTTGAACTCAGTCCTAACCAACATGAGAATAAAAAGCATCAGCCTGGGAACAAAAAGGAAAATCCTAAGGCAAAAGGACCAAAACCAAACAAATCGAAAGGCAATGATCAGATGAAAAATTCTTATCATGAGAATTCAAGAAGTTTTTCATCTAGATCACATGACTTTTATGATTATCCAAGTCACTCTCGATTTGATGGTTAGTGGGGAAACAATTCACCACACTATTCTCATGAATATGTTGGTAATCATGCAGGCAATGTCAAAAAGCCTGTATCCCCAAACCAATTCAAGAAAGAAAAGGGGAAACAGTCTGTTGTATATAATAATCGCAACAAAATTGCCTTGAATAAAAATGGAGATTTTGATAGGGTTGCAAAGGTAAGGGGGAGTTATAAGGCTAAGCCTAAGAATAACTCTAAGCATGGGTCTTATACGCGGCGGAAAATTCTTAAATATGCAAAATCATGAGTAAATTTTCTTTTAAAAGAGTATGTATACGCAGCGGAAAATCATTTAGAATAAAGTTCTACAAAACATGACAAATACTTATCCAATTGTAAATCAAATTTAAAATTTATCATGTGTAAACAACAGTTGTCTTCCACCAGAAATGCCTTCAATTGCCAGGTAGCTTCTCGCATCGCCAAGCAGTCATCCATCCATCTCTCTATTATCCTGAAATCAATCTAACGTGTATGCAAAAGTCAACTACGCTGAGTGAGTTCAAGTTTTATAAATTTATATAAATAAGTATTTTGTCAAAATAAGAATTAACAAAATACCTCAACCTCAGAGTTAACAATAAGGGCAATCCGCTAATTTGTTTTTTCCCCAAGCAATAATCAAAGTATAGGATATGCATAATATGCCTATTTACCTCAAGACTTCATTTACCAAATATAGAATAAGCGCATCCCGCTTATCAACACAAAGTACAGTCTAGTCTATTTAAAGCAAACCAAAGCTAGAGAATAAAACAGGCATATCCCACTTCTATCATAGCTTAGTTTATAAAAATACACATAATATAATTTAAACCAAAGCTAGAGATCGAAGTAGGCATATCCCACCTCTGTCATAGCTCAGCTTATAAAAATACACATAATATAAACTATGTAACAACCATGACTCAAAACCAAGACCAGAGATCAGAGCAGGCATATCCCGTTTCTGTCATAGCTCAGTTCAACATATCAGGTAGCCATCAAACATAGTTTATTATATTTAATAACAGGTATAACATAAACTAAGCAACAACCATGACACAAAACCAATACCATAGATTAGAGCAGACATATCCCACTTCCATCATAGCCCAGTTTATAAGGTCATGTAGTCCCCAAACACAGTTTATGTGAATATATATATATATATAATGATCCATACCCGATCTAACAAGTAAGGTTTCAGATACGAGCCAAGACATTAAGCGCATTCCGCTTATTAAATAAAAACTTAAGCCACACTTAAGACAACAGTCTATTCATATATATATATATATATATATATATATATATATATATATATATATATATATATATATATATAGGGTAGGGTTCAAATAGGAACCATACCTTAAGTAGGAACCATAGGAACCAATCTTAGCCATTGATCTCTAATGGCATGATTGTAAATAAGTAAAACATTAATTAAATATTTAATTAAATCAAAGGGCAATGTGGTAATTGTGTATAGACTATTAATAACACATGTTTAATTAGTTTCCTTTATAATCCCATTTTTTTAGGAAAGTAGTTATTTTTCCCCATGGTAATCATTCTTCATCAATATGTGTATTGATTGTTTGAATGGTATCAAAGTACGTCAAAAATCGAATGTGCAGTACATGATGTTATATAGTTTTGGATAATATACGTTGGTGTATATTATATGGAAAAGGTAATCGATCAAACCTTAAATAAGATAACGAGGTCAAAAAATGATGAGACGATTTATTATTTTCAACTGCTTATACACTAGTGTATAATATACGTTGTTGTATATAGGAGACTGTATAAATAGTAGTGATAATCAAATGTATCAATATACAATGATGTATAATTGTACACTGGTAAAGAATGATAATATTAAATACATATATTATACACTGATGTATAAATATACACTGGTGTATAACAACTAACAACAAATCTTTTCATCGTTGTACAACCTAATAACTACATATAATACACTAGTGTATAACTATATCGTCATTATGTAATACACAGAATTCTCCCCTATCGGCTACCACTACAACCCCCTGAAAACCAACACCCAAACCCACGGTTGTCATCATTACCACCCCAAACCACCACCTTAACCCGACCCCCTGTGCCTGTCATCCGAGAGATAATAATCGAAGGGATTATTAGTATTATTGTTATTATTATTATTATTAATAATAATATGGTATTGTACCATGACAACAAAAAAGTTTGAAAAGTTGTTAACGATGGCATTGTTAATAGTATGGTTATATCCAAACCCAGAAAGATTATAATAACTTACTTTGAACTACGGATCACTTCAAATGCGAAGTTGAACGACATAAAAGCATATGGTAAATGTAGGGGAGGAAGAAGGGTCTGAGTCATGTATTGTTATTATTATTATTAAAATGAGTAATTGATCATGATTGCCACTAAAAATATGGAAATTAGTTAATTAAAGATACCAATTTAATGTTTTGAAAAGAAAATTACATTTATACCCATATGATGAAAATAAAAATGGATGGCCAAGATTGGTTCCTATGGTTCCTAACTATGGTGGTGGTTCCTAATTGATCTCAATCCTATATATATATATATATATATAGGGGGAGGATAAATTGAAAACCCACTCGAGTTAAGAAAACTATGAAAACCCTTGTAAAAACCATCTAAAATTTTTTATTTTTGTTTGAAAAAAATACACAAGGTAACATACATATATTAAAGCGTTTTGAGCCAAAAAAATAAAAAAAGCGCCGATTGGATATTTTTAAAAAAAATAAACAAAATTTGCACTGTTACATATGTAACAACTGATGTTACATATGTAACAGAGCTGTTACATATGTAACAACACAAACTTTGTTTATTTTTTTAAAAAATATTCTATCGGCGCTTTTTTTATTTTTTTGCCCAAAACGCTTTAATACATGTATGTTACCTTGTGTATTTTTTTCAAAAAAAAAATAAAAAATTTTAGATGGTTTTTACAAGGGTTTTCATAGTTTTCTTAACTCGAGTGGGTTTTCAGTTTATAATTTCTCTCTATATATATATATATATATATATATATATATATATATATAATAACACATGTAACTCAAACTATATAATAACGCATTAGGCGCATTCCGCCCACTTACGTTTCATACCAAAAAAATATGTATGAGCTAATATGTATTTCGATCGTACACAAAAATATTTATAGATAAAAATATTTTGTGGTTTCATAAAAATAATTGTTTAGCATGCACGTCAACCCAAAATATTATAAATTAATAATTAAAAGAGTGGGCGCAAGAACTCACAGATTGCAATGCTTCTAAGTCCACAAGTTAATCCGCTTCGAACCGCGATTCATCTCGTATGAACCCAACCATTAAAATAATGAGAAACCAATTTGAAAATTGTCTTATAAATCCAAGCCCCATCTCCATGAAAAGATAACCCATCCATACCACATGCATAAACACCGATCACCCTCCAAGCATTATCAAGAAGTGTCAACATGGACCATCACCACATAGTTAGCATATGAAACTCATACACACACATACGTCCATTCTTAACATTGACCCATAACATCCACATAAACACACATACATGCATCTTCTTGTTTTATATACCATCTATGCACACATAACCCTTTCTAAAAAAACCACATACACCTTCACTTTCATGCTCACTTGGATTAAATTATCCATGCTCATAATCATCATTTATATTCCTACCATCCATCACCATAATGATAACAAAAGGAGCAAAACCCGTTCCATACCCATATGCGTTATATGTCTTAGATTCAACACGGCTTTCCCTGTAGTCATGGCGGCAACCACCGAACACAACCACAACTTCCACCCGAACCATTCCATGCATCTAACACCGTCAGTTCCGAACATCATCGCTAATCACCACCACAGCGACACCATCACCGAATCCCGTCAACCTCATCATGTGTCAAAGCTCGCCAATAAAAAACCGCCTTGCGCCACCACGCCGACTCTACTTCCTTTCCCTCGCTCGTTTAGCTTCACGGCTGCCAACTTCCAATGCATGAAGGTGGCTTGCCTTGAATCACACCAACTCAATCCCAATGGCTGTGACAAAACTAAAGGTGGCGGCTATTGTGGAGGTGGAGCGACGGGTTCGTAAGAGGGCTTGTGTGGTGATGATTGCGGCAGTGGTACGAACAACTATGAGTGTGGTGGTTGAAACTAGACAATGGTGGTCATAGGATTACGCGACGGCGGTTGCTTTTCAATATTTAAAGTTGTAAGGATTCAATTAGGGTTAGTAGGACATATATTCTAAAATGTCATCCTCCTAATCCCGATCCATCAGTTTGTTTTATTTTTTTTTATAATAGTTTAGAATTTACACAAGTTACATTTAGCCCCCTTAACTTCCACATATGAGCAACTTGTATCAAAAGCTAGTATTCCAACTTTAAAAGAAATGATAAAATGGGTCCTCTAATTCTTTAAACCCACACTTAGGCGTCAAAATCATTTATCGAAACATTTGATGAAATCCAGGTAGTCGTTTTCAACTAAATTAGTATTTAGCGAATTTTCGGGATGTTACACTTCTAACAAGCTAGATAAAGTGATTTAGTAACTTGAGAGCGAAGTAACTTATGTATACATAAATTGTTCACACACGCATAACACACTAAAAAAACGTCCATTTAACTTAATAGTTCATATGTTTTAGAGTTTTAGTGAAAACAACCCAACTCTAGGTGAACTTAAGTGCACACAACTAGATCTTTAAAGGAAAAATAGATGTGAGAATGGTGTTCATACCACTAGCAAAGCTAGGTGAAGAGAAACTTGAGAGAAAAGAATATAAAACTTGAGCTCCTTGTGATAAAACACCTTGTAAAGGCTTGTAGCTAACTTAATACAACTTAGAATATGGGATTAAAGCTTTGGGTTGTTAGATTTGAGTTGAAAATGGAGGTTGATTTGGTGTTGAGGTGGCCGTAGGTAGTGTAAGGTAGGAGAGACTTGAGATAAAAATAATGAGAAATGTGTGTGAGGCAAATGGTGGGTTCTATCCCTATTTAAAATCGAAAAGGAATGGAAGAAGGTTGGGTCAAATGGGTGGTCAACATGCCTTGGTTTGGGTGTGTGATAAAAGTGGTCTTCTATTTTATTGAAAATTTTGGACTAATGTTTTTTAAGCTAAAATGAGCATTGGTCAAAGGCCTATTACTCAATTGTAGTCTTCAAGACATGCTTTTTATATATTATAGGACTTTAATTTAATAGTGTAGAGTTTTGCCAATTTAATATTATGAAAGTTGAGGTTGCATTTGTGGTAGGTCAAAGTTGTATGGTGGTGGCCTATATATCCATGTTAGTGTAAAACTATGCATAGGTTGTTTGTTTCTCATTCCATGTATGGTATCCTTTTGACAATGGAAAAGATAGTGTGGAAGGAAGTGTTTTGGGTGGGGAAATAGTTTAGGTAATCAAATGGTCAAAGTATAAAGTGTGTATTGCTAACTTTGTGAAATTTTTGTCTTGTCTTAGTTGTCTCTTCCCATTTGGTCTTACAAGCTCATGCATGTATGCATGTTTCTCAAATATATGACGTTTTTTTTTAATGGAAATACATGGATAGAAAAAATGAAAGGAACTTTAAAATAAGTATTCGTGATTTTAACAAAATCTGGATAATTAAAATACTTGCCTTCTACGATGAACCTTAAAATACTGGCCTTCTACGATGAACCCCAACCATTTTAATAGAAATCAATTTATTATCTAAGATCTATTTGATAAGAATTATATGTGAATGTTACATACATGGGATTCTAAGATTCAAAACGTGAGGATTGTCTTTTTAGTTTATCATAAGAATTCTAATATATATTCTAAGAGTAAACCTACGCACATATGTATGTATCTATATTCGGGTATGAGTTCGTATCAAGTAAATTAGTTATTCTGGTATGCAAATATATTTCATACAAACATAGGTACTAAATTTATGTTTATAGAGCTATGTAATAATTTATAGTATTGTGTAACTTATCACCAACGCTCGTAACAGACAGTTTTAATCGTGTGCAAAACGGTAACACATAATGGTCACCAAATGCAAATTTATGCATTGGAACGGGCTATGCTAGACTTTAAGGGACCTAATTTACAAAAATTAAGTCTAATGCAATAATGAATATTGAGCTCGTTTAGTTGAGTGTACGTATATTGACCTGGGATATTGACGGGTGTCACATTCTCCCCCTGTTTTTGGAATTTAGTCTTCGAAATTGAATCAAATCATCGGGTTTAGAAGCATTCGGGAAGAGAGAGGGATACTTGCGCTTCATTTGGTCTAAGAGTTCCCGAGTGGACTTTGGTAGTTGGTCCAACTTTGTTAAAGCTTCCGGACTCCGGGTCCGTGATCTTGTTTGGTTTCCAATCCAAGTGCAGCTTTTTATTGGTAGGGATCATTTCAACGGGCGTTGCGGGTGACAAATTGAAAGACCATCATTGAGATATGATGAGTGGATGCCACTTCGTTCAGGATGTGAACAGAGATATTTAGGAAGGTTTAGCAATTATAGAGGTGATTGACTATCTCTGCTGGAGTTGGTTGTGGTCGGCACACGGTGTGTTGCCACATTCTCAATCATGAACAGTCTAGTCAACATCAATTCCTTTGATGTTAGGAAAAATGCCAATGAAGTTTCAAGGTAGCGCAAAGGCTCTCTTGAGAAGGAGCTATAGATGTAGATTGCCTTTCGATACTGACAATGCCCTGAAAATGTTTTTGGAGTTCGGAAAAAGGGAAACATCGAGATAAACCATGAAATAATCATAATTTCGGATTACTGTTCATAGAAAATTTGAGCGATCAAACTTTGAGAATGACGTCAAGGTTCCAAATGGAAATGATCTGAATAACAAGGGAGTATGACATCACCTTCAATACTCAGTTTAGATTGTTCGCAGTGGGTAACGCTAGATGTCATCCTTACCAGAAACCATCACCTAAAGATTCGAACTGTTTTGAGTGAGGTTGCATTAAGACAAGAATATATGGATTCCAAATGTTGCACAGTATGAGAATAGGGATGGAAAGTGTGAGTTCCATCCCCAAGGAACGACTGGCCAATGACGGTTCTGGGGGTTATGTCGCATTGGTGTGTCACAATGCCTTTACAGATTATGACTGAAATATTATCTTAGGATTTTGTCACATAGGTTTGCTAGAAGCCAATCACAAAATCCATTAGATAGTTGAAATCTTCTGGTTACCACTAGGAAACGTGCGGAAATGAGCTGGAGACGCATTACATCATGACATGAGTGAATGCTGGGAAGGATGAAAGATATCGCTTCAATTTTTTTTAGTAGTATCGCTAGGATAAAGCCACGTTATGAGTATGCACCCATAGGTAGTCTAGCATGAATACACGCACTACTTGCGTCCAGTGAAAAGTTAAAGGAGCATGGATAGGAGACTAGAAGTTTGTGGGGATCTGATATAGGGTTCCTATTTGATATTGAGCGTCCGATCGAGAATCCCATGTCCATGATTGAATAATGGAATTCACTTCATGAGATGCTGGGACTAGTTGGCCCTATAATGCCAACTTGGCAAGGAAATGTGTACTTCCGAGTGGGTAGGGTTAATTAATGGTGTCATAGAGGCGGATTGGAGAAGAAAGGTTTCATTTGTTGCATTCATAAGAGGAGGTACCTCATGATGCCACACGTATTTTGGTAGATGTATGCTTCAAATAGGACAATATGCTCACTATTTCTTATAGGAAATCCAAATTGTACGAACCAAGATGTGAGACGGTCGTTCGCGACTTAAGTAATAAAAAAATTCATTAGGCTTAAATGTGTCGCCTGAAAAAAGGAGTGTGTTGAGCTTGCATATAGAAATGACCCATTTCTTGAACGATTCACCATGAATTATAGAAGGGTATGATTCTGTTTGAATAATCATTGAGAGGAACAAAGTAGGTTTGATGTTGCATTGGTTGTCACCAACCAGTAAGACATCTAGAGTAAGTTTCACGGTAGGATTGGCTGAGCGTGACTTTGATGAAGTCTAAGATTTCAAGAAGATGGTGTGCTTGCAAGGACAAATAGGCAGGACATCATAATATGGTTTGATTGATCAACAAGTGCCGACATAGGCGTTGAGTTTTGGAGCGCCAAGTGTTTTACCAACTCTAAAGTGACATAAGGAGATTTGTCTGAATCTTTAGTCAAAACAAGAATATGCATGTTTACTTTATCGTACTCCTCGGGTATGACCTTTTGTAATTATAAAAGTAATACATGACTGTTTTTGAAGTAGTGAGTTGGAAGGTATTTTGGTTGTTCAAAAATACTTGCGGATTCTGACGAATCTAAGTTATAGTAAAACCCCTTTATGACAACACTTATGTCTAGACTCCTTTAGGGTTTAACGATCGTGTATGAACGACGTACATCTTTACAAAAATTTTGAACGACTAAGTCTAGACTTTTAACGTGAAAATTTTTTGCGGTATATCCATAAGAAAGTTTTTGTCCATTCGAAAGTTTGTTGTGAAAACACGTTTTTCATTTTGATACATTTGCTTAGGAAAACGCTTTGTGTTGTCCCGTTTGGTGTGCCCCAAAACAATTAGTGCATTGTTGTGTGATTTACACTTGTACCTGGCAAAGTTTAAGGAAGGGATTGAATAAAACAATCATCGATGGGGAATCGTGTCAAAGGACTAAGCGGGTATGCAAAGGCATGATTATTGGGTTTTGCAAACCTGGTTTCATGGCGAGATAGAAATAACAAGGAGTGTGTTCAGTCTTGTGACACCCGTCGAAATCACTGGTCATACCCGTACACTTAACTACACGTATATCTTGTGCATGGCATTACATTTTGCATATTTCATCATACTTAGGACGTACAGGGTTCCAACGAGTCAATTCCGATGCATACAGGCTAGCATTAGACACACTAGTTAATACAAATTCACAACCAGTCGAACATGAAATCCCAATTGTGATCCAAACAAGAACAAAAACACATAATGTTCACACACAAGGATGTTCCGAACACAATATCTATTAACGACTAGTAATACAACGAGATAGAAATAACAGGGAGTGTGTTCAGTCTTGTGACACCCGCCGAAATCACTGGTCATACCCGTACACTTAACTACACGTATACATTGTGCATGGCATTACATTTTGCATATTTCATCATAATTGGGACGTACAGGGTTCCAACGAGTCAATTCCGATGCATACGGGCTAGCATTAGACACACTAGTTAATACAAATTCACAACTACTCGAACATGAAGTCCCAATTGTGATCCAAACAAGAACAAAAACACACAATGTTCACACGCAAGGATGTTCCGAACACAATATCTATGAATGACTAGTAATACAACTAGACAAAAAGTATAACATGAACACACAATCTTATATTATATGTTATCACATGGACTTGTACAAAGTTCCTTCTTAACATACAATTATAATATGTGGCTACACATGTGTACAAGTTGTGTATTTAAATGTAAAATATATATTTATGTATACATATATGTATACACATACATACATGACGACACACACATATATATGTGTGTATGTGCTTTCCAAGAGTGAATCTCTACAAGTTAAAGAACCATCACTTCACATCACTTAGATTCCACCTTAATTGGTAAAGCACTTTATCACCTAAACCTTTGACTTTCCAAATATACCTAGTCCATACATACATATGTATATACACGACACACATGCACATGTGTGTGTAGTGTTTGGATTATGCTCTCATACACAAGTCCCATCTTTCCATTCCTAGACGTTATACCAAAATGGAAACTAAACCTTTCACTCCATGGATCCATGTCACATCAACTCCTAAAACTATCATAAACCTCATGTAAAAATCGGCCACATGTATGGAAATCTAGTTGATTTGAACATCACATACTCTTTTCACATACACACTTCTATGTGATGTGCAAACATCCATATATTCAAATCTTCCATAGATCTTTCACTAAAATAGAAACCATGTCCACTTACAAGGAGATTATACATGATGAACTACTCAAAACAATCATTTCTTTGTCTTGATTTTCGGCCACAAGTAATCCCACCCTAACAAGCATATTAGTCTTCCCTTGGATCCATAAGAGTTGACCTTCAAAATCTTCATTTCTTTTGCATAAACAATCGGCTAGGACAAGACTAAATATAATCATGATGATTCCTTTAGGATTTAACCATTCACATAATTAGTAACCACTTTTTCACCACTAATCCACATAAAGCTAGCTTACCACAATTAACCATGCTTATCTTACCCTCCCTCCCTATAAATATCGATCGGTTATGGTCAACAACACCCACATTTCACTTCCAAACACTAAAACTTGAACACACTAGTCCCTCCACCACCAAACACCTTCAGCCGATCCCTATACACTACCCGAGCCTTACAACTTCGAGCCATCCCTCAACAGCCCCACGAGGTCTTTACTTGGAGATTAGAAGCTGTGGAATCAAAGGTACAAGTTTGGAAACAACCACCTCATCACCCCAAGAAATCTTGTAGTTGTATGTTAACACATTGACCTTTGTTTTCTTATTACCATGCTTCGACCACTATGTATGACCACCCGAAACTTTCCCTCACTCGCACACACCACACACATAAAAATCAACTATTTCGTTGTCTTCATTTTCGGCCACAAGTAATCCCACCCTAACAAGCATATTAGTCTTCCCCAAGATCACCATTACCCATAAACACACCCTAAAATGGCACCTAATCTAAACATCCCTTGGATCCATAAGAGTTGAAATTCCAAATCTTTATTTCTTTTGCATAAACAATCGGCTAGGAAAAGACTAAATATAATCATGATGATTCCTTTAGAATTTAACCATTCACATATTTAGTAACCAACTTTTCACCACTAATCCACATATATCTTATCATAATTAACCAAGCTTATCTAACCCTCCCTCCCTATAAATACCGATCGGTTATGGTCAAGAACACCTACATTTCACTTCTAAACACTAACACTTGAACACACTAGTCTCTCCACCACCAAACACCTTCGGCCGAGCCCTATACACCCCTACCCGAGCCTTACAACTTCAATGTGACACCCGGCAAACTTCGGTTATTAATTTTTGAAAACTCAGTAAGTCTACCTTAGCGAGTCATGCATACATTACACATGACAGGGTCAGTCGAGTCGAGTCATACATCATTGCGGTTTTAACACACACAAGTCTCGAGTCCCGGGAATTGGTGAACGGGTGTGAACGTGTTTATTTTCATGAATTATGTGTTTATAATCATTATGTGACTTGTCGGTATGTGAAAACGTGTTAACATATGTTAAAATAGGGTTTAACGCGCCAAAAACCCAGACTTGGGGGTTGCAGGCGATTAGGCCACCAGGGGCAGCCCTAATCGCCTATATGAGGGCGATTTGGGGGGACCCTGAAGGCGATTGGGGGCTAATCACTAGTAGTTACTAGCGATTAGCAGCCCTAATCGCCAATAACATCTGCGTAATCGCCCATACTTCACATGACGACTAGAAACGCCTATAAATACCACCCTTGACCTCTAAAACACCATTTGTGCAACCCTAGCCGTCCCATAACCTATCCCAACTCACAAACACCGTCTGGAACTCATTTTTACATCAAAACACACATTTCCAAGCTTTACCCATCGTTTTCTCCTAAATCCAAGGTGTGTTCTTCATCCCCAAATCTTTATATGATTATGTTTTTGTTCCCTAAAAGTCCAGACCTGATTTATAAACATTTTTGTCTTTGAAAATCCATTAAAAACCATTTTTAAACGAACCCTGTAACGCCCCAAAAATGATACATAATAATAGTGTGATGGAAACTTAATATGTATATGTATATGTATATATATATATATATTGGTATGGATATATTGCGTATGCGTATGTATGTATGCGTATGTATGTATATATATGGGTGTGTAGGAGGGTGTGTACCCCTAGTTGTAAGTAGTGCATTGATAGTTGTACACTTAGTAAACCTAAGATTTACCAAGTTAGTTACTTGGGTAAATTGGTGGAAGCTTAAACTAATAAAGTGGGAAGGGGCTAAACATAAACCAACACTCATCTTGAAGGGTTTGTTTTGGGAAGACTTGAAGTGTTGGTTAGTTAAAGGTGTTAATTAACAAAAAGCCCAAAGTTGAGGGACTAAAGTTGACAAGTGGGAAACCTCATAATAAAATCTGCATTTTTGTAAGGGGGTCGACATTTGAGAAGGGTTTTTACATCTTGGGAGAGCTTGTGATGAACCTAACACACATACAAGCTTTAATCCAAGGTGAAATCATAAGACCATGTGGTGCATGTATAGTTTGAAGCCAAGATTGGATAATTGGAAGGGTTTCAAAGCTAAGGTATGAATTATTTAACACTAGATGATGAATTCTAGGTTAGGAAGGTATTACATGATGGAATAAGTAGAGCTCATGCAAAATTGATATGTGAATTCATGTAGAAACTAGTTGAAAGAGATGATTGAAACTTGTATTATATTAATCTTGTATAAATTATGCAATTGGAAGAAAATCTCATAAGGTTGGAAGTGGGTGTTGATCTTGGTGTGATCCAAGGCCATCCTTAGATAGATTAATTGATATTTTGAAAAGAAAATGATGATTTTCTATGTTTGACAACTATTGAGTAAAGGGTATGTGATGTAGGTAAATAATAAGATGATTGATGTTATGAGTTATGGAAGTATGCATGAAATGCTTGTACATTGTGTTTTAAATGTTGTATGCACACCAAGTGTTTGATGAAATGTCTAGATTAGTCTAACTTGCGAAATTGTAGGCAAGATTGGACAAGTATGAAAGTAGTGTGATAATTGATGCAATTGATAGTAGGTTAACAAGAGGATTGCGTCTTAGAGGGTATCCGTGTGGGAATTTATTGAATTATATGAATTGGTAAGAAGTATGCATTAGTAGTGTGTACACTATGCTTAAATAGTATGATGCACACCATGTGATGGATAATTGGTAAAATACATATGACCTAGTATGTTAATATAGACATATGTTTGTAAGAAGAAAGTTTGAATGGTAGAAAGTGGACTTTCCGCCAAGTCAATAGTGTGGAATAACATGGTTAGGCTCTCAAACTTGATTGTGTGATTAGAAGCACTATGTGATGCTTAACATGTTAAAACTATGAGATATATATGATAATGAGGGGTATTACATGATGAGAGAACCAATGTGGTTGTGTATGTATGTTGTAGATATGGTAGAGGTTGACTAATGAAAGTCAATGTGTTATTTGATGGAAAATGATTGTTAGTGTGATATGATCATGTATGCTAACAATAATATGAATATGGTGATATGAAAGGATAGGAATAATGGACTCGAGCATGGGAAGCTAATGGGTCAAGGCGGAACAATAAACAAGCAAGAACTTGGAGTACACAAGGTAAGTGGTTCTTATTCCACTTAGGATAATGAATCTTAAGATGTTTATGTGTTTCATGGTAGTACGAGGACCGTGAGATGATGGTACCTAAATAACGAGGTTGAGGCTTGAATTGGAGTTATAATGGAATAAACGTGGCTTTGTATGAATTGGAACGGATCGAGTCGAGGTGGAAAGAAGGAAGAAAAAGTTCAAGATTTTCACCAGGTCCACAGTAGGCCTACGGCCTGGGAGTACCCCTACGGTGGCCCAGGGACACAAATCCAAGCCGTAGGCCAGGCCCAAACGGCCGTATGGTTATAATCCAGGCCGTACCCCTACGGCCATACAGTAGGGGTACGGTGGTCGCTGCAATGTTATTTTTCTATTATTTGATGATGTTTCGCTTAGGTGCGCGACCCGTAATTGCGTTTAACGCACCAATTAGCATCGTTGGACCTCGTGTGGGGCCTTGTAAGGGTGTAGCAAGTAATAGTAGTGTGGTTTTGTAAACATGATCGTAGTACGGAATGGTACAAGTGCGTGTAGTTTAATCGATGCATTATCCGATGGCATTAAATACGGTAAGTAGATTACCATGATTATGTAGTATTGTAGATGAGATGTACATATAAGTTCTCATGCTCAGGTTCGAGGAAGAGAGTTACTTGTATGTATGATAGCATTATATAGGTAGAAGTAGTATACTTGTATGTATGGTGGTATTGTAGGTGGAAGTTGCATACTCATATGTATTGTAGAATTATGCAAATGAATTGTATGCTTGTACGCATTGTAGTATTACATGTGGAAGTTTATGCTTGTATGAATTGTAGTAATACATATGGAGTTTACACTTGTGTGTATTGTGGTATCATATGTAGGAGTTTATGCTAGTATGTATTATGGTATTGTAGGTGGAGGTGTATGCTTGTATGAATTGTAGCATTAAACGTGGGAGCTATACTTGTATGTATTGTATGTCTTGTAGCAATACATGTGGGAGTTATACTTGCACGTATTGTATGTATTGTAGTAACACATGTGGGAGTTTTAGGCTCGTATGTATTGTATGTATTGTAGTAATACATGTGGGAGTTTATACTTGTATGTATCGTAGAATTTGCATGTAGGGGTTTATATCCTTGGATATACATATATATGTATTGCGAGGTTAATAACCTTTGTTATGAGAATGATATGAGATGCAGGTATGTAAATACGATTGTAAGAGACATGGAGGTTCGGATCGGGGTAACCCACCCGAACTTGAGAGAAGGATTACAGACAGGATCACAGAGGATTGTGGGATGCTACTTCGTGTTATGAGTAGATTACATGAGGTCACTCATTGAACTAACGTATTGGTTATGTGGTGGATGCAGGTTGTCTGGGTTACCTAACTTCTTCAAGGGAAGGATGGAGATCGAGCGAGGAGGCGGATTGTACGTGGTCACGGATACCTAACCAATAGAGTCGAGTCCTGTTGAATGTATTAAGAAATAACTTAAGATGTAACACCAAATTCCTTAGTAGAACCGGTTTTCTAAACAATTATGATTGTTTTATAAATGAATTTTTCGGTTGGTATTTTTCCGCTGCGAGTTTTCTGTAAACAGATTTAGGGTGTTACAAACCCAAACCCTTATGCATGTTATATGTGTTGTATATGATTAAAGATAGGATTTTTATGATCGAAACATGGATGTTCTTGTGTTATGAATGTGTTTCTGACTTAAATGGGTTATGATAATGTCAACTTAGGAGTTGGAGGTTAATGGTTGTGTATTGTTCATATTTGGTATTTTGACCCATTTGAATGGTTTTGAAGGGTTAAGAATGTTAGGATGTGTTTTGATGGTCATATGATGTTAGGTTTTGCTTTAGGATGATGCTAGAACAGTAGGGTGTTATCGGACAACGTTATTATATGATGAAATCTGAGTATTTGCTATTTAGGGTAAGTTTTTGCATGTTAATGTGATGTTTACATGCTTAATATGCCATTTTGGGAAAACGCTCGCATTCGGGACTGATGGGATGATGATAACTTAGGGGTTTTGCTTGAAATATGTTTGTTAATGTGTTATGATTGATATTGGGTGTTTACACATGTTTCGGATCTGATTTGGAGGGTTAAACGCGCGAAAAAGGCGGAACAGAATAGCATAGGCGATTAGGAATCCCCAATCGCCTATGCTGAAGGCGATTAGCCCCTAATCACATGACCTATAGGCGATATGGGAGCCTAATCGCCTTCCCACCATGCAATTGCAATGCTAATCGCCTGTATGCATGTCTTATAGCTCCTAATCACTAGTTAACTTCTGAATTGCATGTCTTATAGCTCCTAATCACTAGTTAACTTCTGAATTGCATGTCTTATAGCTCCTAATCACTAGTTAACTTCTGAATTGCATGTCTTATAGCTCCTAATCACCAGTTGACTTTTCCTAATCACTAGTTGACTTTTCCTAATCACATGTACTGCTGTTGTAAGTGCATTTTGGCATTCCGAGACCCGATTTGACACCTAGGAACATGCTAGAAATCCCGTAACGTGCCAAGTAACATAGTAACACGTGTTTGGACTTATTTGTGCGTTATTTGAACTGTATGTTAGACTTGTTGAACTTTAACACGTGTTAAGCATTGGTTGCTTGAATTATATGTGTTAGTGTATGAGATAAACACGTGGGATGTCGGGTTAGTCGAGTCGAGTCGTGCATCATTGGGGTTTTAACACACACAAAGTCTCGAGTCTCGGGAATTGGTGAACGGGTGTGAACGTGTTTATTTTCATGAAGTATGTGTTTATAATCATTATGTGACTTGTCGGTATGTGAAAACGTGTTAACATATGTTAAAATAGGGTTTAACGTGCCATAAACCCAGACTTGGGGGTTGCAGGCGATTAGGCCACCAGGGGCAGCCCTAATCGCCTATATGAGGGCGATTGGGGGGACCCTGAAGGCGATTGGGGGCAAATCACTAGTAGTTACTAGCGATTAGCAGCCCTAATCGCCTATAACATCTGCGTAATCGCCCATATTGCACATGACAATTAGAAACGCCTATAAATACCACCCTTGACCTCTAAAACACCATTTATGCAACCCTAGCCGTCCCATAACCTATCCCAACTCACAAACACCCTCTGGAACTCATTTTTACATCAAAACACACATTTCCAAGCTTTACCGATCATTTTCTCCTAAATCCAAGGTGTGTTCTTCATCCCCAAATCTTTATATGATTATGTTTTTGTTCCCTAAAAGTCCAGACCTGATTTATAAACATTTTTGTCTTTGAAAATCCATTAAAAACCGTTTTAAACAAACCCAAACCCTTATGCATGTTATATGTGTTGTATATGATTAAAGATAGGATTTTTATGATCGAAACATGGATGTTCTTGTGTTATGAATGTGTTTCTGACTAAAATGGGTTATGATAATGTCAACTTAGGAGTTGGAGGTCAATGGTTGTGTATTGTTGATATTTGGTATTTTGAACCATTTGAATGGTTTTGAAGGATTAAGAATGTTAGGATGTGTTTTGATGGTCATATGATGTTAGGGTTTGCTTTAGGATGATGCTAGAACAGTAGGGTGTTATCGGACAACGTTATTATATGATGAAATCTGAGTATTTGCTATTTAGGGTAAGTTTTTGCATGCTGATGTGATGTTTACATGCTAAATATGCTATTTTGGGAAAACGCTCGCATTCAGGACTGATGGGATGATGATAACTTAGGGGTTTTGCTTGAAATATGTTTGTTAATGTGTTATGATTGATATTGGGTGTTTACACATGTTTCGGATCTGATTTGGAGGGTTAAACGCGCGAAAAAGGCGGAACAGAATAGCATAGGCGATTAGGAATCCCCAATCGCCTATGCTAAAGGCGATTGGCCCCTAATCACATGACCTATAGGCGATATGGGAGCCTAATCGCCTTCCCACCATGCAATTGCAATGCCAATCGCCTATATGCATGTCTTATAGCTCCTAATCACTAGTTAACTTCTGAATTGCATGTCTTATAGCTCCTAATCACTAGTTAACTTCTGAATTGCATGTCTTATAGCTCCTAATCACTAGTTAACTTCTGAATTGCATGTCTTATAGCTTCTAATCACTAGTTAACTTCTGAATTGCATGTCTTATAGCTCCTAATCACCAGTTGACTTTTCCTAATAACTAGTTGACATTTCCTAATCACATGTACTACTGTTGTAAGTGTATTTTGGCATTCCGAGACCCGATTTGACACCTAGGAACATGCGTTTGGACTTATTTGTGCGTTATTTGAACTATATGTTAGACTTGTTGAACTTTAACACGTGTTAAGCATTGGTTGCTTGAATTGTATGTGTTAGTGTATGAGATAAACACGTGGGATGTCGGGTCACCAAGGGGATGTCGAGTCTTGTCTCATGTAGTATGGTTGTCAGTCAAACGCGTTTTTCGATCACATAATGGTCTTGGACTGGACATTAGGGACTAATGAACCCAACGAGTTATTAGTCTAACTTTACACACATCTTATGATAGGTCGCCACTAGTTGGGGCTATCATATCACATAAACGGTTTACTCATTAACGGAAGACGCAACCTAAGGTGAGTTCACGGCCCCACATTTTACGGTTTTTGTTTTCGGGGGAGAAACATGCTTAAATCCTTTTATTACACATTTTCATGTTATACTATGGCTCTCATCTTATTCCTATACGGTTCATCTGAAATCCCTTAGAAACCACTAACATGGGTATATGGCGGGGAAATGTGGATAGCGCTATTGGGAACTGACAAGCCCCACTCGACGGCTGGAGGCCGGGCGGGTGCATATTGTCTCTAAGCACACAAGGCCTACCAGCGATGACGGTTGTCCGTAGGTAAGGATCACACAATTACGCAGTAACAACACAGTCAGCAATGGTTTCACCCGTAGTAGTAATATTACCCGACGCCTAGCTAGCGTTCTCAAAGCATAGTACTAACAGCAACGGTAACGGTTTTCAAAGGATTGTTTTAAACGTTGAATAAAACCTATGAACTCACCAGCATTATATGTTGACTCTTTTAGCATGTTTTCTCAGGTCGCTAAGGTAGCAGCCGTCAGCTAGGCGCACGGAGTCGCACTGGAGTCGTACTCGCGTCTAGGGTTATTCATGCATGTCTTTGATGTTTTACTTTTGAACTCATGTCTTTATTACTCATGACTTGTAAACTTTAAATGCTTCCGCACTTTCAGTTGTCAGATTTAAATCTTATGCATGGTTTTGATTACGTATGTTTTTACATATAGACGTCGTTTATTGTGACCGTTGACTTGGATCCTGGTATGTCACATGCCTCGCGGTAGAACTCCGCTTGTGGAAATTTGAGGGTGTGACAGATCCATCCCTCAACAGCCCCACGAGGTCTTTACTTGGAGACTAGAAACTGTGGAATCGAAGGAACAAGCTTGCAAACAACCTTATCATCACCTCAAGAAATCTTGTAGTGGTATGTTAACACATTGACCTTTGTTTTCTTATTACCATGCTTCGACCACTATGTATCACCACCCGAACCTTTCCCTCACTCGCACACACCACACACATAAAAATTAAGACTAGATTAGTTAATATTAACATTAACATTCATGAGACGACTACTCACAAGAAACATGTTATTTTGGTAACATCTACATGTAGTATGTGAACACACTCACTAACACTTGAACACAAGCCTATAAGCTCATATATGAGCCCTCGGCAATGTGTTCTTGCAAAACCATTGATGATTCAGCCATAACCATTGTTTTTTAAACTTAATCTAGTGATATACTACAGATGGTATAACCGCAAACATATGTTAAGTATAGCCAAACATACGTTAGAAATCTTACACCAAGAGTTTTTATAAGAAATATGTGTTAAATGAGTTAAACACGTATGAAGTACACTCATTTCGCAATAATGGGTTAGAATAGATAATCCTATGCGGTAGTTATACCAACATTCGGCATACGTAACATATGATGACATTATAAAAGGGTCAAACCACGGTCCTTGCCATAACTAATGCAACTTAGACCCTATTAACGACAGAAAACTAGCTTTTGACACGTACAGTAGGTACAAACATACTTACACGCACACAATTCCCAAAAATACAGTTGGGTGAGGATTTTCATGGTAGATAATACAATACATAGACCTAAGTGGTCCTCATATCATATTTAGGGCACTTTTGTCCGACACGCGACGACAGATCTACTCAGCAGTAAGCACACTGACATCAGGTGAATTTCACTACCCCTTTTCACTGTTTTTACATTTTTCCGGGGGGAAAACATGCGTACAGTTTTCAGTTACATACATGACTATTATGTGAACATGAGACAATAAGGTTCAGGATCCATTAAGCCCGCGTGTCATACATTTCACCATAACCATTAGCTATGGGTTTAGCCATGAAACACCAGAATAGATCTATTGGGTTGACACCCCCACTCTTGGTCAGTCGCTCTGACCGGATGTTAGATATCAAAAGAGTGCTAGTATTTAACATTTATTCATTATCTTGAGTGTACAATGGGCGAGGCACAACATGTCAAGGTTTGGTTATCGGCTCATGTCAGATCACATACTAATTATTGCCCTAGCAAGGCAGTAATTTAGTCGGATTTGGATTACATGTCCATTTACAAAAAAAAACCGTGAACTCACCAACTTTGTGTTGACCTATATTTTTACATGCATGTTTTTTTAGGAAATTAACATGAAGCATGGAACTTGGGAAGGTCGTGTGCGAGCATTTAGAGGATACCATCTTTTGAACTATTGTTGTGATGTTTTGACCTAAACACTATATACAATGGTTTCTAATTCAAACAATTAATGTTATGTTTTTGTAAGACTTGAATGTTTAACTGGTAATTCCTGTTTTATTTAAATAATGCTCGTGTGACTTTTGTTCTTGGAAATCATTTCAGTTGCACCCTGTGTTTCCGCCTTAGGCGGGGTATGACATAGTGGTATCAGAGCACAAGGTTATAGCGAATTAAGATTCTTTTGAGTCAAACTATAATCTAAACAAAAAAAATTGATTTTTAAATGTTTTCCAAAGGAATGAAACACAACAATTATCCCTACGCGCTACGCAAGTTCCATGCCAGTTGCATACTTCACCCGTTAGTAGATATATAAAGTACACTACATGATTTCTAACACACACGTGTGTTCATTGATTTCCAGGATCATGGCATACAACGGTTCCCCTATCATCATCTCAGATTCTAAGGACGGGCATGTACCAGAGAGCCCTCTAGCCGATGACGTTCAGCAGGGTTATGAGCTCGACTCCAGTGATTCAGACGTCGAGGAGGACCACATGCAGGTTGATCCTGTTGTTTCGGACGACGAGGATGTTGTGCCCGCTAGAGAGGCACAGCAAGAGGATGCACCACTACCGCAGCCAGAGCCTAGGGTCGTTTCGTCCTTATCGCCCATGTCCGGGTGGAGTACGCATGATGTACACCCCTCGGAAATGAGTGCTCCCTCCACAGATCCCTATCACTCCAGCTGAGGCTCCTACCAAGGTTGACCCTGAGCCTTCAGCCCCAGCAGACCCCCAGCCCCCAGCACCAGACGCACAAGCACCACCCAAGAAAAAGCTACTTCGGAGATCTTAGGCTCGTAAGAGGACTTACTTGTCGACTGTTGATGGTTTCTTAGCCTACTCTGATGAGGACACTATTCTCTATCGATTGGTAGACCATCCCGGCCACCCTCTGACACACCATTACTCTGTACGGGACATGGTTGGATATCACGACACAGAGATCAGAGTGTTACGTAGTACGGTTCAGGAGATCGAGGATGACCTGTATCTGGCAGGTAAGACCAGGGATCCTATTCTCTATCGATTGGCTGAGTTGGGTACGCGTGTGTATGAGGCGGATCATGGACGCACCATAGTATTGGAGCCTGTCGACGAGCTTGAGGCTAGAGTTGACGATCTCGAGGCGAGGATGGTTGCAGCTATTGCAGCTTTGTCTACTGCTTTCCCACCCCATCCCCGTAGGATATCATGCATTGTGCTTGTAGTAGTAGTTTAAAAACTTGTAAGGCATTATGCGATTTTGTATGCAAAAACAAAATCTTATCAAGTGCATTAAACTTTCTATGAAAATTGCGATATTTTGGTTTCCTATATTGTGTTACCATGTTTTGTCTTTCCTGTTGATTGAATAGTTGTTTTGACTGGTGCATATGTAGACAATATTACACAGTGATATGTGTCCCATTCTTTTAATCTTATGTATTAGAAGAACACGCCTCCCAAATAAACTACTTGATCGATTTCTGAGGAAGAAGCTTTTCCGACCACGTCAGCGGACCTAGCCAGGGTAATTACATAGGCTATCGCGCAAAATGAAGCGAACCGCGCCGATTCCAGTGGCGGTTTGGGCGCAGCAGGCCAACGCAGAACCCAAGATCCTGAGACTGGTAAAAGCTCTTACCTATCCTTTCTTAGTCTTGATCCTCTCTTATGCCGACTCCACCGACTGATAAACCAATCATTTTGACACCATAAAGTAGAGAATACCATGCGTGGGCGTTCCTACAAGACTGTCATGGCATACAAGCCATGGAACTTCTGTGGGTCAGAAGAAGCAATTGGTATTGTCCGTTGGATCGAGAAAACTGAGTCAGTACTTGATATCAGTGGTTGTTCAGAAGACCAAAAGATCAAGTATGTCACTTGCACCTTCCAAGATGAAGCATTGACATGGTGGAACCTGCAAGTGCGGACCTTGGGTCACGAAACTGCCTACAATCTTTCATGGACCGAGTTGAAAACCATGAGGTTGGATAAGTATTGCCCGAGAAGTGAGCTGCAGAAATTGGAAACCGAATTTTGGAATATGACCATGAACGGGGCGGATATCGTTGCCTATACCACCCGATTTCATGAGCTTTCTCGCTTGGTTCCACACATGGTCACCCCTGAGTACAAGAGGATAGAAAGGTACATTTGGGGACTCTGTCCTAAGATCCGTAGCATGGTCACCACTGTTGCTCCAACTTCCATTCAGCACGCTATCACCCTTGCGCACAGTCTCACTGACGACGCAGATCGTTTGGGTTCCTTGACCCAGAAGGAATCAGACAAGGGTGAAAGTTCTGGAAGTAAACGCAAGTGGTCCCTTTTCAAGAAAGGGAAAAGTTCAGAAGGCAATTCCAACAAGAAGCCCGAAACCATCAAAGCTTTTGCTGCAATCGCTACTGAAACTCGCAAGCCATACAACGGGCCCCACCCACTCTGTAACAAATGCAAGTACCATCTCGTGGGGACATGTGACAGCATCAAACGCGAGAAGTGCAATCGGATGGGACATCCCACCGTGCAGTGCCGAGCTAAGGCAGTTGGGAACAATGATGGGAACCCGGGATGTTTCGAATGTTGAGCCACTGACCATTTCAAGAAAGATTGCCCCAAGCTGAAGGGTCAAGCTCGAGGCAGGTTTTTTGTCATGGGGTCAAAAGACGCGCGCGAGGATCCTAACGTTGTCACGGGTACGTTTCTCGTAAAGAAACATGCTGCTTCTGTACTTTTTGATACTTGTGCCGATTTAAGTTTTGTGTCAACCGACTTTATGATGCACACCCGTTACTTGATAGAATTGGCCAACGGTAAGACAATTAAGTCCGATGAAGTAGTTAGGAATTGTGCGTTGAAGTTGGGAGATCATGAGTTCAGTATTGACCTTCTACCGATCGAGCTAGGAAGTTTCGACGTCGTAGTTGGGATGGATTGGTTGTCGAAGAATCGAGCCAAAATCGACTGTTTTGCCAGAATAGCTCGAGTAGCGTTGCCAAATGGAGAAGTTTTGTCCATTCAAGGGGAATGCCAAAGGACACCGTTGTGACTTATATCTTGCATGAAAGCCCAGAAGTGTTTGCAGAAAGGCCATTTTGCGTTCTTGGCGCACGTGATCGAAAAGAAAGTTGAAGAGAGAAGAATCAAAGACATCCCTGTCATGAGGGAATTTCCTGAAGTCTTTCCCGAAGATCTGTCAGGATTGCCACCCCCGAAGAAAGTCGAGTTATGTATTGATCTCATTCCCGGAGCTGCTTCCGTAGCCCGTTCGCCTTACCGTTTAGCTCCGTCTGAGATGCAAGAATTATCCAACCAGTTGCAAGAACTACTTGACAAAGGATTCATTCGACCGAGCTTGTCACCCTGGGGAGCTCCAGTCTTATTTGTCAAGAAGAAGGATGGATCGTTTCGCATGTGCATCGATTACAGAGAGTTAAACGAGCTTACGGTGAAGAACCGTTACCCTATTCCCAGGATTGACGATATGTTAGACCAGTTGCAAGGTTCGAGTTTCTACTCAAAGATTGACCTAAGATCGGGCTATCATCAGTTGCGTATCCATGAGGAGGATATTCCCAAAACGGCTTTCAGGACGTGGTGTGGTCATTATGAGTTCCTATTAATGCCGTTCGATTTGACAAACGCACCAGCAGTATTCATGGATTTGATGAACAGGGTGTGTAACCATACCTGGACAAGTTTATGATTGTGTTCATTGACGACATTCTAATCTCCTCACGGACCCAAGAGGAACCCGAACAACATTTAAGGGAAATTCTCAATCTGCTTAAGAAAGAGAAGCTGTATGCCAAACAATCCAAATGCGAATTCTGGATTCGTGAAGTTCACTTCCTTGGTCACGTTGTGAACAACAAAGGTATACATGTTGATCCAACCAAGATTGAAGCGATCAAAAATTAGGCTAGACCCGATACCCCAACCGAAGTTCGACAATTTCTAGGCTTAGCTGGCTATTATTGGTGATTCATCGAGAATTTTTCAAAAATAGCATAGGCCCTAACAGTCTTGACTCAAAAAGACAAGAAATTCAAATGGGGAAATCAGCAAGAATCAGCTTTCCAGCTTTTGAAGCTCAAGCTATGTAGTGCACCGATTCTCTCATTGCCAGAGGGAACGGAAGATTTTGTGGTCTATTGTGATGCATCTCACCAAGGTCTCGGTTGTTTCCTAATGCAGAGGAATAAAGTTAGTGCGTATGCCTCACGCCAACTCAAGGTGCACGAACGGAACTACACAACCCATGATTTGGAATTGGGTGCAGTAGTGTTCGCACTCAAGATTTTGAGACACTACCTCTATGGGACAACATCTTTACTGATCACAAGAGCTTGCAACATATCTTTGAACAAAAGGACCAGAACATACGTCAAAGACGATGGGTTGAGCTACTCAATGGCTATGACTGTGAGATTAAGTATCATCCAGGAAAGGCAAATGTCGTAGCAGACGCATTAAGCCGAAAGGAACGTGCTGAAACGCTTCGTGTCCGTGCGTTGGGCATGACCCTACATACTGATCTCACTGCTCATATTCGTCAGGCTCAGGAAGAAGCTCTCAAGGATAGTAATATCTGTCATGAAGCTCTATACTGTCAGGTTGATCAGTTAGAAACAAGACCTGACGGGACAAAATGTTTCTTAAATAGAATATGGGTTCCATTGTATGGAGGTTTCCGTGATTTAGTCCTGGATGAAGCACACAAGTCCAAGTACTCGACACACCCCGGTGCTGATAAGATGTACACGGATCTCAAGGAGTGTTATTGGTGGCCTAACCCCAAGGGTTGTATTGCAACCTGTGTCAAACATTGTTTAACATGTTCCAAGGTCAAGGCAGAATACCAGAAGCCTTCAGGTATGCTTCACTAACCAGAGATACCCGTTTGGAAATGGGAGCAAATTTCTATGGACTTCGTTACCAAGTTGCCAAAGACACCTCGTGGTCATGATGCAATCTGGGTGATTGTCGATCGCCTGACAAAGTCTGCGCATTTCTTGCCCATCAAAGAGACAGACAAGAAGGAGAAATTATCCAGGATATACATCAATGAAATAGTGTTGAGACATGATGTGCCTATCTTTATAATCTCTGATCGGGATAGTCATTTTACTTCAAGATTTTGGCAATCATTGCAAGAAGCCCTTGGTTCCCGTCTGGACCTGAGTACCGCTTACCATCCTCAGACAGAAGGACAAAGCTAAAGGACCATTCAGACACTGGAGGATATGCTTCGAGCGTGTGTAATTGATTTCGAAGGGAATTGGGACACACATTTACCGTTGATCGAATTCTCTTACAACTACAGTTACCACACCAGTATCAAAGCAGCACCTTTTGAAGTATTGTATGGACGCAAGTGTCGATCCCCAGTATGTAGGGCAGAAGTAGGGGACAAGCAGATGACAGGTCCTAAACTCATTCAGGAAACGATTGACAAGATTTTTCAGATCAGAGACAGGCTAAAAGCTGCCAGGGACAGGCAGAAAAGCTATGCAGACCAGAGGCGTAAACCCTTAGAATTTTAAGTGGGTGACATAGTTTTGCTCAAAGTATCTCCATGGAAAGGAGTACCCAGGTTTAGAAAACGTGGGAAGCTTAATCCCAGATACATAGGTCCATTCAAGATTCTTGTACGAATCGGACCAGTTGCATACAAGCTCAAATTGCCCGAAGAACTCAATGGAGTGCACGACACATTTCACGTCTCAAATCTCAAAAAGTGTCTTGCTGATGGGTCATTAATCATCCCTCCAGAGGAGATCCACATTGTCAAGCAACTCCATTTCATAGAAAAGCCACTCGAGATAACAGACTGGAAGGTTCAGAAACTTCGCCGAAGACAAGTCAAATTAATAAAAGTACATTGGAATTCCAAGCGCGGACCTGAGTACACTTGGGAGCATGAGGACTAAATGAAACGCAAGTACCCACATCTCTTCCAAGAGGCCATAAGTTTAGATGACCAACACCGAAAATTTCTTGGACGAAATTCCTCTAACAGGGGGAGAATGTGACACCCACCGAAATCGTAGGTCATACCCGTACAATTAACTACACGTATACATTGTGCATGGCAATACATTTTGCATATTTCATCATAATTGGATCGTACGGGGTTCCAACGACTCAATTCCGATGCATACAGGCTAGCATTAGACACACTAGTTAATACAAATTCACAACCAGTCGTATAGTTCCTGATAAACTATAGGACGGGTATACAAAACCCTAGTCTTGGGAATCAATACAATCAAACATGAAGTCCCAATTGTGATCCAAACAATAACAAAACCAAACAATGTTCACACGCAAGGATGTTCCGAACACAATATCTATGAACGACTAGCAATACAACTAGTTAAAAAGTATAACATGAACACACAATCTTATATTATATGTTATCACATGGACTTGTACAAAGTTCCTTCTTAACATACATATATAATATGTGGCTACACATGTGAACAAGATGTGTATTTAAATGTAAATAATATATATACATATATGTATACACATACACACACGACGACACACACACACACACACATATATATATATGTGTGTGTGTATGTGCTTTCCAAGAGTGAATCTCTACAAGTTAAAGAACCATCACTTCACATCACATAGATTCCACCTTAATTGGTATAGCACTTTATCACTTAAACCTTTGACTTTCCAAATATACCTAGTCCATACATATGTATATACACGACACACATGCACATGTGTGTGTAGTGTTTGGATTATGCTCTCATGCACAAGTCCCATCTTTCCCTTCCTAGACTTTATACGAAAATGGAAACTTAACCTTTCAGTCCATGGATCCATGTCACTTCAACTCCCAAAACTATCATAAACCTCATGTAAAAATCGGCCCACATGTATGGAAATCTAGTTGATTTGAACAACACATAGTCTTTTCATATACACACTTCTATGTGATGTGTAAACATCCATATATGCAAATCTTCCATAGATCTTTCAACAAATTAGAAACCATGCCCACTTACAAGGAGATTATACATGATGAACTACTCAAAAAAATCATTTCTTTGTCTTGATTTTCGGCCACAAGTAATCCTACCCTAACAAGCATATTAGTCTTCCCTTGGATCCATAAGAGTTGACCTTCCAAATCTTCATTTCTTTTGCATAAACAATCGGCTAGGACTAGACTAAATATAATCATGATGATTCCTCTAGGATTTAACCATTCACATAATTAGTAACCACTTTTTCACCACTAATCCACATAAACCTAGCTTACCACAATTAACCATGCTTATCTTACCCTGCCTCCCTATAAATATCGATCGGTTATGGTCAACAACACCCACATTTCACTTCCAAACACTAACACTTGAACACACTAGTCCCTCCACCACCAAACACCTTCGGCCGAGCCTTATACACCCCTACCCGAGCCTTACAACTTCGAGCCATCCCTCAACAGCCCACGAGGTCTTTACTTGGAGATTAGAAGCTGTGGAATCGAAGGAACAAGTTTGGAAACAACCTCCTCGTCACCCCAAGAAATCTTCTAATGGTATGTTAACACATTGTCCTTTGTTTTCTTATTACCATGCTTTGACCAATATGTATCACCACCCGAACCTTTCCCTCACTCGCACGCACCACACACTTAAAAATCAAGACTAGATTAGTTAATATTAACATTCATGAGTCGAATAATGACATGAAACATGTTATTTTGGTAACATCTACATGTAGAATGCGAACACACTCACTAACACTCGAACACAAGCCTATAAGCTCATATATGAGCCCTCGGCTATGTGTTCTTGCATAACCATTGTGTTTGAAACTTATACTAGTGATATAGTAGAGGTGGTATAACCGCAAACATATGTTAAGTATAGCCAAACATACGTTAGAAAGCTTACACCAAGAATTTTTATAAGAAATGTGTTAAACGAGTTAAACACATATGAAGTACACTCATTTTGCAATAATAGGTTAGAATAGATAATCCTATGCGGCAGTTATACCAATATTCGGCAGTTATACTAGCTTTTGACACGTACAGTAGGTACAAACATACTTACACGCACACAATTCCGAAAAATACAGTTGGGTGAGGATTTGCATGGTAGATAATGCAATACATAGACCTAAGTTGTCCTCATAAGAAATTTAGGGCGGTTTTGTCGGACACTGACATCAGGTGAGTTTCACTGCCCCTTTTCACTGTTTTTGCATTTTTTCGGGTGAAAACATGCGTACAGTTTTCAGTTTTTAATTACATACATGACTATTATGTGAACATGAGACAATAAGGTTTAGGATCCATTATGCCCTCGTGTCATACATTTCACCATAACCATTAGCTATGGGTTTAGCCATGAAACACCGGAATAGATCTATTGGGTTGACACCCCCACTCTTGGCCAGTCGCTCTGACCGGATGGCAGATATCAAAAGATTTCTAGTATTTCACATTTATTCATTGTCTTGAGTGTATAATGGCGAGGCACAACATGTCAAGGTTTGGTTATGGGCTCATGTCAGATCACATACTAATTATTGCCCTATCTAGGTAGTAGTTTAGTCGGATTTGGATTACATGTCCATTTACATAAAACCCGTGAACTCACCAACTTTGTGTTGACCTATATTTTTACATGCATGTTTTCCAGGAAATGAACATGAAGCATGGAACTTGGGAAGGTCGCGTGCGAGCATTTAGGGGATACCATCTTTTGAACTATTGTTGTGATGTTTTGACCTTTGTGTCTATATACAATGGTTTCTGATTCAAACAATTAATGTTATATTTTTGTAAGACTTGAATGTTTAAATGGTAATTCCTGTTTTATTTTAATAATGCTCGTGTGACTTTTGTGCTTGGAAATCATTTCAGTTGCACCCCGTGTTTCCACCTTAGGCGGGGTGTGACAAGTCTTAACTGAGTCAATAGAGAGCCCACTTAACAAATACCATGTTAGGTGAAAGGTCTTATCATTGGAGAGCATATGGTAACAAATACTATTGTTGTGATGTTTTGACCTTTGTGTCTATATACAATGGTTTCTGATTCAAACAATTAATGTTATATTTTTGTTAGACTTGAATGTTTAAATGGTAATTCCTGTTTTATTTTAATAATGCTCATGTGACTTTTGTGCTTGGAAATCATTTCAGTTGCACCCCGTGTTTCTGCCTTAGGCGAGGTGTGACAAGTCTTAACTGAGTCAACAGAGAGCCCACTTAACAAATACCATGTTAGGTGAAAGGTCTTATCATTGGAGTGCATATGGTCACTAATCGGTAGTTGAAGGAGACGTATCAATCAATGAAGGATTGTGAATGTCAAAGGAAAATGACAAGACTACTTAGAGATGGCTAGCCATTTGACAAAAATTTTCAGCGACTATAAGACACGCTTGATTCGTTAGACAAGGATGTCAAAAACGATGATAAAAGACACACATAAAAGAATATTCTAGTTGTGTGAGGGTATGCAGAGAATTCGACTTTTCAGAAAGGCAAGTCCAAATTTATTGTGGAGTACGGGAAACCACTTGCAGTACTACTCTGTGCAGCTTTCATAACGCAAGCGTTTGATCTTCGGCAGTCCTAATAAGATTATTAGAAATCCCTGGAGATACTTGAAGATGGATGTGTCGTAAACGACCGAGGGACTATGAGGTGACATCTTTATCATTGGAATGCAAGGTTGTCGAACGGTAGAGCCTATCCTAAGTATTTCAACTGATGAAGTTAAAGGCCACGGCACCTTCAAATTTGTCCGAGCATGAGGAACTTGAATAGTAATCCTGCTGAGTTGCATGGACAATTTCATAGACTTCAAGCTTTACCTAACCTGATTAATGGGAGTAAGCTTTGGAAATTTCAAATGAAGAAGTGAGAGTTACGTGTCATAGGTGCCATTAGGATCACCCTAGTTGGTGTTCATTTGATTTTGAGAAACGAGTCCCACGTAACGAACTTGGAAAAACTCAGGACATGCCTTGATCACTGACTCGAACCATATAGTTCTCAAGGAATCCCATGCACCGCAAATCATGATTACGTGTGCACCCGTAATTCTAATTTACCCTGCATGGTGCTCCAAACGTTCCCTAATTCTGAGCTCTTAATCCAAGAAATTAGAACTATATAGAATGAATTAACTGAGATCGGTCCACTAAGACTCGTCCTTACATCATGGTGCTGCATGGATGCTCCAGCCGAAACACTAGGAGAGCAGTCCTCCGTTCACTTGTTCCTTAGTAAGTAGAATTACCAACGCAAGCCGTCACTCAGCTAGGCACCACTCTTCTTGTTGATACAGGATGCTGGTGAAGACGCGAGGACCAGTGCAGCAAAAACCATGATGATTAGAGATCAATGATTTCCCGTGACTATAGGAAATTCACGGTTGGAGTTGGGACGAGAATGGCTTCCTTGAGACAGCAAGATCCGTATGTGGAAATGCGAGTCGCATCATGTAAGATAAATGCATATGCAAAAGCAATGAAAATGTTCATGCAATGAAAACGTTTTTGATGAGGGTTATAAGGCTATAGTCTAGGTTTTCTAAGATCACCTAGTTCGCTATAACCATTGGCTTTGATACCAATCTGTCACACCCTGCCAAGGCGGAAACGCAAGAGTGTAACCAAAAAGGTTTTCGGAGCATATGATTAAGCAAATACTTACATGATATTGATACGATTTGTTTCATAAATCGTTTTTTTACAAATCACAAAACATCTATGAATAGAACAAGCCTATGGGAGACTCTTCCAAATGCTTGATGTCCTAGTATGCATGCAAGATCAAAAATGTGACTCTTCATCGTGAAACGATCACCTAAAAAACATGCTTAAATATGCCAAGATAAAGTTGGTGAGTTCACAGGTTTTGTGACTCATTGTAAATTGTTCATGTATATTTGTTCGGGAAAATCCCGTGAGTTGTCTATGAAACTTGTAACTTGTTTGTGGAAAACATGAGTTGTCCTGTGGGAATCCTTGTATGGTATTCCTCGGACTGTGTCCTTTGTACATGAAAATCATACACTTAGAATCCTTGTAAGGTATCCATTAGGTTGATTGGGAAAACTCGTAAACCATTCCTTTGGAATATTATTGTAAAACTTGTAAAAATATTCCCTTGGAATATAGCGTCAAAACTGTTTGAGAAATACTGTGTTAATTCTTAATGTTCGAGAAAATGTGTACAAGCCTATGAATTCATGAATGATCATGTTTTTGGTTACCTGTAAACCATAATGAATCAGTGCCTAGCTAGGGCACTGATGTATGCATCAACATGAGCCTATAACCAAACCTAAACGCGTTGTGCCTCGCCCATTGTACACTAAAGACAATTTATGAATGTTCAGGAATGACATGCACTCTCTTGATATCTGTCATCCGGTTAGCGTGACTAACCAAGAGTGGGGGTGTTAACCCAATAGTACTATTCAAGTGTTCCACGGCTAAGTTCATAGCTAATGGTTATAGTAAAGAAATTACACGAGGGCTTCCTTGCGCAAATTGTACTGTACCAGGACTTCCAATCCTATGTTTGTCTCATGCACACATAATGATCAAATAGATTTCATAATAAGCGTGTAAATGTGAACTTTGTGAATGTAACATGTATATGTACTTGTAAATATGAACTTGTAATGTAACTTGTAAATGTAATACTGATAACTGAAAACTTATAAATGAAAACTGATAACTATATACATGTAAATGAAAACTGATAACTGTATACTTGTAAATGAAAACTGATAGCTGTAAACATGTAAATTAAAACTGATAACTATAAACGTGTAAATGAAAACTGATAACTTTAAAAATGTAAATGCATGTTTCTCCCCCAAAATTGTAAAACCGTAAAAAGGGGCTGTGAAACTCACTTTGTGTCCATGCGAGTAAGCTAGCAAATGAAAAGCCTGAATGAACTAGAGTCCGAACTAAAGTGCCCTAGAATTTAACGGACAACTTAAGTCTTTGTACTCGATTATTTACCATGCAAGTTGTTCACCCAACTTACTAGACTCGTTGGAATGTCCTCCTTTTAGAAAAAGTGGCAACTTGACAAACCGTTGGTTATTATTATTTACTTCTTGATTATATATTCTTACACAAAATATATAAATAAGTAAATATATTGTTTAATGATTCTTGGGTTACATCCCGAAACCTCGTACTAAAACTCGTGCCCAAACACGTCTCGGTCGCAAATAAATATATATTTATCAAATAATATATATTTTTAGAGAAGTCATTGTTTCACATCGAAACTGTGAAAAATAACTAAGTATACAATATTTATTTTTAGATAAATGTATATATACTTAGTTAAGGTTCGTCGTACAGGTGTGATAATAATATATACTTACTTATCTACGGAATGTTGATAATATATTTTCCTTTGATTGTAAGAATCTTTCAAAAATTTGTGCAAACACATTTGAATATAATATCATTATGCATATAGAATGGAGAGATGAGATGTATGTGAGAATAGTTAATAGTTAACCGAATATATAAAGACGGAAAATGAATATTGGGAAATCCTCCCCTTTAATAGTGTGAATGTACTAAATATTCGTAAAGTTGGTTTTCAACTTTATCAGTTGGATTTCAAATATATCTAACATTCGAAGTTACTTTCGGCACCTTTTATTTATTTATTTTTTATTTAATGAAAGACAATTGCAACACAACAATAATAAATAAAATAATAATGATAATAAAGTAAGTTCAAAATCGTAATCATTATTTTTAGGCCTTTTTATAACATCTGTTGTTAGTATAAACAGTTGTTGTCCAAACTAAGTTTCTCTATATTTTTGCCAACAGATTGTGTAATCTGTGGAAGGAAAAATAAATAGAATCAACGTTAAAACGCGTGAAATGAAACGTCATACTGTAGTATATAGTTATTATACTTCAGTTAATGTGTTAAATGAAAAGTTTTGTTATAAGGATTATTTAATTTCTAAACGTTTATTGTATCTGAAGAGTATATACAACTTGGGAAACATTAAATAGACAAATTCTTTAGAAAACGAACAGACGAAACCAATCGTCTGCTATGAAAAAAACGTAAATAGGCTAACTGTAATGCTCTGTTGAGATAACACATATTTTTAAAAGCCTGTGTCTTAAACACTATTGATTAAAACAGATGTAAATTCAACTGTTTAGATAATATTCCCACTTAAACAATTCTTTAAATTATTTATTTTTTTAAATACAAATTTCCATACAAACACAAAGGTTTATAATATTCCCACATAAACATGTTCTTGCTTATTAATTGGGTCTGCCATTGATTCTATTGATGAATACTGAGATGTAAATGTTAAGAAGGTTTATAATGAAATTCGTGATTTATTTACTAATGTATACATTTAAATCACGTAAAATGAAAGGTCATAGCGTAGTATAGTTATTATACTTAGTTAATGTGTTAAACGAAAAGTTTTGTTATAATGATTATTTAATTTCTATACGTTAATAGTATATAAAGAGTCTATACAACTTCTGAAACATAAATACATGAATTCTTTAGAAAACGAATAGACGAAATAATAAAGTATAAGTTGTACCGAATATCGTGTGAAATTAATTATCTTTCAAAATTATTTCTATAAATATGTTGATATCAAACTTAAAATTTATCTATAAATTCCACACAGTACATATATTAAACTTTATCTATAAAAATGGCAAACAGATCATACTATCATTTTGCTGATACATCAGACATTAAGTCAATATTCAGCACTTGCTCACAAAAGGAAAGTAGAAAAGACGAACATGTTAGAAATCAAGTAGAGAAGATGGAAGAAATAGTTAAGGAACAATCATGGACAAACATTGGCATGCTAGATATGATTTTGCATTAACCTCCAACTGCATTGAGAGAAAAGATTGAAGACTACTTGACTCAACAACTACAAATGAATAACAACACTCATGAAGCATTGATAGATTTAAAAAAAGATCTTTCAAGCGAGATTATGAAAAAGAAACAAAGGGTTTTTGACATTTTAATTTATTAGTTTATATAATAGATATGGTTTTTATTATGTATGTTTTAAATGTAAACAACTGTTTATTACCATTTCTCTGTTTTTTAATGACATATACTTTAAGATCTGTTTACCAAATTCAACGTAAGGAAGTCAATTGTCTGCTGTAAATAAAAGCTGTTTAGTAACATTGGTCTCGTAATGCCTGTTTCATAAAAAAACAGCCGTTAATAACTGAAACTATTACAACGACGCCATCATAAATCTACAAACAAATGAAACCTCTGTTCAGATATAAATTCAACTGTTTAGATAATTTTCCCACTGAAACAACTCTTTAAATTGTTTATTTTATAAAATACAAATTTCAATATGAACACAGACACTATTTAGCAATATGAACATATTTTTTAAATTATTACTCTTACGTTTAACTGAAAAATACACCAACCTCAAAATTATAATCATTAAGTTTGCAATTCACACCACTGAAACTGTTATAATGAGAAGAGGAAAATGAACAGACGAATAAAAATAACTGTTGGAAAAAACAGATATTAGAAAGAAACAATTAATTTAAATGTTCAACGGAAATTTCATTAAACTGTTTATCAAAATTTAAATACAAGGAAACATAAAAAAATCATTCTAGCAACCAAACCCTACAAAATGATATTTCTTGTGAGCATCATCAGAACAAAGAAGAAACAAAAAACAATGAAAAGAAGTATACGACAACACCTATATATGGGTAAAACACCACAAAACAAAACAATTTACAAATACAAAAGATAGAAGTCTTCTAATAAAAAAATAGAAAATACAGGAAAAAGATACAAAATAACAATCTAAAAAGGAAAAAAAAACAAAACCTAAATAATAATATGCCTCCTAACCTTTGAAGGGTGGAAAACACATTATTTCACATACACCCATGTCTATTTATTAAGACCATAGAGGTGCACATGAATAAAAATAACATTTTTCTTTGACTGTAAGAATCTTCAGAGAAAACAAACTCCAACTTCAAAGGCAACCATTTATTGGTAATACATTTTTCTTTTATTGTAAGAATTTTCGAGATGATTGGTGGTAGAAAATTTAAGGGAAATAAGATTATCATGGAGATATGGAACATAGATTTGTTTTTCCAATGCTTATGGATATATAAAGTTGCAAACAGAAATAACAATTTACTGACCTATATATAGACTGAAGAAATTACTATAATAAAATATAACAATAATAAAAATAATAAAATAATATTGTTAACGTAATCATTAATTTTGCCCATTTTTTTAATATATCTATTTATTGCAAGACAAATTCTCTTTAGTAAAGTGGACTTAAGTGGTAAAGACTTTTGATAAATCCTTAAAACAGATATTGCTTTAAACATCGATTTATGTAATTTATTTTATTTTGTACTTGATAACATCTGTCAAATGATGTCCGTTAATTTAGAAGAATTTGTAAAACACTGTGTTTAAAACACTGTTAACTCAAACAGATGTAAAATAAATTGTTTAGTTAATTTTACCACTGAGACAACTGTTTAATTTTTTTTAAATAAACATTTGCAGATAAACACCAATACTTTTTACCAATATTTTCTAACATCTGTTCAAATGTAGTGCGTCAATTAAGGGGATTTTTTAAAACATCTGTTGATTCAAACAGTTTTTAATTCAACGGTTTTTTTCAAACAATTGTTGAATTAAACAGCTGCTACTAACAACTATAACAAATTTACATTTTGAATATTTGTTTATGAAACACCAATCATCTGTTGGTTTGAACAGTAGACTTTTTAATCAGTTTTATTATACTGAAATTTTAATTTAGACCAATAATAATATCAAATACATTTCAATAAATAATCTGCATTTTAAACCGTTAGTTAAATCTTTTTTCTTCCCTTTAACAAAGTTTCTTTAAAACACATGTTATACGATTCAATTCAATCATATTATCACAAATCACTATTTTGAGTTAAATATTAAATTTAACAAAAATAAACACAAAATGGAAGTTTTACAAAAGAATAAATTACAATATGTGAATTTACCAAAATTACATAAAGAAACCATTCTAGCAACCAAATCCTAGACAATGATAGTTCTTCCCAGCATCATCAGAACAAAAGCAGAAACAAAAGTTAATAATGCCCGATGTACAGATGAACGGTTTGTAAAATACAATTTACAATTTCCATAAGACATATTTTATAGCAATAAAAATTGTTAAAAAAAAATCATCCTTGTTAAAAATTGTAATAATTGTTTTTATTCACAACGTATTACATTTTAGATTATTAGTATTACCATTATACGTAGTAATTAGTTAAACCGTCCTAATAATAAAGTTTCATATACAAACCTATTCCAAGTTAAAATTAATAAAATATTTGATGACTTGTGAACAGATGTTGACAAACAAATGTGAATCTTTATAATAATCCACTGAAGAATAATATAACCACATTTTTAAAACAGACTTTGTAATGAATATCTAACGAAATAACTATAAATTTAAATTAAACCAGTCTTTTCAAATTCATAGTTAGTAACAGTTCGCTACAGCACTAAAAGTCTTTGATGGCCAATGCACAGATGAACGATCTAGATGCAACCCGACAGAAAATACACCAGCAATTAATGCTAAATGTACTTATTTTAACTACTCTTAAATAACAACAAAAGGTTACCATAAAAATTCTTAAAAAATTAAGACATATTTCATAGATATAAAAACTCTTTAAAAAAATCAGTATTGTTAAAATGTGTAATACTAATTTTTATTCACAGCGTATTATGATTTAAATTATTAGTATGAATGAATACCATCATTATTTAAAATTACAAAGCAATAAACTTTCATATTTAAACCTATTGTAAGTTTAAAGCTATTCAAAATTTGACAACTTGCCAACCGATGTTTTCAAACAACTGTGATCAATTACAATTTTCAACTGACTTTTAGGATGACGTAACCAGATTTTGGAAACAGAGTTTGTAAAACCTAACTTGTAATTAATATGTAAGGAATTAACTATTTTCAAATTCATAATTACAAACAGTCGACACAGCCCTAAAAGTCTTTGATGACTGCTATGAAGATGAAGGATCTAGATGAAAACATAACATAAATTTACACATTATTCTTTTTATATTAATTAAACAATTAAAAATATTGTACTTCCAAATGATTTAAAGTCTTTTATTGTTCCTATAACTTTAAAAAAGGAAAGTATATTTTATAGAAATTAAAATTCTTCAAAAACATCAGCATTTATAAAATATGTAATTATAGTTTTCAATAGATAATATTTCCATGACAAACTTTTTTAAGAAATTATGTGAAATATTTACATATAATTCACTTAAATTATTATAACCATATGTTTGATAATGTTTATCAACAACTATTGAATTGTAAACATATATTAAAATTCAACAAAAGTTAATAATTCCCAATAACCTTAATTTTAAATTAAATTAAATCACCGTTTTCAAATTCATAATAATTACAAAGAGTCTGCACAGCCCTAAAAGTCTTTAATGGCCACACATCAGATTTTACAGAATGTACCTATTGTCAAATCATACCAAAGTAGTTTAAATATCTAATAACTAATTAGTTTATATAAATATGATCTTTCTTAAAAATAACACTTTCTTACACATTATACTTCAAGTATGTTTGCATTAATTTGTGTTTAATTTATCTATTATACAAATAACATTAACAAAAAAACTAATATTTTTATTTAAATATTATGCTATTACATCAACATCTACTAAATTACCAAAAACATACAAAAACAAAAAGATAAAAGACATCACATTCAAAATGAATTTAAAATCTTGAACTTCAAGTCCATAGAAGCCTTAAGTGACTTTACAATATCAGAAATTATTTCTAACTGCTCCAGATCACTTTTCATCGCATCGATATGAAAAACTATACCACTGTCACGAATTGTTGATGGTGGCAAACACTTCAATTTCCCGACTACTTTGGCTTTTTTATCAAAAGAGTTTGAAATACGGTTGAAAGTCTGCTTCAAGACATCCTTATATAATGTACCTTCATCATATTGCATAAGAACTTGTTTTATTAAATCGACCTTGAAATCCACTGCGAGTACTGCTGGTGAAGATGATGATGCCATAACTTGAAAAAGTAATAAAAAATATTGTCGATATATAATATGACTATATAGATCAAATATCAGAAAAAGATCTACATATTTATAAGCCCATAGTTCAAATAATAACCAAAGTTATCATTTCATATTAATTACGAAATTTAATGCTATAAATGCGGTAGATGAAAAACTATATTTAAATGTGCCAATTGTAAAATGTATACACTTACAATTTAAACGTCACTCTGTAAAGTGTATAATATGTGTACCATAACGTGTTAAAAGTTATTTTCTATTCACACCATATATATATATATACAAAAAGTGTGTATCAAGATTCAACAACACTAACTGTAATTTGTCAAAACAACCATACTGAAAAATTTTTTACCAATAAAACTCATCATTCGAATTGCATAATTTTACTTACAATATGAGAATAAACAAACATACAAAATACAAAATACAGCCGAAACACAACAAAATGAAAAATGCTTACAAAGATACAAAATAGAATTGGTCAAACAAAAATATCTGATATCACAGTAAAAAATAACTAATACAAACTAACACACCTCATCTATAAGACAAAAAGAAAAATACAAAATACAGCTGAAACACCACAAAACAAAACCAAAAGAAGTCGGGCTCCAAAAATGAAAACATATACAATAATATCGCTCTAAGTAGCGGAAAAATTAGAGACATATTATTTATATAGAGACTCATCACATTTGGACAGGCTTACTTATTATAACAAAACAGCTAATATTTTCCTTTGATTGTAAGAATCTTCAAGCAACACCAATTCCGACTTCATTAGCAACGGGTTATTGCCAATGCATTTTTCTTTCAAACCCACAATTTTAGAGAAGACTAAGGGTACGTAATTTAAATGAAATAACATTATATACTGAAGGTATAGAAGGTTCGTTTGCTTTTCAATAGTTCAAGCATTACAAGCTTGTAAACTGAAATGAAGAGTTCCTCGCCTTTTATAGACTGGAAAAATAGATATATACATACTACCATTAATCAATAACTACATTTATTATTACATGACAAACTTTTTTAACCAATCACATAAACTTTAATCATTAAAAAAATAATAAAACATTTGATAACTTGTCAACAGATGTTCATAAACAACTGTAATCCAATACAATTATCCACTGAAGGATAATAGAACCAGATTTTTAAAACAGACTTTGTATGAATATCAAACAAAATAACTATGAATTTAAATTACACCAGTCTTTTCAAATTCATAATTAGTAACAGTCGCTACAGTCATAAAAGTCTTTGGTGGACAATGTACACCTGAACTATCTAGATGAAACCTGACAGAAAATACAGCTGCAATTAATGCTAAATGTACTTATCACTACAAATAAAATGTCATATAGTGGCATACACAAAGTGCCACAAAAAGCTAAAAAAGTGCCACTAAATGCCAATTTATAAATGTGTGGCATACAAAAAAAGTGCCACTAAAACTTTCAGTGTCACTTTTTTCGTGTGCCACACATTTTCTACAAGGGTCTTTAGTGACACTTTTTTGTGTGCCACAATATTAATTACAAAATATTAGCACTACTTTTAGTGACACTTTTTTATGTGCCATAATTAGAAAAGTTGTTCTTGCCCAAATTTTATGTCAATAAAGAACTACTTCTACATGTAAATCACTGTATCATAATTACGATATAAAACAAAACTAAAAATAAAAACATGTAAAATTATAATATCGTAACTTAATTATAATGTCGATCCAAGATATATCCAAAATGTTCAAACACATACGAAGTTTCAAAAATATCAAGTGTTCACAAAAAAAGAAGCCAAAACGACACCCTCCCAAAACATTCTTGATTCTTCTCATTTCTAGTTAACCAAAGATTCAACTTTTGTCTACTATCTCACCGGCGTCACTTGAATATAATCCGTTACTAGAACCATAACAAGGGACCTAAAAATGGCCAACAAAAAAATCACTATTAATAAAAAAGAAATTGTACTAACAACAAGCAATAGAAATAACTATTATAGCACAAATTGCTACACATTAACTAGCTCTGGATAATAGCAGTACACCTATGGCAGACTAAATACGGACCAGCTAAAGACAGCAGAAATATGAATCAAAATGAATTGTATCTTCTCATAACCATATAAAAAACACATATTCAAATAGTAGCATATCATTGCCTGCAAAATATATAATTTCTTAACTATCCTAAAAAGACAAGACAATTCAAGATATGAAATAGCAACCCATGTAGCACCAAAAAACAGTATGTGCATGTGCATCTATGTACATGTCATCACCAATGGCTAGTGACACCATTTGCTGCTCAAACTGCAACTAGAATTGCCATTCATAAAGCAATGGGCAAGATCTTCATCAACAATTCAATATAATAAAATTTTAAGGGAACTTTTAACCAAAGTAATTAGAGTTGTAATTAAGAGAGTAACTTGCATAGCGACTACTAAACGGTTGGTTATAATTGATTATTATCCCATAGAATTTACTATTCAGTAGTTTTTCATACAGAAACCATCCATAAATTGGTTAAATAAAGTAACTTTTATATATAACAAAACATTTATAAGATGTCTAATTAGTCAACTAGGGGTATTGGCGCGCGCGTTGTGCGAGTATAGCAATGCGTGTATTCGGTTTGGGTCACCCTTGTTTCTTTTTTCTTCCAAGTAATCTGCCTAATATGAAACAAGTGTTCAGAACCTAAACCATTCCGTTAAAGATTGCATTATGAACGTCACGCCGCACATATGTATTTGTGCGTGTTGGCAAAAATCTCTAAGGAAGGCCTAAACTAAACTTAAACCGAGAAAGTAAAATATGCAAAATCTGAAAATCAATACAATATCATATAACAGAATGTTAATGGGAAGACACTACACCACACAAAGTTGGTCGCACAAAACACATACCTTCGAAAAGTATAACTTCCAACTTTGTTGCAGCTGTTACTACAGGCCCTGATGGTTCCATACCGCCCCATCCTTGCAACGACGTATATGATTACGTAAAAAAAAAGGTTTGCAAAGGAGTATAGTTAGATTAAAAAAAATGTAACTACTACTTGGAACAAAGACTAAAATGTTGATCAGGACTCCATGGTTACATCAAATGAAATTTTCATGTTCAGGTGTAAAGCATAACTTGCAACGTTTGACTTGGGTGGTTAGCACATAACCTGTTCAATTCCATATTTATGCAACATTTTTTTACACGCTCAGCACAAACACTTTCTCACTACTTTTGTTTAGAGCCCCTACATTGTTTTATATTTATAAACCTGGCTATTGCTGTACATAAACATATTTAATAGGTGTTTTTATTCAGATAAAGCTATCTTTCCACATCAACGCACTGGGATTCTCTGTGATAGATTGAAAGTGGGAAAATTGTAATAAGGAGAAGTTACCTTCTTAAATGAGCAGCATATTCTTCTCTAGACAAAGTCTTCGTTTCTTTAAGCTCTTGTCCGATCAACATTTTAGATACAACCCATCTCTCCTGTAAGACGTTTAAGACGAATAAGGATTTCGACCACTAAAATTGTAATAAAGAGAAATTACCTTCTTAAATGAGTAGCTCTTGTTTGATCAACATTTTAGATACAATCAATTTCTCCTGTAAGACATTGAAGACGCATAAGGATTTCGACCACTATAAAAGTTAATATCTTCATTTTTTATAGCTTACCTCGGCTCGCCTCGGTTTATTTGTAAATGATTCAAGGGAAAACCTACTTTGACTATAAGTCCTTCGTTCCTGACATTTAAGAGTCACTGATGATGTACGATTGCACATATAAACAGTGTGTAATTGCACATATAAACACACACGCATACACATCAGCTCATATATAGAGAATCTCCAATTTTATATTGTTATGTTTCATTAGATGCTATAGAGACTGATGAATAAAATTTCAAATATTATAAACACATACATGACAGTACATGTTTGAAAAAGAACCCACGCAAGCAGTTTCAAATATTAGCAACATTTAGTATATACCACTTCATGGTTCATTCCTAATTGGGATTTAAAAATCTTAATAGTTACCACAAAGAATACACATCCACATATGAAGTCCACTAAATTCAACATTCAAAACACACAAATTACAAAATACATTTTTACAAAGTGAGCCAAAGGAAAAAACAAAGAAAATTAACAAATTTACAACTAATATCATGTCAAATCAACAAAACCCAAAAACAATAAACGACAACTGAACCTTATCTCTGGCCAAATCAAGGTAATATGGCAAATGGAGGTCGAAAACATTACCGAAAATGCATGAAACAGCCAAAATAAATCCGAGTATAGGAAAATCCAACAAAGAAACTAAAATAGACCAAAGAAACAAAGAAAAACATACCGTATGTTCGATTAGGGTTCAATTCACAATCTAAACAAGGTACACTTAACAATCAATAAAATTTAATACAAACTTCACAACTGAATCTAGCAAGAAACTTCAACTAAACATAGATATCACCTATTCAAATGTGTTTAGGAACCGTGATGTTCGATTAGGGTTTTGGGTTTCTTCGATTAGGGCTGGCACCGTGTGAGGTTAAGCTGGTTGTCGATCGCGTCCAGTCTTCTGGTGGATGGTGAATGGCTTCGAGGTTCAGCAGACGGCAGGCATATGGTGGTGAGGAGAGGTTTTTGGGAGAAGAATATATTATGTGTTTTTGGGAGATGGAATAGGTTTTGGGGGGTTTCTTTTTGAGTTTTTGGAAAAGGAGGGAAGTGAAATTTTTAGGGGGAAATTGGGGGGAAAACCGGGTGAAAAAGGTGAGGCTCAACCAAATTTAATGTTTTTTTATAAAAACATTACAAATGAGTTGGAGGGAATTAAATTTTGGGTATAAAATTTGAGAAATGAAATGTTGGTGGGAAATAAACATGATTTCGCTCTAGAGAGAGAAATGAAACTTTGGGTATAAAATTTGGTCAAAAGTTTTTCAAGTGATTAAGTTAATTTTTTTCTTATATATAGTTGGGCTCAGTTTTATAACTTCATTAAATTATATATAGTAGTGTTGGGTCTTATTAAACAAAAAGTAGGAAAGTATCTTTAAACATATATATATATATATATACACACACACACACGTACGTATTTACCTTTAATTTTAAATTCATAATTTTAAGTTAGTGAATTTTTTTTTGTCACTACAAAAAATTAATTTGTTTATTTTTTAGTGAAAAAACGTTGGATATATTTAGAGGCATATAAGTAAAAGCCATAAATTGGGTATGTTGCGTAAAATTGGCATACCTAAAGTGTCATTAAAAGATTAATTTTGTGGCATGTGTGATATATGCCATTAAAACTATGGGTCAACCAAATGTAGCACACACAAAGTGCCACTAAAACCCAATATTAGTGGCACATAGTTAAATGACACTAAGAGCATGTGCCACTACAAGCTTATAAATGATAAAATGCCACTAAAAGTATGGATCAAACAAATGTGGCACACGTAAAGTGCAACTAAAGCCCTATATTAGTGGCACAAAAGCTAAATGCCATTAAGAGTGTGTGCCACTAAATGACATTTTTTTTGTAGTGTATTTTTATTATTATTAAACAACAAAAAAACATTAACATTTTTATTAACAATGTCTAATAATATTTTTTAGTATTCACAATCTATTATGTTTTAAATTATTAATATGAATATTATCATTAGTTTGCAACAACTGTGATCAATTACAAATTTCAACTGACTTTTAGGATATTGTAACCAGATTTTGAAACAGAGTTTGTAAAACCTAACTTGTAATTAATATGTAACGAAATCAGTCTTTTCAAATTCATAATTACAAACAGTCGACACAGCCCTAAAAGTCTTTGATGACTGCTATGAAGATGAAGGATCTAGATGAAAACATAACATAAGTTTACACATTATTCTTTTTATATTAATTAAACAATTAAAAATATTGTACTTACAAATGATTTGAAGTCTTTTATTGTTCCTATAACTTTAAAAAAAGAAAATATATTTTATAGAAATTAAAATTCTTCAAAAATATCAGCATTTATAAAATATGTAATTATAGTTTTCAATAGATAATATTTCCATGACAAACTTTTTTAAGAAATGATGTGAAATATTTACATATAATTCACTTAAATTATTATAACCATCTGTTTGATAATGTTTATCAACAACTATTGAATTGTAAACAGATATTAAAATTCATCAAAAGTTAATAATTCCCACATAACTATAAATTTAAATTAAATTAAATCACCGTTTTCAAATTCAAAATAATTACAAACAGTCCGCACAGCCCTAAAAGTCTTTAATGGTCACTGTAGAGATGAAGGATCTTTATTGGAAACATGACATAAATTTACACATTATTATTTTTATATTAATTAAACAATTAAAACTATTGTTCTTACAAATGATTTACAATCTTTTATTTTAAGTATAATTTTAAATAATGAACATATATTTTGTAGTAATAAACATCCTACAAAAATATAATCATCTATAAAACATGTGATTATAATTTTTAATGAAGACTTATTATACATGAACTAAATAATATTTCATTGAATAACCATCTGTTTCATAATGTTTATCAACAATAATTGATAAACATATATTAATATTTTTATTTACAAAGTGTAATAATATTTTTTATTCAAAATGTGTAATTTTTTAAATTATTAATATGAATATTCTCATTAGTTTCAATTACATAGTAATAAACTTCATATTGAAACCTATTCTAAGTTCAAACAACTGTGATCCATTACCGCTGTTGAGCTGAAGGATGATGTAACCAGAATTTTAAAACAGACTCTGTAAAACTTAACGTGTAATCAATATCTGTCACACCCTCAAATTCGCACGTGCGGAGTTCTACCGCGAGGCGCGTGACACACCAGGATCCAAGTCAACGGTCACAATAAACGACGTCTAAATGTAAAAACATACGTAAATAAAAACCATGCATAAGATTAAAAACCAACATTCGATAGTGCGGAAGCATTCAAAGTTTACAAAAGTCATGCGTAAATAAAACATAAATTCAAGAGTTTAACAATCCCAAAACATGCAATGCGACCCTAGACGCGAGACGACTCCAGTGCGACTCCGTGTGCCTATCTGACAGCTGCTACCTTAGCGACCTGAGAAAACATGATAAGAGAGTCAACATATAATGCTGGTGAGTTCACAGGTTTTATTTAAACGTTTAAAGTGATCCTTCGAAAACCGTTACCATCACTGTTAATACTATGCTTGTGAGAACGCTAGCTAGGCGCAGAATAAGATACTCATACGGGTGAAACCATTGCTGACTATGCCATTTACTGACCCTTATTTCCTATGGGCTACCGTCATCACCGGTAGACCTTGTTTTATTAGAGACAATATGCACCCGCCCGGCCTCCAGCCGTCGAGTGGGGCTTGTCAGTTCCCAATAGCGCTATCCACATTTCCCCGCCATATTCCCATGTTAGTGGTTTCTAAGGGACTTTTTGATGAAACGTATAGTAATAATATGTAAGCCATAGTATAACGTGAAAAAGAGCCAAGAGTCTTAAAAGAGTTTTAAGCATGTTTCAAAGAGCCAAGAGTCATAAAAGAGTTTTAAGCATGTTTCTCCCCCGAAAGCAAAAACCGTAAAATGTGGGGCCGTGAACTCACCTTAGGTTGCGTCTTCCGTTAATAAGTAAACCGTTTAGGTGATATGAGTAAACCGTTTGTATGATATGATAGCCCCAACTAGTGGCGACCTATCATAAGATATGTGTCAAGTTAGACTAATAACCCGAAGGCTAACTAGTCCCCGATTGTCCAGACCATGACTAAGTATGTTTTGAAAACACGTTTGACTGCTACTTTAACCACACATACAAGACCCGACATCCCATTGGTGACCCGACGACTCACGCGTTAGCTAAGAATGAGAAATCATGCAATCACAAGCAAACATGCACTTAATACGCATAAAAGTTCACTGAAGTCAACATATAGTTCATATATCGCATATACGAGTCCACACGTGTATTTCCGGGTTATCGGAAATCCCACGGGGTTCCTAGCATGTTCTTAGGTGTCATTTCGTGTTTGGGATGTCAAATTATGCTTAAATCAGCTAATCATGCCATTAGGAAAGTCAAATAGCCATTAGGAAAAGTCAACTAGCCATTAGGCAAAGTCAACTAGCCATTAGGAAAAGTCAACTAGCCATTAGGAAGCTAATTGCCTAACACAGCGAGCGATTAGGGCCTACTCGCCCCTAATCTTTCCTACTCGCCCCCTGCATCAGGCGATTAGGATTCCTAATCGCCCCGTGCAGGGCTGTGCCACTTTTTCGCGCATTTAACCCTCCAGATCAGATCCGAAACATGTGTAAACACCCAATATCAATCCTAACACATTAACAAACATATTTCAAGCAAAACCCCTAAGTTATCATCATTCTAACAGTCCCGAATGCGAGCGTTTTTCCCAAAATAGCATATTCATCATGTAAACATCACATCATCATGTAAACATCACATCATCATGTAAAACTTACCCTAAATAGCAAATACTCATATTTCATCACATAACAACGTTGTCCAATCCTTTCCTTTTGTTCTAGCATCATCCTAGAGCAAACCCTAATCCTATAGAATCATCAAAACATATTAAATCACACTAAGTCTCCCAAAATCACCCAAACGGGTCAAAATATCAAATATCATCAAAACACAACTATATGCTCCCAAATTCATAGACAATCATCCTAATGATTCATTTAAGTCAGAAACATATCAAACACATGGAAACAAACACGTTTTAATATCAAAAATCTCATCTTTGCGTGATAACATTGAGAATCCGGTTACGGACCGAACTCGCGGATCGATTAAGCATTAACAACTCGGTTTCAGACGGGATGTTCGAGACGAGACAGAAAAATACGATAACAACGTCATCACATATTCGTATTAATACAGAAACGGTTACAGACACTGTCATCAGTAGGATAAACATCAATCTCGTGGCCGGGGGAGGTCGGGCATGACCTCCCCCTTGAGAGCATTCAAAGTACCAACTCAAATCACCAAATGAATACAAACACATGAGATTGCTATTTATAGTCCAATACACGATTTCCAGGTTCGCCCCTTTATGATGGTCGAATGTGGAGTATTTCCACATTCGCCCATTTGTATAGGTCGAACTTGGCTCAGTGTATTGTCCTATATTTTACAAATGCGTCAGATCCATAAAATGCCCTTATGGATCACCACAATCTCATGTAACACTATACCTAGACTCAACCCTAGTCTATTCGACAGTGACGTCCACAGAAAGTGCATCAACAAACATAACATAGAACAAGCATGAAGGTGTGGGTTTGTTTATAATCTGTTTTTAACAAGTTTTCAAAGACACAAATACTTAGAAACCAGGTCTGGACCTCTAGGGAGTAAAACTTTATCATTAACAAGGTTTAAGAAGATGAAAAAACCTTAGATTTTAGCAAAGATTGGTGTAAGATCTTGTAAAGGTGGTTTCTTGATCAAAAACGTGTTACAGAGGTTGGGTATAGTGTGTAATGGCTTTGGGGTGTGCTAGGGTTTCTAAAATGATGTTTTGCAACACAAGGGTGGTATTTATAGGCGTTTCTAGTCGTCAGGGCTGCAACAGGCGATTAGGGATTAGCAGCACACGATTAGGCCACACGGATAGGCCTAATCGCCCCCTTTTACACATGAGTAGCCCCCTACTCGCCCCCTGATACACACGAGTAGCCCCCTACTCGCCCCCTGCAGCTTACTTCCTATTTTTGGCGCGTTAAACACTATTTTAACATACGTTAAGACGTTTTCACATACCGACAAGTCACATAATGATTATAAACACATAATACATGTAAACAAACATGTTCACACTCGTTCACCAATTCCCGGGACTCGAGACCTGCGTGTGTTAAAACCCCAATGATGCACGACTCGACTCGACTGACACTGTCATGTGTAATGTATGCGCGACTCGCTAAGGTAGACTTACTAAGTTTTCAAAAAGTTAGTTACCGGAGTTTGCCGGGTGTCACAATATCTAACCAAATAACTAAAATAATTACAAACAGTCCGCACAGCCCTAAAACTTTTTAATGGCCACTGTAGGTATGAAGGATCTAGATGGAAAGATAACATAAATTTACACATTATTATTTTTATATTAATTAAACAATTAAAACTATTGTTGTTACCAATGATTTGAAGTCTTTTATTTTAAGTGTAGCACTTAAAATGAACATATATTTTGTAGCAATAAAAATTCGTCAAGAATATCAGCATCCATAAAACGTGAAATTATAATTTTTAATGAAGACTTATTATACATTAACTAAAAAATAGTTCTTTGAATAAGTTTTTTTTAACAAAAAAACGTAAAATTTCATCATTGTAACTAATCTTTTAAAGAAAGTAAATTGAATATTTACTTTCCACTCAGTGAAGTTATTATAATTATTTTTTCATAATGTTTATCAACAATAATTGATAAACATATATTAATATTTTTTATTTACAACGTGTAATAATATGTTTTTATTCAAAATGTGTTATGTTTTTATGTATTAATATGAATATTCTCATTAGTTTCAATTACATAGTAATAAACCTCATATTGAAACATATTCTAAGTTCAAAGGTATGTCTAATTTGATGACTTGCAAACAGATGTTTTCAAACAACTGTGATCCATTACCACTGTTGAGCTGAAGGATGATGTAACCAGAATTTTAAAACAGACTCTGTAAAACTTAACTTGTAATCAATATCTAACGAAATAACTATAATAATTACAAACAGTCCGCACAGCCCTAAAACTCTTTAATGGCCACTGTAGTATGTAGGTTCTAAATGGAAAGATAAGTAAAAAATTTACACATTATTATTTTTATATTAATTAAACAATTAAAACTATTGTTCTTACCAATGATTTGAAGTCTTTTATTTTAAATGTAACAATTAAAATGAACATATACATTATAGCAATAAAAATTCTACAAAAATATCAGCATCTATAATACATTCAAGTCAACTTTGAATATAACATGTTTTTATACACCAGTCAGTCTTGAACACATATTTTTTTCTTTTACTGTAAAGAATCTCCAAAAGATGTTTTACGCAGACAGATATTACAGAAAAGTACTAACAAAATGAAAATAATTCTTTTACTAATCTTTAGAAAACTTGAAACTGACGCAGCTAATACATTCAAATCAACTTTGAATATAACATGTCTTTATACACCCATCAGTCTTGAACACATATTTGTTTCTTTAACTGTAAAGAATCTCCAAAAGACAAACCTTGAATATTCAACATACTCAAGGTGCTTCTTCACATACTCTGCTTGGCAACAGAACAGAAAAAACTTCCACGGTTATACTTCAACTACAAGCCTTGAAAAAACAGTTAAGAATTTCAACAAACCTATTGGGCACAACAGCAGGAACCACAAAAGCAGGAGTAGATGCAGTCGACTTCCTCAAAAGATACTGGCATAGTGGTGTAAAAGCATAATTGCAATCTGGAAAGAGTCCCGGGTGCTTAAAGCTAACGCCTCTATTTGTTAACGGTCAAATATTGACAAAAATAATAAATCAAGCATCACTCAAATTAATCAAACACACATGTTAAACACATAAAGATTAACACGAATTAAACGCTCGCATAAATGGCTATAAAAAGGTAAAGACATACCCATCTTGAGTTTGACGCTGCCGATCTACATTCGTTGGTAATCGTATATGTTGATGCACTTTCTGTGGACGTCACTGTCGAATAGACTAGGGTTGAGTCTTTGTATTGTGTTACATGAGATTGTGGTGATCCATAAGGGCATTTTATGGATCTGATGCATTTGTAAGTATATAGAACAATACACGAAGTTTACGTTAGACCCAAGGTAAAGGGGGAATGTGGAAACATTCCACATTTGTCCAGTGCAATGGGGCGAAGGTGGACTTTGGTCCACATTCGTCCAAAGCAAAGGGGCGAATGTGGAAACAGTCCACATTCGCCCACAGCAAAAGGGGCGAAGGTGGAAACTGGTATTGGACTATAAATAGCAATCTCATGTGTTGGTTTTCATTTGGTGATTTGAGTTTGTGCTAAGAATGCTCTCAAGGGGGAGGTCATGCCCGACCTCCCCCGGCCACGAGATAGATGTTTATCCTACTGATGACAGTGTCTGTAACCGTTTCTGTAGTAATACGAATCTGTGATGACTTTGTTATCGTTATTTTCTGTCTCGTCTCGAATCTCCCGTCTGAAACCGAGTTGTTTATGCGTATTCGATCCACGAATTCGGTTTCTAACCGGATTCACAACTGGTATCAGAGCCGTGGTACCGATTTGAACGATCTAACAGTCGTTTGAATCAATCACAGCTCGTTTTTACTGTTTTCAGACGTTAAAATCAGATTATAATTGAAAGGTTGAAACCCTAGAAACCCTAGATTCTTAATTGAACCCGAAATCATGTGATTTCTTCATGTTTTTGTGAATTCGAGGGTTAGGTTTTCATTTCCGCACCTTTCTGAACAAGTTTCATCATCAAATTCAAAGAATTAGAGTGATTATGAACTGATTCGAAGAAAATATTGAACAAGAACACGTCTTGTCTGCACATTCGCCCCTTTCAGAAAGACGGGAGGGCGAACGTGGAATTCCACCGGGCGAATGTGGAATTCTACTGGACGAATGTAGCATTTTTAGGACGAACGTAGAGAGATTTTGGGCGAACCTGGAATTTTGTTATGTCAATTTTCACTTTCGGGTGTTAGTTTCCACTTTCGGTTTATCGGGCGGGCGAACCTGAAACTAGAGTGGACGAAAGTGAACTATTTTGGACGAACGTGGAAAGGTTTAGCTGATATTCTACATTCTGGTTACTGTTCTACCTTTGGGTCAACAAAAGTGGGCGAAAGTAGACTTACCAGGGGCGAATGTAGAATTTAAGGCATAAAAATTTCGAAAATTATGGCATTTTTGAAGATTTTCGGAAGAATGGTGATGAGGTTTACCCAAATTGTTGTAGAATTGATGATGATGAAATGTTTTATTGTGGGGTAGTCATGAGAATCAACAGTATGATAATTAGATTCAATTGACTATTTGGGCCAGAAAATAGACAGATTTTATTCCGCAAGATGAGAACAGTCAACCCAGTTCCTGTGTGTTTGAAGGAACTTGTTCAAAGAGAGTTGTTATGAAGAAGGAAATCAAGTTTGAGATTTCAATGTTCTGAAAGTAATGAGGTATCCTAGTAGGAGTCATGTGGCACGTAGGTTCAACGAAAGTTTCAAGTGCTGAAAACTTTTGATGGCTTGATCCACTCGTCTACGGCTTGTATTCTGTCGAACAGATGAAGTTACTCAAGAACATGATTGATTGATTATATGGGATCTCAGAGAAACTTGGTGAAGCATCAGTCAAGGGGGAGATTGTTGATGTAAGTGTCTGATACTTCAACAATAACTGACTGAAGATGCTAGGAAAAGAGAAGAATGTGTTAATGCAATCACAGTCAGCACAGATGAAGAATTTCATAGAAATACTAATGTTCGAGTGGATTATTTTGCACATAGTCACATTTGAGATGTTTAATTGGGTACTGACAGTTAGACTTCTCCAGTTGGTGTGAAGGGTGATGCAAAGGTTAAGTGCAGATATGAGACGTAAATTAGTGGTGGTACCTACATGTTATGTTGAATATCTGATCGGTCAGTATGGAATCCTTCTAGTAGGGGTCTTATCAGGCTAGTTGGATTACGCGTGATGTACTTGGTCAAGATGACATTCCTGGGTACTGATGCTACGAGACTGCAGTGCATTACATTGTCGACTTCACATTGGCGTAACTAGGTGATCTGGTAGTAATTCAGCGACCGGCTGAATTCGCAAATGATATACGTGGTCTAGCTGACTTCCTGCGTATTGATGCTGAGGGTCCGTAGTGCATTACTTGGTCGGTTCACGAAGGATATTGTATTTCTAACTCAATGCAATAGTGCATGTATTGAGGGGGAGACCTGTGATTCTGACTGTTGATGTGCAAGAGATTTGTGGATTCGCCAGCAACGTCCGAGGGGGAGATTGTTGATGCACTTTCTGTGGACGTCACTGTCGAATAGACTAGGGTTGAGTCTTTGTATTGTGTTACATGAGATTGTGGTGATCCATAAGGGCATTTTATGGATCTGATGCATTTGTAAGTATATAGGACAATACACGAAGTTTACGTTCGACCCAAGGTAAAGGGCGAATGTGGAAACATTCCACATTCGTCCAGTGCAATGGGGCGAAGGTGGACTTTGGTCCACATTCGTCCAAAGCAAAGGGGCGAATGTGGAAACAGTCCACATTCGCCCACAGCAAAAGGGGCGAAGGTGGAAACTGGTATTGGACTATAAATAGCAATCTCATGTGTTGGTTTTCATTTGGTGATTTGAGTTTGTGCTAAGAATGCTCTCAAGGGGGAGGTCATGCCCGACCTCCCCCGGCCACGAGATAGATGTTTATCCTACTGATGACGGTGTCTGTAACCGTTTCTGTAGTAATACGAATCTGTGATGACTTTGTTATCGTTATTTTCTGTCTCGTCTCGAATCTCCCATCTGAAACCGAGTTGTTTATGCGTATTCGATCCACGGATTCGGTTTCTAACCGGATTCACAGTATAACGAATATTTTCCTTTGATTGTAAGAATCTTCCAAAGTGGAACCTTTTTCAACGTAAATAATCTGGTTGGTGATTAAGGAGACAAAAGATTGAGGGTCACTGAAAAACAAAACGGATAAATGTTATTCTTATTGATCTGATCGGTTAGAATTAGTTTACCTGATAGTCGAATGCTTCAACCTGAACTTGAATGTGAGAGAAGCAGCTGTTACGGTTTCAAAATTATCGGAGAGATTTAATAATTGTCTGAGAGAAAAAGATGGACATGATGCCTTTATATAGTTGTGTAATGGGGTGTCGAGTTTGAAATTTGAATTTCAATTTGGAGCTCAAATTTAAAACCAACACTCCTTCAAAACTTTGTTGAATCAAGTGGGATTCTTACCGTGTTCAGGCAAGTGGGTACGAAACAGATGTTTTTAAAGTCAACAGCGGTGCTTTAATGTGGCCCACGTATTATTTGTGAATATTTTAAGGCGCTTAGTGACGTCAATTTTTGCATCACGCAGGCATTGGTAGCATACCTAAGGTGTTGACACATCAGCTTTCTGACGTCACTCATGATTCTCCTATTATTTAAAGTATAGATAGAAAATGCCACTTGCCTTAACAGATGTTCAATAGTGGCCACTCGTGCTTCATAAATTAATTAAATAATGTCACTTTCCTTAACAGATGTCTTCATACATCTATTACTCCAAATTTAAGCTCCAAATTCAAATTTCAAACTCAAAACCCCTTATACAAATATATAAATGTGACCTATCTTTCTCTCTTTCTCTCTCTCAAATAATATATTTCTCTCTTTCAAATTATTCGTGAATGCTCTCTCTCTATCAGGATTATTAAATCGTAACAGATGCTCTCTCTCTCACACTCACATTCAGATCGAATCATACAAGCATCAGGTAAGCAAATTTTAATCGATCATAATAATAAAAATAAAATTTGTAACACCCGTAGATTCCGGACTTGCGTCTCGCCTTGTAAAGTTTGTACACTTGCATAGTTCTGTTTGGCTTTGTTTATGGGGCTTTTTAGCCTTTTCCTAAACTCATTTAAGTAGCTTTGGGAACAAGATATAATGGAATGAAAATGAAAGGACCTTATTGTAATGTATTGCAAGTTGAAAAACCGTAATACCCATCTCTTGTACCTTCTCGGCCAACATCAGCAACAATTCATCCTTGTCTCTCGTTTCCACTACACAAGAAACAAGGAAGAACAAACAAGCATCCATCTTTTGTTTTGTTCCTTGAAACCACGACAAGAAGAAAAACAATCCTGCCGAGGGTACTTCAGGTTGCGGACGGGATCTTTCGGTGGTTCGTGGAATAAACAACCGGTCTCTGCGAGTTCCGGTTTGTCCAGTAAGTGTTCTTGCTTTATCATAAACCCTCACGGGATTATATTGCACTCATGTAAGCCTATCCAGATGTAGTTAAATCACATCGAATCGTTTTGTAGGTCCTGGTTCCTAGTTGTTACAACGCTTGTGACGGGGTGATCCGGTGCGAAGCGGCCTTGTTCTAGGCAACCAGTAGCTTGCGCCTCTAAGACTTTAAAACTGATTATCTTTCCGCTCCTGAGATCCGAGGTATCCCACTTGTTCCTTCTTAGCATGGGTCTAGGTTTCAATGGTGTTTTAAAATTAACTTAACTTATCGTCGGGTTTTGGCGGTAGCCGAGGGCAGCGAGTCGCGGGTGATCTTTTCATGTTTTTGTGACCGCTGTTTAATGCGGAACCATATAGGTTTCGGATCTTCATGAGGAACCTTTTGAGCCGATGGTTAGTTCATGTTGTTATTCGGACCGCATGCGGAACCATATAAGCTTCGGACCTCATGAAAAATTATACAAGCCGATGGTTATTTGATTTTTTTGCCTAAATGGTGGTATAGTAGGGAATATTTGTACATTTGGAGGTGTCAGGGATGGGTTTGTGCAAATAGTGAAACCGATAGACCGTCTTGCGGTTTTGCTTAGGTAGAGGGGAGAGCAGGGAGGCTTTTATTTAGTAGGAGAGAGTAAGAAGAAGACGCAAGACCATCTTGTGGTTTCTGAGCCATGACTGACACACGCTGGTTGGCTGCAGGGGGCATTTTTGTAGTTGTTTAGATAGTTTAAGGAGGTGTCTTATAACTTGACTTAGAAAACGATATACCATCTTGCGGTTTTGCTTAGAAGACAGAAAAAAATTGAATAAAGTTACATAATTGAAGGACTAGTTTTGTAACTTAACAAATAAATTCGGGGGACCATCTTGCGGTTTATTTACATGGTTTTGTCTTCAAACAATCAGATATACACATGCATAACAAAATATTCGACATAACCGCAAGATGGTTTTGCAGTTTACCCAATACAAAGTGTTATTACGTTTGCTCATTCCATTTTCACTCACCCACCCAAAGCACCAAAGCAGAATACATGATCTATCCTTCCACAATTGTGCACACACCCGTATCCATTCTTAAAAAATGCTTTCTTTCCACAATTGTGCACACACATATACATGGTGTTGGAGGCTATGGTTTTTTAGTGTTGTTGGACCGGTGTTACTTTCACATTCCATCATTTCAATGTTATTAATGATGGGGGTCCAAAGGCTGCATAATAATCCATGCAGTTTCTTGCTTCCTTTCCCTCTGCCAAATTGGTGGTGGCTGGAGAGGTTTCACTGGAACATTGGATCGATGTTACATCCACATGAAACTACTTGGATCGATGTTACTTCCACACGTGGTATAACACGTGTAGAATGCAACACCGGTACTGTAGTTTATAGTCTTGGGGAGTTGCATGCCCAAGTTTTCGGCAACAGCTTGTTTTTAAACTCGTATCATACAAGTTTAAAAACAGACTCCCATCGTTTCATCCGCCGCCTCGCATGATTCGTCGTTGTTCTTATAGGAGTACGGCGAGGCATGTAAAAATGGCGATGCTTGGAGGTGTTATTTCAAGGTTCTTTTTTTCAACCTTCCAAGCAAAGCCTTAGGCGGCTGGGGAGGTGCTTCAGGCACCTAAGGTAGGCGAGGGAAGCTGAAGGTGGTGGAGTTGCCTCAGGCCCTTGTTTCCCTTTAACAGTTGGAATTGATGTTCTCGGAAATTGCAGGTGAAGCTAAAGCTGATGGTGCTTCAACCTTCATTTCCCGCCTGGCATCATTCCTCGTTGTTCTTATAGGAATATGGCGAGGCCTGGCATCATTCCTCGTTGTTCTTATAGGAATATGGCGAGGCGTGTAAAAATGGTGATGCATGACGGGGTTTTTTAGGGTTATTTTGTTTCAACCTTCCAGGTATCATCCTCTTGTTCTGCCGTTAAAACAAAAGGTGGATGGGGAGTTCCTTCTGGCACCTAAGGTAGAAGACTCTTTTAAAGTTAGAATTAGTGTTCTCGGAAATTGAAGGTGGTCGATTCATCAAAGTCGATCATTTTTGCAGCAAACTTAATCACACTGGCGGCTTTTACACCTTCAGCGCAAGGCCCTCCGACGTCGAAGAAACACGCTCAGTGATTAGCGACGTCGGGGATATCGGATGCTTCTGCTCCTGGTCGCTACTCTGTTGTTGGGGTAATCTGCCATAGTTACGTAGTTACCCTTGATTTGGTACCCATGTTAAACAAATCGATGAACTTAAAGATAAAGCTAAAGTATGGGCCAAGTATCGAGGGAGAATATTGGAATTGGTGGTCTCGGAAACAGATTGTTTTGTAACTCGGTAGATTGTATATTTAACGTTTTGTCGGATAAATAAATTTACGTGTGTTTTATTCAATAAATTTATTATTATTAAATAACTTTGTTAAAAACGACATATTATAATTTAACAAATTTACTAAACGACATATTAAATAAATAAAATTAAGATAAAAAACAGTATTCTAAAAAAAACACATATTAACAAAAAAAATGACATACAAAAAAAAAACACATATTAACAAAAAAACGACATATTAACTAAAGAAATAAGATATTCTGGTTCGGAAATAGATTGTTTAAAAAACGACATATTAAACGTATTTTTATTAATATGTTGCTATTTTTTATTAAAGATTATTCGTTTTAATTATAATTTTTATCACTTTATTAACAAAAAGTGTATTAATATTTTTTTATTTTCTAAGTACGGTACGGACATTTACTTTCATTATCAAAACCGCAAGTTGAAGTTGCAAGTTTTAAAATCATTATCAAAAACCGCAAGTTGAAGTTGCAAGTTTTAAAATCATTATCAAAACCGCAAGTTGAACTTGCGGTTTAGTACCTGTTAATATTGGCAGTGTCGCCTATAAAAACAGATATCTAACGTTTCATTATGAATCACCCAAAAGAAACGTTGGATCTTCTGGAGAAGGATGAAGAGGTCGATGCATATTTTTGTTCTCAACCAGCCGCTAAGAAATCAAAGTGGACTGATGATCTTTGGAGGCGTATGAAGAGGCCATCGTCATCCACGAAGGCTGGGTCGTCTACGCAGATTCCAACCGAAAAGCCACCGGAAAATGAACCTGAAAAAGACAGTGCTATAGTCCCCAGCAAAGATTCTAAGAATTCGTCCACAAATGTTTTAGACTTTTACAACAACGGGGACTCCCCATACTGCTACAGTCGTTTCATTACAAAAAAAACTCGACAGAACTTTTTGGGGTGCCCTACTAGGGGTTGAATCGGGCGGTCATCTGTCGTCCACAGTACACTTTCTTGGCACATTATTAATTTTTATATGTTTTCTCACGTTTACATAGTTACACAACATATTAATCCCACAATATGGTTTTTTTCCTCTTTGCAGCATGTTGATGCATGGACTGTAAAATTAATGCGTGTACGGGAGGCGATGCTCTTGAAAAACCCCAATAAAAAATTCCGGTGGACAGTGTTACCTCCTGATTTTTATTATTACATGCAGGATGATAAATCCACTACCCCGCTTTATTTTGCTGGACAAAATGACCTGTATCCTCCATTTTGGGAGGTTGACTACGTCTACCTGCCTTTGTGGATTGGCCAAACCAACTGGATACTTGTCCGTATTGATATGCAGAGCATGGTGATTACTCAATACCGGACCGATAAAAGATGCAGAAATGGAAAACACCGAGAGGTAAGGAACTGCATGGAGATGCTACAGTTATGGTTCAAATGGTTTCTAGAACGTATTCACTTTTGGTCAAACACAAGGTACATAACGGAACGTGATATGTCCCTTGGCTTGGTTGAGACGGATGTCCCCCAAGACGAGGGTAACATCGCTAATGCCGGGGTTCTTGTTTGTATGATGATGGAGAAACTAGTTAAAAGGAAACCGTTGATGATAAACCAAGAAAACACCGTAGAAGAGGCTTGTGTGAACTATCGACGCCACATGGCCGATGAGCTGTATAAGTGTCGTTGTGATAAGTTTTGGTGACGTGTCTAGATGTTTTGTAATATTTTGTTTTCATGAAATAAAGGCGTGATCATGATGAGAGTAATAAAATGTTAGATCAAAATGTTGCATCATACTACAATAATCACGAGAGTTATACAACAACTTCATAACAAATTACATACAATAACCACGACACTCAACGTAGCAGAGACAGTAACATACGACAATCAAAGTACAATAATCACGACACTAATACGAGTAGTTGATAAGAAATAACAAGAAACAGTAGTACAAACATCAACATACGACAACCAACACATGACAATGAACATCACTGGCCACGGGAAGTACACCCTTTTTTGTTGTGCCCTGTCTTCTTACAAATACTGCATCTGCGGGGAGCACGTGGTTCGTCCTCATGCCTGTCATCCATCTCGTTATGGATCCTCTTCTGTTTCAACCTGCCACGTTTAACGGTAAAATGTGACGGGTTACCACGAAGTCTCCAGGTTCCTTGTGCCCACAAAGCTGTATGACCTAGGGTATAAAAGTGGCCGTTGTACTGAAGACGATATACGGAAGTATGATATCGTGGATCAACAATTTGATGAAGGTCCTTACGTTTCATGTGGCAAACTGCTATAGCATGCGAACAAGGCTGACGTTCGATTTGCCACTTTCCACAGGAGCAACTTCTGTTATGGTATTCAACCGTGTAATCGTTCCCCCCGTCTTCCATTGCCGAACGCGAGACTTGACGTGGTACCGTCCCGTTGAACCATCATACAAACGTACAGTATGTTCTCGTGATTTAGCATTACGTTCGCATATCATCTTCCAGTAGCACGTGTGTTTTGTTGACCACTTTGACAACCTCCAGAAGGCCCCCTCTTGGGCACGTGATGCTGTAGCAGCCCACATGCAACTTGAGTTTTTATTTTTGCATCTTACTCTAAATGTGTATGGCCTGCTTTCGAAGACACACAACTCTCTATTACATTGCGTGTTCCAATATCGGATCGCTCTAATCACTTTTTCTTTACTTTCAAAGTAGATGCCCACACGGATATCAGCTATGTTTCCACTCCATATCTCCATGTTATCTTCATCGTCGTAATCGGGAAGCCGATATGCTTCTAACCCTTCATCTTCGTCGTCAATAGGTACGTCTGTAGGGAAAGCAGGATTAAGCCCTTCATGGAATTGAGGATCTTTTGGGACAAGTGACTGTCCAGCTTCATCATCTTCGTCCCCGCTTTGTTCTGAGTCAACGTCCGTGGGTTCATGCTCGCTTTCTCTGCTCTCTTCGGACACATAACCTACGAAGCAGTATTCGATCATATTAGGATACCTTATCAATGAAAGTACTTTATTATTAAGAAGAAGAAAAAATACCTTGAGACGCATCTGACAGTTCGTAGTTATAATTTACAGGAACGTTGTCATCGATGTCGTTATTGTCATCTTCGTCGCCGTCTTCATCATTGTTCACATAGCCTCCAGCATCATCCTCTTCTTTTTTTCCATCGTTATAACACCGCAATATTATAAGTACGTTAATATAATTATAAATATTAATAAAAATCAATTGACTATATAAGTCTCGTACCTTCATTGATATCGTTACCCTGATGTTGTTCGTTGTCACTAAGAGATAGATCAGCAACATACTCTTCGTTATAGTGAAAATCATTATAATGGTAATCAGCAGTACCTCCTTGATATGAGGTTCCTGTGTTGTTGAATGATGACTCAAGATGTAGATTGGTTGACTGCATATGCTGAGATGGCGGAGTATGCAAAGTGTCATCTTCTAAAGGCACCGAGGAAAAGCGTCTTAGGAGATCCATAACACTAGTTTCCTGAATAGAAACTATAGGCATGAGCTTCACATGTACGATTGCAACGAAACAATGTGTATGCTCCGCTAGATAGAACATCGTGTTCATACCATCATCCCCGACGATGTACGCCCCCTCAGAGCAACCCTGAAAAGTGTAATACAATAATAAACTCACAGTATAACACTCCCTGTTAATATGAGCGTTACTACAAACTACGTCTACAAACTCAGTATATGACATTCTGTGGGTCATAATAAAAGTGTTTGAAATGGTGTTGTCGTCGGCGGTAACACTACCGTTTATGTAGGTAAGGTCACCACCCCAGTAGAGTTTTACAATGAAAGGGTGAAAGTTTGCCATGATTTTTTTGGTAACACAAGATGGTGATGGTGAGTACTTCATATTGCGTACATATATATAACAAAAAACCGCAACTTGAAATTGCGGTTTATCGAAAATATTATTTTATTCACCACAAAAGGCCGTGAAATTAAAAAATACCATTCTTGATAAACCGCAACTTCAAGTTGTGGTTTCTTCTAAAGTATTGTTTTCCAAAAGCCGCAACTTGAAGTTGCGGTTTATCGAAAATATTATTTTATTCACCACAAAAGGTCGTGCGATAATAAAATACTATTTTCGATAAACCGCAACTTCAACTTGCGGATTAATTATTCCTATAAATAACAATACTCATTACATACTAAGTTGTGTGTATCAACGAACGAAACCACAATATGGTTTATTGCAATTGTGGTTCTCCCACAGTAGTCCGTGTATCATCAACTTCAAGAAACCCAGGTCGTCGATTCTACTGCTGTAACAGGAAACCCCGTGGTTGTGGATTCGTTTGTTGGGCAGAGGCACCTATAGTAATCCCTGTAGTAGAGACTTTCACTTCGGGTATGATGAATGAAATCACCGATCAGTTCCATCGTTCTGTAAACATCACTGACCAACAACGAAGAAACCCTACCTTGCAACACTCCCATTTGCAACAACCCTACCCATACCGTCCGACAACTCCACAAACACCAAACCATAACCGTCCGATAAATTTTCAAACACCAAACCATAACCGTCCGACATCTCCACAAACACCAAACCATAACCGTCCAATAAATTTTCAAACACCAAACCATAACCGTCCGACATCTCCACAAACACCAAACCATAATCGTCCGATAAATTTTCAAACACCAACCCATACCGTCCGACAACTCCACAAACACCAAACCATAACCGTCCGATAAATTTTCAAACACCAAACCATAACCGTCTGACATCTCCACAAGCACATTCCTCTACCGGTGACAACGGTCACCAACCAAATCCACCACCCAATGAAGATGACGTACAAGATTTTGATGAGTCGGTTTTTGATGAAATCCTATTCAGGAGGTGGCATAAACAACAAGCTCTTGAAGGGTATGATCCAAAATCGGCCCCAGTCTGAATTGTTCAGCACATAATGGACTTAAGTTTTATTAATAACGTGTGTATCTTCTCTAAGATGTTAGGTAGGTGGTTGTGGTTGTGGTTGTGATTGAGTTTAATTTAGTATGCTTATGTATGGTCCAGTTAAATAAATTAACTTCTTTGGTAGATAAATGCTTCTAAAGGTTAAAAACAAACATAGTCACTAACGTTAACTACATAAAGGCTGCCAAAGGCTAAGAAATAAACATGCAAACAAAAGTTAAAAACAATATTTGTTACATATTATTTGGTGTCCAACGTCTAGCGTAAAATTCATCGGCCATGTACCGACGGTAGGCTGAACAAGAATGCGCAAGATCTCCTTCAAAGTTGATATCTTCCTCATTAATTAGATTCAGAATTACCACCAACTGAGCCGTGATCTTCAGGCGACCAGACTTTTGTATCAGACACTATTATTTTTTCCACATAATTTCTTCCAGAATTTTCCCAGTATGAAATTTCATCCATAAATTGCTTGAACAAAGTCTCGAACTTCACAAATGTTGGGTAAATCAACACTTGGATTGGCGTCGGTTGACCAAAACTAGATAAAGCGCAAGAGCTCGTAAAGTACAGATTCGTACGAAGTGTCCGCATATCAACTTGAACAAGAAACCACTGTCTTTGTTCAGCACATAATGGGATATAGAACTGCATAAGGTAGATTAGCGTATATTATTTGCCAACAACATTCAATATATATAAGGTGGTTTATATCAAAAAAAGATTACCATATCAATATCCCATAAGGTAGGGTAGTTGTCTTTAATTCCGATGTAAAATGGCAACGCACGATAGTTGGGAGTTTCAGACAATAAGTCGAAGAATTGTGGGGGTAGTAAAAGCAGAACACAAGTCAACAGATGTGGTAAAAAGTATATAGAATAAAATTAGGATACTTTAAACAATGATAGACTTTGAGTGAGAACATCTGTTGACATGTCAACAATCGTTATAAAACAGAATACACAACAAGATGAAGATATCTTTCAATACTATAGAATGGGTCAAAGAGATTATTGTTTTATCTAAACAGAGGGTTGAATGCCAAACTTAATGATTACGATTTTGAACTTAGTTTATTAAAGTTTATGTAGCATGAATGTTAATTATAATAATAACAATAATTTCAAATTATTAAAAATATTATTTTATTGTTTTTGTGTTCCGATTGTATTTCGCTCTAGATCCAGAGCCTGTTTAGAAACGAGATTGTTATATAGCAAAACCATATGTCTCGATTATTCAAAAATGGCAAGGAAGATCATTCTCTAGGGTTTTTTTTTGTTACAAGACTTCTTTTATGTTTACCTATATTTTGTATGTAGTTTGTTAACTCAGATATTGTAAATGTGTTACTTGGCATTAAAGCAACTGTTTTTTAGAGATATTTGGATTTGTTCTTTCAGGAGACTTCCATTTTGCATGTAGTTTTGTTAACTCTGATATTTCACTGAAATTTTGTAATTGAAATAATAAGTTTGAATCCTATAACAGTTGTTTGACAAATTTGTTGGCATGTCAACAGATATTGGTAAAAAGAGTATAGTTAAAAGCAATATTTATAGGAAAAATATTATTCTTTTATAAGTTTTGTTGTTATAAAATATATTTTCAGGCAAGTAATGGAATACCAAAAATAAGTGTGACAGTTAAAAGCAATAATTATGGGAAAAATAAAAAAACCCAAATGATATATTGAGTAATTTTTGTAAAATTAAATAGTTTTTAATGTTTGATTAAAATAAAAATTTCAAAATGTAAATTAAGGGTAACATTTTTTAGTTATTTAACACTAAAAATTAGTACTATACACAATAAATAAGCGCCGATTTTGTGAATAAAATAATATAGATTCTTCATTTCTAAAGTGGGTCTCAAAGACTTTTAGTTATCGCCACTGGCAAATAATAATTACGACCTTGAAACTCCGTTTTAAATTTACGGCTTAGTTTTTATATATTTTGTATTTAAATAATGTATGTTATCACTACTAATTATCAATGCCAACAATCGTTCAGATGGATTTACATTTGTAGACACAGATGTATGAAATTTGCAAGAACAATGAATTTCGGTATTCAGATGAAGTACTCTTAATGGAAATGTTGGAGCAAATTGTTGTTGATGAAAAATTGCTTAAGTCACTTCATGTTGTAAGTTGGTTTTACTCTCATGACTTTGAAATATCGATAGTTAATAATGAAAATGGTTTTGAAAAATTATTCCTTTGAGAGAAGATAGAGTATTTCGATGACTTCGAGTTACTTTAAGAACTGGACCAAAAAAGAATGAGTAACATTAATCGGAATACATTTCATCTTAATCTGGAACAAATGATCAGGGCAAGGATAATGTATTTGAAAGAGAAGGTGGATCAAGTTATGGAATATTCATTCTCTTATTAGAGTTCAAGTGATAAAGATGATGAAATTTAAATGTTTTTATATGATTGCATATTCAAATATTAATATTATTATAATGTGCTTATTTTGCTTATAATGTTTATGGTTTGTGATTGAAAAATATTAATGTTAGATTCGATGCTTATTATGTATCTTTTGTTTGAATATATGCTTTAAAAAACAGTAACTAATTAAATTAAAGTTTATTATATGTAAAACTGTGAGTAATAATTACCAATGTTTTGGCGGTTAGGCTTCATCATTTATTACACATATCAAGATTTTAATTATGAAGTTGAAAAGACTTTTGTAATTTAACTATATAGTAGTGATATTTTATGAACAAATTGAATCGTCTAATAAAAGATGTTGTTACACATATCAAGATTTTAAACATGTCGTTTTCCAACTCTCCATCTCATATGGGTAGGAAATTCCAACTGTCGTTTTCCATCTTTATATCCCTTGAACCATTATCACTTTGTAACTCTCCATCTATATGCATAATGATATTACCTTAAGATATGCTTCAACCAGTCTTCTTAAAGATTCTTACAGTGATAAAAAATGGACTACACACAAATCGTTCGTAATGAAGTTGGAATTGGTGTTCTCGAAAGATTCTTATAACCAAAGAAAAACTTATTCCAGTGTTTACTACATCCAGTGCCTGTTTAGAGACGAGATTAACATATTCTCACTTTAAACATCATTATCATGACATATCGTTTGATACCAAATTTTTTTTTCGGGTTGACATTGCATCTTTAGAGTGTATTGAGAAAGTGACAGTTGTACCGAGACGAGTGTTGATCATTTACAAAAACAAAAAAAATCTAAAAAACGGCCTATTCCTTTTATAGTATACGTATTTTATTACTTCATATTAGATTTGCCTACCCTGGGACGCTCCCATAGGATAAACTAGTAAACATATATGTACCCAACTTATCTAATAACCGAACAACACAAATCCGACGAACCCAGTTATGATATGAATGAATTACCGGATGCAATATGATACACAAAGTACCCAAATAATCAATCCCATCAACATTCAACACTCCCTCACATTTAACATCTACTACTATATATAAATGAAAGCAAAGTTGGGACACATGAGCATAGTTTCTGTTTTTTCCCGCTCATTTTACTGGGTCAATTAAATGGGTCATGGATACTCCATCTACTATTAAATTATTTTTTCTCTCTCATGTGCATAGCACATGCACTTTCTCCCATGGTTTTTAAACGTTATTAACTTTTTTAAATGACACTTTTTTTGAAAAAAAATTACATCAAATTAACGAGCGTTTTTTATCTTTCCAATGAGTACTATAGTGCTATACAAAAAACGAAAAAAAAAAACGAATGTTTTATTATCTTTCCAAACCAAGAAGTAAAGCATCTGTTGCAAACAAAGTCTATTTACTAAGGTCTGTTCCAGAGCAGTGGGTCTGTTAATGAGATTTTTCTGAAACAACTGTTGCTTCAAACAGATGAAGCAAACTGTTGAAGCAACATATGTTTCAGACAAATCTCCTTAACAAACCCCTGCTCTGGAACAGACCTTAGTAAACAGACTTTGCTTGCAATAGATGCTTGACTTTCTTAATTTGGTATTTAGTAAACAGACCTTAAAAATGATATAGTCTTCCCGTACATGCCACAGAATTTCACCTAGTAAACTTATAAATGATTAAGCACATTTAAGTCGATATTTAAAAGAAAAAAAATAAAATCAGCCCCAATTATTATTATCTATATATTAAAACCACGTTTCTACACTCTCGTTTTAATATATATATATTGGCCACTAACTTTCAGGTTAACTTTATTTTCTGCCACTAACTTTTAGTTTAACTTTATTTTCTTTTAATTTGACCACCAAACTTTTCGCTTTTAGAATTTAAAACTTTGGCCATTAACTTTTAGTTTAACTTTATTTTCTTCCAATTTGACCACCAAACATTTAGCTTTTAGGATTTAAAACTTTTACCACCAAACTTTTAGCTTTTAGGATTTCAAACTTTGACCACCCAATTTTTTTAAACTTGTATTCCGCTTTGGCCAAACTTTTAGCTTTTAGGATTTCAAACTTTGACCATCAAACTTTCAGCTTTTAGCCGTGAGTATTTTTTTGAAGCTAGCCCATGCGAGAATAACAGTCAGTTAATATTATCTTTTATGTCCACGAAACCCTCCACATAACAGGAGCTCCCACAGCGATGCGCAATCTTTAACGTCCACCAAACCCTCAACGCAACACCCTTTATATGGGTTATTCTAAATACACCCACTCTATTTTTTATTTACACCCTACTCTACAAAATTAATTGTGTATTATTTACTTTGGATCATTAATAACCAATAAAATTGAATAGATTGAGATTATGCATTTATTGATAGCAGAATATATATGAACTTGATTTTTTTTTTGAACACCATATAAACTTGATCTAATTTCAGTTCCTTTGAATTTAATATTATCTATTAAAACTATATTCTAAAAGTACTTTCACATATTAATCTAATCGATATGACAATCTTTTTTTTTTTCAAAACCACTAAGATTATGCAAACTTAGATTATGACTTATGAGTTAAAAAAACCTTGAACACCTATTTATTCATTAACTAGATTTATACCCCGCGAGCGTCCCTGATTGAGAATTCTAATATGACATATCAATTTTACATACGAAATAGACTGATGCACTTTACAGTTGCATGCAGGAAAGCTTCGGGTAGCACCTAACCTAAAACAATTAACAATGTATAACTCTAATATTAAAACCTAACCTAAAACAATATACAACTCCAATGTCAACACCTGTTGTAAATAGAATTCATATTTACTAGTTTGAACATAATTAATAACTTGTCATTACATGATTAATGAATAACCTTAACACTTTGTGTTTTTTTACATTTATAAACAAAACCCCACAAAAAATAGTCGTTTTTTTCTCCGTTTTTTATATAGCACTATGGTACTCGTTGGAAAAAAAAAATACTAAAATGCTCGTTAATTTGGTCGTTTTTTCTCCGTTTTTATATTGCAATAAGGTACTCGTTGGAAAGGTAATAAAACACTCGTTAATTTGGTGTAATTTTTTTCTTTAAAAAATCTCGTATATAAAAGAAATTAACGTTTAAAAATTGTGAGAGGAAACATGAAAGAAATAAATCTAATTTTGTTTTTAATTTTTTTTCCTAAAATATCTCAGTGCCACATGGCATCTTCATGACACTCTAACCTAACTTAAAAC